>CM073563.1:10007500-11207500 GCA_037074615.1 Leucaena leucocephala | reverse complement strand
TTGTTAACACTACCTATCTAAAGTACGATTTATCGGTCTCACTAAACCCCAGACCTAATAGGGGGTTAACGCGGAATATCAGTGAATAGTATTGATCGTAATAAATTGTAGCAAATACACTTACATATTTTGAAACATTGATGAAGTTTAATACTATATAGCTATTCATAAAAAGCTTATCTTGAAACAAAATAATAGAATGACAAAGCAAAGGCTGATTAGAGAACACAATAAATCTTTTGCACATTAGTTTAAACAGAAAGTTAAAAATGATGATTGTGTATCTAATTTAGTTAGATGGTTGGCATATGGTCATGAATTTAATGTGATATGTTATAATTCATTTGATATAAACATGTATTCCTTTTATATGAAGTCTCTAGATGATAAAAGTAGCGCGTAAATTAGTGGTGTTATGTTAGTGGCTGAAGCTATGTACTTCTATAATTCAAAAGACAACTATCCTAAATTAGCAGTCATCCCTTATTATGGCGTCATTGAGGAGATTTGAGAATTAAATTACACCAAATTCACAGTTCATGTGTTCAAATGCAAATGGGCTAATGTAAACAACGGTGTTATGGTGGATCAGTTAAGATTTATATTGGTTGATTTGAATAGTATAAACTTTGAGAATGAGCCTTTCATTATGATAGACTAAGCAAAATAAGTGTTTTATATCACTGATCCAGCAAATAAAAGATGGTCTGTCGCTCTCCAAGGAAAAAGGGTTATTGATGATGATGATGATTCAAATTGTGATACACATTTTTTTAGTAGGTTTACTAAAATTGAATGAAGAAGTGGATTCTGATTGATTGTATGTGATTGCATATATTATTTTAATGTAATAATAGCACAAATATATTATTCTAATTGCATATATTATTTTATCGTAACTTATAGGTGATGGATTAATAAAGGGTTGGTTTGAAACAATAACTCCAATATTTAAATCGATTGTACATGTTATCCGGCGTAAAACTTGATCTGAAAAGTAAAGTCACCTTTTTTACACTAGTTGTACATGTTACTCAATGTAAAAAGTGATATGAGAAACAACTTTTTTACACTTAATTTATAAGTTATTCGATGTAAAAAGTCTTTTAAAATTTAAAATATTAGTCGTTTCATATTCAAACTATAATTTTTACACCTGAGTTAAATGTTAATCAGTGTAAAAAGTTTTAGTGAAAATACTTTATTCGCACTCGCTCCTTGGCGCGTCTCTTCCTTTCTCATTTAATTTCTCAGGTTGTATTTAGTCTTATTTTTACGTCGTCTATCATTACGCCAGTCGTCGTGCTCAGTGGTTTTCGTCTTGCTTCATTGTGGTTAGTCGTTCTTCTCTATTCTCGCTCTCATTGTGCTTTTCTATGTACGTGTTCTAGACACTTATTTTCTTGTGTACGTGCTTCACCTTTTATGTGTTTGTTTAATCTAGGTTTTGTAGTTTTCTGAGATAAATGCTTACACTTCTTTCCATCGATAAATGATTGCATTTCTTTTGATGTGGTCAATCGTTCTTCTCAGTTTACTATGTTTGTTTTTATTATTGCGTATATAGAAATATGAGGGTAGTGATAATCAGAATGAGGCTAGCGATGCTCTAAACGACTCTACGCAAATGAGGGGCAGAAGTATGACACAATTGAAAGACATTTTGAAAGATAGGAAGAAAGGAAAATTACTACCGATTGAGTTTGACACATGTTGGAATCCAATTGGTAAACACATGACAAAGTACATGAGTTATGTCAGCCTCCTAGCACGCAACAAGACTAACATCGCCATACAAACTTAGGATGCTGTTGATATGAAGAATCAAATTTGGGACTCTATCCGGGTATAAGAACTGAATATTGTCTATTGTATGCAGACTAATACTAAAAATTATAACTATTTGTTTATAACTATACTTTCAATGAAAATTATTCAGCTCACTTACAATGTTCCCAACAATGAAGTCTTGAAGAAGAAGACGTTGTCTTATTGCGCTGAACGTTGGAGGACATTCAAGACACAACTAGCTCATCAGTATTTACATGGCTAGGACAAAGATGGTCATGATCAGCCTCATCCTTCTCCATGAAGCAAGTATCAATTCATTGATGAAGCTATTTAGGAAGAATTTGTTAGGCTTTGGACTACTACAACCGCTATAGTGAGTTGATATGTCGTGAAAAAGGAATTTTGCATTTCCTATGGTTCTTCTTTTTATATGTATTGATTTTAACTACTTCAAGTCTTACAAGAAAAAAGAGCAAAAGTCATTGAACACGGTCTAAAGAATGATTGCCCCCACATAATGTCTCAAGGGAGTTACGGTGAAGGCTGAAAGAGACTTGTTCGGGGCCAAGAGGAAAAGGCTGGAAGAAGTTGCTGAGTCTGATCTTAGTGTTACTCTTGCTCCCCTATCTTCAATATGTCATGAAGATAAATGGTTGTACGCTCACTAAAAAATGAGGGATCATTTATAAGCGATCACGCTCGCATGATTGCGGCAAAAATTGTAAGTAATACTTATTGTATTATTTTATTGTATCAAGTCAAATGGTAGAAATGACATCTTGATTATTATCACGAGCAAGCAAGAGCATGGGGGTCGTGTCAGGGGAGTTGGAGGAGGTGTCGATATAAGAGATCTTTTCAGAACATCTCCACGACATTCCCCATATATGCCAAGGGTAGAGCTGTAATCATTGTTATCTACCATGAAGATAGGCTAAGGTAGAAGTTTGGGTAGAGGCAGAAGCTTCAATTGAGATATGATTACAAGAAGGGTTGGTAAAGATCAAGGAAAAAATGTTGTCTATGTTGACATCAAGGCAACAGGAGTTAGGTGCCCCCAAATACTCTCACATGCAACCTGTCCTAGTAGTAAAATGAGTTGTTGCATGGATGGGCTGGTATCAAAGGATGCTGAACCTTATGATCCATATATGGAGAATCCTATCAAAATGTTAGTGGCATATTGTTCCATCCATATCTTAAGGGCAATTTCCTACCATATCCAAATTCAGGATGATCAGTTAAAGATGATAGTTGAAGACGTGATATTTGAAGATACTTTTGTCCCAATTCTGACTGATGAGGTGAAGACTGTGAGTCAAGCAAATGGGACTTTCATATTATGGCCAAAGCATCTTGTTTTGAATCACGTCGTATCATCTCCAAGCGAATTTCCCACATCTCCCAATTTGAGTACCATGCAACGTGTGATCTAATTGGCATATGACGAAATGTTCCATATGGATGTGTTGCCTATGGATTCAGTTATGCGTGACACGAGGGCACCTACTTTTGTTGACCATGCAGATGTGAAATATGTTATCATTCCTAAGAATGAACTAACCTCCAAGTGCATCCAAGTGTTGTTAATAGAAGTCTAATTTAAATGTAAATATATACAACGACAACAATAAGCCTTATCTCATTAAATGGGGTCGGCTATATTGATCATACGACGCCATTGTACTTTATCAAAAACTAAATCCTTAAATAGGTTATTGACCAGGAGATCCGCTTAATGACCTTATTGAATGTTCTCTTTAGTCTTCCTTTACTCCTTTTAACCGGAGTCCATACTATTTGATCCACCCTCCTCACCGGTGCACCCCTTGGCCTTCTTTGCACATGTACAAACTATCTAAGACGGTTCTCTACCAATTTCTCTTCAATAGGTGCCACTCCAACTCTTTCCCGTATTTATTCATTACGAATCTTATCTTTTCTTGTATGTTCACACATCCATCTCAACATCCTTATCTCAGCTACCCCAACTTTATGCTCTTGCTATCCTTTTAAAGCCTAACATTCATTTCTATAAAGCATTTTTAGTCTTATAGCAGTGTGATAAAATTTTCTTTTTACTTTATCTGGTACTTTTTGATCACATATAACCCCAGTAGCCTTTCTCCATTTAAACCACCCAGCCTGAATTCTAGGATTAACATCGTCCAAAATTTCACCACCATTCTGTATAATTGATCCCAAATATTTGAACTTATCTATTTGTGGAATAGCTTGATCTCCCAATCTGATCTCCAAGTTACTTCTTACTTGCCTCTTATCAAAATTACAATGTATATATTTAGTTTTACTTATACTCAGCCGAAAACCCTTCGACTCTAAAATACTTCTCCATAACTTAAGTTTAAAGTTAATCTCTTCTCTTGACTCCGCCATAAGAACTATATCGTCTGTAAAAAGTATGCACTTAGGTATTTCTTCTTGAATAGGTTTAGTTAGAACATCCACTACTAGATTAAATAAATAAGGATTCAAGGATGATCCCTGATGTAGACCAATCCTTATAGAAAAATCCTTTGAATAGGCTTAAAATTATTCAGTCTTAAATGTAAATATATGTAATAACAAAATTCATGCAAGCTGAATGTTTGTATTAATGAATATAGTGTTTACATTAACTGTAGGTACATGCAAGTTGAGTTAGTTTTCAAGGGCAAACAAGGTTAGTTTGGATTCCTATTCCTATTTCAGATTTATTCAAAAGGGACCTCCCAATCTTCAAAACTTCAATACATTACAAGTTGTATGGTAAAACCGATATTAATTGTTTCTTCGCACCATATATGCAGAAGTAAAAATAATAATATTTCAGTTTTTTTATACTAGATTTGTATTTGCTTAATGCTAATAATCATTATTGTTTAACTATTTTCTATAACAATCATTGGCAATTGATTATACTATGTAAGCATACTTATAAAATTTTCTTCTTATGCTCCTTCCACTACAAGCCATCGGTTGATGCCAAGAAGATTATGAACATGTGAGTTTTCTTCCTTATAGAACAATAGTATTTGTAATAAATTAAAAGTCTTTGTTAGGGGTGGTCAAGGGTCGGGATGGGACCGGGACAACCTTGTCCCGTGTCTCATCTCGAAACAGGACACGGGACGCATTTTACGTCCCATGTCCCATCTCGTCCCGGTCTCTTTCGGGACCGGGACGGGGACGTCCCGATCCCTTTAAAAAAAATAAAACTATTATTTCTTAAATCATTCTACATGAAAAATTACAACAACTTCCTCCAAATACTACTACTACTTGCTGATATAAAATTAAATGACAAACTGTCAACAAAATAACTTAATGAAGAAACAACTATATCATATAAAATTAAAATATTCCAAGGAATAAAACAAAGAAAGAAACAAACACTCAAAAACTAAAGGCATGTACTACTTCTTCAATTCTTCCATTTCACTTAATCGAGTTACTGCTTTGTCTGCAAATAAACAAAAAGAGATAGAGAAAAATTAAGAAATAATACAAGGGTAAACAAATAAAATCATCTATGAAATAAAACAAATAATATGATATAATTAATACCATTTTCTGCTGCCAAAATTTCATTGAAGTTGCCAATATCAAGGTTTTTTAATTTGAATGTAGATGGAGATAACCAATTTTGGGCACAAATTAGCGCTTCAACCATCTTAGGGGATAGTGAACTTCTGAAGTCATCAATAACGCGTCCCCTATACTGAATGCTGATTCTGAGGACACAGTAGAGACAGGCATAGCTAACACATCATGTGCAATCAATAAAATGATTTTGTATTTACTAGCATTTAGTCTCTACCAATCCAAAAGATCAAACGTAGGATTATGATAGTCAGCTAACTCAGCCTGCAGATACCTCTCTAACTCCGCATCAGTATGAAGCAGTGCTAGTAAGGGAAATATATTGAAATAAGGAAGGGAAATATACCTCTCTACAGTTCTCATCAGTATGAAGCACCAGTGATTACTAATAGCATTAGTTATTGAAATAAGGAAGGGAAATATATATGCACACACAGAATACTCACATGATCCACAAATATATATACATGGATATATAGCACTAGATACAGAATAAGCTAGTATGGGAGTCCAGTTTCATGCTGATACTATTAGTATTACATGTTCATAGCTCTGTGAATCAAGCAATGATTAAAATAGGTACAGTTGGTGATGGTGCTAAGATTGGTGCTGGTTCTGTTGTGGCTTAAGGATGTTCCTTCCTGAGTCTAATTCTCAATATGAAGCACCAGTGATTACTACGAAGTTACAAGTAAGGGATAATCTCCAAAAACCATTATAGCAGACAGAGAACAATGAAGCACAATAGGGAGAATCAGAGACACCTCAGTAATACAAAACTGACATTTATCACTAAGGAACAAAACAAGATCACAGAGAATTAGAGATAACGGTTCAAGGAATAATCACAAAGACAATCATCTCCAAAGCACAATTACACTTTAAACCTGCTTTTAATCATCGAGAAAGAGTATCACAGAGACAATCATCGAGAAGGAGTGTCACTTACCTTGAACAAAATTGATAGTCAGAGGCGAACAAAATGATGTACTTAGCTCAGCGATGGCGAGGACACCAACCCACTGGCAGCGACTGAGGAGGAGCAATGGACGACGATGGGCGACTTGGCGACAGACCTACTGGCAAGAGAAAGGAAAGAGTGCTAGGGCTGAAGGCTGAAGCAAATTGAGGGAGAAAAGCCAAGGGTCGTCGACTCATCCTAAGGGGACTGAAGCTGAAAATCTGAAATGAAAGATGAAAGCTGAAGGAAGGCTAGAAGCCCCGCCCCTAAAAACTGTAAACCCTAAATCATCATTCATCTCCACAGGCCATAGCAACTCAATTAATTCAAATCAAGAAGGAAGGTCACTTACCTTGAATGAAACTGATGGTCTGAGGCGAACAAAACAATGTACTTAGCCCAACAACGGTGAGGACAGTAACCCACCGGCAGCGACTTAGGAGGAGCGATGGACGACGACGGGCGACTTGGCGACATACCTACTGGCAAGAGAAACGAAGAGTGCTAGGGTTGAAGGCTGAAGCAAGGGAGAAAAGCCAAGGATCGGCTCGTCCTGCAGGGGCCTGAAGCTGAATGAAAGATGAAAGTTGAAGCCTGAAGGAAGGCCAGAACTTAGAAGCAAACAATATGACTGGATTCGAGGCCGAGGGTTTGCGCTTGGGGTTAAAAATTCACGTCAGGACGGGACGGGACTACCCGAGGGTCATGCCGAGACTCGTCCTGTCCCGTCCTGACATGCCTACTATCCCGTCTCATTTTTTTCCCGTCCCGATCATTATCAGTAAGGGATAGTTCCGTCCCGTTGTCACTGGATCCAGGACGGGAACCCCGGTACGGGCCTCTGATGGACAACCCTAGTCCTTGTAATAAAATGATTACTAAGTTCATAACTTTGGTCATAGGGCTATGATGATGTTTATAATTGTAAGGGGTTTTAAGAAAGCCAACTCAGTGAGGGACCCTGAATGGATCACACCGAAAATAATAAAAATATTAAGTCTTATACTCCATGCAATTTTTTGCTGATGACACATAATTTTGTTTATGTTTATATTACAGAGTCGAAGGCAACCCAAAGAAAGCAACTTATGCGGCTTTTATATGGTTAGACACATGATCAATATCATTTTGTCAAATATGATTGATCTAACTGAGGAGGTAAATTATGTTTTTAACCATTTTATATATTTTTGGTCAATTTAGTATATCTTAGTAATGCTTTAATTTCTTTTATTTTAATTTGATGTTTCAGATATTTGATCAATCTGACCTATTTCTTGAATAAGATATTGAGGACCTGCGCAATATTTAGGCTGGGTTTTTTGTTCAAATTATTCCTTTTTACTAGTATTTGTCATTACTAGAATATTTTTTTTTATTTTTCTGTTCAAATAATTATATTTTTTATTTAATTTTATTAAATGAATAATTTAATGAGCAATTAAAGATCTATCTCTGCCATCTTGAACTTTGTCTCTGTTGCTGTCTCTTTGAGTATGTATATTTAGGCAGTTTATTCATGAAATTTCAAGGGATGTGGTTAATGAAACATTAAAGGGGTCATTTTTTCAAAATATATTTAAACTGGACAAAAAGAATACCAGCAGGTGTAGAAACAGTATGTAAATATGACAACATCTACACCAGTTATCTTTATAGTGAGATATAGAAAATTCATTAATCTATACCGAGTATAAATACAACCGGTATAAACAATTCATTAATCTATATCAATCGTTCAAAAAAGATCAGTTCAATTAGTGTAGATATTAACAAATTCTACTCCTGATTCCAAAAGGAACCGGTTAAATTTTACTCATTCTATATCAGTAAACCGCCTAATTTACAAAGTATACACTTTTTAAACGGTATATTTTTATACCAGTCATTGTCCGATATATAATATTATTTTTAACCGATTTAAAAATTCTTTTTTGCTATAGTGAAGCATGATTTTACAGATAAAATTGGCTTAAGCTACCTTGTATTATTCGATGTTTTAAGAATAAGTTCGGGCATTAAACGAAGCTTAAGGTTCAATGAGTAAAACGCAAGTGGACATGGTTTTAACTAAGTCATTATATTTTATTTATATGTTTATTTTATTAATAAAATTTAGTTAAAAAAAGTAATCTTTAGAGGATTTGGAGGATAAGAGTGGAAAGAAAAAGTCACGATGGAATCAAGATTTCATGAATATGACGAAACAAAGTACATTTCTATTTACCAATACGTGTGACTTTCGCATTAAAAACATTCCTTGTTTTTAAAAACAAGATTCAATTTTTTTTAAAAAATAAATTAATTAAATAAATAACTTAATTATAGTATACATTAAATGTTATCAATTTATAAATTAAATAAATTATTATAAAAAATAAAAATATTTTAAAATAATTTATTTAAATTTTTTAATTTATTTAAATTAATTAATTAGTTTTAATAGAGATAGTAATAAAAAATGTTCAACTTAATAGACAGGAAAAAAAAGATAAATAAAGACCTTAGAAATTTAAAAGACAAAAAGAGCTTCTAAATTTTGAGAATGATAGTTTAAGCATAAATTTTAATATTTCTTTTTAAAATTTAGAGGAAAAAAATAAAATTGTCCCTTAGTCATTTACTACAATTGTAATAGGATGTTATGATTTGAGTAATAATTTTGACTATCATCATACCCTTTTTTCCATTGTTTATTTTCTTTCTCACTGTTCATTAGCCATCAAATATTAAGTGTCGGATTATCATTTTCACTACCATCTTGCTCGCCTTCACCCTTTCCGGTCATCTTCTCCAGTGATCTGCTTCCCTTCATCTCTATCTTCGCATAGTCACACACACACACACTTCGAAGATGAGAAAGACTATCTATAGTAGTGACGGCGAAAACTCCGACATGCATGTCCACAATGAGAGCCAACAAGATTATGGCGAGTGGAGGAAGATCGATTAGAGGAGCAAGATAAACAATGAGGAAGAAGATGAATAATCAGCAGGAGGGAATGATAGTGGTTAAAATCATTGCTGAAATAGTAAATACTATTGTAAGAGTTATAAATGACCAAATCAATTACTTACACAGATAGTAGTAAATATTTTAACAAAAGTGGTCAAAATTATTACTCAAGTGATAAATCCTATTGCAAAAATAGTAAATGACTAAAGTAATTACTTGCAACTCAATTGTTATATAGAGTAGTAAATATCTTAACGAAAGTGGTCAAAATCATTACTCAAGTAATAAATCCTATTATAAGAGCAGTAAATGATCAAATCAATCACTTGTAACTCAGTTGCTATAGGAAGTAGTAAATATCTCAATAAAAGTAGTAAAAAATATTGCTCAAGTCTTAAATATTATTGTAGGAGTAATAAATAATTAAAGTAATTATTTACAACTCAATTATTACAAGAAATAGTTAATGTCTTAACGAAAGTGGTTAAAAGAATTGTTTAAATTATAAATTATATTATAAGAGTAATAAATAATTAAAATAATTATCTGTAACTCAGTTATTATAAAAAATAATAAATATTTTATTAAATGTGGTTAAAAATATTGAATAATTTATAAATTTTATTATAGAAATAGTAAATGACTAAAATAATTATGATTGAATCGATAATAAGAATAATAAATATTTTATTAAATATTATTAAAATTATTGTCTAAATAGTAAATTTAATAAGTGACTAAAAAATATTTTTTTTTGTTTTTAAATTTTAAAAAGATTGATTGGGACTTATATATTACTTTGTTCAGTTCTTCGGAATATTTTTAATTTTATATTTTTTGAATCGCCCTCATTCACTGCAATCTGCTTGTTTAGTCTACTTCGGAGTAGATTGTGTTGCAGGCACGCCTTCGACATTAATGGAGGAATATGAGAGCAAGAAGCAAACTGATCAACAAGATGCCGCAAGCAAAACCAATCTTCACTTCTCTCAGCCAATCCGTTGCATAGTAAAACTTGGTTCGTCCGATTTTTTCTTCCTCTCTTTCTCATTTGTAAAGCTCTTTTCATTCTTTCTCTTAATTCGATCTATTTTCTGAGTTCGCGATGCTACTTGGCTTTCCTATTTCAGAACTTTATCGTCAGTAATTGATAGTGGCAAACTTTCTGGTTTTTGATAGTTGTATAAGATGTACCCTTTTATGGGATCAAAGTCAATAGTGTAAAATGTTCAACTCTGAGCTTGACATATAGATCTTGGGAAGTTTTCTTTTAGTAATGGGATTATTATTTTGTTTGACGTCATTAAGGAGGATCTGCTATTACTCGGAAATCTGAATTGGAGATGATAAATGAGGAGACTCTTCAGAAGGTATCAGAACAGCTTAGGCAATCTATGATTGTATCTTTAGCAAAGCCTCCTGGGATGGATTGGAGCAAGAGACCTGGAAAATCGGACATTTCTTGTGACCCTGAAGAGTTTGGCGATCATTCAGTTCTTGACTTTAGACGTTTCGTTGTTGTTCACGGAGCAGGTACCTTATCATGAAGTAAAAGTTTTATTCAGATTAATAAAAAAAGTGAATATGTATTTTTATGCAATTTGGTATTGCATATCTGAGAGATTAATTGTTGGAAATCAGAATTTGTGCATAATAAGAACTAAAGCTCTTTTTTTCCTTGTTAGTACTATAAGAAGACTATTCCATGGCCTTCACTTAACTGCATATACTTCTGATTTGATGTATTTCTTGACGTTTATGAGCTCCAATTAATTGAGAATATTAGAAAGCATGGAAATCTATTATGTAATGAGTGAGAATCCTCTAATTCAGTGAGTTCAATTCAGCTATTTGAGGGGCAAAGGGGCAACACATTAAACGTCTAACAAATTTAGAAGTGGCATTATCCATTTCTTCATAGAGTGGAGCTAATGTTGGTTAATATTATGAAGAGCTGCACTAACTGTCATAGTAGTTCTATCTTCTTGAGCTGCCATAGATAGTAAGGTGAACTAAGAACAAAAAGTATAAGGGGCCCATTTGGATAAGAGTTTGAAAAGAGTTTTTGGGCAGCTTTTAGAGAAAAGCTTTTAGAGAAGAGCTGATGGAAAAAAAGTGGTTTTGAATAAATGAGTATTTGGATAGTTATTATCAGAGGGACTTTTGTAATTGGAAATTTATCAGAAAGTGTATGATTTTATTAAATATAGGGGAGAGGAGAGAGGAGAGAGGGTGTAGAAGAGAGATAAGAGAGGAGAGAGGGTGTAGAAGAGAGATGAGGGAGGAGAGAGGTGTAGAAGAGAGGAGAAGAGAGAGGAAAGAGGAGAGAGGGTGTAAGAAAAAGTAGGGATAAAATAGTAATTGGTTAGTTCATAAGCTCTTTTACTATTCATAAACTAGTCTCAGTAGCTTATATAAAATTTTGGTTTTAAATCATGGTTTTGTCCAAAAGCCATTTTGAATAAATATGACTGGTTGTTTTGAAATTTCTCTAAATTAAGATTTTGCCAAAAAGGGCTTTTAAAACCACAGTTTGTGTTTACCAAACACTCACAAGAACAGGAAGTATGCAATAAATTCTACGTGATGTTTTAAGGTAGACCTTTTTTAATTGATGTTATGAGACTTAATGATAGTCTTTGGTGCTTCCAGGTTCTTTTGGACATTTTCAAGCTAGCAAATCTGGGGTCCACAAAGGACAATTGCATAAACCACTTGTCAAGGGTGGTTTTGTTGCTACACGGATTTCTGTATGATATCACCTTATTTTTACTTCAAGCTTCATTTTGCAAATTTATAGGTCATTTCTAGAGTTTTATGGTGGGAGTTTGTGACAACAAACGTGACAGTTTGAATGTTATACTAGAAATCTGATACAGCTACCACCTTATAGCTAACGGTATTCACACGCTCAAATTTTGATGAAGCATAGACAGAAATTCCTGTTTTAAGCCCTACAACTAATTGAAATCAATTGACTTTTAACATCATTCGAACTAAGATTCTATTTAATTCCCCAGTTCTCTTTATATTTTGCCAAATGATCTATGCTATAAAAACTAATGTGTAAAATAATCTGTGGGGCTTCTTTGTTTTAGATCAACAAATTATCTTAATACAAATTATGCATTGACACATGCATTAAATCTTTCTTCTCTGTGCTTATCTCTTTATTTGTTCACATTTTCAGGTAACCACCCTAAATCTTGAAATTGTTAGAGCACTGGCCAGAGGTAATATATTGGCTGTTGTAGTAAAAACTGCACAAATTACTCTTGCCGTATTGATATAATGATGGGGTAATTGTTCTTTTATTCAAGCTTTTCTGCAGAGGGTTGTCATTTTTTGTCCAACATAATTCTTTTTATCTGAGTAGGCAAATGGTTATTAAATTTTTTTATTTTTTTTTTGTATTTTAAACTCTTTGATGATAACACCGTCAATAAATAGAACAACAATAGATTAGTGACACAGAAGATATTGTAGCATATCATAAGCCCTACCTTATTCTTGTGTTTAAGGTATCTATACTTAGGAACATACAAGATCGTTCATTATAATCTCTCCATGCAATCTTTGCTCTTATCTGTTTTATTTCCCATTTTCATTTTCTTTCTCTTTTTTCTGTGTTTGCTTTTGAGAAGATTTGTAATCCATTTTATACTTTTAATCATTGTGCAGAGGGTATTCCTTCAATTGGAATGTCTCCATTTTCGTGTGGATGGCTCACCAGTGAGAGACATGTTAGAAAATCTGAATAAACATTATACCTTGTCTTGTTGTATCAATTATATATACTAGAAATTGTCTCCTTTTTTTACTGTTTTTTCAGTTAGCGTCTCACTCCTGAATATTTTTCAATTCAACACTTGCAGATGACCTCAACAGAATTTTCCATGGTGGCTAAAACAGTAGACTCTGGTTTTGTACCAGTAAGATTGGATTCTTTAATCTGTACTATAACTGAAAGCTTTTGAATGCATTTTCTTCCGTATATCCTTGTAACTTACCCTCTTTCTACTTGACAATTTTGGTTTTGGTTTTTTAACATATCTTGATCATTCAAGGAGAAAGCCATTTTAGACATTAGCAGAAATAATAAAATGCTTTTTCTGTATTTGAAGAGCATGAAATGTCAGATTCAGCCGTCAATGGATAAGAAGAAAACTTGTCACTCTTTCAATGTAAATTTTCATGAAGTTAATGACATAAAATAGATCACACATATCTGGTTGCTTCCTTTCACCTCTTTAAAGGTTCCAATTTCTGTAATTGTTCTTCTCATTTGTCTCAGTATGTTCTGGTAATGATTTGGGGCACATTCTAATTTGTCAAGGTTTTGCATGGAGATGCAGTGCTTGATGAGATTCAGGTACAGACTCAATTTTCAGCATAACCGTAAACCAATAATGCAATTTGAAGTTTTCATAGTATAGTATGTTTCAGGGGTGCACTATTTTGAGTGGAGATGTCATCATAAGTCATCTGGCAGCCCAAGCAAAGCCAGAATTTGTTGTTTTTCTTGTATCCAGCTTATGTCATATATTTTGATGAATTGCTCTTGATATAATACTCTTTTTGTGCATCCCCAACCAAATGGTTTTATGATGATACTCCACTTGGTCTAGGAGATATCCTGAATATTGTTTTCCTTTTCTTTTACTTGTCACATTTTCAATACTTCAAGTTATCCTGGAATAGCCTTTCTGGTTCTGGATGTAACGTATACATGTCCCTCCTCAGACACCATCAGGTGGGTCCCACCTTGTGTATTGGCTTGATAAGGAAAGATTGGTTTCCCAAAATATTTAATTATGTTGAGCCACTAATAGGTAAAATCCTATGTCAATATTTCTCATATGTACCAGCTTGTTTAGATTAGCTTTTTAGAAGTAATTTGACGGTGTATGAAAGTATATGAGAGGAGTTTTGTCTCAACTTACGTAAAAATGCTTTTGAAAAGCTAATCCAAACAAGCTCATACTTTGAGAGGACATTCCATAAATGTTTTCCATTAAAAGCAATGATGAAAGACCGATGTTTATGGGGTGTATGACCGTCCACCAACAGAACCTGATGCAGTACTTCTAAGGGAGATAGGTGAGAACTAGATCTTCTGAATGGCCTGTTTCCTTCATGGTTGGTCTGAAGTGAAAACTGTCTTAATAAAAACCTTTCCAACTATGGCAGCTGTTGGTGAAGATGGAAGCTGGTCCGTCGTGAATCCAAAGTTACAGAATTCAAGTAAGTGGAGATTTTATGTTATGATTCAATTTTCTTTTCTTGTTTCTGTTTTTTTACAGCTTCTTGACAAATGAAAGGTCAAATATGCATGCCAGTTACCATTTCTCTTGTTTTTGGGTCGGGCATAGCATATACTGAAATTATAATTAGTCCAATACTTGTGTTAGGGGCTGTTTGGTACAAGGAATTTGGAAGGGGAGGGAAATTTTTTCTGGTTGGGAGTTAAAAAAATTAGAGAAGTGGGTTTAAAATTTTTTAATTAATTTTTCTTACTCTTTTATCTTACATCTTCACATTTGGAAGGCGAAAGGTCCTAGGAAGAGGTGCATGACCCCACATGATGTGTTTTAGGACAAGATTTAGATGCAGTACTTTGACGTTTGTTATCAGACCCTTCCAAAGGAAAAAAAAAAGATGTAGCTTTCTTTCTAGCTTAGGAGTAAATTATTGACTTCTTGAATTAAGTTCTTCCGCGTGTTTATCATTTTTTATCAAAGAACCTAATAGCAAAATCTTAAGAAATTAAATCCAGGTCTTTGCTTATGTTTTACATTATATACTGAGTGAACAGGGCCCTTTATACAACTCAGTAGCATGATTTTCTAGCTGAATGTGATGAACACAAGCCTAAAGGGAGAGCTCAATCCCAAAAGGCTAGCCTATTAGGAGGGAGAGTCCTTTGAACTTATAAACTCCACTTTACTTATGAGACTCCTAACACTGAAGTTCCATGATTAGATGAGAGATAATTTTATTTCACTAGTAACACTATAAGAAAGGACACTCAATTAAAAACGTTACTTTTAAGCAGAAACATATCCTTTTTAATTTCTATTTTTGCTTTTAATATTTGGGTAGTAAGACATTTTGGTCAATGCAAGCTCTATTGTGTTGCTTGCAGTTGAGCTAACAGTCGCAGCTCATGACACGACTGGCGGGATAGCGACGAAGATATCGGAAGCTGCAATGATAGCAAAACTTGGAATTGATGTCTACATTGCCAAAGTAACAAAATTTAAAATTGTATTTGCTTTTAGTTCATCTTATTTTTCTGAGCTTCCAATCTTGAAATCTTTATCTTCCTTTCAGGCAGCAACAAGCCACTCATTGAGGGCTTTAAATGGAGATCTTAGAAGCAGCATTCCGGACGACTGGCTTGGCACGGTGGTCCGGTCTCTCAAATAGCTCCGCCAGTTCCTTCCTTCATCTTATGCTCATATTTGAAAGCACACTTGTTCTCAATTACCTTTGGTAAAAATTGTCAAAATTTGTCATTTTTCGCCTGTTTAATTTGTTAATGCTAAGTAGAATTATGTAGGATGAGAGAATAATTCTATTTTATAGGGAGTCAATGTTATCTTTTATTATAAGAAATGACTATAATGTTATACTTTTACTGGAAAAATTTATAATTTATGGTTAAGCACCTGTTCTCTGCAGATATGCAATCAGGTTTCAAGGAACTGCTCACAGATTTTGGGCATATAGCAGTGATATTCTGCATTTGATAAAGATTTCTAGCTATTGAACTGAACGTGGTTATTTTTTTTTTTTTCCAAATTTTATTACACGAACATTATTTGATTAGTTTATTGGAGTTGGCAAGCTCGCGTGGCATTTTCCAGTTGGAGCTCTGGTGGCTGACAGTGGTCGCCAGTGAGGGGTGGGTTTTTTTTTTTAATTGA
This sequence comes from Leucaena leucocephala, assembly GCA_037074615.1. NCBI lineage: Eukaryota > Viridiplantae > Streptophyta > Magnoliopsida > Fabales > Fabaceae > Leucaena > Leucaena leucocephala. Next base: position 11,191,260 of record CM073563.1, on the reverse strand, counting down.
GGGGTAATATTGTAAAAGTACCAGCATTTCTAAATTCCTTTTTGAGGCAGTATATTGATTTGGGATTTCTAAAATTGGGATCACTAATTTGGAATATGCATATTTTAAAGGTATTTATTTGGAATTTACTCTTAATTTTCTCACATTGATGGTGTTTTGGACAAAAACTTTATTACATTCATCCAAATAAAATTTAAATAAACCACATTATAAATTATATATAAATGTAAGGATGTTGATAATAAATAAATTTATTCCATTATTTTATTTTTTAAATATTTTTTATATTTTGTGACAATTTATATACCACTTAGTTTTATAATTAAAAGATTATGAGTCTAAGTATTAATACTTATAACCGAAAAAATTATAAGGATTCAATAAAAAATTATAAAAATTATATTCTATCTAATTTTAAATATAAGAGTTAAGTAGGGAGTCTATTTTTATATTAATTATAGGATTTTAATAAACTTCCTATTAAAACTATGATTATAAAAATATTGTTTCTACAGTACAAAGACTATGGCAAAAGTTAGCTAATTATCACCTATGTTCTCTCGATTAGGTTGAGTGAAAACATTTTGTAAAATATGTAACTCAACTAAATTGCTTAAAGATAAAAATAATTAAATTAAAATAAATTGGGACTTAAACTTTAAGACGAGAAAGATCTAGGATTATCTATTTCTTTTTACTCCATGAATCTTAGTTAAATTACATTCATTTCACAAGTAATGAAAATAAGTGTGTTAGTTCAAAATACTTAATTAAACTTTCTCAAATTAAAACCAAATGTTTATTTTGATTAAAATACCCAATCTCTTGATTCAATTAATGAAAATCAAATTTTAATACCAACCCTTTTTTTGTATAATGCAAGTTTGGAACAATATATCTATTTGAACCAAATAAAACCTTCCATTCATTAATTAAATTTTAAGTCAAACATGATTTTAAATAAGTTCAATGCTCAAATTAGCTTTTCCAAGTCTAACCTAAGTGAAAGAAACAATTCAATGGTGATCAAGCATTAAGAGGCATTAAAAATATATTAAAGTTAACACATATAGTTCATTGTTCATAAAAGAAGGTAAATTCAAACTTCAATCCATAAAAAGATTCAGTAGAAGAGTGACATTCATCCTAAGGAAAAGAAGCACTAGTAATTGGCTGCTTGTCTTGGTGGTCTCTGGGAAGGATGCCCCTTTTGCCATCATAGGAAAAGTTAATCTTCATCTTATGCAGTTGTGTCATCTCAAAGGCATTAAGATGTTACTTTTTTCTTCTTTCCAAGTGATGAATGTTGTAGTATTTGAGAAAGAAGGAGACAAGCTATAGAAATGGTATGGGAGTGGTCCTTATCCTGCTTAGAAAAAAATCTCTTATCTGGATGTATATAAAAGCTCATAGGTTGAGTTTTTCTCCATTTATTATTCTGGTCGGAGTGTTGTAATCTTGTTGGGTGAGGTAGGTGAAACTTATAGACTTGATAATCATACAGTGAAAGTAAATGTAGTGGATAATGAGATAAAAATTGCATATCTTACTCGGGGTAAATGACAAGGAGTCAGGGAAGGGTTTGTTGGTCTGCATCAGGATATGATAAGTCTTGAAATGATCCATATGCTTCATTGGCACTAAAGTAGGAGTACCTATCATCTGATTAATGATACTGAAGTCCAACTTGATCTCCCATCCTCTTAGCCTAGTAGTTAAATAACTATCTAGAATGGTTTCATCTTCATCTAATGTGTCATGTATTTCCATGTTGCAATAAAATTTTCTGACTACTTCTAAGCTATAGCCTCATTGAACCTAAGTTAGCTCTCAAAGTGGTGTAGAGGCTCTATCCCCAAATTGACCTTGTGATCATCTTTAAGAACAAAAATATTCACATATACTACTGGATAACACTTTCTCTCCCTAAACTCAGTGTTGTATCTAGCCATATCAACATCCAATTCTTTGTTACCTTGTAGAAAGATCAAACTGGATGGCTGAGAATCTGAGGGAGCTTATGTGGCAGTAGCTTTCCTTGGTGTCCTCTATCTCTGGCCAAGAGACTCAATGGCAGTCTGTACAGTCTTTCTTAGCATAGCAATGAACTCTAGATTAGAGTCATTATTGGAGTTAATCTGTTGTGACTTTGCCTTTCTCTTTGTAACAGACTTTAGAGAAGGCTTAAACATCTGGACTTTGGTCTTGTCTTTGGTTGCTCACTTTGCCGGAGCCTTGCTCGATGGCACCTTGCCTTTGTCCTTTGACACCTTTGGGCCATCATTGGCCACCATAGGTTGATATTTCTTCTTTTTTTTATTTCGATATTGAAGCCTGAGGAGAGTTAGATACTGATTTGGAAGGATTAGGCTCAAACCCTTTGGTGTTTGTGGTTTTAGTTCTCGCCATCGCTTCAGTGAATTGAGAGATTGATAAGTGAAATGGAGGAATTTATGGGTAATTTTTTGTGGGTTTTGATTTGTGGAGGGTGCATAAGCTATCCCACAAAATAATTTGAGGATTAAAAGTGAGAGAGATTGGAGATTTGTCGATTATGACTGAAGTTAAATAGTGAAAAGTCATGATTGATAACTGATAAATCCCGATACTAATTTATTAATAACTATTAATTGATTAATTTCATCAAATATGCACATACAGAGACAAAATAATTGATTAGGTGTTCGATTAATTCTAATTAATCGAATAATCAATCGATTAATTTCAAATAACAGCAACACCTAATATCGATTAGATGTTTAATTAATTAATATTAATTGAATAGTCAACGATTAATTCTTAAAAAAAACTTTTAAAATATATTTCATAGACATTAATCGATTAGTTGTTTAATTAATTAACATTAATCAAATTCTTAATTAATTAATTTTAAAATAAAATAACTTTTAAAAATATTTTTAACTATAATTAATCGATTAGATGTTCAATTAATTTTAATTAATATAATTGTTAAACGATTAATTTGATATTTAAGCACACACATCATTTTTTATTGATTAATCAACTAGGTGTTAGATTTATTTTAATTAATTGAACTATTAATCGATTAATTTCATAAAAATAACATATTTAACATATATTTCAACAAACATAAAGTTACCTCCCTCAATTAACTATTAAGTGTTGGATTAATCCATCCTATGTTAGCCTCTATGTTTTCAATCCAATAACAGAGCATCTTACAAAAATTTATCTAAATACTTCGGATCTTAAGTTAGCAACTTGAATTATCGAAACATGAGTGTTGAATAATTATTTTAAGAAAATGAAGACTGAAGAAAATTTAAAAGTAAACAAACTTAAGTTAGTTTATTAAGGAAATAGAATTCTTACAATTTATTGAGATTTACCATTCCTAATTCTCTCATGATATAATTGAATTAATCCTGAGCTAGTGATTTGGTAAAAATATCAGCTAGTTAAAGATGAGTTGGGATGAATTCAATTTTTATATCTTTCTTTTGCACATGATCTCTTGTAAAATAGTGTCTGATAGGGAATGGAGTATGGGATTCTTTGACAAAATGATTGTGCCTGTATTGTCACAAAAAATTGGAATATCGTTCAAATATATTCCTAGATCTTGAAGTTGTTGTTTTAGCCATAGTACTTATGCACAACAACTCCTAACAGCTACATAATCAACTTCTTTTGATGAGATAGCCACCGTATATTGCTTCTTACTGAACCATGAGACTAGACAGTCACCAAAGAATTTGCATTATCCACTGGTGCTTTTTCTATCTATTTTGTATCCTCTATAGTTAGAGTCTGAGTATATTATCAAGTATTTTGCTCCTCCTTTAGAAAACCATATCCCAATGTCAATAGTTCTCACGAGATATATGAATATTCTCTTTACATATTCATCATGAGATTCTTTTAGAGCAGCTTGATATCTTGCACACATCCCTATACTGAATTGTATGTCTGGTATGCTTGTGCTGAGGTATAGAAGAGATCCAATCATTCCTTGATATTTTGTAATGTTGAAGTCTTTGCCCTTTTCATCCTTATCTAGCACGGTCTTGTACTCATAGGGTTGAGACACTTTTGACTTGATCCAACTCAAATTTTCTCATAAGCTCCTTCAAGTACTTTTTCTATGAAATAAAGATGTCATTCTTCTGTTATTTTATTTGAAGTCTAAGAAAGAAGTTCAATTCTTCCATCATGGACATTTCAAACTCTTCCTGCACTAACTTGGCAAATTCTCGACAAAGATCCTTATTAGTAGCACTGAAAATAATATCATCAACATAAATTTGAACTACTAAAAGATCAAATTTGTTTCTTTTAATAAACAAAGTATTATTTACTTTTTTTTTAAACCTTTCTCTATCAGAAATTTACTAAGACGATCATATCAATCTTCAGGACTTAGGAGCTTGTTTTAACTCATATAATGCTTTTTAAGTTTGTAAACATGGTTTAGAAGACGATGATCTTCAAAACTAAGAGGTTGTTCTACATAGACCTCTTCCATTATATAATTATTAAGAAAAACACTTTTGACATCCATATGATAGAGTTTACAATCTTTAATCCAAGCAAAGGCTAAGAGCATTCTTATGACTTCCAATCTTATCACTAGATTATAGTTTTCCTCATAATCAATACCCTCTTCTTAATTATAGTCTTTTACAACTAATTTGGCCTTATTTCTAATATACAGCAGATTCATTAAATTTATTTTTGAATACCCATTTAGTTATAATGACTACATGATCATTGGGTATGTGTACCAAGTCTCAAACTTAATTCCTTTCAAATTGATTTAACTCTTCTTGCATAGTAACTATCCAGAAATCATATGATAGTGTTTTATCTATATTGGTAAGTTTAATGTTAGAAATGAATATAGATACATGCACTTTATTGAACATTTGTCTTCGAGTTCTTACTCCTTTATCGACTTCATCAATAACCTAGTCTAAAGGATAATTTTTATTATGTCTCCAAGCTCTAGGTTGTTCTTTTTCTGACTCATTACACTGATTGCTAAGTTAATCAACTACTGGTTCTTTTTCTTTATTCAATTTTAATGTTTCAATTATCTTAGCTTCATATCTAGAGGTTTTGAAATTAGCTCAGTTTTAGAAAATACTAAAATATTCTTTTATTAAAAAGTCTATATACTTTACTACGATTAGAATAATCAAGAAAAATTCCCTCATCAGATTTTTGATCAAATTTACCCAAATTTTATTTGTTATTGTTATGGATGATACATTTTCTCCCAAAGATCCTCATATGAGTGAGATTAGGCTTACATCATTTGTAGAGCTCATATGGTGTCTTGTTGAATAGTTGTATGATATATGCTTGGTTGGATATGTAACATACTGTGTTCATAGCCTCTACCCAGAAAACTTATGAGACACCCTTATAATTAAGCATTGCTCTAACCATCTTAATGAAGATTGTGTTTTTCCTTTCAATAACTCTATTTTACCATGGCGTTGTTGGTGCAGAGAAGTTATGATCAATTTCATGGTTGTCACAGAACTCAGCAAATTAAGTGTTATCAAATTCTCCTCTGTGATCAATCCTGATAGACACAATAGTAATTCATTTCTCATTTTGCACCTTTTTGGCAAACACAACAAAAGCATTAAAAGTCTCATCTTTGAATGAAAGAAATAAGTCCAAAAAAATCTTGAATAGTAATCAACTATTACTAGAGTATATAAATTTCCTTTGAAACTTTTGACTCTTGATAAACTAACCTAATCTATATGGAGTAATTGGAGTATTTTCTCAATTGAGACTACCTTCTTTAATTTAAAGGAGGATTTTATTTGTTTTCCCTTTTGACAAGTTTCACAAGTAATATTAATTTCATATTTAACTTCAGGTAAACAAATTACTATATCATTCTTAACTAGTTTTGAAACTTGATACATATTTACATGAGCAAATCTCTTGTGCCATAACTAACTTTCTTCAGATTTACTAAAAAAATAGTTTTCAGGTGAATTTGAATTAATAGAAATAGTATAACAATTAATGTTCCTTGGAGCACGGAGTTTTGCTTTCAAGCTTTCCCTATTGAGTGGAAGATCTTTCTTGATTAATATTAGGCATTCTTCTGAGTAAAAAATTATCCAAGTGTCTTTATCCACTGTTTGACTCACACTAAAGAGGATGTGATATAATTATTCTACATGGTATAAATCTACCACTTTCACCCCTTCTTTGCTTCTAACTTCTCCAATCCCAACAATCTTCCCGTATTGATTTTCTCTTAAGCTTACTTTGTCACCTTCCTTATGATAAAGCTTGAGGAACTTCTCTGTTTCTCTAGTCATATGTCTAGAGCATCCACTATCAATATACTATTTGTTGATCTTTGATACTTTAAGACAAACTTGAGACAAAATCATTTGACTTTATATACCCAGATTTTCTTGGGTCCTTTTAGGTTAGTTTGGATTACCTTATGTACATAAATACATTTTGGAACCCATTTCAATGTGCTATAGGGTTCATTACTACAATATGAATATAGAGCAAATGTATTTTATGTATTTACATCATGTGTAAAGTAATACAGACATGATCTGTTACTTAACTTTTTAACTTTTTCTTTCCTTTATGTTTGTATAGATTAGGATCATATTTTATTCCAAACTTATCATAGACATATCTCTTATTCTCAAGTATAATGTTGAGCATTTCATTACCTTTAGTGAATTTTTTTAGAGTTTTGGTTAACTCTATTTTTCTTCTCTAATTCCTCATACTTAGCACACTTTGATACAACTTCAGATAATACAATAATCTTTTCTTCTAAACTCAAAATTTTATTCTTAGAGTTTACTAACTCTTTTGCTAATTTTATGAATTTAGAATGTAATTCATTATATTCATAAAGCAATTCATCATAGGTAGGTTCAACATTTATTACCTCCTCTGTCTCTGAGTCATTTTCTTCTTGAGCGACCAGATAAATGTTTACTTTTTTATCGTTGTTGCTCTCTTCACTTTCTAAAGATCTTTCTCCCCCGATTGATGACACGAATGCTCTCCTCTTCTAAAATTTTTCTCTCTTCTTCTCTTTGTCTTTCTTGAAGAATTGAGGAAATTGGGCTTTAATATATCTGGCTTTTGCACTTGAAGTGAATAATATAATCGTTATGTTCCCTTGATGGTGAAGCACCTTTCTTTGGTTGAAAATTTTGGCTTGTTAATTTCTATATAATTTCTTAAATCTATGGATTATGAGACCCTTTTCATCATCTTTCAACTCTTCATCATCAATATCACTTTCTTGAGCTTTAAGAGCAATTCCTTTTCTGCTATTTTCTTTGATATCTTTCTTATACTTCAGTTTGTTTTTGTATTCAGGTAGACTTCTAAATAGAACAGTAACAAACTTCATATATTCGCCTTTAGCTTCTTCAATTGCTATGACCTTTGGTTCCTATTTTTTCGTAAGACCATTAAGAATCTTACATACTTGATCTCTTGAGCTATACGTTGCCCAAGAGCTATTAGATAATTGATAAGATATTAAAATCTTACTTCCATGTCACAAACGCTTTCTCTATCATCCATATGAAAAGCTTAAACTCTGTTTTGAGAGGTTGACTCTATTTTCTTTAACACCAGAGGTTCTTTTGTGGGCTATGTCCAGAGCTTCCCACATTTCCTTAGTCATTTCTAGACTGGACACCCACATGTTATAGTATTGATATCATTATCATTGAGTAGTATCATATTTTTGTTATCGTCATTATATTCACTTCACTCCTTTGAAACTTTTGCTTAGTCAACAACTTTTGTTGGAACATAGTTCCTATCTTGTATGACATCCTAGAGACTATACTTAGAAGCTTTGATGAAGGTCTTCATTCTCATTTTCTAAAACGTAAAGTTTTCTCCGTTGAAACCTAGAGGCTTAGTGGTGGAGTTTCCTTCTGGTAACAAGCTATCTCCAAATCCTGCCATAAATACTGAATCTCACTTGAGATTGTTAAATCTTTTCCAAGAGACCTGCTCTAGTACTAAATGTTAGACTAGGCAGATACATCAAAGATGGGGTGAATTTGATGTTTTAAAATTTTTAACTGAAATTTAAAGCTTAAAGACAACGAGAATATGAATGTATAAAGAGAATAAGGATTAAAAAGATTTCACTAAGGGATAGAGGAATCGACACAAGCATTTTATACTAGATCGAACTAATTCTCTTGTCGTGCTGAGTTGGAATCCAATTCTAACTAAGGATTTTTGTGGTTCTGGAGGATCCAGCTACAGGAGAACCGGGAACAGAGAGCTTTCCCCCCTTTCCACCTGACTCTTTGGTCTTAAGAATGCTGGTTTTAAGAATGAGTGATTGCCCTTCTCTGACCCTTACTGTCCAACCTGAGAGCGGACAGCTAATGCGTTCCTCTTATTGAACAGGGTTCTATGGTCGGTCCGCGACCCCTGGATGCCGAAGGCGTCCTTGGGGTGATGTCGTAGTTCCTACAGGGTGGAGACGATGGTGTTGGTCCATGGATTTTCTTTCCTTTTGTCGCATTTCGCTCAAAGGGTTGAAGGGAGATAGTGCATCAAGCTGTTTGCAAGGGCAAACTTGATCCTCTTCCCCAGGGATCCCAGATGAGGAAACCCTAGGGGAGCCACTGACTCCAACTATCGTCCATGTACGATCCATACTAGATCTAACCTATATCAAGTCTCCATATGCCTTATGAGATTTTTAACTATCTTAAAGATTTGATTGGGCTCTTAGCGCCTTCTTAAAGATTTGAACGGGCTCTTGGCGCCTTAGTACAGTGATTAATTCACTCAATCACTCCCCTTACTTCACGTAAGGTAATATTCCCAACTTAAGATAACTAATCTCTTAAGTAAACATAATGAAGATATCTTTACAATCTCTCTCTTAAAGAGTATATATGATGATAAATACTAAAGTTCAATAACTGTCAAGTTACATAATGAAGATACAGAGAATGTAATAAATTAAGTTGTTATTTCTCGTTTTTCATCCTTCTCTTCATTAATGTTGAATCTTTAAATAGCATTTACTTCAGTTGATAACCGTTAGACTCAAATTTATAACTGTTAGAGTAAAAATATTGTTGGTCTTTGGTGGGTAGATGAGCATTTAATGCTTTACCTTTTAAGTAGCAAGTTTACATTGATATAGTCTTCATCATTTCAACTTCTTGGCATTTTCTAAACACACTTAAAAGATTTTTTAGTAGTTAAAATATTGATTAAGTGTATGAACCATTAATAATCACCTCGTTATAAAAGATCAAATTCTTAATCAAGTTTAGATGTCTTTTAGGAAATATAATGTATTAATCGATTAATTATCATTAATTCAATCAATGATTCAATTAATGAGAGAACCAGAAAACAGAGCATCTCGTTGATAAAAAAATTTAACCATATACAATGCAATGAGTTTCTCAAAAAAATATATGAGGAAGAATATGAAGAAACATATGTATATTTCATATATGAAAAAAAATCATATATAGCTCAAAGATATATTCAATTAGATTCAATGTAAACAGAATATTTTTGAAATATATGAAATTAATGATTAATATAAATTAATTGAATACCTAATCGATTAATATAAATTAATCGAATACCTAATCGACTAATGTCTCTGTAACAATTGAAATAAAAATATTTTCAACATAAATTAATCAAACAATTTAATCTATTACTGTAACTTAATTGATTAATAGAGTTATCTTAGTTCAAAGGAAAAATTTTTCTCAACAGAATTGATTAATTATAATTAATCTAATAACCAATCGATTAATTGACTTATCTGTTCAATTCCAAAAATCAATATTATGACATTAATCAAACACCTAATCCATTAATGGACACTCATTAATCGATTAATTGATTTTCTTTTATAGCACAATACACTATCCTTATATTAATCGAATAATCAATTCATTGATTAAGTATTATTAATCGATTAACTAATCGATTAATTCTTTCAATTTTTCTTTTTAACATCATTTAAATCTAGAAATACTTTGATAATTTTAAAATTACTTTTAACATTATTTGAGCTCAGTGTAACTAAATAATTTTAAACTCCTTCTGACATCATTAAAATATTATTAAATATAAAATTTAAATATATATATATATACACACTCATGTTTCATTAAAACATACTAAATGATATATTAGCTAATGTCCTTTCTTTTTTATTTTCGTTCTTACTTTTATAATTTATTTTAACATACTAAATCTACTCATGTTATATTTATAAATTATTTTTAATATATTTTATTAAAAAATTAAATTACACTAAATCTGTCTTAAAATTATAAATTTATATAAAAGTTTTGATTTAATTTATAAATAGAATAAAAACATTCTTACGGTAGTATTATGTAGGGGTGTTCATAGTGCCCGGTGGCCCGGTCCGCCCGCCCGAGCCCGGTAAAAAATCGCCCGGCCCGGCCCTAAAAAAAGTGTCCAAAATATATTTGGGCAGGGCCGGGCCGGGCCAGTTGTCGGGCCGGGCCGGGCACCGGGCAGGGCATGCTGCCCTGCCCATTTGGCCCGGCCCTATATATATATATTTATTATTTTTTTAATTTTTTTCTTAACTTATTTTATTTGTAATTTTACACTTTTCACTTTAGCTGGCAACTCTCCTTGCTCATTTTTAAAATATTAAACATAACTTTTATATTTATGTAGATACCAAAGTTGCTCCTCTGCTTTACTTGCCAAGTATTCAATTTTTTGTGTTGCAATAACGCTACAAATATCCGACCTCTATATATTTTAATATTTCTTTTTTATATATGTAATAGACTTTGAGACTTTAATTACTATTTTTTTGATACCTTATTCTTAGTGAATTATATATATTATTTAACTCTTAAAAATATAAATATGATATTATTTTATAAGTTCATGATAGCAGATTTTTTTCTCACAATATGAGCAGGACATCACTATTTGGGCATGCCCAGCCCGCCCATGCCCAGCCCGCATATGCCCAGCCTGAATTGGTTAGGGCTTTTACCGGGCAGGGCCGGGCATCGGGCTGCAAAATGCAGCCCATGGTTTTTCCGGGCATGGCACCGGGCAGAGGAGCTGCCCTGCCCAACCCGACCCATGCACACCCCTAGTATTATGTAAAGGAGATATTTTTATTTTTGGTTGTTAACTAGTGGACATAGCAATCATAAGCTTACACTAGACCAGATATCTATGGCCCCAACGCCGAAGGTGAAAATAGACAAGTCATAAAAACATGTACGATATGACAAGACCCAAAAAGGGACTTGCACAATGTGATAAATAGTCTACTAGCTAATATTAAATTTAATTTTAAATATAAAATTTATTTTATTTTATTTTTTATATTTAATTTTTTTATATTAATTTATTTAATTTATAAATTAATATATATTTATATAAGAGTATTTTGAAAAAAATATTTTATATTTATTATAATTTATTTATTTATTTAATTTTATTAATTTATTCAAATTACTCTATTAATATTTATATTAAAAATTAAAAAATATATTTTATCTATTAATACTGCTCTATTCTGATTTATAAATAATTTTTAATATATTTTATATGATTAAATAAAATATTAAATCTCATTAATTTTGTTTAAAATTGAATTATATAACACCTAATATTCTAATTTTATTTCCTATATATGTCTAATATTTTAATCTTATTTGTAATATAATTTTACCTATAATCTTTTTAATTTAGTGTAATTTTACCTATAATTTTTTTATTTGGTATAATTTTACACATAATGTTATTTTTCAAATGTCAATAATTATACTAAATTAAAAAGATTATAGGTATAATTATATCTAATTAAAAAGATTATGAGTAAAATTGTACTACAAATAAGATTAAGATATTAGACGTATATGGGAACTAAAATTAAGATACTTAATATATATAAAAATTAAGATTAAGATATTAGGTGTTATATAATTTTTTAAAATTTAATAACTTTTAAATTTTATCCCTATTTAATATAGGATATACATTATGAGAATAAAATCTACCCAATAACAAATGAGGGTAAATTTATACATTTATATGAAAAATTAATAATATAATTTATAATAAAAAAATATCTTCTTTATCTTATAAATATAATTAAAAGAGTATTTTTTTCTTGTTTTTTTTTTTTTGGTGATACAAAGTTTTCAGCTATACTAAGGCCTCACCTGCAATGTGTTTGGCATAGTTATGTTGGAGAAAAACCATATTTTTTGTATAAAAAAAACACATTTTCAACGCAAATAACAACACACCCTTTAGCCATATGTGCCATGTTGGTAGCCCTTTCAGTTTATCATAAAAATCCAGAAATACAAACAGATAAAATTTGGCAGGGAAGATATCTCTACATATTACATTATAATTTTTTCCAATTATATATCTAAGACCTAAATAATTAATTTATAAAAATTGAGACAACTATTTAATTAGGTTATTTGCCATCATTATTACGCAAAGAATGGTTACTTTTTCTAAAATACCTCTTTTTTAATGAAAAATATTAAATATTATAGACAAAAAGAGTAGGAAAATTGTGAAATTAATTAGCGTAATGTAGAAAAAAATTAAATGATAAAACTAAAGAAAATTGAAGACTAAAATAAATCCCTCAACCAACTTTTACGCTTACAACTAAAGGGAGAATAAGCAGCATTTTGCATGAACCTTGATCAATATAGTAGAGCACTCAACGGGTATAGCCACCAGGGGTAAGAAAAACTAGGAGCCAGCCACGTTCAAGGGGGCTGTTCATTTTAACCAAAATTAGTTATTAAAAGAAAAAAAACAGATTCAACAGAAACTAAAAGCATTATGAAATTCTATTAGCAAACAAAGAAAGGTCTAAACACCACAGCATATGTCAAAGTGTATATATAGCAGTACAGGGCAATATAACTTCATCACACAACGGAATAAGTCATGGTTAAAACACTTATAGGTACTCCCAAATCCCGTCATCTAGTAGTTTTCACTTTAAGAATGGTAGGTGGATTTAGTACAGAAACCCCTTATAATAAGAAAACTAAAAATACTATAGTATCTCAACCAACTTCAACTTTTCAGCATTTAATTGAAATGGCAATTAGCCAATTACTTGGGGCCAATGTCCTTCAGGGCACAAATCTGCTCCTCTCCCATGGCAGACATAACACTCACAACCAGATCTTTACCCTCGGCAAAACCATCCTTGATCTGCACGACAAATCCAAAATTCAGTCCAACATTATTCAAATCAATGAGTTTGGCAAAAATGACCTATATCATATCACTTGACGTACTATATCCTAGATTGAACCAAACTTAACAGAGTGGGTGCTTGGTAGAGCTGCCAAAAAGCATTTTTTCAGATGCCTACTAGCATCAAAAAACCCAAAATAGATTTTAAGTCCAAAACATGAGCTCACTAACACAGTTTTTTCAAAGTGATTAACTCCCCCTAAATATATTTTTTAAAAGCTAATCGAGTCGTAATTTAAGAAGGGAAAAAGGAGAGCAAACGAATAGATGGGTTCCTGAAATGTTGAGCTCAGTTAGCTTTTGGATGAAGGACGCTAGTTCTTAAATGTAAAACAAGAAACGATGAACATACAATGAATTTGTCATTTTTAGCAACTAAAGCTGCCGAAGCCTAACAATTTAGAAATTTGTAATTTGATCTGAAAAAATAATATTCATCTTTAAAACAATGTTACACAGCTACTACTGATCAATTTGTGAAGAAAATCACAACTTGAAAATGTGTAAAGTAAACATGCTAACCTGTTTGAGCAGATTTTCATCGGTTGGAAGCCTAAGATCATCCTTGGTATCTCCAGAATCAGTCAGAAGACTCACCTAATACATTTCAAATACATAGATATACTTAATTCAACATTACAAGAAGCAAATTACAATTTCATCATGAATTTAAAGAGAAGAGAGGAAAGAAAAGGCAGATGTAATCATACAAATCCATCCTCAGAGATGTCAATCAGCTGGTAGTCAGTGCGGTTGACATGTGGGACCTGGAACGCAAGAATAAACATTTTAAGACGCTATGTCCACTATATATGAAAGGACTAGTGTTAATGTAAAACAAAAAAGAATCTCATACATCACAGTTGTGCGAAGATGGAACAATATCTTCAAGTTTTTTCCCAGTAAAGATGTCAATACCAACAAAGTGACACTTAGCATGTCCATGCTTGCCAGTTTTGGAAGTTGAAACTTCCACAACCTGTTATATAACAAAAAGCAAAAGTTATACCTAGGCTGCATGATCAATATATCTTCCCTCACTAAATTCAATCACAATGGGCATCATGGAGATTTGAACACAAAAAGCACGGTTGAATAGCAGCCAACAAACAACAATTCCTTGATTGTGTCAAGCGTTCATGCCAATTAAACAGAAAACAAAAAATAAACCTTATATGCATAAGCCCAATAACAATTCCTGGATGGGGTCAACTCCAAATAGTCAAATCATATGTTTTCCCACAAAGTAAACAGTGAAACCCAATTAATGAAAGAGGTAAATCTAACCCAGTCCTCGATTACTAAAACAATACTGTCAAAAACCTAGAATGGACGATCCAAACCAAAATTGGTACCTTAATTACATCTTACTAACTCTCCGCCGCCTGGTCAAAGTAGTGAAAGGCCCCCTCCGTTTTGCCCCTCTTTTTTGTTTTCCCAATAAAGGCAGGCCAAAGGAAAAATTGGCAGATATTATAGGCTAAAGGGACGATTTTAGCACAAAACAAGCCGAGAACGAACAACGCCTCAGAAGAAAATATGCCACAAGATAACCCCAAAAAAATCTTTTGGGTTAATTTAATAACAGATTTGATAATAACAACACTAATATGCACGTAATGAAGAAGAAAAAGAAAAATCTGGACAACAGGTTTAAGATAGAAAAAAATTAAAATTAACTCAGATCCGAAAACTCTCCAGAACGAACATGCATATATTGTTGACAAAAGATAAACCACAAAAATATGTTATGCAAATTAAATCGAACAAATTGGAGATCTAGACGATAAAACAGATCGAAGAAACATGGAAGAAAATAAGCGAAATCGGGAAAAGAAAAGAAAATCGAAGCAAAGGGGAAAAAGGAACCTTGCAGGGCCTGTTTTTTATAACAATGTAACCGTTCTTACGGATTGTACCAGCTTGCTGAGGGTAGGTCTTGGAAGCTCCGGCATCGGCTTTGGACTCGAAGTGATGTTCCTCGTCCGACATGGCTGCGAACGAAACAGAGAACAGAGAAGTAGGGAAGAGAGTAGAGAGAGAGTGTGAGTGAGGGAAGAAGCGGCGAATTTGGATGAACGGGAATTTATTATATATAGAAAACTAAAGAGAGGGATGAGGTAATTGCGAAGACGGCTTTGGAAGCATTTTTATTTTATTTTATTTTTAAATATTTTGAAGATAAATGTATCACTTTTATTTAAATATCAATATAACGCATAATCTTAACGGAAAATCATAAAAAACTATTAGTATATCAATATATAATAAATATTAGTAAAGTGATATAGCAATATTAATGCTGGCTAAAAATTATATATATATATATATCAATATTAATATTAATAATACTAATAGTTAAAAAAAGCCTATAATTACCATTATTCTTCAAACCCTATCAAATATATTGGGAGCTGGCCAAAAACAATTCAAACATATTGGGAAAAATAGTAAGAATTATTATAAAATATTAAATAAGAGATTTAAATATCTAAAAGTATTACTAATAATTAATTAGCTAATAATAAATTTTAATATAAAAATTAATAATAAATTTATGATATTTACAATTTTTTAATAATTAAATTTCTTTTTACCTCATAATAATTCCTCTAAAATTCTCTAGTATTTATATAAGTATAACCACATCTATCCTATCCTATGATATATATATATATATATATATAAATTGTGAAATTAAAAGTGAAATCTAAATATATGTATTTTAAGAATTTGATCGTAAAATTTTTAAAGTAATTAGAAAAAATATTATTCTATGTCATGATGCATTGTGTGCATCATCAATATTATTAAAAATTAGTAAAATATAATAAAATTTATTCATTGATTTATAATTTGAGTTTTAATTTTGATCTG
Organism: Leucaena leucocephala; assembly: GCA_037074615.1. NCBI lineage: Eukaryota > Viridiplantae > Streptophyta > Magnoliopsida > Fabales > Fabaceae > Leucaena > Leucaena leucocephala. The sequence continues at coordinate 11,175,078 of CM073563.1, read as the reverse complement.
TTAGGTTTTCGCCATTTTATGCATTATATAAAATAAAAAATAACGTTATTTATAATTTATAAATAAACTATTTTATTAAATTTTTTATATTTTTATATTCACATGAAAAGATGTATAGTTTCTATCATAACCGACATTCAGAATAGTAGGTGGCCTTTAATTTAAAGTTTATCATATTTATCTTATAAAAAAATGGACCATGTTGATAAAATTATACCTTTAATTTAATAAAATTGCTCCACTATTAAAAATATCCATATGATTATTTAAATTAATAGTATTAACTAATTAATTAAATTAGATGAAATTGAAGCAAGGTAAAATTTTAGTTTATTGAACGAATTAGATTAAAATGAAATAAATTTAAAAATATAATAATAAAAGTAGATATAAAATTCATGTCGAAAACTGGAGCTAAAAATAAATAACGGAATAAAATAATTTTGAATTAAAATTTGAAACTTAAATTAAATATAAATTATGAAAAATAAAATTCAATCTTTCGATATAATAAAATTATGTCCATCACTAAATTACCATGAACCATAAATGATGCCATAACATTACTTGTCAAAATTATATCATGATAAATATATAACTTAATTAAAAGATTATATTTTTGGTGAAATTTTAATATTACTTTTTTTTACTGATAAAATTATTGTTTTCAATTTTATATAATTACTGGTAAATATTATATATTGATATGGTATTAAATGTTTGATTTGATACATTTTGAAAAATAAAGTGATAAATACTTATTTTTGCAAAATTAAATTGTGGAAATCTTCTTAAAGGATAAAGGAAGAGAACTCTTGAAACTTAGGATTTATAAAATATTTTCAAAATCATATATATAATAAATTTTAGAAAAAATTAAGAAAAAGTTACACCATTAATTTTTTGTTGTGTGTGAGAATGACTTAAATTATATTATTAAGATTTTGTATACAAAATTTATGGTAAGTATTTTCTGCGTATACAAATTTGGGATCCTCCTAAGTTTTTTTTTTTAAATTTTATTTACATTTACATCTCTTACAATATTTTTTCTACATTTAAAAAATTATAAATTTTATATGTTAAACAATTCAAATTAGGTGTGCATTGCGTTATTAGAACGCTACAGATGAGGACGTGGTAGGCCCAGGTTCCTTCCTCGACAGATTCTGCATTTCTTCTTAGTGCTCTACGGCATAATTTTATTTTATAAGGTACGTACATAACAAATTTTATTTTTTTTATTTATATATATTAACAAAGTGAATTGTGCAGAGAATGAGTCTTTTTATAACCTAACATCAAATGAACGAATTTAATAAAACAGATATATCGTATTTTTTTAAAAAGAATCTGATAAAAATTCATGTTAAGAAAGCATTCAAATCTTCCATTATTCCATGTATGGGAAGTAAGGAGGGAAATAGGAAAGGTGACCTGCTAGAGGCCTGCATTTTGATATGACCTGATTGTTTAAAAATAAGAATATACTTAGGCTTTTTTGAATTTATATTTTGCTTAATAATTCAAATCTAAACGCTTTGAGAAATTTATTAAGGCTGTTATGCATGCCTATTTTCAGCTTGTTTAAAGGTAGTTTGTTTTCAACCTATTTAAAAGTAGCATAAATTTTTTGAACCCTAGAGAATATTATTTTGTTGTGAACCCAACTCCTTTCTAAAAATTCTTGTAACAAAAAAAAACAAAAAGTAGCATGTTTTAAAGTTTGGGCATGTTTTCTAGTGAAGGCCTGGGCATGTTTGAATTTTAAAAAATATAGACAATTTTAACATGCTTAAGACAAGCAAAGCTTTGGTTGGAAAAAAAACCTAGGACAAGCCACAAGCCAATTTGTTACAAAACAAATATGGCCTATTAATGCTAGGGGTGAGCAACGGGCGACAGATTGATTATCCCTGTTTATTTTTTTTAGGCACGGGTGAGCACAGGCCATTTAAGCCCATATTGAACGGGTTAAACTAAACCCATTTGGCTGCAACAATCATGAGCAGCCTATTTGTCAAAGATGGGGAACAATTTTTTATTTAAACCCGTTTAAAGTTTTAATAACAATCAATACTCATAAACAACATAGTGTATACTGATAATAAAACAATAACAGTGCACACTGATATGATTATTCATCATAAAATTACAAACAACAACAGTGATAACAAAACTTCTTGAAAACACTATAATCATAATATTCACCAATTTTCGCTACAAGTTTACAATTACATGGTCCACAATGCACATATAATAAGGCATGATATATTTCTTCCCCTTCCCTGGACCTCTTAATTCATTCGCCCTCATTTTGTATTCAAATCTCTCATGCTCTTCCACTTTATTCCAACCTTCCCTAAATGATGCACCAGCGTCTTCTAATGACATCTTCTTCCACGGGTTAGCATTCTTTTGCTCTTCAACGAAGAGTGCATATCTAGAGAAGTTGCAACTTCTTAGGCTGCCTTCACTTTTTTCAATATTGGTCATCTCTTTATCATACAACAACAACCACTTTCATCAATAAAATGAATCATTACTCAATATTTTAATCCAAAGAATCAGGACACTAATGGTACAAATGTAGAAGTATCAAAATCAAATAAGCCATTTAATACTAATGATGATGTTTTAAAAGAATAGCCAAAATAGCTCTGTGAACAGATATTTTATTCTGAGACTGAACCTACTTGAAGAACACTTCTCCTGACTTATTGATGTTGTAACGAGTTCTATTAAAGACAACGTACTGTTGGCATCTTGAGCTTCTATTCATCTTATATTATATTTAATAACAATAAACTTTTCCTAATTGTTTCTTCTTAGCCTTACCTTCCTTATACTGGTGCATTTAGCAAATACAACAAGTAAGAAAAATCTAATGTGTATCCCTTTAGTTCTATTTTTTATTCAATCATAAATTAATAAGGACTAAGTAACTGAGCTTTCATATATTTCCTTTTATGTCCAGCAACATTCAGAAAGAAGGGAAAAAAGACCATGCCCAATGACTTGCAAACACAATGACTTGCGAGTACCTTTTATAGATTCTTCCTCGCCTAAAATGACTCTTATGTTTAGTGTTAGGCTCTTGCAATGAACTTTGTCAGTAAACTAAAATATTGTCCTACTTAGAAGGCCAATGCCTCCCTTGTGTATGTCATATTTCACATATTCAATAAAGACAATAGTAGCATTTAAAGAAAGAAATATGCTACCTAGAGCAAGGGTTATGGCAGGAGGAGGCAAGGCAATGATGATTTGGACGAATAAAGCAAGTGGACGCGGCAAGAGGGATGGGTAGCAGTGACAATGGCCATAATAGGCGCAACTGACTGTAAGAGGATAATCGATAATTACTAGAGGAGAAAATACGACAGGAGAGGCGGGTCCTAACAATAATAATCAACAGAGAAGAGAAGGGGCGAGTGAGAAGAATAGAAAAGGTGATGATGACTTCGACGATGAAGCAAGTCCCGACGTCACGAGGGGCGGGTGGCAGTGAAAGACTAGAGTGCAGACACCAAGTAGAGATGAGGAGCAGAGAGCAGAGACTGAGAGGAGAAGACGAGCACAGTGATCTTCAGAAGGAGCTAGGGCTTTAGAGCAGAGTCCAGAGACCGAGCGAAGAAGACGAGCAAAGTGATCCTGAGAAGGACCTACGGCTTTGGAGTACAGAGCACATACCCAGCGGAGAAGACGAGCAGAGTGATCTTTAGAAGGCTAGGGCTTTGACTAGACTACCCCCAGCGGCGAAGATGAGTAGTGATTTTCAGAAGGCTACGACTTTGGTCTCTAGTGGGGTTAGGGCAATAATGTACTCACAAATAATAAGGGCAAATATGTCATTTGATAATTACAAAAAAATCATCTGAGGTCCCATAAGATTTGAAATTAATTAAGGCATTTTTTGGGATTTTTCTGTCATTTAATTGCTTCAATGGGATCTAAATTTCATTTTCCCTTTTTTCTAATGTTATGGGGCCTTGTTAGAAAATAATTATTGTGGTTGAGATTTAAAGATTAAAAAAAATTTAATATAAATATTATGTAATGAAAAAAAATCTATAAGATAATAATATATTTATCAATTTTAAATTAATTTCTTTCCTCTTCCCTTATGAACTAAATAAAAAAACTATTCATTCTCTCCCCTACAAACTCCCCTTAACCCCTCTTATTCTTTCCTAAACTAACCTCAATTCCTCTCTCTTCAATTGAATCAAATAAAGTCTAAAGATAAAGTCTAGCTTGACTTGATGTGTATATACTCTTAATTTGAAGTTTAAAACTGATATTTGATCCAAGGGGAATAAAAAAGAAAGTTATAGAGCATAGAGAAAAAATTACAATAAAAAATATTAAAAATGATTTTTAATTATTTATAGAAAAGTGTTAAGGAAGATAGATACGATATATTCTTCCGGTCCTTAATGTATAACTTATTTAATTAATTTAATTAGATTAAAAAATTTAGTTAATATAATATATTTTTTCTAAAATATTATAATCATCTTCCTTAACTCCCTCTCTTATTTAGATTATTGTTAAGATAGTATCAATAAATATAATTTGAGAAAAATTGATAAATATAGAAAATATGTATTTTCATTTATGATTAAAATTAGCTCTCCAATTAAGTCATATATTATGGATCAGAAGAGTAGTTGGGCAATTGTAGAGCTTAATTCAATAGTTATAGTACCTCTAATCCTAATTATAAGATCTAGTTGACTTTTTTTAATATATCTAAGAAACAAAATAAAGCAATTAATTATAATTAATATAAGAGTTAATTGATTAATTTTGATATATTGAAGAGTATATAATATGAATTTATCTTGAGAAATTTGATTTCATCATAATTAATTGATTTATTTGGCTTCCTAGATCTATTTAAAAAAATTAATTATATCTTATAAGTAGGTTATGATGTAGTAGTAATTAAACTTGTATTATAGTGTTGTATGATTGGGAGAATTTCAGTAAATAACCAATGTAGCAGTTTATTTGAAAATCAGGACAGAGAAATTATAAAACATCACTGTAGGTCTTAAGGACTAAAATGAGAATAAGTTTATATACAAAATGACTAAAATAGCCCTATGTAAAAAAGAAGGTTAAAAACGGTAGTGGAAGATTGATCAAAGCAGTAGTTTCCCCATCTTTCAATTCGTGCATTGTATATGGCGTGTAGCTGGTGTGAATGAAAGTATTACATGATGATGGAAATGAAGCTTACTTAAAATGACTAGATTTTGTGTTGTAAAAACCTTAATGTTATGTTGAAAATTAGGAAACTATAGTCGTAAATTGCCCAATTGGTTAAGTTTTTCTATGTTGAATAAAATCTACGTTTTAATAATGCAAAGTGTTTGTTGCAAGTTCACATGAGTTAGGGCAAGTCTGTTATGTTATTTACCATTTTCTTATAATTTTAGTTAATTACGATATTTAGGGAAGTATATTAATTTCTAGCTATTTAAATAAATAATGGTTGAAGTAAGAAAATTTAGGTATATATAAAAATAAAATATTCATATACTAGAGACACTCATTAAATGAATTTTGTACAGCTTAATTATTATTTTTAGAGTGAAATTGTAATTGTAATTTTGAAACAGAAGATATGTAGAAAAAATATTTATTAAAAAAGACCACAACCAAATATAAAAATATAAAGTTTAAAATATTAAATCACCCCGATCTCTCCTTCTACCTTCCCCCTGCCAATTCTATCCGCTTTGTTTTCATTCAACTACAATTCTTTCTCTTATTCATATTCAAAATTTGCAATTATTAATTATTTCATGAAGATCTTCAACCTTCTTTGCCACAAAAGTATCCACACTACAAAATTCAAAGTTGCAGAGTCTGCCACTAAATTATCCTCAGCCTACGAATTTGAGTGATTTCTAGTATAGCGATACACAGAGACAAAACATATTAATTACAGACTTATTAATCAATCTCCAGAAATATTAATTGCGAAAGATATTATTTGAAAGAGATAAATAGCTCAAGCAAAGATATCAATCCATCTCCAGATAACATGGCCAATATAGTAAGGTTAGACTATCAAAATTAATCACAAATACATACATGACTTACAATTGTGTAAGTTGAGACGAAAATTAATTCTTATTGTAATAACCAATGGGAAAGGAGGAACTTGATAACAGTCAAATACTAGATGCAGTTAAAAGCCATATAGAAGGTATCATTATGGGCAATATAGTCTTTTTAAATTAAAATTTTAATAATTTTTAAAAAATCATTACAATTTTACAATCCTCTATATTTATTATGTTTTTAGGTCTTTTATTTTAATTCTCCCATGACTTAAACTACTTTTCTTTTCTGTTCCTTAATTTATTTTTTCTTTTTATAAATAATTATTTGTTTGATGTATTTTTATTATATTGGGAGAGAAGCTTAACTAATTTATTAATTTTTTATTAAATATATATTACTTAACTAAATGTGTTTACAAATGTTTGTAGTAAAAAATATGATAAAAATTTTAAATTATAAATTTAAAAGTGGCAATGAAACCACATATGAAATTTTATTTGGGGAGGGGAACCTGAAATCATGAAAAGGTGTGTAGGTCCCGCAGCCTAAATTAGTGTGATAGGAGAAAGACTAAATTACCTTTAAAATTTAATATGGAAGGCAATGACATATTATAGAAAAGGTAATTATATATTGTAAAAACTTACGAGATATTCTTTCAATTTTAAATATATGATCTAAGTAATAAGTTAATTTTAATTTTAAATATAAAATATATTTTTTAAATTTATAATTTTTTTAATTATTTTTATTAATATTTTCTCAATAATAATCAAACAAAAGAATGAGAGAAATAGTTGAGAAAAATTATTATAATTTTTCATAAAAATGTATTATAATAATTAATTTAACTAAATTTTTGAATTTAATTAAATTAATTAAATATGGTATATATTGTTTTTTTGTTATATAATATGACATATATTTAGAATAAAAATATATGATAGAAAGTAATTGTAGATAGATTCTCATTACATAATTGCATATTATAAGTAACATGATTTTGCATATTACAAAAGCTTATTGCATATGACAGAAAATATTTTGCACATGTGTTCTTATCTTCTGGAGTATCAGTGTGGAACGCTTTAGTGATGAGATCGGGATGACATTGGGGTTAGTATATACAGTGTACGCCACCGCAGTGGATCCAAAGAAAGCTAACGTGTGTGTGGTTGCTCCTATAGCCATTGGTTTCATTGTTGGAGCCAACATCTTGATGGGCGGTGCCTTCGATGGAGCCTACATGAACCCTGCCGTAAGCTTCGGCCCGGCCCTCGTTACCTGGTCGTGGACCCATCACCAGCTCTACTGGCTCGGCCCCTTCACCGGTGCAGCCATTTCTGCCATTGTTTATGATACTATCTTCATTGGCGATGGTGCTCATCAACGAATTCCTAACACTGACTTCTAGAATATATATATATATATATATATATATATATATAGACGTAGTTCCTCTCAAGCATTATTGAGATTTATAATAATAATAATGATTAATTAAGCTTTAGTTTTTGCGTTGACAAGAGAATAAGATGATTTATTAGTTAGTTAGTTTTTAGATAGCTGGCTTGGCTAGGATGAATTTCGAAAGCAGAATTTATTTATTTTCAGTGGGAGGAGTTAAAGTTTGCAGCTTCTTTCTTGCGACATATATATTATCAATAAAATAATATATTATCTCCTCTATATATATACTGATTTTCTTGAGTTATAATCATTTTGTTAGGGCTTTAATTGCAAAAAGTTTTTACCCCTTCTAATATTTTTTTTTTGAGATTTGAACTTATTACTTATATTATTCTCTTTTTGGGCATAACTTACTACCATTTCAACCAAAAGCTTATGATTGCCTCACCACATTATTTTATATATCAAGATTCCAATTAATGAAAACACAGCAAAATATAACTTAAGTCTATTTTGTTTAAAAAAATATTCATCTATTCTTCAATAGTATGTAGTAATGCAGCAGTTGGAACAGGATAGAAATATAATTTATGCGCCTATATGTTCCAGGTGTATTCGTGGGAGCCTGTTATATGCCATGATACTGTTGATATGGGATGGACCACTCTTGGTGACATCTGTTCTGGGTTGCTTATACTACCAAAATTCTATTAGAGTCTGGGCAGCAGATATATCAGTAAGATCCAAGATCACTTACCATTTATTCACTTTTAAGTAGCTAAGAGAATTATTGCCATCAAGTGGCAATATAATAGCATAATTTGTACATGTTTAAAGTGAGGTTTATATAGAACTCAATAGGAACCAAGAACAATTAATCAAAATTCTGAAATCCTTATGACATTATATGCCTCCCCCTCCCCCCTCTTATCTCCCTATTTCTTGCTCCCTTCTCTGCCTTTTTATATGCTTGTCCTATGTCAGTGTGCTAGTTTCTTGACTATGTAACTTTTCTCCATTATTATTCTGAGTATAGTTTTATACGTATTATTGAGCCGTGTGGAACTGGTTTGGAACGCAAGAAAAAGGTGGCGTGGATCGAAACTCAGTTTGAAGAAAATCAACTGGAGATAGATGTAGGACCAACTTCTGGGTTGCACTTTATGTCTTCTGACAATGAACCGAAAGAGATAAGGTATATATATATATATCGATTGTGAGTTGCCTATGTTTTGTCTTCCCTAAGTCACTTTTAAACTCTTTCCGCCTTTCCTTCTCCAAATATGCCTTTCTATCTATCCTATTCTTTGACGCCATCTTCCTCCACCTTAATTGTTCTTCAACCTTAGTCTATCATGTTCATCTTTGTTCTTCATCTTTTCTCACCCAAAATCGCCACATACCTCCCATCGACCTATATTTGGTTATCTGTGGTTTAACTATTTGAATTAGACTGAGGATCATCTTTTAGGAATTGATTTAGATAAGGGCGCTGTTGCTGTAATTATCCACATACCTCCCATCCACCTATATTTGGTTATCTAGTTTAATTATTTGAATTAGACTGAGGATCATCTTTTAAGAATTGATTTAGATAAGGGGCTGTTGCTGTAATTATTTGAGGAATTATCTTGTTTATTCAATTGTATTATTAGGCGCCGTATTTAATTGTCTTCTACCAATTCATTTGTAATTCGTTAGGATAATGGATTCATGAAATTGTAATGTTTTGGAATTATCCTAGGAAGATTCATCCAATTTTTATGAAGATAATCTAAGAGGATATTCAAGAGGATATATGGCGCAAGACAAAGGATAAAAATAATGAAGATATTGAACATAATCCTATCTCCAATAGATGGCGCAAGGTATGCTCTTCCTTCCTCAACAAGGACTCTTCTCTAAGGCATCCTCCAAAGGCTATATAAAAGACCCTTGGTTCCTCCATTCAACACACTATCTCACTAAAGTTTAATGTTATCACCCTTATTTGCCTCAAACTAAGACCCTTGGCTCCTCCATTCAACACACTATCTCACTAAAGTTTAATGTTATCACCCTTATTTGCCTCAAACTTGCACTATTTAAAGCACAAGAATTGTTAATAATGTATTAAGATTCTAAGTTTTACATCATTTCTCCCCGATATAACCTATAATAATAGGTAAGTACTATAATAGAGACAATTTATAAACTAATAAGAAATGATATACATGAATAATGTATATTACTATTACTATATATGCAATGTAACATAAATTAAAAAACAATGCTCTAATATCAAGTTGTAAAATTCTCCTAAAATATAACTATTATTAATTATTTAGACCTATTTTATTCACAATATAAATCACTAACAATATAATCATAGTTATAAATGAATTTTCTTATTTTAAAAAAAGTTAATCATAGTAGAAAATAACATCAATGAAATATAAAAAAGACTTTATCATGGTTATAAAAAAAATCTTTCTTAATTAACAAGTAATCACACTACAAAAACTCTGAGTGTTGCAACGGTTCATTTGTAGTGGTTAGAGACAAACTGCTACAAAGTGTCATGTTTTAGCAGTTTTACGATGAACTGCTATAAATTTGCAGTTGTTTGACCATAAACAGTGTCTTCAGAGACATTTACAGTGGTTAAACCCGATACAAAATATGGCGCTAAGGCGGGAACAAAATTATAACGGTTAAAATCACTACTAAAATTTGCGCTACAGTGCTAATAGTTTCTAGCGATCTAAATTGCTGCAAAAATCCAAGCGAATAAATTACTGTTGGTTTAACAGAAGTTTGCAACGATTTCAAACCATTGTAAAATTCCCCATGGATTATAGACATTTTGCATTCCAGATTTTACAATAGTTGTAACTGCTACAAATAAATGACCATTCTCATTCCGCTTTGTGGACATGTTTGTAGCGACTTGAATCATTGCAAACTAGCAGTCATGGACAAGTGTCAGAAACTGTTAGAATTTTGTATCATTTTTGTCATATATAATATCTACAAATGGACAATCGCTGCAAAAAGCGCTCTTTCAGCAACCTATAAATACCTATGCTCTTTCAGTTTAAAGTTTTTCCATTATGAGTAGCAAAGCTCTGTCGAATTGTGATCAGAAGCCTTATTTGACGTGAACACTGAGATTTTAGTCTACTTTTGAGGTATGAATAGAAATTTTACTTACATAGTTTATTTATTTAAGAAGTTGAGTTATTTATTTAATTTAGTTATATTTTAATTATAAATCCTTATTTTGTGTTATTTAAACTATTTATTTAGTGAAGTTTATATGGTTATAAATATAAATTGGATTACGAGTACCTGTTTGACTATGAATATAAATTAGTTTATTTGTTAAGAGTAGTGTTTGAGTAAGAATATTTGTATATGTTAATTAGGATTGTGCTTAGGAATTTAATATTATGATTATTGAATTATAAATTTTTTCAATAAATAGGACTTTATTTATATATTGATTATTTACTTGTAAAAATAGAGAGACTGTGATGCAATTATTTGTTTATAATAAATGTGTGTTTGTCATTTTAAATAGGATGAGTGATCATAGTGGTAAGGAGCTGATGGAGACATATAGACCTACCCCTAGTGCTAATGATAGGGATTCTGAGCTGGACATCAGTGTCAACGATTATGTGCACTACTAGGTTAGCGACACAATGATATCTATGTCTGGGGAGTAGCTCCTCAGACTAGAGAGTCTTCTTACCAGTAGGATGTAGGCGAGTGAGCATGCAGAGGAGGAGAGGATAGCAGGGTTGATGAGGAGGGGATGAAGGGGTGGCTAGTGTCCAAGCAGATAAGGTGCCTCGTCGTGCAAGGTTGTAAATAGGGCAGCTAGTAGAAGTCATGGTAATAATTTATTTAATTTGTACTTTACGATTTATAATTAAAATTTTATATTAGTTTGGATAAAATAATATTTTTAAATTACACTTTGTAGACAAGCAAGGGCTCAGGTCAACCAGTAGGATGATAGTTATAGACATCTCCATGATGATGAGGGGGTGTGTGATTATGCCTATCAATCTAATGGACCAGTTAATCCAACAAGGGGTTAGCTTTACAACAAGTACCTACAGTTGCTGGTGAAGGAGTGGGCATGTTTTCCCATCAATAAGAAGGACTAGCTAGCGATTGATGCACCGATCAAGGACAAAGCGTGGAAACTAATAAAGGTAATTAATTTTAATTATACTTCAGTTATTTAAATATGAATAATTTGTTGAAAATTAAAATTTAATTTACTTAATTGCAGACTAAGTTTATGGTGGAAGAGCTTTTCTAGGGGAACATGATGAAGAATCTAGCAGAGGATAAGAGGAATATGAGGTTGGCCTTGTTTCTTTAGGCAAATGGTGACAAGATGCTGATTAAGGAGGACATAGAGAATAATGTGCCCAATGGTGTCCCTACGCAAGATTAGAGGAGTTCATAAGATGGCAGTTTTCACCTAAGGCTAGTGTATGAATTTGGTTAATTAAGTTCATAATATTTAATTCTTGGACCACTTCACTAACCATTATATGTAACTTTTTTTCAGGAAGTATCCTAGAGAGGTGCTGCCAGCATTCGTCACTAGATTATGCGACACAGGGGTGGCTTGAGACCCTTCTTGATTGCTTACAATGAGATCGTTAGTATATAAATTAAATTATTAGATGTCATTAACTATTTATAAAATTATTTAATATTTACATATTTAATTGTAATTAACTTTAAGGAGAGAACGGTTGTGGTGGAGTGGGGATACACGCCAACCATAGGTGAGATGTGGCTTGAGTTGTATAGGCTTCCTGATGGGACTCCTACATCTAAATGGGTTGAAAAGTTGTGGTATATGTATTTAATTACTATAATTTAGTATTTTTATAAATAATTAACATTTTTTAATTTGTTTAATTTTTCCTATTGTTTTGACAGGCATGGATGACTTGATCAATACAGACTTATGGGAGTCATAAGAATCCACCTTGGATCATACTACATCACTCCTAAAGGCCTATAGCTAACCTCAACACCTAGGTAGGATCATGGGACCCGATCTCAATCACATACCAATGAGATTGAGACAGTCTTCGAGTGCTCATAGCTCGTCTCAAGACCTATCATCCTCTCAGTCACAAGCTGCACCAGCCTAGATATGTGCAGGGGTCTGGTGCCAAACTGAAATATCTATGGTGAGCTTCAGGACGAGGTTAGATGGGAGATACAGGAGCAGGTGGATACCATACATAGCCACATGTAGTCCTAGATGTAATCCTAGGTGCAAATCTAAGTGTAAACCATACATAGCCACATGCAGTCGTAGGTTGAAGCCTTCATAAGCCAGTGGACACCTACATGAGGGACGTATTTATACAAATTTTAGGCGTCACAACAGCTCCTCAGCTGATACCTACTTTTACTATACGGCCTTTAGTCATACCAGGCCCACCGCCCCTATATTGCCCCTATCGACTCCACAGTAACTACCATTACCAGATCTCAACGAGGATGTGCTAGATAATACACATCATCCCTGAGCGAATTTTTGACTATTTTTTTAAAAACTTTGTTATTTATATTTTATTTTATTGAGTTTGGATATTATGAATTTAAATTTATAAATTTTATTTTATTCAATGATTTCACAAATTTTAGTTTATTTCATAAAAGTTAGTGTATTTTAGTTTAATTAGAGAAATTGTACTCAATACTATTAAAAAAAATATTTGTTAACTTTTTAGCTATTAACAACCGCTACAATTGTATTGTTTGCATTTGCATTTTGTAGTGGTTACTAATCGCTACAAACTTACAAATTTCAAATTCAAAACTCCCTCCTTGAAGATGTGTGACATGACTGTTTGTAGCAATTAGTAACCACTGCAAACGTACAATATTCAAAATACAAGTTGCCCTCTATCTCTGTCCTCAATGATCTGACTGTTGTGTGCATTTTGTAGCGGTTAATAACCACTGCAAATGTACAATTTTCAAATTACAAGTTCCCTCTATCCCTGTCCAAAGTGATATGATTGTTGTGTACATTTGTAACAGTTTGGAAATCGCTGCAAATTTTTTACCATTAGAACTCATCTTATAAGGGATGAATCTTCAGCAAAACTTCATAATAACTTCCGCCATATCACTGCTACAATAATAATGGATAAGACTTGGATCAATGTGCCACATAGGACCTCGTGATATTTAGCTAGACTTAACTCTTTCTTAGACTTCATGTTCAATAATGCGTTGATTAACGGTAAGATTCAATGTCCATGCCCTATATGTAATTTCAATAAGTGGTATCCAAGAAATATTATTAGGGATTATTTGATTGTTAAGTCCTTTCCACGTAATTATATCATTTGGACTCTACATAGAGAACAATATGATATGCTTGCTGAGTCAACTCCAGTTATATCACTAATGGGAGTTTGAGTAGACCAACCCGATGTTGTGAATGATGCAGTGCGTGATGTGTTTAGTATTCATGAAGCTGACACTCCTGATAAAGTAGATGGCCCTGATCTAGAGTTCGAGAGGAATGACACTACTCAAAAAAAATTTGAACTAATAAATGAAGCTGACAAGCCTCTGTATCATGGGTGTACAAAGTACTCTAAATTATTCTTCTTGGTAAAAATGTATCATATTAAATGATTATGCAGTATCATAAACAAGCCATGTCCATGCTATTGGAATTGCTCGACGATGTTTTCCCCTAAATTGAATTCCCACCATATTTTTATGAAGTCAAAAATATTATTAACAAGCTTGGATTGAACTACAACAAGATTGATGCAGGCCCAAACGACTGTATGTTGTACTGGGGAGAGAATGAGAACAGGGAGATATGTAAGCATTGTAACACATATCGGTACAAGACATTACGGAAGAGGAAGAAGTAGAAGAAGAAACTTGCAAAAATTCTTAGGTATTATTTGTTACTTTAATTTTTAACTTAATTGCTTTTTGGTTAATAGTAACAGTTTCAATTGTTAGGTACTTCCCATTGAAACCGCGGTTGTAGCGAATGTATATGTCATCAAAGATGGTGGAGCATATGAGGTGGCATGTTCTTGAACCAAATGTAGAGGAGAAGCTAAGACATCCGTGAGATTTAGAGGCTTGGAAGGTGTTTGACTCAGGTCCAAGATTTTGCCTATGATCTAAGAAATATCCGTCCTGCTTTAGCGACCGATGGTTTTAACCTATTCGGTAACATGAGTACAACCTATAGTATCTGGCAGGTTATGTTGCTTCCATATAATCTCCCAACTTGGATGTGTATGAAGCAGAGCTCATTTTTTCTTTCTATGATCATTATTAGAAAGAAAGCACTGGGAAATGATATATACGTGTACCTACAGCTATTGTTGCAAGAGTTGATGGAGCTGTGGACAGATGGTGTTGAGATGTATGACTCGTATGAGAAATAGATGTCATACATATTGAGAAAAATGTGTGTGACAACGTGCTGTATACGTTACTCAATGAAATAGGCAAGTCTAAATATCATCTCGTAACTAGGAAAGATTTGAGCCTGGGGAATTCGTGAATAGGCTTACCCAGATAACAACGACAAGTTTCAGCCAGCCAAGTTCATCTTAATTAGGCAAAACAAGTCTATCTTCCTTTTAAAGCTGAAGAACGTCATAGTTCCTAATGGATATGCCAACAACATATCAAGATGTATTGATCTCTAGTCTTGAAAGGTTTCTAGGTTCAAAAGTCATGATTTGCATATTCTGATGCAATAGCTCCTCCCTCTGGTTTTGAGACACATGCTTCCTCTTGACGTATCTAAAGTATTGGTAGAGCTATATTCTGTTTTTAGGAAGTTATGTGCTAAGGTGTTGATACCTTAGGAGCTCGATCAGCTGCATGAAAAAATTATTCTTACACTGTCACTTAGAGATGATATTTTACTCTATCCTTTTTACTGTCATAGTTCATTTGACAATCTACCTTGTTCGAGAAGCAAATCTTGCTTGCCCAATTCAATATCGCTGGATGTACCCTATTAAGAGGTATGAGAACTTTATCTCTTCATATTTTTTTTGGTTAGAGTGATTCCACAACAAGCACAGTTGTTAATCGAATCTATGTGACACAGCAGATTTTTGGGAAAATTGAAAACCTATGTTCGCAACAAGGCGTGACAAGAGGGGTCAATAGCATAAGGTTATTTAATGGACGAGGTCCTAACTTTTTGTTCAAGATATTTTGATGACATGTTTTAACTATCCACGTCCCTTTGACGATTCTCCTGCTTATCTAATCATGTCAAGTAATTTGTTCCCTCTTGTTGGTAAACTCGTTAGAGGATCTAAGTTCATCAAACTCACCCCTACAAAGAAGTATAGGCACACATACATGTTCTGATAAATTGTAGCCAAGTTGAACCTTCCTTCCGGTGACGGTGACATCACCGCTTACGACAATGTGCCATTCCAACCGACAAATTTTGAAAACTTCTTCTCTCAAGGTGATGATAATTTACCCATTATCAGGTATATGCCATCTTCTTCTCATTATTTATCTACAATTGTCGTTTAAATTATTTAAAAACTCATTTACTTTAAATTTTAATTTTAATCTCATTATAAATTAAACCTAACAATATTTTATCAAAATTCTCTTTTTAAGCAGGGTGATGATGATGAATGACTTTTATTACGCTTAGAATGCTTAATGTAGCATTTCTTATTGTATAAAAATAATTACAAAAGAAAATTAAATATTTTAAAAAAAACACTTTTGTAGCCATTTTTATAACTGCTTCAAATTTCGTGTGGAGTAAACCACTACAAAACTTGGTTAACCGCTATAAAACTCGGTAAAACTGCTACAAAATAAAACTAAGCGTCTATAAATACCTCCCCTCCTATTCTCACCTAGCTCTGGTCCTTCCTCTCCTCTCTTCTAGTTCTTTCTCTTTTCAACCCTTAGGTGGGTTCTTTTTTTTTTACTTATAAGATCACTTTAAGTTATAAGTTTGTTTTTTTGTTTATACCTTTTTTTATGAACATATCGATTTGTTCTTTTCAAGTCTTTCTTATACAAATTATTGGATTTATCTCATTAATTCTAGATCATATTTCTTACAATTTTTTTCACTTTCTAACTCTTTTCTACACATTTTTTCATCTTCTTTTATAACTTTTTACCAAACTAATAATATCATTTTTTATACTTTTTATATCTTCAATATTTCTCATAAAATAAAATATATGAAATTAAGTTATATACTACTTTAACCTATCAAATAAAAGTATATTCATATATATATATATATTGGCATATCAAATTTTTTTGTTTCTCGTCTAAATTTTTTGTTACCTTTTATGCTTTTCCTATCAAACTGTAACAATTTTTGAAATAGTTGAGTAAATTGCTAGAAAATTGTATCCCTTATATTGACATGTAAATTTATAGCGGTTTACAAAACCGCTATAAAATTAACAAAATTGCTAAAAAAAATTATTGGGGTTTGCTTGTGATTCATAATGGTTCTATTTATAGCGCACGAATTTGAAGTGGTTTCTCTAACTGTTACAAAACTTGTTACTAGCTTTTTAACAGCTGGAAAACAAAACAACTAACCACTACAAATTACTTTTTTTTTTGTAGTGTCATGATAGAAAAAATAATAAGTCAAATTATTTAAAATATATAAATTATTCAATCTTTTATAAATTTTATATTATAATTAGATAGACACTAAAGTATACTTAATTTTATATTATAAATATTACACTCTTTTATAAATAAGTATATTAATTAAAATGGTCATCATAGGATCTGCTATGAAATATTAATTAAATATGTTACAAACCCGTTATTAACTATATGAAAATGTTATTATTTGAGTATATAAGAGTATACTCAAATATATGAGTATTTTACACATAAATCAATAGGAGGAGCTATACAATGATATAGCACTAATCAAACCTTTAAAATCTTCTTTGAGGTCCTAGTATGAGACTATCATCTTAAAAATATTAATAACTATAGGGTAAGACAAATGTCTCAATAATCAACAATTATACTCATCATCCATATTAACATGTACTCGTAAGGTGTTAAGTATGACAGTTTACAAAATAAAAAGATATAGAATAACATATTATTATAATATAATCAAATGGATAAACTACCAATGTTCCTTCTATCAAACTAATCGAACTGCCTTATACCTATCGACCGAACCATGGGATAATAATAATTACCATATGATTGGCCACTCAAAGAGTTAACCGGTCAAGTGTTATGTATCGGCCAAAATTCACAAAGCACCATACTAAACTATGGGTTCATTCCTCCTCGATAAATAAATAGGGGTGTCGCTATCCCTTGATAAACTATTGGGACAAATCCCTCAGTAAACTGGAAATATAAAAGCCAACAATCGAGCTTCAATATATACTATATCATGTGGTAGAAAGAAAACTCCATAATCCCTAATCCCCAATCACTATTTATATAATTATGAAGACAATCATACTAATCAAATCTGAATAGCTTGATAATCAATAATATCAATAAATATTATAATAGGGTTTTTCTTAAGATAATAACTTTCTTCAAATTCTAACATTAAAATATAATAGATTTCTAATCTCAATTCAAACTTTTTAAATTCAACTTTAAGTCTCATAAAACTATTTTTAATAAAAATTATCAATTAAGTTTTCTCAATATAATTATGTCAATATAACTAAATTTATATACATAAAATCATTTATAAACGTCACACTAATATACACAATGAGTAGAAAATGATTATATATCTTTAAAGTAAGAATTAATTATCACAAGTTGAGTGGCACTATGAATAACAATATCAACCATTAACAATCTAATACAGTTACTCTAAAACCTTAAAGATAAGATGTTTGACCAAAACATGACAATTCACTGAGCATATTTTATCAATATTCTTGTAAATATCAAACCAGTATGTTCGTTTTAGAGGATATAGTACCACTAAGCATACTACTTCATCATGATTTTATAAAAATGTGATTAAAAATTTTTAAAATTGAATTTATTTATAAAAATACAATTACTTTTTTTTTATTGTAATTTTTTTCAATCGCCGTCAGGTAATATCGTGATAAGTAGTGTGTGTTCTTCGTCGTGGTTGTGCTTCGGTTGCACAGAGAGATGATGTCAGATGTCTCGTCTTCTGCCTGTCAGATCTGTTGCCGTTGAACCTTCCTCCACGGTCGCCTCTCTGTCTAAATGGATCTGGGTTTTTGGTTTCGATTTGTGCATATGTTAACAATCCTTGATACTTGCTGATCAAAATATTAGATTTGTGCTATTGAATGTTCATTTGAATATCTAAGGTTGCAATTTGTGCTATTTGATGCTTCCATTTTGGTTTCAATTTGTTTGTTATTTCAGATCTGGGTTTGATTAATTGGTTAATGGATATTTTGATTTCTTGATTTAAGTTCGATTTCTGGGAGTGAGATGAAGATGACAATGGATTTGAGAGGAAGACAATGGGTATTTTTTTGGGAGGATGATTTTCCATTATCGTTTCTGGATTCGACGGTGTCTACTGAAGAGGATAAATGATGAAATAATTAATAATAAATAAATTAAAAAATTATTTATCTCTTCATTATTAATTTATTTCATATTTTTAGAATAATTTATTAATTAAAAAAATAATTATAATAATAAATATCTAAATATTTATTTATAATTATTTTTTAAAAAAATTTATTTAAAATTATTTTTTTTCTAAAAAATCAATGGCTCATAGCCTGTTGCCTTCTCGGGCGAGCACTTGACGATGAGGTTGTTAAGAGATAGAAGAGCTAGGGATAAGAGGATGGAGGTCTCAACGGCAATCCAGTCTTTTCCCCACATTTGCCAGAATGGGACGCCTCACCCCCGTGTCAGTTTGAAATGTTACATCTTGTTTGGTAGGGAATTATTTGAATGGAGGGGAGATGACCTCTAGAGGTGGGAATTTGGATTAGGTCCGCGGTCCTAACCCGCCAACCTGCCATTTTATGGCGGGTTTGGCAACCCATTTTGGTGCGGGTCTTTTTGACCCGCACCCGCCAAGCCCGAACCCGTGGCGGGCTAACCCGCCGGGTTAGCGGGTTAGTCCGCTTAGCCCACTTTTTTTTTAAAAATTTAATTTTTATTATTTATATTAAACTTTATTAATTTTAGAGTTTTAACCAAATTAAAATTTACATTATACTTAATTTATACTAACTTTATCTTATCAAGTCATTTCTTTAAAGATATATTTTATTTTATTATTATTTTACTTGTGACAGATTTATATATGGATAGTGATAAAGTTAAAAAAATAAATATTTTGATAATTTTAGATCATACTTTAAATTAATATTGATACATATAAATTATTTAAAAATATATATATATAAAAATATTTTTTTTAAAAAAAATAAATAATTTAAAAAAAAAACTGGCGGGTTGGCGGGTTCGGGTTGGTGTTTCACCAACCCGCCTGAAAGTGGGCCAGTTAATTTTGGCCCGCTTTCAGGCCAACCTGCGGCGGGCCAACCCGTATCCGGCGAGTTGGCCCGCATTGCTACCTCTATTGACCTCCCCTTATTTAGCTATATAAATCTTTAAAGAGAAACATTTTTTTCTTAAAAAAAATTTAAAATAAAAATTTTATTTTATAATATTAATATTTTTATAACTTTTTAACATTTTAATATTATATATCTATTATATTTTATTAAAATATTATATAAAATATAAAATAAATTTATCCATATAAAAAAATTTTTTCTCTTTTATTTTAAATTAAATAAAATAATATAATTTTTTCTTCTTCTTCTTTAATATTAATTTAAATAAAATAATAATAATTTATTTTTATTTTTATTAAAATTTCTTTCCTTCCTTTCTTTCCGTTAAACCAAACACATCGTTAGAGTACAAGCGGCATTTGCCAATTTCCATCAGTCTTTATACGGATTTTCCCAGTAAAAAAAGAGGGCCGACGCCAAGTAAAGAAACGCCACTGCCTCTCGCTCGGGCCTACCGCCTAGTCTGGAACCCCTTAACCCGCCGAAGTCTCTCTCTCTCTTTCGCCTGAGTCCGTCGCCGTCGCTCCCAAGTCTGTCGCACTTGCCTGCTTTCGCTTGGTCTCTCAGCACAACGCAGCAGCCAAAGCCCGACAGAAACAGAAACAGAAACTCGTATCTCATTTGGTCACGCTTTTGACACTCTCGGGCAGCATCTTCCAGGCTCAGGTTGATACATTTTTGTTTGTCATTTTCTTTTTCCTCTCCTACTCGCTTAATGCTCAGTTGCTCGTACAGTCTGTACATTTAACAGTTATTTGTACTGTGTTTGTGTGTGTGTGTGTATCTATTTGGATAAGAGGGAACAATGTTTTCGATGGTGATTGAAAAATGGAGGAAGGAAAGAGGGAAGAAGGGCGGAGTAGTTCTTGCAGCATTATTTCTCAGAAACCAAACATTTTTTTAGATATTAATTGTAAAAATAAATCCTTTTACTTTTGTTGAGTATTTTTAACTTTTATTTGTTTGGCACCTAGGCTGTATAGATTTTGAAGTGTAATTAGCTCCATTTATTGTGATTTTTTCCTTTGGTAATTGTCTGAAGTATTGGCTAGATTTTGAAAGTTATCTTACGAGTTTGTAGAGTTTCTTAAATCGTGTAATTCAGTTTCAAAACATGATGTTGACTTCCTGTTGTGCTAACTTTGATGTACTCTGTTGTGGTTTATAAAATGGACTTTTGGAGTCCCAAAAGTGGTATCCAAATACCCCCTTAATATTATGTGGTAACAAAAAGCCTTCCTTTTGTTGTCTGCAGTTCAAATAGAAGTTATTGGAACTTCTGAAGAGGCTGCGTGCATCTTTCTTTTAGTTGATTTGATGGAAAATAAATCATCTACTTTATCTACAAGCTTGATAGACCAATCAGTGGTGAGTGCTTGGTGTTACCCAGTTTCTCCTACCTTCATTTTAATAATGATCTAAGCAACCTCTTATGTAACTAAAAACAATTCAATCAGTTTTTCATTGTTATCTATATTTCATGTTAATTGTTTTATAGGTTCCTGGAGATGTGGTTCTTGATCTCTCTATCATGCCAAACCAAACAATTAAGCTGGGAGGTGGTCTATACCAGGCGAGAATCTTGTTTTTAGTACTTAATGCAGTTATTAGGATGATAATAAGCTACTTGGTAATGCATACACTACATAGACATGCATTCACTCACATAACCAGCAAATATGCTGAAATAAGCTGCGTGTTTTATTCCACAAAGGATCTTCCTTGACTAGCTAGCAATCGATTGATATTTGATTTTTATTTTTTTCCCTTCTTGAATTTATTGTTATGATTAAAGTTCATGAGGTTTCTAGTCTTGGAGATAACTGTCTTGTTATTTCTTCTGTGATCATTATAATAAAACATGATAACTTATGTATTTATTTTGGGTGCATAACTCTAAGTCTTCAGGGAAGGTTTCAATGTCATCATGTATCAAATGTCCAACAATATTAGCTTTTACAATGGTCCCCTTTAATTTCTTTATTTTTTATTTGTCAAATTCTTTGTCATGTCCTCGGTTTTTTCCCTTTCTTGTATTTGTCTTGTTCCTTTCTTTTCCCGGTTATTGGCTAGAGCCAGAGGACCTAGTCATAGTAAATAGTACACACAAACATGTTATAAATTGTAAATAGAGAAATTCGATGCTTTATTTACTAGTTCTAGATTTTTGTGCCACTGAAACTGATGATAGTTTTCCATTCATCATACCTCCGGCAGTCTTTATAACATGAACCTATATGTTTTGCCCTTATCTTCCTATATGCCAATGTCCAAATTCAGCATCCCATAAAACATGAACAGAAAGGAAATAATCTATAATTCTTCTCTATTTTTCTCATTTTGTTCATTTCTAGGTATCACTAATTCTTACTGGTATCTATTTGCTAGGACTGTGATGCAATTTCAGTGATGAAGGCTGGCAGGCTAAGATTCTCAAAGCCCAACAAATATTGGGTGGAAAGTTCTCAGAAAAGGGTATGATATTGTAGATTTATCTGTGTTAAATTTAATTTAATGTCTGAACTGTGAAGGCATGTTTTCTAACTTGCATGCGTGGATATGGAATTTTCTGTAACACTTAAGAAAATGGCTTATTTGTATCTTGTGAAATAACCATGATGAAACAGTGCAAAACCCCGGCATGGTGGAAGAAATATTTTCAAAATTTCTACTTAATTGGGCATATAGATGATTTTATAAGTGTTGAAGGTTGAATAACATTAGGAGTCAAAATCTGAATTTGCACAAGAAGCTACAAACCAGGTTAAAGGTTTATTTATATATCTGTGTTTGTATAACATGCACAACTGTCTATATCAACCTATGGGCGCTAAACTTTTACATCCATGGTAATAATAGCTTGCATTCTGCCAGAAAACTAATTCCTATTGTGAATTTAAGGTTGATCATTTCCATATAAGATTATATAATGTAGTATTTTCTATTTTACATGTAACTGGCATTTGACTCTATTTTTTTTCTTCCTGGGTAAAAGTTCTTTCTTCTTTTCAATATTCTGATTTATGATTATGCTTTGTTGAACAGTATGTGCCGCATGTAGAAGATTCTGTTCTTGGAATTGTTGTAGACACCAGAGCAGATGTAAGTAATTTCTGTTCTTTCGTTTTCCTTTTGTAATTCTTCTGCGACTCAAATTTTGAGGCTTTCGTTTTTACTGCAAATTTTAAGCCTGCAGTCTCCAAGATTTGCCAAAAGGAAGTGCCAGAGTGAATGCATCATGATTTACTCAAGACTAAACCATCACATGGTTTCTTGAAGGATACCACGACCATCAATATGGTGTTTCAAATGTTGCCATTTATTTAGTCTTGGCCAAGGAAAACTGAGTTAAGGTCATGACTAAAATGATACATTCTTCAAAACATTAGGACTAGATGATAGGAAAAACAAGTCAAGTTAGTGTGAGTGGTAGTGGCTCTCTTCCCTTAAGCAAGTGGTTGAGGGTTTGATTCCAAATCTTTGTGTATGGAGCAAGATTAGTTGAGGGGTTATTAGTCTTTGCCACCGGTGGAGGATTTTTTTATGCTTTGCCAAAAAAAGAAAAAAAAAACAAAAGAAAAGAAAAAGTGATGATAAGGACGTTTCGATTTCCAATGATTAACAGTAGTTATTCTGCATTGAATTTTTAAGTTGACTTGATTAGAGAAGTCTTGTAATAGACCTAGCAAATCAGATCACTTTTGGAAATAGGAACACAGCAAACTTCTTGGTTCCAATAATAACTGAGCTGATCCTGAGAGAACTAACATTTAGCTGAAAATGAGTGGAAAGTATGTTACAAGGCAATGTTTTAGATTTGTGATTGAGTGTCATTTTATGGATAAAGCTTCTCTTTCCTTTTGAAGATCATAACTTCTCCTTGGCTTGAATTTTCTCAATCTCCTGTTACATAAAATTGACTTAGTTCTGTGTCATCTTAAAAATGACTTAGTTCTCTGTCATCTTTCACATTCTTTTAAATACATGAAATTTGACCTCTTTCCACAAAATCTCAACTTTCAAAGGTTTCTTTGTTTTTTTTGAATAAAATAATAATCAATTGATTATTTTGCAGAATTTTCTTGTGGACATAAAAGGACCTGCCATAGCATATTTGCCCGTGCTTGCATTTGAAGGAGGAACTAGAAGAAATATACCTAAATTTGAGGTATGTAGAGATTGATTGTATGTTATGCGCAACTAAGAATTCTCTCTATTGCATTTTTGGAGTTAGATTTCTCTCTATTGCATTTTTGGAGCTTTATGCTTGGTATTTAAATCAATTGATCTACTTTTCCAGCATGGAGCTATGTATTAACTGTCATATGAACTATGCTTGGTGGGTAAATTAATTTATCAGCCTAAAACTCTTGCCAGTTTAGAAGAATGAATTCACTGAGTATTTTTGTCAATATACCTTAGGATGCGATCAAGATTACATGTGAGAATTACTTTCTCAACAAGACATAATATTACTATTGGCTATAGTTTTGGATTTTCTTTATCAAAAAATTAGTTTTGGATTTTTATTTGTTTCTTGTATATAGAGATTACCACTGAATTACTTTCTTCTAAAAATGTATTGTATGTTTATGAAAGGGGGCAAATATAAAAGAATAAATAATGTTTCTTGCTTCTTTGTTTCTTTTCTTAAATTTAGATGGTAAACCAACCCTTGATTTGGCAATTTTTGTCATGTATCATCAAAGCTTTTGTTGGTTAGTACATTATGTTTCTGCAGCCTTTGTGTTTTCTTTTGCCTTATGCTACTTCTTGTAGGTGGGTACCCTGCTTTATGTGCGAGTTGTGAAAGCTAATCCTGGAGTAAATCCTGAACTGTCTTGCACTGATGGTAACTATCCCATTCCTGCCAATCTCATTTCTCACATGCCTTTTGGTTGATAACTAATTATGTTGTGTTTTTCGCTAATTTTCTTTCTAATTTATTTATATGGACTTAATTCTTTGAATATTTTATTCTTTTGCTGCGTTTAGCTAGTGGGAAAGCAGGAGAATATGGCATACTGAAGGATGGCTATATGTTTGAATGCACAACTGGTCTATCAAGGATGTAAGAATTTTCATTTTTGTTTGTCATCTGTGTGCAATGTTAACCGGTACTGACGTCCTCTGTTTTCATAGGCTGCTCAGCTCGCCCACTTGTCCGGTACTTGATACTTTAGGGAAGAAATTGTCATTTGAGATAGCAGTTGGCTTAAATGGTCGTGTCTGGGTATACATTTAATCTCAAATGATGATTTTGTGACAATCATTATTATTTTAAAAAAATTAAACATCATACGTCAGCATTTGACAGTGCTTTGTCAGCATTTAAAATTTCAATATCATTATTTTTTGTTAATGAAATTAACGGTGTTAGGGTTAGATGACTGAAATATATATATTCCCAATAATTGAAAATGGGCTCAAGTGATCTCTACTAATTGCATATTTTTGTTCTTTTATAATCTTGTTTAGGTTAATGCAGAATCTCCGTCTACAACTATTATTGTCGCTAATGCAATTGTGAACTCAGAGTCATTGAGTGGGGTCCAGCAGAGAATAATGGCTGACAAGCTGCTTCAGAGAATCCAGTGACCAAGTTAGTCATCCATGTAAGCACTTCTCAGCTTTGATTGGGCAATTTCAGTTTGTAATCCTCTTAAATGAGGTTCTGAGATGAACATAGTTTACAAATGATAGACGAAATGAAAAAGCATGTAGGCGTGTGAAAGGTGAGTTTTTTTTTGAAGGGGAGAAATTATTCCCATACTCATGGAATGCCATGTCATTTAAGTTCTTTTCCTTAGAAAACAGTCAAAGTCAAATAATTTAGCAGAGATGAGCGATTTAATGAAGAGATAGAAATATAAATGCTTTACCAACAAGCTGTTAGTTGAAGTGGTAAATGGATTCAACCTCAAAGAGAACATAAGTTCGAATCCCGGGAAGCGTACTTTTTAGGAGAGGTGAAAATCCTTTGCATTTTGAGCATCAAAAGGGATTATACCCTTAGTTAAATTAAGGAATATAGATGCTTTGTTAAGAGAAAATAATATTGAAATGATAAAATAATATATAGGTCTTAAATTGTATGATTTGGATTATTTTTGTAATTTTTCTAAGGCAAAAGTATATTTTTGGTCAACAACAACAACAATAAACCTTATCCCATTAAATGAAGTCGGTTACATGGATCATACGATGCCATTGTGCTCTATCAAAAACTAAATCCTTAAATTGGTTATTGACTAGAAGATCCCGCTCAATGACCTCGTTGAATGTTCTCTTTGGCATTCCTCTACTCCTTTTAATCAGAGTCCATACTGTTTGATCCACTCTCCTCACTAGCACATCCCTTGGCCTTCTTTGCACGTGTCCAAACCATCTAAGACTGTTCTCTACCATTTTCTCTTTTATAGGTGACACTCCAACTCTTTCCTGTATTTATTCATTACGAATCTTATCTTTTCTTGTATGCCCACACATCCATCTTAACATCTTCATTTCAGCTACCCCAACTTTATGCTCTTACTGTCCTTTTAAAGTCCAGCATTCACTTCCATAAATTATTGCTGGTCTTATAGCAGTGCGATAAAGCTTTCTTTTTACTTTATCTGGTACTTTCCAATCACATATAACCTCAGTAGCATTTCTCCATTTAAATCACCCAGTCTGAATTCTATGATTAATATCCTCTAAAATTTTATCATTCTTCTGTATAATTGATTCCAAATATTTAAACTTATCTATTTGTGGAATAATTTAATCTCCCAATCTGACCTCTAAGTTACTTCTAACTTGTCTCTTATCAAAATTATAATGTATACATTCAGTCTTACTTATATTCAGACGAAAACCCTTCGACTCTAAAGTATTTCTCTATAACTAAAATTTAAAATTAATCTCTTCTCTTGACTCCGCCACAATAAGTATATCGTCTGCAAAAAGTATGCACTTAGGGATTTCTTTTTGAATAGGCTTAGTTAGAATATCCACTATTAGATTAAATAAATAAAGACTCAAGGATGATCCTTGATGTAGACCAATCTTTATGGAAAAATTTTTTGTTTTGCCCCCAGACGTTCTTACAGTAGTTTTTACCATCTCATACATATCTTTTATTACCTTGATATATGCTATGCGCACATCTTTTTTTTCCAAAGCACCTCCCTTGGCACTCGATTGTATACTTTTTCTAAGTCTTTTCTTTTAGTCCGGTACCTTTCCATAAACCCCATTAATAAATGAATCGCCTCTATTGTAGACATACCCGGCATGAAACCACACTGATTCTCAGTAATGTCAGTCTCTAATCTCAACCTGTGTTCAATTACCTTTTTCTACAATTTCATAGTGTGACTCAAGTTTTATCTCTTGTAGTTTGCACAATTTTAAATATCCCCTTTATTTTTGTAAATAGGAACTAAAGTATTTTTCCTCAAGTCATCGGGTATTTTTTTAGAACTTAAAATCACATTAAAAAGTTTAGCAAGCCACACCACCCCCACTTCGCCTAAACACTTCCAAACTTTAATAGGAATACCGTATGGTCCAACTGCTTTACTATTTTCCATTTTCTTAAACACTTCTTTAACCTCACCAACACGATTCTACGGTAAAAAGTTAAATTTGGTTTAACTTTTTGTGTTAAATCCCTTAGTTCATAACTCGACCCTCCTCCCTCGTCATTAAACAACTTGTAATAATGGGTCTCCTATTGTTCTTTAATATCACTATCTGTAACTAAGATATTGCTTTCTTCATCCTTATTACATCGTACTTGATCCAAATTCTTCGATTTCCTTTCTGTATTTCTTGTAATCTTATAAATCTTTTGTTCTCTCGACTTTATCTCTGACTCCTTATAAAATTCATCAAAAGTCTTAAAACGAGCTACACTCCCCGCCTTCTTAGTTTCCTTCTTAACTAAACAATACTTTTCCCAATTTTCAGTATTATTACATAAGTGTATAGCTATGAAATAATCTCTCTTGTTCTTAACTTTCTCTTGTACGTCCCCGTTTTACCATCAAGTCTCCTTATCTTGTCGATCAAAACATTTATATTTTTTCAAAATTACTTTAGCAACCATTTGGACCTTCTCAGCCATTTCCTTCCACATGATATTAGCATTTTTCTGCGCTTACCAAACCCCTTCATTTAACATAGTTATTTTAAAATTTTCCTTCTTCTCCTCTTTTAGCTTCCATCACTTACTCTTGTGTTTAAAACATGTTAGCGCTTTTTCTTCTTATACTTAATACGCTCATTAAGGACCATTAACCTATGTTGGGTTGTCACTCCGTCCTTGGAATCACTTTACAATTTGTACAAAGTCTTCTGTCATGACTTCTTACAAAAAAAAAAAAATCAATCTGTGACTTGTGGACCCCACTATTGTATGTGATCAAGTGCTCCTCCCACTTCTTAAAGCACGTGTTGACAATTTTAAGACTGTAAGCTAAAGAAAACTCAATGATATATTGCCCTTCATTATTAATCTTTCTAAAACTAAAACCACCATGAGCCCATGTATATTGTCCTACCTCCTTACTAACATGACCATTAAAGTCCCCCAATTAAAATCTTTTCAGTAAGTGGTATGCTCTAAATTAGTCCCTCTAAATCTTTCCAAAATTTTTCCTTAAGATGTGCTTTTATTCCCACTTGAGGTACATAAGCACTAATAATGTTGATTGTATCTCTACCAACAATTATTCTTAAAGATATAATTCTGTCATTAATTCTTTTAACATCCATCACATTCGTCTTCCATGCTTTATCCACAATGATACCCACACTATTCCTCGTACCTGTTTTACCTGTGTACCAAAATTTAAACTCATTGATTTACTGAGATTTTTCTCCAACCCATTTAGTTTCTTGAAGGCACAAGATGTTAATATTTCATTTTACCATTACGCCCACTACTTCCTACGCTTTTCCGCTCATAGTTCCAATATTCCAAGTGCTAAATCTAATCTTTCTCTCATGAACTAGTTTCTTTAGTTGCCTCCGTCTATAAAAGAGCAGTAGCCCTTGCTCATTTAACACTATATCCGGGCGATGATGCAGTGGCCCTTGTTCACTTCTCACTGTACTCGAGTCATACAACGTGTTACTTATGGGCAACGACCTAGTATTAGCGCAATTTCTTCATATGTCCATGTTCATAAGATTTGACAAGTTTTACATTGGTTGGTTGTCGGGGCCTAACACAACTCTCCTCTTTCACCTGAGGTTGGGATCGGCTACATGCGTAATTTTTTTACAAGAGTGCAATTTGGCTCCTTAATTTTTTTAAACTATATTTTCAGTCCTATAACCCTAACATTGGTAGTGTTAAATGGTGGGTTTTTTGTGCCAATCACTGATATTTTTAAAAATTAAACATAATATATTAGTATTTGTGAATGTTTTGTCAACAATTAAAATTGTAATATTGGCATTTTTTTTGTTAATAAAACAATAGTATCAGAGTTAAAGGACTAAAAAGATTCTTTATAAAATTAGGGGACCAAAATAAAATTTTGAGAATTTCATATTGGATTCACTTGAGAATTGTTCTCTTGATTTCATGAAATTAACCTTGCATTGTCACTGTATCAGAATGAACATGCTTTTCAAGCACTGGCCAAATGTACGAGGGATTTTCAATTGCCTTACTCTTGACCGCAAAGTTTCAAAAAGTTTATCACAGTCACCAAGTTCCAAGTTCAATGTAGTTTTCAATTTTAGGAAGTTTTGTTGGAATATTACGGTCTCAGAATATTTGATGCAAAGTTAGGCCCTGGATCAAATGCTAATATGATAGTATTGATAAATCATTGTGGGTACTTTCTTTAGATATTTTTTTTTTATTTTATTACTAGCAGGTGTCTTCCTATTTGAGTCAATCTTGTTTGAGGATTTAGTTTGATATTAAATATAGATATTTTTTTTAATAAAATTTTAAACTTTAGTTTATTACACTGAAAGATTTACTTTTTTCGTTAAATCCAATTAACTGCTAGTTTTTCAAATTTTTTCTTTGTTATTTTAGATATTTCTTATACTTATTTCTTTTATGTTTTCAACCTTATTTTCAATACTGGAAACATGAAAGATAAGCATTGAAAATATTTAAGATGACTATTGAAAAAACATTGAAAATATGAGCAATGAAAATGTGGAAGATGTGTATTAAAAATAAATAAGGTGGGTGTTAAAAAAAGTAAGAGTTATATAGTATCTAGTATTATGATATTATTTATATATGTTTATTATCATAATTTTATTTATAATATTTTTAATTTAGTACAATTTTATTTATAATTTTTTTAATTTAGAATAATTTTAAATATAACTTATTTCTCAATTATAAAAAATTATACTAAATTAAAAAAATTATAGGTAAAATTATATTAAATTAAAAAATTTATGGGTAAAATTGTACTACAAATAAAATTATGATGTTAGACATATATGAGAAATAAATTTAGGATATTGAGTGATATATAATCTAAAAATTAATTTAGGTACATTTTAATTGGAGAATTTTATTTCAGGAAAAAATTTAAAAAAGAATGAACACATTTTAATTATTGAAAAAAAACCATGGTCCTTTTATCAATCATTTTAATTCCTTGGTTCAAATTAAAATTCTCTGATATTTTTTCGACACCATCTTATATAAGTTCAGTATTGAAAATGTAGAAAATGAGCGAGGGCTGAGGAAAATTAACTCAGGAGAATTTTGGGTCCTTCATTGGTATTAATGTTCTTATAGGATATCTAAATATCATTTTCCCTATATCTCGTTCTTGGGTTTCACTTAACGGACAAATGGAGAAAGTAAATTCTTTTACAAAAACGCTCATTAAAAGAGTAACAAGAGACCCATAATTTAAAATGCTGCGTGGATTTAGTTAACGAATAAGTGAAATATATAATTATTTAAAATATATTTAATTTTTAAAGAATATTATTTTATTATAGTTCTAGATACGATATTTAAAGAGGTATCTTAATTTATAGATATTTAAATTTATATTTAAAAATAATTAATTACTCGTTCTATCTATTATTAATATTGTTTAGGAGAAAAGAAATTTTACCTTATCTTTAGATAATAAATAAGCCTAACTTTTTTTAAAAAAAAATTATATGAAAAAAAATAGAATGAATACCTCCTATTATAAATATAATATCTATTTTATAGTGCTAACTTAAATATCAACAATTTGATTGAGAGCGTATATATTTGGAGATGTAAAAATTTATTATACTCATCTTAAAAGGTTAATAATAGCTTTTACTAAATAAAAAGTAAATAATTACTGATTTGGATAAGCAGAGAAATAATACAGCAAGAAAATCAGAACCTAGTTTTCGCATTTCCCATGTCCATGCATGCTTGTTTAGATATATTTGATGAAAAGTTTGCAAAATTATGATTGATTTTTTTGTAAAAAAGCTTATGTTTAGATATATTATCTCTGATCTAAATATAAGAGTTAGTTAATTATTTTTAGATAGATTTATGAATCAAATAAATTAATTAATTATAAATAATATAAAAATTAATTAATTAATTAATATAGATTATAGAGAATATAATATGAATTTATCTTAAAAAATTTAATTTTATCATAATTAGTTAATTTATTTGACTTTTTAGATCTATCTAAAAAATCAATTAACTCTTATAGTTAAGACTAAAAGTAATATATATATTTTTTAGAAATTATTTTGTCACACAACATATTTAGATATTATAAATTAAGGGGAGAATCCTAAAAAAATAAAATTTTAAATCAATTTATTTATTATATTTTTTAAACTATTTACTATTATGGTAAAGTAAATAACAACATATTTTTGTAGAATTCTTGATTTAGGATTTTAAAATTTAAGTGATATTTTTTAGATTTTTTCCCTAAATTAAAAGTATTTTTGTATGCATTATTTTTCTTTATATAAATATAAAGAGCATGAGTTCAACTATATATAATACATGACTAAGCGACAATGATATATAATTCAATATCTTTAATAAATAAAAATATTAAACATATCATTAAAAATGATAATAGTGCGTAACCACTAAAAAATTAGCTTTACAATTGCTAGATAAAGATTAAAAAATTATATTAATTATTTATAATAAATATAATTTAATTTTTTTAAATGTTATTTTTTATTATGATTATTTTTAAGACAAAATCCCCTGCTATCAAGATAGAAACTTTAAAAAAAATATAAATTTTAAAAAAATTAAAATTTATATTTATAATTAAATCAAATGAGAATAAAGTATCCTATTTTGTTAGAAAAAGACAAAAAGTAGACTTTTTTTTCTTACTTGTATGAGTGATATCAATTCTTCTGTGCGGCGGCTGGTTTGGCAGAGAAGGTTGTCTCTAGGGTTTATCAAAACTCTCAAGTCGAAAAATAGTTAAATAAGAGCTTTGCATATTCTCACTTGCTTCCTATCTGGGTATTCGTCATTTTTTATAACTGCTCAAATCTGGAGTTCGAGTATCATTCTGTTTGATATTGAAAGGTGAGTCATTTGACTTCTTCATGACCATAGTCCCCAATTCGTGAATATGGTTGTTTCAATTCCCTAACTTTACCATTGAATTCATTCGGGTAAACTAGCCAAAAAGATAACGAAGAACGTTGGGTGAGTTCTATTAAACACCGCGTAATTGCATCAGCATATGCTTTTGACCAAAATAACTTTCATTTCTGTTGTTGATTCTTCACTCCTTATCTTTTTTAGTATTTCTTAATACTTTGGTGCCTAATTTGATGTGGTAATTACAATGCATCCTTGAAACTGAATGGGCAATGCATGATGTATCCGTTTGATCTTAATTCGATCTTTGTTGAGAATGAATGTTTCTAAGCATTAGTGCGAACATCGATTTGTATCTCATGCTTGATGGGCTGGTTTTCCCACCCGATAAGGTTTCTTATTTTTCTCAGTTGCTGTTGGTTTTGGCTCATCACACCCCCCTCCCGGGAAAGAAAATTATCTGTTGTGGGATAAGAATATGTGTATTGCAATTCACAAGTAAATAATTATCTGGGATCCTTTAATTTTTTAGTTTCGTTTATTGGTTCTTCTAAACAATTATAGTTTTTAAGGTCTTCTAAAATAAATATTATCTCCTTTGGTGATTTAACATACTTTTCCCTCTATCTCAACACTAGAAATGGAGGGTACCCCCGCAGAACCACCCCCCACAGAAGGTGTGGAATCCTTGTCTGTGTCCAATTCAGAGAATGCAGAATCATCTGGAACTTCAAATCCAAATCCAACTAACCAGTAAATTTCCTCAACCACTCACGGGTTTCAATGTCCATGGAGTTGTTACTTGTACTCAATATTTAAGTGTTCTCCACAGGTTGAGTTTGGAAGAGAGGTTTCAGATCGTGAGGAGTGTTGGAGAAGAGTGTATTCAAGAAGATGAGCTCCTAAATTTGCTGTCAAAAAAGCCTGAGCCTGTTTGCTATGATGGGTTTGAACCCTCTGGTCGGATGCACATTGCTCAGGTACCCGAATTTTCCAAATAATCTGCAGTTTTCTTTACTTTTATGGATCCATAATCTGAAGATGTACTTAGGAAAGTCTATGAGGACATGATCTTGCTTCTTACACTTTCAAGTTGTTTGATAAAATTGAATGGCGATGGAGAAAGGCATGGGAAGAGCACCTCTTGACACTGACGGCATTCTTGCTTTTTAGTATACTTATTTCTCTTGAAGGCGGTTTAGCTGACATTCTGACTTGTCCAGGGAGTCATGAAGACTATAAATGTGAACAAGCTGACATCTGCTGGGTGTAGAGTTAAGATATGGATTGCTGATTGGTTTGCAAAGCTAAACAATAAAATGGGGGGAGATTTGAAGAAAATTGAGGTAGTAGGCCGTTATTTGATTGAAATTTGGAAAGCTGTTGGGATGGATCTAGATGGAGGAAAGGTAGAGTTTTTATGGTCATCAAAGGAGATTAACTCTAGAGCTGATGAATACTGGCCTCTTGTAATGGATATAGCTCAAAAGAACAATCTTAAAAGGATTGTCAGGTGAATGTTGATTTGATGCATTCAGATGCTTAAGTACATTGTGTATTTGGTGTCCAACATCTGATGTTATACTTTATCTCTATCTTCCAAACTAAAGGTGTTGTCAAATCATGGGACGAAGTGAGCAAGATGAATTAACTGCAGCCCAGATCTTTTATCCATGCATGCAGTGTGCTGACATATTTTTTCTCAAGGTGCACTTTTCATAGTTTAGAAAACACTTTTAAGGTGCCATCTTCCATTAAAATATTAAGTCAATCTGTTAATATTAATTGCCTGACTTTGCATGAAGTCATTCCAGAATCAAACAACATTGTGTAATGGATGATGATTTTCTGAAAATACCTGTTCCTGTGATTAGATTCCTAATTATTACAGTTTTAGAAGTGATCGGGCATTTCAGTATCATAATAGCAGTTTCAGATCCTTAAATGCCTTTCGTACGATTATTCTATGCGTTAGGAATTTTTGTTTTTACATGATTCTTGAATGAGAAAAATGGAAATTTCTAAATATTAAAAGGGTTACAAATGAGATGCAGGTTATTTGGCTTGTTGCTTCTTTTCTGAATCAAGAGCATGACACTTTTGCATCAATATTTTACGCATATTTCATGTATTAAATTATAATTTTTCTGCCAATGGCTTTGGAGCCTAATGGCGTGAAAGCTCTTTAGTAAGTGGAAAGTTGTGGGTTCGATCTTGCTCGTAGCCTCAGGTTGGTAGTGCCCCCCGTTTAATTAAAAAAATATAATTTTTCCTGCATCTTAGTGGAAAAGAATTAAAAAGCAAAAGAGAGTCTAAAAGCCTGGTTGTATAATATTGAGCTGCAATGTTTATTATGGAATCTAATAGGGTGAATGCACGGGCACTGTACATCTTTTTAAGTTAAAATGTCAAGGTAGAGTTTAAAAGCCCTTCAAGTGAACTCTGTTTTTGACATTTTTCTATTATACGTCTTTTTCTTATTTTTTGTGGCAATATCATGTACTGATTGGTCACCATCCCTTCAGTTTTCCTGTCTTGTTTGTCTCTGATTTTCCTTTTGTGGTTTTGATAATTTCTCAAATTTTTCATCTATGATGTGGCTTGTGGTTTTTCTCTCTTCTGAAACTATATTTTCCATTTTGCTTGAAACACTAATGAGGATTCCATTAATTTCTTCTCTCAAAATAGGCTGACATTTGCCAATTGGGAATGGATCAGCGGAAAGTGAATGTACTCGCTAGAGAGTATTGTGATGACGTTAAGAGGAAGAACAAGCCTATCATCTTGTCACACCGTATCATCCTTTCACCCCCGTCTTGATTTGTTTAATATTTTGGTCGAATTATCTCTTGTTAATTGTTTCGGTGTTGGTTTGCAGATATGTTACCTGGCTTACAGCAAGGTCAAGAGAAAATGTCAAAAAGTGACTCATCATCTTCCATATTCATGGAAGATGAGGAGGTAAGCTGGTGGAGGGTGTTAAATTTGTCATATAGAAAAAAGTGAAGATGAATTTCCCATACTTCATAAATGATTGTAATTGAGTTATTCATATAGCACTTGCATTCTGACATATCAACTTGTTTGGATAATACAGGCTGAAGTGAACCTGAAGATAAAGAAGGCTTATTGTCCACCAAAGATCGTGGAAGGAAATCCATGCTTGGAGTACATTAAGTATATTATCTTACCATGGTTTAAGGAGTTCTCTGTGGAGCGCAGTGCAGAGAATGGTGGAAATAAGTAAGTTTTACTGCCTTTTGTTGAGTTAGTTGGTGGTTCTGTGAATGAACAGGCTTCTATCATTTCTCTTAATCTGAATTTGCCCTCTTGTGAAATACTGCTTTTTTGAAACTCTTTGGTTTGCATGACTGTTTTCTCACTGCCTGGGTGTCTGAAGGATTCTTATGATTTATTATCTGTTTTTATCCCCCTCCTCTCCCACCCCCCCCAAAAAATTATAGGGCATTTAAGACCTTTGAGGAGCTTGTTGCTGACTTTGAAAGCGGGGAGCTACATCCAGCTGATCTGAAACCGGCTTTAGCAAAGTCATTGAACAAAATTCTGGAGGTAATTTTTGTACTTGAGTTTGTTCTTAATATATTTTCCCTCCCTTCAAGCTAAAAACAAAAGTTCCAAAGTTTTCAATGAGGTTTTGTATGAGATTTGTGTTCAAACACAGTTATATTCAGAAAAATTTTGCTATATATTTTGCAACCATATTTGATGGCGTGTCTCTGTTCTTAGAAGATAGATATAGAGAGAGAGAGAGAGAGAGACAGTACCCTGTATGGTTTGCTAACCTGAGACAAAGAATTAAAAGGAATTTTTATTGAATAATAATCTACTGAGAAGAAAAGGGCAAGAATCTCATTCTCAAGCTTTTTTTTAGTCAAGGAGTATCTTCCAGAATACAATAACTCAAATAATTTAGTTTCCTAAGCCTACAAAATACAATCTTATTTATAATGCCAAAATAGATATTTAAAAATAATTAAATGAAGCTAAAAATCAGCTACATCCTAACTGACAGCGCAATGGCAAAAACTTATTGCTGTATTCTCTCGACTAAACACCCATGTGCAAGAACGTCAATCTGCACTCAGTTTCATAACTAAATTAGCCGTTCCTCTCCTTTTTGGTTGCCTTGAATAAGTCTAGAATGGCCTTGGGTGCTTATCATAGTACTAGCTGCGGCATCAGCACAGAACTTGGGATGTTGAAAGGCCTATTTGGTCAGTAGACCTGGGTCAAGTGGAACAAGTAATCTGTGTTGACTTTGAATTTATAACTTTTAGACAAGTGGCTCAGACTCAAAATAGTTTAGCAAGAAGACATTTCACATTTTCTGTTTGAGAGTGTATTCATGCGTATGGCTTTTACTTTTTCTCCTTTTAGCATTTGGTGCAAGCTAAATCCTTCTTTGTTTTTGTGTGCAGCCTGTCAGGGAACACTTCAAAAAGGACAGCAATGCTAAAGATCTGCTAAAAAGGGTCAAGGTGAGTGATCTCTCTCTCTCTCTCTTTTTTGATAATCCAAGTGATGGAACCACTCAAATATGGAATTCCAATCCAAATTAACATAAATATGCCCGAGCATATTCTAGCCTTATTAAATTTGGAGAATATAACGAAAAGTCTTACAACTTTAGCATATGGATGCTATGAAGAAAGTTGAGTTATATACAAGTTTCAAATGTAGTATAAAGATGTTCATGCTAAGTTTTCAATGAAAGTATAAACAAGTTAACATCATAATTTTCAACCTAAGCTAAATGTCAATCATCCCTATTCATGCCATTAAGATTCTTTATAAACTCCTGAATCATTTTTGGAGTATTTGAAACAAAGAAGTCAATTATATAAATGTTAGAATATGTTTACATGTATTGTGAAGTACCAACATGTTTATACGAATGTAATATGGGTATATCAATTTTTTTCCCATATAACCGTGCACATAGCTAGAGAGTTTAGAAATATGTTAAACAATGTTTTAGACGTTTGACTTGTTTGAGATCTTCTCTCAGCTTGGGGCCTTGTTCATCCTCTATTAATTTTGCACTGTGTTTTTAACGAAATTGTTGTTTGGTGTGCAGGCTTACAGAGTCACCAAATGATATTATATGCTGATTTGGAACTCCAACTTCATTTATAGTTATTTGCTTAACAGCCAGTGAATTTAGCATCACCATATTTACCTGGTTTCATGTAAATCAGTGGCGTCTCTTTAGACAATTGTGATACATTATTGGTTTGAGATACATTTTCAAGGAATATGATGGTACGACATTTCTGGGATTTCTTAAGCCCTGCTGACATAATGCGTTTTGATTTTTCCAAGAGCTATTAATAATGCATCCGATTGGCTCTCTGTTCTTGACTTTATTGGAAGTTAGATTTTCGGAATTCTTTTGCTTGGAATATAGCTACATTTTGTTTTCATGCTACCACTCCGGCACTTCGGGCTCTATTATAAATAGCTTGTTCCAGAAAAGTTTGGTTCTAAATATAATTCATTTGAAGGGTTATTAATGACCCATTTCCTATTTCCTATTTTACTTAGATTTAATTTGTTAGAAAGAAAGAAAGAGGAGAGAGAGAGAGGTGAAAATGATTTGTAAATATAAAGAGATTTTTTTTTTAACAAGGATAAATTTAAAAAATTTATCAATTTAAGATATATTTAATATATTCTTAGCATGTGAAAATGAGTTACAAGGTATTTATAATAGGGACCAAAGTGTGGTATACTATGAGCTCTGTGTTAGTGGTAAATTGTGCTACTGTTTTTGTGGTTCTGATTGTTACAATTGCATTTGCATCCATCTTCATGGTCCTCCATGGTAGGGTTGGTGTATTATTTTAAGCAAACATAACCAAAATGAGGGCATTTCCTTTGGAATAATGAAGCTTAAATTAAGTGTCCACACAAGTTTGTCACAATTTGGCCCATATCTTACAGAGCTGTTATGAACTTCTTTGTGTTGATGGCTGCCTCTATAATACAAAGTTTGTCAGGTAGTTAAAAAATTAAGTTTAGTCTTCAATATAAAATTTTAATTTATTTATTTTATATGAATACTTTAGAAAGATTATTTTATATTTATTATAATTTATTTATTTATTTAAATTAATCAATTAAATTTTATATTAAGTAGTATTTAATATGTCCGCATTTACATGTTCTATGTTGAAATTATAATACTCGAATAGAAACTATCAACATTTAGGGGGCATCTTTTTAATTTTAATTTAAAATATGTCTATAGGTCCTATAGAGTATAATAATATTATGCAACTCATGTAGCCGATTATAATAAGCTAGATTTGATGAAAATCAAACTATACCGAATTCAATTCCTTAATGTTTATAAAAACAACTAACTATGATGATGATGATATCCTCAAATTAATAGAATAAAGTTAGCATTTGAATCCCAGGCCAAAATTTAGGTCAGCATATTATTTATTTACAAATCTCATTATCACAAATATGGAGAGATATTTGACATTCAAATTTTGCTGAATAAAAGAGGATTTTGTTAGCTAATATTTTTAATGTCTAATTACTTCAACCTTTTCTACTTAGTAATGAGTAATGACAACTTGATACACCACCGTAAACTATTAAAATCAAAATATTTTATAAAATATATATTTTTTTTAAAAAAATACTTCAGTTACTTTTTAAGGAGAATCCCAGTAAGTTTCACACAAGAGAATATATCCCTATAAGATCTTATACAATTATTAAATAATTGACAAGTCTTATGGGACCTTGGGGAGAGATTTCAATTATAAAATAATCATCTTACACTCGTTTATTAAAAGATGACAAGTGAGATAATACCAATAATAATTTTATATGCTATAATTGACAATTCAAAGCAACAAATGACAACTTAAAATATTAAGTTCAAATTATATAATTTATCACTCCTTTCTCCCTAACTTATCAATTGCATATAAAGTTATTATTTATAATATCTTAATTGTCCTTTTTTAATGAATAAGTAAGATGGACATTTCACAATTGTGATATTTCTCCCTAAGTTTCTATGAGACTTGTCAATTATTTAATAATTTTATATAACTTTATAATGATAAATTCTCTTCTGTGAGATGTGAATGAGATTCTCCATAAATTCTAACAGTTGTTTTTTTATTTAAGAAAAAATTACTTATAAATAACTATTACTTGTAAGTATTTGAATTTGAGTCTCAATATTTTATGAGCATAAAATCATTTAAAGTACTAATATTTTTTTTGTATAGTATATATAAAAACAGAGATAATTATAAGCAATAAGCAATAAAATTTTTAAACACATACTTATAGACAATTTTTTCTTTTATTTATTTATGTATTTTTATATAAAATAATAATAATTTTATAAATAATAAAATAATAAATCTTAGTAAAGAGAAGAGCCTGCCCAGTGCCGAGTGAGTCCCACTGTGTTGAAACTTGGAGGAGCGAGCAAAGCTGGTAACAGAGGAAGAACACGAAGACCTTTTCTCCTCTGCGAAATCAAATCATAGAAAGAAAAAGGAGAAGGCAAATGAATGGCAGATGTAGAATTCCCTCGCTTATCCTCCGCCACATAGCCGCCGCCGCCGCCTCCAAATCCACCACTCACCATCTCTTTCGCCCACCTGAATCTCGCTTTCTCCGTCCTCCTCCTCCCATTCCCACGCGCCGCTTCCTAAGTTTCGCGGCTTCTTCTGCGATCCCTTATCGGCCCCCCGTTGATTCCGACGATTTTGATTCTCCTCCTCCTAATTTGGACCACAACTATGAATTGGGAGCTCAGGAAGACAACGAATGCGTGAAAATTCCCGTCAAAGCTTACTTTCTTTCCACCAGGTTCGTCCCGCGTCTAATTCAATTGTTCGGAGTTTGATTTTCGTCTTCCTTTATCTCTACGTTAATTGTATGAGTCTTAATTATTTTTATCTTTGGCATTTGAAATCCGTGGTTGCTCTTTACTGTTGGATTTAGAATATCATGTTTGGTAAAAGATTTGGGTTTTCTTAAGCAAATTAATAATTATATTTTATTTCTTCAAGGGTCTTTGTTCCTCAAAGAGTTTCCTTTTACTGGGCAAAATTATATGTTTATTTGACAGATTTAATAATGGAACTAATTTGAGTATGAAATAAATTGGACTGAAGTTGTAAGTTATAATTATGTCGTGAATTTGTTGCTTCACTCATTTTTAATCTTTCAAGAGTTGGTGGATGATCATATTTTGTCCTCTCATCCTCATTTGGATGATCATAAATTGAAGGACTGAAGTTTAAGTTATAATTATGTCTTGAACTTGTTGCTTCACTAATTTTTAATCTTTCAAGAGTTGGTGGATGATCGTATTTTGTCCTCTCATCCTCATTTGAGAAGCTTACATGACTGTTTTGTGAGGAGAGGAATCGATACAGATTCACTTTAGTAATGATTTTCATGGTTGACTCAACAATTTTATGGTTCCATCTATCTCCATCATCATGTGACAATGTCGTGAATTCGTTTTTCAATAGAGGATTCTCATCCATGGATCATGAATTAATTGATTAATGGAAACCATATAAATAGGAACCGGTCAGGTTAGATCCATTTACAACCTCTTCATTGGAATTTGTTACTGTCTATGGGTGCAACTAGATTACTTTCATGATTTTATTTTCTCTTTCTATTACTATCTTTGTTCACTTGTCCTGTTCTCGTTCTCTATGATTTGGCTGTCTCAGATTCTTAATTTTGGCAGTATAAACTTGAAGAGCATTCAAGCTGAGAATTTAGGAAACATTATTCCTCCATCCTCTCGCTCATCAAACTCCATTGCCCTCCGATTCCATGACTTCAATTCAGACACTAATGTAAGATTGTCTGAAAAGATCTCCTCTAGTGTTTCTATTGGAAGTCTATAATTATATTTGTAGTTTCTAAATGATTTTCCCTAACACATGTTTATCAGAATATCATTTACATCACTTCATACCATGTTTATTTTTATAGTAGTTAATACAACGATATTTGTTGCGCGTGTGTTTTGAACGTTAAGGTTGTACTTAGAGGGAATTCAGACTGGATATCGAGTGTTTATGAAAATTTCTTTCTTGTTGGGAAGGAGGGGGAGGGCTGAGCTGTATAATGATAGCAGGGTCTCTACCATTATTAAGTGATAAACAGCTTAAAAAGAACCAACAAAATGTTTAAATAGATTAATTACATGACGTGAGTGATTTAACAAACTTTGATCAACATGAGGAATTTTGATTCAGGGACCTGGAACGCATGAGAAAGCAAGTAGCCATCGGTACATTGTCATATTCCAGTATGGGTCTGCTGTTCTGTTTAATATTGAGGATCATGAAGTGGACAATTACCTCGAACTAGTTAGAAGGCATGCTTCTGGTTTGCTTTTAGAGATGAGAAAAGATGGTAATTTTCTTTCATTAAGGAGGAACTAATATATCATTTACTTCTTTTAATATTTATCTTTAACATGTTCTTCTGGATTAGATTATGCGGTCAAAGAGAAGCCACACTTAGTTGAGGACATGCGAGGAGGGCCAGACTATATAGTTCTGAAATCTTTGGATACTGATGGCATCCGCATCATCGGTAGTGTTCTGGGACAAAGCATAGCACTGGATTATTTTGTTTCTCAGGTTTTTGTTCCCCGTCTCTGTTCATGTTAGCAACTTGCATATTTTTCCAGTTCTTTTCATAGAGAATGTGTTTCAGACTTCTGCTTTCCCTTTATTCTTTTGCATGTTCTTTTTCTCCCTTTCTTGGATGGGAAGGGGAGTAGAAAAATTATACTTGCGAAGCAGGAATTACAATTTGTATTTGTTGAACTGGTTTAGTTGCATCCATAAAGATGGCTAGTGCATGTTATGACGCTTTAGGACCATGTCAGTTAATTCTGAAATGAGCTAAATGGCACCATAATTTTGGCAATTATGTTTTGTGTCCACCAAGCTATTCAAAATAAAAGAGATAATGGTGGCTACTAGATTCAAGCTGTTGAAAACTTAATGTTTCTTTTCTCTTCGGTTAGGTGGATGGTTTAGTTCAAGAGTTTGCAGATATAAATCGTGGAATGGAGAAAACAGGAACTTTTACAATGGATAAGAGGAAGCTCCTTCAGCTCGTTGGAAAGGCCAATTCAAATTTGGCTGATGTGATTCTTAAAGTTGGCCTCTTTGAGAGGTACTGTCATCTTAATATTAAGAGATTACAAAAATCTGCAACGCTTCATCTTCTCTTTTGAGGAGTTGTAGAAATTCTTAGGATCATTTTAACTATTAAAACCTAATCTTCTAAATATTTGTTAATAATAGTATTCTTCATCATCACCCAAAAAAAAAAGAAAAAAGAAAAAATCTTCATCTTTGCAAGAGCATTTGAGTAAGTTTAGCTCACAGATTTCTTCTCTCAGATCAGAAATTGCTTGGAGGGATGCAAAATACGCTGAAATATATGAGTATCTTAGGGAAGAGTATGAAGTTGCACAACGTTTTGGAAACCTTGATTTCAAATTGAAATTTGTAGAGGTATTTCTGTTCTTATATCCATTTTAATTTTCTGAAAGTATTAGAATACTTCATTTAAACATTGCATTTCAAGATACTTAGACCAAAGCAGAGTTTTTAGTTGGACTTTGATAGGAACTTAGTAGTATGTGATACTAAGTCTCAAGTTGAGTAATAGATACTCAATAGGTATTTAACTGGGTTGGTTCTTCCACCTTATCAGTTAGGGCATATTTGATAGTATCGAAGTAGAAGTGGAAGTGGAATAAAGTATTTTCCTTATTTGGTATAATGGAAGTCACTTCCTCTTCTACTTCCAACATTTTAGGTCATTTCAGTTCTATAAAAAAAGTTGGGAAATGAGATCGGAGAAGTGGAAGTGAAATATTTTAAAAATATATATATCAATTCTATACTCATTTTTAACTTACCAAACAAACTTTTAAAATCCATTTCTAGCCTAATTCCATTTTCACCTCCA
The DNA here is from genome assembly GCA_037074615.1 of Leucaena leucocephala. Taxonomy (NCBI): domain Eukaryota; kingdom Viridiplantae; phylum Streptophyta; class Magnoliopsida; order Fabales; family Fabaceae; genus Leucaena; species Leucaena leucocephala. The sequence goes on along the minus strand of CM073563.1, from coordinate 11,131,389 downwards.
TCAAAAACTCTTCCATCCTACTAAATGTACCGTCAACTTTTGAGATAGGATTTTCCATTTCACTTAGATACTCATTAGACTTCTCAGAGTTTTTGTAGTTGTTGATTCAGAGAGAAAGGATTTGTAGAATGCCTAAATATTATTGATCTGCTAAGGGGTATTTATATACAATAGGTAACCCTAATAATTAATGCTATAATATCATATCGTATCCTCTATACTAAATACAGAATATTACGTACTAATTACTGAATATTATATTTCCTATAATATCGCTACAATATCTCTACACTCCCCCTCACGTTGGAGTATAGATGTCGATCATACCCAACTTGTTACAAAGATATTCAATCCGAGCCCCATTAAGAGCTTTGGTGAGGAGGTCGCCTAGTTGATCACTGGATCGGACATGTCTTGTAGAGATGAAATTTTCCTTGAGCTTGTCTCGAATAAAATGACAGTCGATCTCAATATGTTTCGTGCGTTCATGGAATACCGAATTAGAAGCTATGTGTAGAGCTGCTTTATTGTCACACCACAACGTTGCTGGTAATGAGGTTTTAAGGCCCACTTCCTTCATTAACTGATATATCCAGACTATCTCACATACAGATTGTGCCATGGCCCTGTATTCCGCTTCTGCACTCGACCGTGACACTACATTTTGTTTCTTGCTTCTCCAAGATACCAAATTTCCTCCGACGAAGACACAGTAGCCGGTAGTGGACCGTCTTGTGGCCTTTGATCCACCATGATCAGCATCACAAAAACACTCAATATCTATATGGCCATGACTCTTGTACAATATCCCACGACCTGGAGATCCCTTCAAATAATGTAACACATGTTCTAAGGCTTCCCATTGTCGGATAGTTGGAGAGATCATAAATTGGCTAAGAACACTCACTGGATAAGTGATATCAGGGCGGGTAACTGTAAGATAATTCAATTTTCCAATTAATCTTCTGTACCTCTCTGGGTTTTCGAACAACTTGCTCTTAGCAGCTTCAACGGGATTTTCATATTGTATACTACCATCAGCATCAAGCAGCGGGTTATAAACCATAGGAAAGCTAGTTGGGGCAGCTCCAAGTTTACCAGTTTCTTTCAGCATATCAAGAACATATTTTCTCTGAGTCAATAAGATGCCCTTCCTGCTCCTCATAACTTCAATTCCCAAGAAGTATTTTAATGAACCCAGATCCTTCGTCTGAAAATGGGAGTTAAGGAATGATTTGAGTGATGAAATCCCCGAGGTATCGCTCCCTGTAATCACAATGTCATCGACATATACAACTAGTAAGACTATGCCAGTACTTGTTCTCTGATAGAATACCGAATGATCACACTTACTCTGGCACAAGCCAAAGTCTTTCACGACAGTACTGAATCTGTCAAACCATGCCCGAGGGCTTTGCTTCAACCCGTATAAAGATCTCTTAAGATGACATACTTTACCATGCTCCCCCTGAGCAACAAACCCAGGTGGTTGCTCCATGTAAACTTCTTCAAGAAGATCACCATGTAAGAAGGCATTTTTGATATCCAACTGAGAGAGATCCCAACCATAAGTAGCAGCCAGAGAGATAAAGAGACGAACAGAGGAGAGCTTGGCCACGGGAGAAAAGGTCTCAGAATAGTCAACACCATACTTCTGAGCAAAACCTTTAGCAACAAGACGAGCTTTAAGACGTTCAAGAGTGCCATCAGCCTTAGTTTTAGGGGTCAACACCCATTTACACCCAATGGCTTTCTTTCCTGCCGGTAAATCAACTAAGGACCACGTACCTGCACGATCAAGGGCCGCCATCTCCTCTTCCATAGCAGTACGCCAACCCGGGTGGGACAAGGCCTCAGAAAGGGATTTGGGGACGGAAATTGTGTCTAAAGAGGCAACGAAAGCACGAGAAGAAGAGGAGAGGTGGTCATATGAAACAAATGAAGAAATAGGATAGGTACAAGTGTGTTTACCTTTGCGAAGAGCAATGGGCAGATCGAGGGAGGGATCTGGAGCTGGATCAAGAACAGGAGGGGTCTCAGAGGTAGGGACCGAATCAGGCTCAGGCGGAGGAATACTTGTCACAGGATCTGATGAAGAAGTAGATAATGGCAAGGTAGAATCTGGCGTAACAGCAGTAATCGTGTCCTTCAGACGTCTGGTATAAACCCGAGACAAAGGTGGTTGACCAGGTGCCAGTACGGGAGCTGGGGCAGGTGATGGTGAGGGAATGACAGAGTATACCAGAAGAGTATCCTCCTCCACAGGTAAAGGAACATGAGCTGAAGTGGTAGACGCAAAATAAGGAACAGATTCCTGAAAAGTAACATCAGCAGAGACCATATAACGATTAAGAGACGGAGAGAAACACCTATAACCTTTCTGAACACGAGAGTAGCCAAGGAAGACACACTTCAGAGACTTAGGATCCAATTTAGAGACACTCGGACGCACATCTCGAACAAAACACACGCACCCAAAAATCTTAGGGGCAATGGGAAACAAAGGTTTGGAAGGGAAAAGAGTAGTGTAGGGAATATGACTATCAAGAACAGAGGAAGGCATGCGATTAATAAGAAAGCACGCAGTGGAGACCGCATCGGCCCAAAAAGATTTAGGAACCTTCATTTGAAATAGAAGAGCACGGGCTACCTCTAAAAGGTGACGATTTTTTCTTTCAGCAATGCCATTCCGAGCTGGTGTATCCACACAAGAGGATTGATGGAGAATGCCGTGTTGAAGCATAAAAGAGCAAAATGATTCAGAAAAATATTCTTTAGCATTATCACTGCGCAAAGTTTGAATAGACATATTGAATTGATTCTTAATTTCAGCAGTAAAGGCACAAAAATGAGAGAACAACTCAGAACGATTTTTCATTAAATATAACCAAGTAGTACGGGAATAATCATCCACAAATGTAACAAAGTACTTGAAACCAGCTTTGGACTCAACTGGACATGGACCCCAAACATCAGAGTGTACTAACTCAAAAGGAGACGAAGCTCGTTTATTGACTCGAGAAACTAAAGGAAGACGGTGATGTTTTGCAAACTGACATGACTCACATTCTAAGGACAACAAATGCTGAAATTGAGGATAAACCTTTTTTAACGATGATAAAGATAAATGACCCAAACGACAATGTACTTCAAAAGGAGTGAGACCACCCGCACAAGCTACCGCACGCGACCCCTGATCATCAAGGAAGTAATGACCACCAGATTCATAACCTCTACCAATAATCTTCTTCGTCAAAAGATCCTGTATCAAGCAATGATCAGGGAAAAGTGAGACCCAACAATTTAATTGACGAGTAAGTTTACTAGGAGATAAAAGGTTAAAAGCAAGGTTAGGGACATTAAGTACAGACTCCAAATGAATAGAAGAGGTAGGTTTAACTGTGCCTGAACTAAGGACACGTGATTGGGAACCATCCGCAATGGTAATGTTAGAAGGGTTGGCATAAGAATTGTAAGTAGAGAAGAGATAGCGGTTACCTGTCATGTGGTCAGTAGCACCAGAGTCTATGATCCATTTGGAGGAAGAAGAGACAAGGGCAGTAGCCTCATTACCTGATGCAATAGCAGCACTAGCAGGAGGATTGCTAGACTTCAATTGAGCATATTCAGTAGCAGAAATGGTAACCGTGTCATTAGCAGTCGTGGCCACATGTGCAGAATTCTGGCGATTCTGTTTGTTCTGGAGTTTACGACACGTACGTTTCGTATGACCAGGTTCCTTACAGTAGTAGCAAATCACATCTTTTGACTCTGGATTAGAACCCCCTGGTGTAGAACCACGAGGATTAAGTGATCCACGAGTATTATTCTGACCACGACTGAGCAAGGCGCTAGTAGGCACAGTAGAAGCTGGTAAAGAGATTTGTTTAGTTCTCAATACACGAGAGAAGGCTTCTTCAAGAGAAGGGAGATGAGCCCCAGATAAAATTTGAGAACGAGCAGCCGCATATCGAGACGGAAGTGCAGTAAGAAAACTCATAGTAGCCATCTGCTCTCGGTGAGACACATTGACCTTTCTCTCATCAGAAATAGGCATGAGGGCATTGAGTTCTTCATACATGCCTTTGAAATCCATAAAGAAGGCTGTAAGAGGACGATCATCCGGCATCTCTGCGCGATGGAAAGACCTGCAAACCTCATATATTCGAGAAATATTATTCTTGCCGGAGTATAAGAATGCCAAGTAATCCATTAGTTCCTTAACAAATTCACAGTGAGTAATAGAGGGCATGATCTCACTGTCAATAGAATTACGAATTTGTAAGAGAAGCCGTGCATCATCCCTTAACCATGACTTGCGAGAGGGGTCTTTTTCTTCCGGAGGGTCATCGGTCAAGTGATCTTCCTTCTCAATACTTCGGAAGTAAATACGAATAGATTTGCTCCAATCTAGGTAATTCTTCCAGGTTAATTTGTATTCCGTAATCTTAGTGACTACTGGAACCATCTCAGAAACTGTTGTAGACTTAGTTGCAGCCATCCAAAACAGATTAGTGTTGATAAAATCAACCAAACACGATTAGCCAAAAGGACTGGATTACCGTTGCTTTACAGGGAGCCTCGTAAGAACAAATGTTCACACCAGTAGAGAACGACCACTCCAGGGGTCAAATAAATGCACCACAACAAACAAACTGATCTGGAATCAGAAACAGCAAATCTGCCACCGGAAAATACAGAACAGAGACGGAAGACCCAGTATGTGACAGTCAAAACCAGGGCACGAAACTTCAGGGGTATGCTAAGGAAGATGAGACGAGCCCAACGGAGTGAATCGCCGTCGGAAAAGGTCACCGGAGATGGCCTCACGCGCCGGCGCGTGGAAGTTCCGGCGAAACTGACGGTGGCGCGTGAGCGTCACGCGCTGCTCAGACGGCCACGAGATTTTGGTGAAACGCCGATCTGGACTGTGCGACCGTCCCTGGCTGGCGCGTGTCGTGGCTTGACGTCGGGAAAATGGCGCAACGGCAGTGAACAGTGCTGTCAGAAACAGAGACCACATAACAGCAGGAAACTGACGTCAAAAACAGCCGGACGTGCACCTAAACTTTACAGCTCTGATACCATGTTGATTCAGAGAGAAAGGATTTGTAGAATGCCTAAATATTATTGATCTGCTAAGGGGTATTTATATACAATAGGTAACCCTAATAATTAATGCTATAATATCATATCGTATCCTCTATACTAAATACAGAATATTACGTACTAATTACTGAATATTACATTTCCTATAATATCGCTACAATATCTCTACAGTAGTCATTTCATGATTGATATCTATCTCTTACATTGAGGCTACCCAAGGATTGTTTTTGTTTTTCCTATCCAGTTTCTCAATAGAACTATGATATTTGATTGAGCAATTTCTACTAATACAACGACACAAACATAAGAAGATAAATGTTTTTTGATAATGTCTTAATGATGATCTTTTTTTTTCTTTTTTTTTATTTGGTTGTTGGCAGCATAATATTCATTTTCTCCAAGAAGTGCTACAAAACAGAAAGTCAGATTTCTTGGAATGGTGCATTATTTTCCTATTGTTTATCGAAAATATTATATCCATATACGAGATTCTTCAGGATTCAAATACAATTTCTTAGTTAGAGAAGTTGAAGCAGGATTATTGATGTCATGTAACCCTAGTTCTTCCAATTTTTTATTTTTTAGTTAGTTATTTGTTGCTTTTCATTTTGTAATTATAATAAAGAAAATTCATGTGGCCCCTAAATTTTGCTTTAGATTATAAATAACAAGGGAGCTGGATGAGAATTACTTGAAACTTTTGGCTGTCTATGAGAATGGCTATCAGATAGCCAAAATCTCTAGTATGAAATCTCTGGTGCCTTGGAATTTTGGTTAGTATTTGTATTTTTATTTTTTTTTGTTTCAAAAAAAACTAGTTTGGTTTTATGTATTGTACAGAGTATGAGAAATATACTAGTATAAGACCCATTTGATATTTTTGAATAGATTAAAAATATAAAATAAATTAGTTAATTATAACTAATATATAGGCTAGTTGATTAATTTGGATAGATTAAGGAGTATATATTAGGAATTCGTCTTGAGGGATCAAATATGGTTATAATTAACTGATTAATTTATCTTCTTTAGTCTATTCAAAAAAGTTAATTGGGTCTTATATAAGGGAGTATTTTTTTTTTATAAAAATGAGGGATAAAACCCAATAAACTAAATTATAATAAAAGGGAATTTAATCTCAAACACTTAGATGCACGGGGCCTACATTAAATATGGAAGACTTGGTGAGACCCTTCTTTGCAAGAAAATTAGCCAGATTATTTTTCTCACGAGAAATATATTGCAATTTTACTTTTTATTGCTTATTCAAAAAATCCTTAATCTGCACAAAAAGCAAGTCACCAAATTGATGATAGCTTTCTTGTTGCAATATTTGTATAAGGGTTTGTTTGGTTGGGGGTTTTTGGAGGGGAGGGGAGGGGAAAGTGTGTTTGATTAGGAAAAATGGAGGGGAGGGGAGATTTTTTGTCTTTTTGTGGTGCCCTCCCCTCCCTCACCTCCCCTCCAAAAGTGGGGGTTTTTGGAGGGGAGAGAAAATTTTACCTCCTTTTTGACTAAAATGCCCCTAAGCTTTTTTTAATATTTCAATTATACCCTCAAACCTTTTATTTTTATTTTTTTCACATCTAATTTTTTCTTTAATTACATAATAATTATAATAAATTATAATAAAACTTAATAAGTATAATAAATTATTTATATACTATATTAAAATATATAATAATGTTAAAATTAATAAAAAATAATGTTAAAATTTTAACATATTTTTTATTTTTATTATTTTTATTATATATATAAATGAGTTAAAATATTTTAAGATTTATAAATTAAAAAATATTAATTTTGATATGAATATTGTAAATAAAGAATAAATAAATTTAAATAAAGAGATAAGGGTATTTTTGTCAACTTTTAATTAAACCCCCTCCCCTTCTGAACCAAACAAAAAACATCATTCATTAACCTCCTTTACCTTTCTTTACCCTTCATTAACTTAACCTAACCTACCCTCCCCTATAGTGAACCAAACAAAGCCTAAGTATTTTTGAGTCTGGTTCAACTATCAATTTCCTGTAACCATAAACCCATGCAAAAGAGAGCCCTTTTAACATAGTCTAGATCTCCACTTCAAAAGTAGTACAAGTACCAATAAAATGTGAAAGCCCGCTATCCAATTACCCTTAGGCTCTGCTTGGGTAGAAAGAAAATTTGGAAGAAAAGAAAATGAGAAGAAAGAAAATAAAGAGAATAGAAAACTTGAATGATAATATAAGCACCTATCTTGCTTGGATGAATAAGAGAAAATATAGAGGAAAGAAAATAAGAGCTTTACGCATGGGAAGGCAGATAGTTGAATGACCAAATCTCCCCATAAGTGGAGTGAAAATTTTGAAGGGAAATAGGGTGTGGAACCCACCTTATTTTTCTTCCTATTTTTTCTTTCTCTCCTATTTTCTCCTCAGCCCAAGCAAGAGAAAACCCATTTCCTCTCTAATTTTTTACCCTATTTTTCTTTCCTCTCCTCTTTTCCCTCAATCCAAGCACATCATTAGTATCTCTTATTATAGCTATCCACACCTAGCCTTGTTAGCTGATGTTGACATAGGGCCATCTACATTAAGTTTCAACCAGCTTGCAAGAGGAAGATTCCACTTAATATTATCATATAAATCACCATCATATCCATGACTAGTTTTACCTAGATGGGTATACATCTTCCATAAGTGCATTATAACATTCAAGCTCCAAAGGTCTTCCTTCACTTGCATTAAAAACTACTGCATTTCGCTATAGCCACAATTTCCAAATAAAAATGCCCCAAATAAGGTTCTAGTCGTTGCCTACCTTACCTATGTCTCTTTTAAGGCTAAAAACAAACCCATTTAGAAGTATACGTTGGCATTATCAGTTTCCTCCACAAACCTTTTGCATAATCACAATCTCTCAAAATATGCAAGATATACCTATCACCATAATTACATATAGGGCAAACAGTAAAAGAAGAGGACCATTTACTCCTCCTCCAACTATTTGTGAGCAACCTATTATTATAAGCCATCTATATGAAAACTCATTCGTTCCACTCCCAGCCATTTTCAAATAACTTTATAAACTGCATTATATCGAGTTGTACCCTGTTCTTCTAATAAGAAATATGCACTTCTAATGAAAAATAAACCATTATTAGTAGCATTCTAGGACCTGAAATCTAATCTAGCATGCAGTCTTTATTGTAGAAAAGAGAATAATCTTTGAAACACATTTGTTGTTAAATTTGCCAAATTCTGAATGTCTCACGCACCATATATGACCCAAAAGATATTGTACTTTCTTCTTCCTCTCTTGTGAGTGTTCTGAGATAAGAATCTTTAATCCCCCGTATTGCTTAGGCTCGTATTGCTTAGGCTCGTCACTTTTTGCCAACCAACTGGATGAAAAGCATGTTGTAAGTGACTCTTCCCTCAAATAAAATTCTTTTACAATCTTTCCACTTCAAGGCATACTTTAGTAGGTATTTTTGCTACTTCATAAGATACAGAGGGATAGTACTAAGTACTAACTTAGCTAGAGTAATATGGCCAGCCACATAAACGTATTTTCCTTCCATGCAGCAAGCTTCACTTTAACACAATCGATGATATATTGAAAAGTATTTGAACAATTCTTCCTTTTAGTTCCTATATTAGAAGAAATATTAATACGAGTTAAATTTTTAATTCTTCTTCTGCTTATCTGCTTTACATTTAGAGAAAAGAAGATAGATGATTTACTTATATTTATCTTTGCCCCATATGCCCTATAGAATTTATCTAGACAGTTCATCATACACTTTGCTTGGTCATCCATTGTCACTCTAAACAACAGTATATCATCTGCAAATAAAAGATGAGAAATAGTAGGCCCTGCAAGTGAAGTAATAATTGGTCTCTAACTTCATCATTAATAGCATTATTAATTATATGAGAAAGTTTGTTTATACACAATATGAATAAAAGAGGAGAGATTGGATCTCCTTGTCTAAAACCCCTTATAGGAGAGAAATACTCACTTTCTGAACCGTTCTAAAGAACATTATAAGAGACTGAACTAATACAAGTCATGATCAAATTCACAAACTTCTCCTCAAATCCAATTTCAACCAGAACCCTGTGAAAGAAATCCCATCTAATTCTGTCATAGGCATTTTCAAGATCAATTTTGAATGCCAGACCTGTCCTTCCTCTACATTTCATTTGATGTATTATATTATCTTGAATAAGTCTTCCTTTAATCAAGTTTGATTGAAATAGTGAAATGGTATCATCCATAGCTCTTAGTCTGTTCGTGATTATTTTAGTGATGCATTTATAGTGTACTGTACACAAAGAAATAGATCTAAAATGACTTACCATCTCTAAAAGATCTCTTTTAGGAATCAAGGAGATAAATGTCTTGTTCGCTTCCTTCATCATGTCTGGAGTTTGGAAGGTAGATTGAACAAAGGAGCACAAAGTTGGGCCCACTACCTTCCAATTATATTGATAGAATATAGGGCAAAACCCATAAGTTCCTAGTGCCTTACACGTCCCCATAGAAAACAATGTCTCCTTCATTTTCTCTTCTAAAGGATTGCAACTTAGCATATCTAATACAGAACTATCCACTCTGGGAAAGGAAGAGCTTGTTATTAAAGTTGCAGAAGCCACAATATCTTCCTTAAACAATTTTTTGAAATATTCAACCACTAGATATTTCAAATTCAATTCATCATCTATCCAGACTCCACTATCAGATTTCAAAGATACAACTCTATTCCTCCTTCTCATATTCATTTTTAAATGATAGTACTAAGTATTCCTGCCTCATTCAGTGACTCAAGTAGTTCAAGACTTCTGAAACCATTTAATTTCCTCCCTCTTAAGAATTTCATCAAGTTCATTCTGCAACTCCAATTCAAGTTTACATAGAAACATTGAATATGGATATGCTACAGACTTCTGAATCCCATCAATTCTCGCCATAAGGGATTTCTTTTTTAATTAAACAAATCCAAACACTCCTTTATTCAATCCAGCCACAGCATTTTTAAAATTCTCCAGAGAAGTATCGAAGTTACCAGATCTAGGCCATTCATTATGTAGGAACTGCTTTAAATGAATTATAATCTAACCATATTGCCTCAAAGCAAAATGGTCTACAACCATTGGGCCAGTTATGACTACAAAATTTCAAAGAAATTGGATTATGGTATAAATATTGAGTATGGAGACTCACCTATAGAACATAATCAGGAAACAATGAAAGCATTTGATTATTCACTAACGCTTTGTCAAGTATTTCATACAATCTAAAAAATCCATTTGCTCTAGGACCCTTCCAGGTATATTTAAGGCCCTTAAACCCCATATATATGATATCATAATCCTGCACTCTAGATTGAAACCAATTAATTCTAGAATAATTATAGCCAGCTCCTCTTATTCGATCTGAAAGAAGTAAAATGTCATTAAAATCTTCTATTACCACCCACAGCTTAGTAATCGCTAGAGTGAGATTTACGTTTTTCCCATAGTAGCTTTCTAAAATTAGAGTATGGCAAAGCATATACGGCCAATAGGATAAAAGAAGATTTGCTAGTAATTTCATAGCTCATACGAAAAAACTGGCGTTCTTTTGCGATAAATTGTCTGTGAATATGATTAGTTCTCCAGGCCACTACTAAGCCTCCAAATCTAGCCTCACTCAAAATCATTCTAATTTCATCATCACCCAATTTCCATAGCAATAGAAACATTTCCTTTCGTTCGCTTCTTGTATATGCCAGAACAAGCAGACAAGGTGAAGAACCACTGAAGACTGCTTTTAAGTTTTTGGGTAGACCATTGTTGCAGCCCCTCTAGAAATCCAATATATGATACTATCCATAATCCAAAAATTGAAGTCTTTAGCCCAATAAAGAGAATACATCAACGCTCAGTAGAAAACTGGGTTTCTAGCACAGGAGAATATTCATTACTCGCAGCTCCATTGTCTCTCGTAACCAATGGGTCCACTTCCTGTAACCCAACTCAACCAGAAATAAGAGGATTGCTTTCAAAATAATTTTCATTAGGAAACCCAGATGGTAAGTTTATGGAATGCATCACGAGATTACCCTCATCTTGAAGAAGTTGGAACTTTCCGCTGGTGAAATTTGTCTCTGATTTTCTAGAAGAAAGCATTCCTCCTCTTCCCAAAATTTGTGAGGGCAATATGGTGTCTTTAGGATACTTGAAGGTCACTCAAACAGAGTTCAAGCTTCTATCTTTGAGAACAAAGTTGCCAAAGTCATTCAAGGAGCCATGATCTACAACAGTACCAGAAAGCTTATCTGAAATCCACAGAATCTGACCATGAGGAGAAGTAAGCTTAAGACCTTATGCAGCAGTAAGTTGAACTGTTGACCCTTTTGGAGCAGGATTGTTTCCATTGGCATACCAAACAATGGTTGTGTTTGGAATCTTAGCATACCGGATGGAGAACAAGAAGGAATGATCATCTTTAATTGGTTGAAACCCAAATGCAAAATCTCCAGAAGGTGAAATTACCCATGAGGATTTGCCATCTGCTGCAGTGAGGTAATCGCCAACTCTTCAAGTATTACGCTACTTCTGGTTTGGGGCAAAAACACAAACAGGTGGAAGACACAGGAGGAGTGCACAGAGTAGAAGGAGATTCAAAGAAATGGCCATTCCCAGAACCAATTTTGGTTGCTATCAATGGTTCGGAAAAATGGAAAACAACGTTTAGCGCGTTTGAATTATTGTGAATTGGGTCCTAAGAAGAATGGTTCTTTGAGATATAAATAAATGAACCTGCAAGTCACGCTGAAGACATCCTAGCAATTAGCAAAGCATGGATGGAGAGAAATTTAAAAATTCCAAGAATTAGTGTGAATTAATGTGTGATACTTATATACATCCTCTCTGAATATGACTTTGAAAGAACCCGCCAAGCAAGAATGAGATAATTTCCTCAGAAATTTCCTTTATTTCCAGGATAACGAAAATATTATCACACACACGTTCTTTTGAATGTTAAAATGAAAATATATTGGTATCGTGATTAAAAAACACAAAATTTGAATTATTAAAAAAATTAATAAAAAAACAATGAACAGAAGTCATCACAAGCAATGTTGGAAATTAAATGGTGTATTTTTTTTTGTGATAAAAATTTTTGGAAAGGGTTTGGACTCACCTACGATTTAATGGCAAGACAAAGTCTCCTTTCCTCCTAGACGATACCAATATTGGGCAGGGCAAGCTATCTATTATCTTCAGGCGTAAATTTAGGTATCCAAGAGCCGTGACTAGAACTATAACAATGTGGTACTTTTCAAAAATAAAAAATATTCTAAATAATCGTATGTTTCATCCTTTTATCAGTTAAACTCACAAATGATGGGTTAAAATGGTATGTCTTGATGAAGAAGATATTCATCACAGAATTTAAAGATTGAAAATGGCTACAATATAGGCCCATGGCATCCAGCAGTTTAATGGACCGTGGGTTTGGTCAACTACATAACACATAAGTAATATCTCTCGCTCTTGCTTAAAATTATAAATGATATCAAATTTAATATATATAAAAAATTCTTATTAGAAGACTCATTTATTATAATTAGGTATACAATACGGGTCGAATTAAAATGTAATCGGGACAAATTTCCAGTAAATTGAGTGGGTAATAAAAAAACTAAATGAGATCAAAATCACGGTCTTCTAATTATAATAAAACTTTCATGTTCTTAGAATACAATTTTTAACTATGCAAATAAGTGTGATCAAACCCGCAATTTACTTATTTATTTAGTAGGTCTTTAAAAATGTCTCATGTTTAGCCAAATAGGCTTTAAGCTTAAAAAATAGCTTGCATATAGGCTAAACTTAGTCTTTAGGCTGGCTTAGGTTTATTTGGCTGAAACCTCACCTAATTTATCTTATTTTTATCTCTAATTACATTACTTTATGCAACTGCTAAAAATTATGGCTTTACATAAATTTTATATTACCCCATTGAAACATCAACAAAAAATTAAACAAATTGTTGGGTCAAAAATTAAATGAAAACATGAAGATTGAATTTCACCACTACACAACCAAGCTCGATATAACTTAAGCGATATGTTGAATTTGAGTATTGGCGTATGCAAAAAATTCTCGTACGCGACGCGGGTCAAATCTGAATATAGTCGGGCCAAAATTTCAATAAATCGAGTGGGTAACCAAAAAAATTTACCACTATACTATACTCCCTTATTCCCTAATTATAAAAGTCAACTTTAAAAGGGTTCATTTCTTTCATTATAACACCATAACAGGGATAGAGAGAGTAAAAATACTAATGCCTCTAACCAATTTGGTTTTTTTTTTTTTTATGATTTTGACAACATATATTTTTAAAATACTTCTACTATCATTAATGTTAGATATAATTGAGAAGTTAATTTTAGTTATAAATATAAGACTTACTTGTTAAATTTATCAGTTTTTTTCCTAAACTACCCTATTAATAATCTATAAACAATAATCAAGTAAAAAGGAGAATGAGAGAGTTAAGGAAGATAGTTATAATATTTTAGGGAAAAAACTATATTAACTAATTTAACTAATTTTTTTAATCTAATCAAATAAATTAAATAAATTAGTTTTATATTAAGGATGAGAGGATTAACGTTTACTAATACATCAAAAAAGAAATTCTACATCACACAACATCTAATCAATAATTTGCTGTCAACAAATTAATCTTTTGACAAAACTTATATATATTACTAGTTTGATGTTAAAAATTGAATTGAACTTGTAATATTTCACTTATAGAAAATCTTTTCTATTTAACGAGTTAACTCCATATGGAAAATAAGAAACAAACATGGTCAAATGATGTAAAGCAACATAGGCATATTTCCATATTCTTAGTGATTATACATAGCTTATCTCTTATGTCTCTTGGCGCATGAACTTGTAGGCCTTCTCGTAGGCTTCCTCCAAATACCCTCTAAACCTAACCAAATCTAACTTCACATTTTGCTCCTTTAAATATATATCCATTATCTCTATTGGCCAACCATTCTTCTGTAAAGCAAATGGATTTGTCAATATCATACTATCTTTCCCATATTTTGTCACTAAGCTGCTCTCATTCACTTTAATCCTGTACTCCATGTACTCCAACTTCAACCCTTTCACTATATTCCCAAAGAAGGCTTTCGCCGCCCATTCGGCCCCAATCGGAACAATCTGCATCAATATTGATCCTGATCGAAGGAATAATGAGTGTGTGAGTGCAGCCCCATGAACACCGACCATAGCATGGCATGAATTGACAAGTTCATAAGATTCGCGTAGTGATGTGTTCTTCTTTGGCTCGAAAACGACAACATCAAAACCTACTTCTTTCATGACTTGAATCGCCTTCCTTTGATTAACTATCACTCGACCAGTGGCCCCTTTTCGACTTGAAAACACAAGTCGTGGTCGGGAGATCGGTTTCTTCCATGACATGCCTTGATTATGGTGGCTACCATACGCTTCATGTAGGGTTTTCTGAAAATGAAAGTATGTTTTGAAGTTTGGTAATAATGCGTTGTTTATGATCATGAAACCATGTGAAATAAGGCCTATATGAGCAGAAGGAAAACAATGGGTTTTCTTTTCACTTTTTAGGGAAATAATTGGGTGCTTGGTGAACATGCTTAGGAAATCTACATACTTGATGGGCCACCAATCAGGGCCTTCAGATAACACAATCACGAAATCCTGCTGATCATGGAAAATTGTGTTGACAGTGATGAATAGTGGAATCAATCCATCGGTGAAATCATGAAAGAAGTTTCCCGTGTACCCGCCAACAGAGAATACCAATGCCGGGACATTATGATGGACCTTGCATGGTGGGCCTTGTGGGCCTGAGATAAGAGTGACGTTCATTATCTTGGCCATTATGTAGTCTTCAAATTTTCTTGGGTATGGCTTGATCTTCTCCACAATGTTGGGCCTAATGGATCCGTTTTGGCCCATTAGAAAGAATGTAGATGTAGTGGGGTCCACAATGGTGGTCCCACTAATTTTGCACAGATCGTAAATATTCGATGTCCGGTTGCAGCTAATTCCTGTGGAAGTTAATGGGTTTCGTTTGATTTTGACATGGACCGTTTCTGACTCTGTAATTAAAAAAAAAATAATTATTTGATTTTAAGAAATATTATCAATAAATAAAGTAAAAAAATTATAAACAAATAATGCACAATGAATTCTAAGTGCTAGACTGTTAGTCTTAAACCGTGCAAGTGTTGACGAAAATTATCAGTTGGCCGGGAAAAAAACCATGGAAGTGTAAAAAATTGGTCATTTCTTATGTTTAATATATACAAAGTTAAATAAAAAATACATTTATCAAAAGTAAAAAAATATGTTTATTTTTACTTCAAAAATAATATAATAAAAAAATTAGCCAATTTTTTTATTAATATATTATATTCTTCCGGTAATCAAGTAAAAAAGTAATGAAGAAATTTAAGAAAAATAATTATAATATTTTTAAAAAATAAATTATATATATATTCATCTTTTAAGATTTACAGTGCAAAAAATTTTATATCTCCCAAGAAGTCAACTAACTTCTACATTTTGGACCCAAGAAAATAATATAAACTAACCAAAAGTATTGTATAACAATATATGGCACTACTCTAAGTTCTAACTAGTCATAATGAAAGATGATGAGAGGATGAAAGTTCAGCAATATATATATATACACACACACACACCTGGTGGTGGAGCATGGCTCCTTGAAGTTGCAGAATAATTAGGAAGTGACCAGCTCATATGTGAGAGATCAGCTGAAGAAGAAGAAAACGAGGACGGCGACGGCGCAAAGATGGAGAATAATGAAGAAAGCTTGATCTGTGCAGTAATGAGAATTGAGATCAACAACAAAACACACACCATTGTTAACCTTGTAACTGAACACCCTTCTCTCTTCATCTTCTTCTGATCATAAAATTCATTTCAATTCTCAGCCTTCAAATATGTGTGTGTGTTGTTTGTGTATTATTGAATGTATGGAGGGAGAAAAGAAAAACTGAAAGCTATAAGGAAAACGAAGAGAATAATAAGACTGAGATTATAATATAAATGTGAAAAAAGTGAATGAGATTCGTTGCTTGCAGTTTAAATATTGATCTTTCAACTTCCACTGTTATATTTAGCATACATGGGGTCCTACGTAATTAAATTTTGGAAAAGTTAATTCCTCTATTATTATAATTTTATCTAATTTTTAATTGGCTCAGTAATTTTTTTATGAGTTCTTACTAGTTTTTCACCTCTTTCAACGAGTGCGTTTTACTGTATTCAAATATGTATTCTCCTTGTGAGGGTAAAATCACTTACCATATTAACTAACAATAATTGGTTACTCTTAATATATTAATTAAGGTTGATGTGGATACTAATTAAATGACTAATAAATTACTGCAAAATACAAAATAAATTTTTTAAAAATTAAAATGATGGAATAGAATTTATTTATTATAAACATAAGCATAATAAAAAAAATTATTATGCTCATAGTCATCTTCTTGCATGTGGTATCTATATATAATTTGTATTTAAATTGATTTTGATTTTATTATATATAGCAAAATTAATTCATGTATCTACTAAATGAGAACCTCGTCATCAGCAATTATTCTCGTTTCTTTTAAAATTTAACACATTATAAGTATAAATAAAAAGACATAATTAAACCAATATGCGTTAATTTAAATGTAATAAGCTTTGACTGTTTAAGCACTGAGATCTCAAATTTAAATCAATATAAATATATAAAATGCATTTAAAAGAATTATTTTTAATTGAGTCAAATAATATTTAAATTTAATCTAATTAGACAGTCATATAGGAAAAATGTAGAACTAAAATTATATAAACTTGGATATTACTTTTTTCCCTTGAATTTCTATAAAAAGATATAAAATACGCATTCTCTCCTTTGAAGCAAACTTCTTCTCTCATACAAACCAAGCCCTTTCTTCGTCGTTCACTAGTCATCTATCGCCCATTAATGTGTACAGAGTTTTGCTTCCTTAGCAATTCTTTAAAGCTTCCCCAAAAAACGAAAATAGAAGAGAGACGTGACACCAAACAAGTTAATTAATGAACTTTCCTTATAATGTTCAATTAAATAAACATCTCGAAAGAGAACAATATATAATTTCTTTCTTCTTCTTTTCTGGGTAAGAAAGGAAGAAAAAGATTTAATAACAATACACATTAAATAATATTGTTTTTTTTCTCCCTCAAGGGGATTAACTTTGTCTTGTGTGTTCATTATCCATAAACACTTTTGCCTTTTTATAGGCTTTCTTCAAGTACTTCCTAAACCTAACCAAATCCAATTTCACATTTTGCTCCTTCAAATAAATATTCATTGCACTTGACCAAGATTTGCCCTTCAAGAATCCAGTAGGGTCCTTGATTATCATATCTTCTTTCCTGTATTTTTCTATGAGACTGCTCTCTTCAGCCCCAGCCTTGTACTCTGTATATTCCAGTCCCTTTGCCCTAGCTGCATTCCCGAAACACGCCTCAGCCACCCACTCCGTTCCAAGTGGTACTATTTGGATGAGCACTGATCTCCGCCGGAGAAATAATAAATGTGTTAGGGCTGCACCGTGAACGCCCACCATTGCATGGCTTGAATTGATGAGTGCAAAAGATTGTTGTAACGGAGTGGTAGGTGTTGGCTCAAATACAATGACATCAAAACCTGTTTTTTCTAATTCCAATTTTACTTCTTCCATGTTCAACAATACGCGCCCGCTTCCACGTGGCCGGTTCATAAGCACGACACATGGGCGTTGAGGATTGGGAATAAGAAGAGAAGGAAGATTGGTATTTGTCCCATAAGCTTCGCCTAAGAATTCATGAAAATGATTTAGTGATTTTGAGTTTGGCATTCTATCTTGATTTATGGAGAGAAACCCATGAGATATAAGGCCAAGAGTAGCAGAAGGAAAACAGTGAGTGGAAGTATCATTTTCTAGGGTAATAATCCTGTGCTTGCTAATTTTCCGCAACAAAGTTACGTACTTTTTAACCCACCAATCTCGAGCTTTAGAGATCACAAGCACAATATCTTGATCTTGATCAAAGATGGAATTGACCGTGATATATAGGGGGATGAAACCATCACTCATCTCATGAAAGAAGTTTCCGGTGTACCCACCCGCACTGAATATTAGAGCTGGTAATCTGTGGGTGACGTGGCAATGTGGGATTGGTTGGCTTGATGTAGTTATGGCGACTTCTTTGATTCTTGACATGGTGAAATTTTCCCATTTTCGAGGATAAGGGCGAATTTTCTCAACCGTTGGATGGATGCCTGGTGTGTGGTTGATGAAGAAAGTAGAGGCGGTGGGGTCCAACACTGTTGGGACATGAATCGTGCAGATGTCATAGAAATAACGGGAACGGTCGCATGTGATTGCTTCCGCTGGGGATGATTCTGCATTTACTTAATTAGAGATTAATAATTAGGCAATAATAATAATAATAATAAAATGGGGGAAAACGCTCCATTGATTTTTTAAAAAAGGACATGACTAGTAACAAAATTCATAAATTACTAATACCTATGTATAAAAAAATGGAAGATTATTCTTGTCAATAAAATTTTTAAGTATATTTTTTCTAATTTTTATAATAATAATTTCATCCCTAAAAGAGTAAATCCTATTGAAGTGGTATCCCCTATTTTTTTTAAAAAATATTATTACAACAATGACGTGCTTTAAGAAATTTAAAGTTAAAATGTATGATAAATGGAATCCCATGGATAATATTTTTGTATATGGAAAAGAGAGTAAAATGAAGTTGTTCTTTATAATCTGTCGGCCGCTCCTATAAAAAATAAGTAGAATTATTTATTCAAAGTCAAATTATATGATGGCTCTGAAACTTGAAACTTCTAAATTCAGTTATTCCACACCTAAATTCAGACCCAAAAATCTTTGTCTAACATATACCTAAGTTATATATGACACATATGATATATACATATTCACTTCTCTTATTTTAAATATATAATTTAATTAAAAAATTAATATTAATTTTAAATATAAAATTTATTTTTTAAATTTATCAACTCTTTCATAAATTATCTCTATTGATATTCTCTCAATAATTATCAAGTAAGATAATAAGGGTGGGAGTGAAAGAAAATAATTAGATTATTTTACAAAAAAATATATTATTATAAATAATTTAACAAACTTCTTTAATTTTATTATATTAATTAAATTTATCCTATATTTAGAATTAGAGAAATAATATATACACATATGTATGTATATGTACACGCATAAATTGAGAATGATATAACCAGGCAATGCTCATAGCTATCATGTATCTTCTTCTTCTTCTTTTTCTTCTTTTCATTTTCACCCATAATATATATGTATCTAAATTTTAAAATTTAAAAAAATTAATCCGTAAAATTTTATAGTTATCTCAATTTTGAATTAGATCTCTATACTTTATTTGTTTAAACGAAGCCCTTATAATTTAATCTATTATATGCATTTGTCTGAGTGTAAAAATTATTACTTCTAATTGATAGAATTTCATAAATTTTATGAAATCTCGTTCGTTTCATTTTACATCGTTTTTAATATTCTTATATTTTTATAAATGAAAATTCATAAAATCTATAAAATAAAACTTAACATATCAAACAATAAGTATTTATTTTTTAAAAAAATAAATTATAGAAACTTAATTTAAAACTAAAGTAAACTATGAGAATTTACAAATTAATTTTTCTTTTGAAAAAAAAAATTGTACAGCTATATATATATATATATATATATATATTGACACACATATATTAAGAGGATTGAAGAGATATCACGTGGCATATTCTTTGCCTCTAAAGCTGGCAATGATGACGGGGCTGAAATGTAAGAATTTAATTTAAAGTGTTGAATAAGAAAAGAGTATTTGGAATCGTAAAGTTGACAAGTGTTAATTACCAAAATTTGAACACTTTAGTGTTTGTGACGTGAAATGGGGATTTACACAGATTCTGTTTTAATAGTTTCTCTAGTTGTAGGAACAAATTATTACAATATTAATTAATTATAATTTATAATTAATAAATACCATTGAATATATAAAATTGCTCTTTTAAAATCAGTATATAAATATAAACACACCTCAAAAATAAAAACTCACTCAATATTGTTAAAAAGAAAATTAGATTAAATACTATTCCAATTCTCAGTATGTGATCTAGTTTAATATTAATTTTAATCTTAAATATAAAATTTATTTTATATATTTATTATTTTTTTAATTATTATTGATATTATCTCAATATTAATTAAGAAATAGAGGAAGATAATTAAAATATTTTAAAAAAATATATTATATTAAATAATTTAATTTATTTATTTAATATAATTAAATTTAGTTAAATATATTTAATATTAAAAGGTGGAGGGTAATATACATATACGTCCCTAATAAAAAAAAAATTAGCAGGTGTAATGTTGGAAAATGACAGTTCAAAAATATTGAAATTAACGACGGTGTATTAATGCTTACCACGACTTGTATTGCCAGCTTGAGAATGATGTGCTTGACTCAGCATGAGCCTCACCGTTGACGACGGCGAGTACTTGATCTCCAACACCAATACAAACACAAACGCCGCCGCCATGAGGCACCCGACAACTACGGCGATGCCGGGCGTTCTTGGGTTCTTCTTCTTCAGCATCCTAAAAGAAAAAGTTTAAGAAATTCCTATCCTTATTCAATTACTATCGATATCAATCAAACAGAAGTACCTGATCAGATTGGAATGAAGCGAATGAATGAATGAATCAATCTCTTCTGAGTAAGTAAGTGAGAGAGAGAGATGAGAGAGAGAGAGAGATGAGAGTTGGATTCAAGGGATGGTGGTGTCTGGTTCAGGTTGGAGCCAAAGGAAGACGAGTCGTTCTTTTGTGTGTGGGCTTAATCTTCCTTCTCAATATAAATGCCTCCATTATATTCGATTCTGTTCAAACCATTATCAATTAATAATAAATTAAAAAAATCTAATTATAATTTAAACAAAGGAATAAAACCAAATCAGTCGTTAAACTGTTTAATAGTTGAATGATCAATGGTTCAACAAGGATCGAATGAAAGTTAAGATGGTCATAATTAAAATCATATAATTTATTTAAAAAATATAAAAATATTTAGAATAAATACCACATGAATTCTAAAATTCTAAAAAATGGTACAGTAATATATAAAATAACATATCTATTATAATTATCAATTTAAAATTTTAATATTTGTAAAAAAGACAGAATTATACTTGAGCATTAACTATACTATAATAAAATTAATAGTACGTATAATAATTTTAACTATTTTGATAATAAAATTAATTACTCCCTATAATAAGTTAGTAGTTCAAATAATAGATTAAGTTGTAAGTATTGACTACATGAGTTCCAAAATTAACTAACTATTCCTATTAACAAGTTAGTGTTCATTTAATTGGATCAAGTTATAGGGTGTTGACTATACTAATAATAAAATTATCAATAAGTTATAATAATTTTAACTATTTTAATAACGAGATTGATTATTTTATATTTTTTCACAATTCAAGAGCACTTCTATCTTTTTCGATAAATATTAAAATATCATATTGATATTTATGATTAATATATCATTTTATATATTAGTATGCCTTTTTTAGAATTTTATAATTCAAATAGTATTTTTAAAAAAAAATTCAAATATTTATATTTAACTATAATTTCTATACTATCGGGGAAAAAAAAAGAACTACGAGTTCAAACACTAACGTACATATTTATAAACGGGAATATCATAATGTCTCATTAAAACATCAAAACTACACCCTACAAAAAAGAAACAGAGCTGGCCAAAAATAGAAATTGAAAGAAGGAACCAATCATGTGTTTTTTTCTTTCTTTGTTGTTTTTAAAAAATATCAAAACTCAAGAATGAAATAAATTTGTAATATAAAATCTCTAATTAATTAATTTAAATAGATTAAAAAATTAAATAAATTTTTTAATTATAATAAATATGATATAATTTCTTTAAAATATTTATATATTAAATTATATATCAATTTATAAATTAGATAAATTAATTTAAGAAAAATAATAAATATTATATATAAAATAGATTTAAATAACTAATTATTATATTAAAAATAAGTAATATCATTTAGATTTGATGCAGAGGTGTAACACGAGAAAATACATTAGGTATTCAGATTTTGATTTTCAACTACTTTCTAGGATTAGAATTACCAAAAGGTATTGAAGCAATGGAGGTAGGCATGTAGATCAACGGCCTTTTCTACTAAATCCTTTTAGCACAAATTTTAAAATTAGATGAGTAGGCTTTTAGATATAATAAAAAATAATATTAAATACTGATTGATAATATAAACAAATATAATAAACTAATATTCTTTATTGATATTTTAAAATTATGGGTTTTAAGGTGTCGTTATAAAAGAACATGTTGCTTTATAATATAAAACAACATGTTTGTTATTTCACATCTGTAAAAAAATAGGGTAAATGTTCACTTATCACTTCAAATTAATTTTAAAAATATAATTAGTATATTAAAATATTTAAAAATATAATTAATATTTTAAATTAATTTTAGAGATATAATTAATAACTTAAAATATTAAAATTATTACAATTTTACCTCTTAGTTAACAAAAGTACAAATTTTTATTTAAAATATGTCATATGATTTTTTTTCTTTTAACATATTATTATTTAAAAGGTAATATGTGTAATATTATTTTAATAAATTGTATTAAATAAACTATAAAATTTTTCAATATTTATATATAACTTTTATACAATGTTAATTTTAGGGTTTATTCAATACTCTTTTTTAAACAATATGACATATTTAACTTTTTAAATAATAATGTGTTAAAAAAAAATTCACGTGATATAGATCAGACAAAAATTTATACTTATATCAGTGAGAGGGCATAATTACACAAATTTAAACATTTTAAAATATTGATTGTACCTCCAAAATTAGTTTTGAGATACTAATTGTATCTTTAAAAATTTTAAGATGCTAATTATTTTTCTAAAATTAATTTAGGATGCTAAATATACTTTTACCAAAAAAAAAAATATAACTACTCAAGAGACATAATAATATTTTTTTCAAATGGACAATATTTACTTATAAATAAATTGCTTATCCGAGACCTATTCGTAAACTTTTTAAACATATTGTCCTCTTTTATCTGACGTTTGTGATAATTTAAGAAAAAACCTAGAATTATTTTTGCGTAAAACAACATTGAGTTATTATTTTATTATATTTTCTATAAAATTTAAGAAAATGATATAATTTTTTATTGAATTGTCAAATATATATTCAATTCAATATTAAATGGTTTTTAAATTGTTTCATATATGTAACTTGATGGTGAATATTTTGATAAAAATATTAGAAATAGACTAAAGTGTTATTGCACATATTTTTATTGGAAAAAAACGTATACCGTTTATGTATCTTTTACCAATAAAAACAAAACACAAAAACTTTTTACACATTACTTATTGGGCCATTTGAGTAAGAGTTTATAAAAAATAATTTTTGAATAATTTTTTAAAAAAGAATTTTTGTAGAATAGTTTATGGAAAAAAAGTAGTTTTGAATAAATGAATGTTTTGATAATTATTTTTAGAAATATTTTTATTATTGATAAATTATAAAAAAATAATATAATTATTAAATATAGGAGAGAGGAGAGAAGATGTAGAAAAAAAAAAGAGAGAGGAGATTGTGTAAGAAAAAATAAGAGAAAGGAGAGAGGGTATAAAAAAATATGGGTAATATAATAATTAGTTAGTCTAAAGGTTTTTACTGTTCTATAAGCTACTCTGACAATTTTATCTAAAATCTTAGTTTTAAACTATAATTTAATCAAAAAACCCTTTTAAACAAATATAGTTATTTATTTTAAAATTTTTTAAAATTTAAATTTTGTCCAAATTTAAATTTGGGTATTTACCAAACACCCACATTATCTAACTTGTAAACCTTTTTTTTCTTTTTGACATACACCTAGAACATTACGGAAAAAATTGAATGATGATAAATAAAAATTTAATTAATAATATCTAGTTATTTTTAAAATAAAAAATATTTTTAATTCTCGCAATAAAATCACATGAAAATATATATAGAAAAATATGGACATCCCCCATATATACACACTTAGCAAAACTAAAACGTCCCCAGATTGGATCCACCATTATACAGAAATATTACTCTTATCAGATATTTTTATACATAAATTCTTTTTAAGGCTTACACAGGGTAACATAATCTTCTTTGCCTATTCCTATATAATTTTTTAAATATAAATTATTATATAAATATAGAGAAGATTCAAATAGAAAATAAATAGCAGTAATTTGAGAAAATTTTGATAAATAGTAAAAATAACTCTTATATTTATAATTAAAAATAATCTTTAAATTAAGTCATATATTAAAAATTAGAAAAAAACATTCTCATCTTTTACCTTCTTTCCCAAGCCATCCAAAACTTATTCAAATCACATGTTTATATACATCTACTTTAACCTTATCCTTTTTATTACTTTTTCGCCAAGTTATATATATATATATATATATATATATATATATATATATATTATTTTCTCATATTCCTTATCCTACTCATTTTTTTATAATTTTATCCTCTCTTTCTCTAATATTTTTAGAACTTCTATTTAACTATATTTAGTAGTCTATTTATTTTAATTTTATTTTTGAATTTTTAGACTCAAAATTCAGATGCTATATAACTAACTCTTATTGATAATATTTTAAACTTATTTTAAATTTAAAACCTACTTGTTTATGTGAGAGAACTACACTTGTTTTAATTTGATTGGAAATACAGCCAAAGTAAATGAATTTGAGCAGCTAAGCTTTTCTTCCCGATTCCAGATAACATGTGTGAGATATTTTTAATTTATTATTATTTTAATTTAATTAGGTTTTAAATAACTTTAAATTGTCATATTAATAATAAAATCTTAGATAGAATGGTATATTTTGATTATATAATTACTTATATTGTTATCATATCTAAATCCTAAAACTCTAAAATATACATTAATATATAACCAGTACGTAACCTCTGTATCATAGATCTGTTGGATTTGGACTATTGTATAAAATAATTTTGAATGAGATTATTTTTAGACAAAAATGATATCTTGTTACAAATATTTATTACATATGAGGATATTTATATATCTCCTACCCCTTAAGATTCATTCTTTTCTTTATGTCATAAACCTATAACCTTCTCAATGAATGTCTTGAGAGGAGTTTCTTATTATTAATCCCATTATATTCACCTTTATTCCTTTGTAATCTAATATTTAGTTTTTAATGGTTGTGACCTATAAATAGTGACTATACACAAGGCATTTGTACAAGTGAACATACAAGCATATAATGAATACTCTATTGCCTCCCATTTCACTCTTTTGTCTTATTATTTCTCCTCCTCTTTAACTTCTTCATTTTCTCTTATTTTATAACACGTTATCAGCACGACATTGCTCTGAAAAATTTAAGGAAAAAATTATTTGTCTTGGGTTTCAGATGCTGAAATCCACCTAGATAACAAAAGTCTAAGGAATACTATTTTACCTGAAAATGAAGCAAGCAGTTAAGACAAGGCTAATGCTATGATTTTTCTTTGCCACCATTTACATGAAGGGCTAAAAGTTGAATACTTAACGATGAAATATCTGTTAAAATTATGGAATAATTTAAAAAAATAATATGATCACCAAAGACGGTAATATTGCCTAAAGCTCATTATGATCCTTCTATAATTAAGTATTTAGAACCATTAATGGGAGGTTTATTTATGGCACGTTTCAATGATTGTCATTTTGATGAGACAATTTTTTCAATATTAGGGAGAGATAATAAGCAGCTAGATAAAGAAATCATATGAAAAATATTATCGTTATCTCATTTAGATCCTCGAACACAAATATGTGAGTTTAAAGTTCAAAAAATAATTCATTTGCAAAATATTACAAATCAACTGCCAGATACATTTGCTAACCCCAAGAGAATTATCAAATCTCATATTCCAGTTAAAAATGCCCTAATTAAAATTGATGTCCAAACAGGACAAGTAGCAAGTGTAAATGAAACTAAACCACGTTTGAAGCTTGGTAGACCAATCGGTTCCAAAGATAAAAATTCTAGAAAGAAAAGAATAAACAATCAAGATGGTCAAATTGAGGAGACTGGTCTTATAGGAGATACCCATGACATACAAATTAAAAGACCCCAGAAGAGGTCTAGGTACCTAAAAATAATGAATAGATCTCGATAAGTTATGTCACTACGAAAAAAAGATGGAATCGATAAAATATAGTCATCGACGATATTTTTTCTACAGTATTGCTGTTGAAATAACTAATCAAAGAGAGGATCTTGAACCTAGGTCAATTAAAGAATATAGACAAAGAAATGATTGGCAAAAATGGAAAGATGCAATTCAAGCATAATTGAATTCACTTTCAAAACATGAAGTTTTTAGACCTGTAGTCCAAATACCAAATGGTGTTAAACCAGTTGGGTATATATGTGTTTTTGTATGAAAACGAAATGAGAAAAATGATATTATTAGATATAAAGCATGACTTGTGGCACAAGGTTTTTTGTAAAGACCTAACATTGATTATGATGAAACATATTCTCCTATGGTGGATACAATTACTTTACGATATCTAATTAGTCTGACAGTATATGAAAGACTTGATATGCATCCAATGGATGTGTTACAACATATTTATATGGTTATTTAGATACTAAAATTTATATGAAAATCCCTAAAGGATTTAAATTTCCTGAAGCATGTAAGAATTCTCGAAAAAAATATGCAATTCATTTGCATAAATCCTTATACATATTAAAATAATCCGGAAGAATGTAGTATAATGGCTAAGTGAATATTTGTTGAAAGCAGGCTATACAAATGACTTAATCAGCCCATGTGCTTTTATAAAAAAGGAATACATTAGAATTTGTTATAATTACTGTCTATGTGGATGACTTGGATATAATTGAAACTCTTGCAGAGCTTTAAAAAGCAGTGGATTGTTTAAAGAGAGAATTTGAAATGAAAGATTTTGGAAAAATAAAGTTTTGTCTCAGTTTACAAATCGATCACTTAACAAATAAAGTTTTTCTTCATCAATCAGCTTATATTGAAAAAATATTAAAGCAATTTTATATGGATAAAGTGCATCCATTAACTACTCCAATAGTTGTGAGATCGCTAGTTAAAGAAAAAGATCATTTTCACCCTCAAGAGGAAAATGAAGAATTTCTTAGTCCAAAAGTATCATATCTTAGTGCTATAGGGGCTTTAATATATCTTTCTAATTCAACACGATCTGATATTGCATTTACTGTGACTTTATTGGTAAGATTTATTTCTTCCTTAACAAGAAGACATTGGAATTGAGTTAAACATATATTTTGATATCTGGATCACAATTGATTTGTTATATAAATACAGGGTTTTTATTAGATCTACATAAAGGTAGATCTCAGACAGTATATTTATTTACTTGTGGAAGTACAGCTATATCTTGGCGTTCAATAAAGCAAACTTTATTAGCTACTTCATCAAATCATGCAGAAATAATTATAGTTCATGAGGCAAGTCAAGAATGTATTTGGCTAAGGTTAGTAATCCAACATATCCAAAGAATGAGTGGTCTACTTTCGCAATAAGAGATTCCAACAGTATTATATGAAGATAATACATCATGCATAACTCAATTAAAAGGGGGATATATCAAAGGATATAGATCAAAATATATTTCTCTATGTGACAACCTTGCAGATTTGTTTACCAAAACACTACAAATTAAGCCATTTGAGAAGTTAGTGTATGGTATTGAAATGCACAGATTTAAAGATATAAATTGATAATATCATCAGGGGGAGTAAGCAAGTACTTATTGTACTCTTTCCCTTTTAGGGTTTTTCTCACCGTATTTTCCTGAAAAGGTTTTTAATGAGGGAACCTAACTAAGTATTGTGTACTTTTTTCCTTCACTAGGTTTTTGTCCTAATGGGTTTTCCTAGTAAGGTTTTAATACGGCACAATATCTGTCATGGATATTTAAGGGGGAGTATTACAAATATTTTTTACATATGTAGATATCCATATAACTCCTACCTCTTGAGATTCCTCTCAGAATTCCTTCTTTCCTTTATGTCATAAACCTATAACATTCCCAATGAATGTCTTGAGAGGAGTTTTTTGTTGTTAATGCCATTATATTTACCTTTATTCCTTTGTAACCTAATGTGTAGTCTTTAATAGTCGTGGCTTATAAATGGTGGCCATGCACAAAGCATTTGTACAAGTGAGCATACAAGCATATAAGGAATACTCTATTGCCTCCCATTTCACTCTTTTGTCTTATTATTTCTTCTCCTCTTTAACTTCTTCATCTTCTCTTCTTTTATAACATATCTAAATTTGAAACACTTAATAGAATATTACATGACTTCATAATTTTATTATGATTAAAGATTAAT
The DNA here is from genome assembly GCA_037074615.1 of Leucaena leucocephala. NCBI lineage: Eukaryota > Viridiplantae > Streptophyta > Magnoliopsida > Fabales > Fabaceae > Leucaena > Leucaena leucocephala. Next base: position 11,102,606 of record CM073563.1, on the reverse strand, counting down.
TAGGCGAGCATCAATCCCATATTATATTTTAAATTGAAAGCCAAAGGGATTTAGAAATTAAGGTTAAAAACTTGGATGATAAGTGTGTTTTTATTACTAAAATATCCCTCAATTTTCTTCCAGTATTCAAATATATCCAAAAAATTGTTGGGACAACCCAGTCCTTAAAAAGCTAGAATAACACTGATGACAGAGAGGGAGCTAATGCCAGTCTCAACAGACTTAAAGTTGGAGTTATTTCTTTGAAACTACAAAGGATACAAGACCAGAAAGCCATTAGCATAAATTATAAAAATCACATAATGAATGTGGATAATTCATTATCACTCAATGATATCTTAAAAAATTCCCATGAAAATGGAATTTATATATGCAAGGATCATATTTCAATCCCCTCCCCAGCCTAGAAAAATAAAAATTAGCAACTGTTGGAAAGTGGGTTGATCCACCTTTGGTGGGTTAGACCCAAACCCAATAGGCATTGGGGCCATTGTGAGAATAAAGGAGAGAGTTGGGTATATATGTGTAATATACCCCATATAAAAAGAAATGGCCACTGGATATACCGGAGTGAGGGAAGTGGGAAAGTTATTTATTTTTTTAATCCCATTTTCCCTCTTGTTTCATGTGCACATATATATACATATAGACAGAAGAAATGTGTGGTGCTTAATATCATTCTGTACGTGCTCTGCATATCTCTCTTGGTGTCTAATGCTCTGTTCTACTTTCTCCAGTGTATTTGCTATGTAAACGTGACTGTGAACCTGTCCAAAGTACTCTGGTTTCATGTGGATATTCAGTGAGTCAAACAAGGATTCTAGGTATGCCCAAAAATTATCAGTGGTATCATGAGCAGGTTATGTGCTTTCGTATGCTTCTCTATAATTTTTCTATTTTTTGGTAGCATGCTGTTATTGTATCTATTTATGTTTAAAAACATTTTTATATGCCCCATATGAAAAGAAATGGCCACCGGATATACAGGAGTGAGGGAAGTGGGGAAGTTATGTTTTTTAATCCCATTTTCCCTCTTGTTTCATGCTAACATATATATACATATAGACAGAAGAATTGTGGTGCTTAATATCGTCTTGTAGGCGCTCTGCATATCTCTCTCAGTGTCCGACGCTCTACTTACTTTCTCCGGTGTATTTGCTGTGTAAACGTGACTGTGAGCCTGGCCAAAGTGCTCCAGGTTTGTGTGTTTCATCAGTAGTATCATGAGCAGGTTATGTGCTTTCGTATGCTTCTCTATAATTTTTTTCTGTTAGCATGCTGTTATTGAATCTATTTATATTTAAAAACATTTGTTATATGCAAAGAAACATAGAGCATGCATTTACACTATAAATAGAAGCATATTCAACATTGATAGAATCTAAGCTTCGTTTCAAAATTGGGTCATTATAAAATAAAGTTTTTAGGCCTTGAAATTAATCCCATTGCGTAGAACATGAAAAAAAATAAAGAACATGACACCAAGAATGTCAAAATCGGACGTCGGAAGGACGAGTTAAGGCCAAGACCCGACTCATTTTCTAGTCGGGTATATGTGACCCGGCTGGAGGTCAGGGATAAACAAAATGCACCGTTTTGATCATCCCAAAATGGTGCCATTTTGACACAAGAATAAAAAAATATACATGTACTATTTCTATGGACTAGTCTGTGTTCAGCCCAGTCAAACAATAAAAAAAATAATTTTTTTTCCAGGTTGTCAGAAGCACATTTCAAAAAAAAAAGATTCTGACAATAAGGGTTATGGGCAGTGGATTAACCCGGACCCACAAAAAACTTTTTTTTTACTAAAAAAAATTTAAATTAAAAAAGGGAAAATCTTGTGACTAACACGTGGTAGTGACCACGTGGCAGTACTAGACTGGTGCGTGTAGCCGAGAGTGAGCTTTGTTCAATTTTTTTATTTTTTATAAATTTTTTCTTTATGGGACTTGTAAGGGAAAGTGGGACCTCCGATTGAGGTGTGATTTGTTCCTAAAAATCCTTAAAATCAAGATCTTTATTTTGATATATAATTTATGTAATTTTAGAGGTAATTCTAGACCTATTTATGAATATTCAGTGTATTTTCTAGTTTTTTTTGTGTTTAAATTTTTTTAAAAATTATGATAATTAATATTTTTTATTATTTAGGTAAAAATGACTTCATCTAGCACTGAATTTCTGGGAAATAACTTAAATGATGACATCTCATTCTTAGATGATGTCAATAACCTAGAGGATAACCTTCAAAAGGGCCCCGAAGGGGAATTTGAGGTGGGTATAGAACAAGATCTTGATGAATTTTCTGAAGAAGACCTAGAAGAGTTGATGGAAGAAGTTTTGCAAGAGGAACCATAAGTAATATATGATTTCGGACTGAGGTCAGGAACTTTATTCCCCACCAAACCCCTTCCTCTCTAACCTTTCATGGTGTCTTCGAATTTAAACTCTAGGATGATGCCTACTCTTAACAATGAATCTCCAGTTGAGGATGGAGAGGAAGTGAACCAACCTCTCACCCCTACTTTGGCCATGAATAAAGGTAAAAGAGATGCAACCAAACTAACAAACATAAAATGTGTTAATGGCGTGATTAGTGATTACATTGAATTCATAACAGATAAGAATAGTACTTAATTCTACTTGAAAGTCATAATAGAATATATAAGAGCAATGAGGGTTAGAGGCAAGCCTAAAACAGGATGCATGAGCAAAACATATTGGCTTAAAACAATAGAATTTATATCTAACCTTAAAAAGTCACCTCATATGCCTAAGAAGCTAAGAAAAGCGATGTTAGAATATTGTAAAGCTCATATCAAATTATGTATATTTGTATTTTGATTTATATTGTTTTACTTTGTTAAGGACATATTTTACTACTCTTTCTTTGTAAAGACTTACCATTTATTACATGCCTTATTTGTAAGAAAAATATATTTTATTTCATTTCTTTATCTTAGTTGTGATTCATGTATACCTTTTTATAAGTAGGAGCCCTTTTAGATGATGAGTATTCTAAAAATAAAATTTGATGAGAATAGTTCTTATATTAATTTTGATAGGAAATGATGGTATTGCTAGTGCTTATGTGATGGGAGATACAAACGTATTCTTCTGATCATGGGTCTAGTGATGTTATTATTTTCTAATCAAAAATGATAAAAGCACATGACATTATATAATGTACATGTGCTATATATATATAAATTCACTTAAATATTCTATGGTTCAATAAATTAATATGGAAAATGTTTGTCACAGAACTGATATTGAACAATGGCATCAAAAAATATTATTGCTAAATTGAATAAGGGGAAAAATCTCAATGGGGACAACTGGGATATTTGGCACCGAAAGGTCTAATATATTCTAGAAGAACAGGATGCAATTGAGCCATTAATAATAGCAATAGTAGAGCTAGAGGCTAAAAATACGGCCTAACATAGGAGAGACCAAGAAACATATCTGTCATAGAAAAGGAAGAATAACATAACAAAAATCACACTGCTGAGTACAATGGCTGATGATTTAATGTGTGAGTTTGAGACACACAGAACGATACAAGCAATATGGATTACCTTAAAGGATAAGTTTGGTGGAGTCTTCACGACTAAGTTTAGAAGGTTGATAATTAAATTAAATACCTATAAGCTAAAATTAAATAATCCTATAAAGCAATATCTACGAGAGATGTCTACAATGATTCGTGAACTGAAGGAGGCTGGACATAATTTATCTGACGAACAGCAAGTGGAGGCTGTCATCAGGTCGTTCCTTGCCAGTTGGGAGCACAAGAAAGTTAATCTGACCCCATAATGAAAGTATCATCACTTTTAATGATGTAATTAAGCATTTAGAGCTAAAGGATGAACGTCTAAAGGCTTATAAGGCCACTGGACAAGCCTATTTGATCGAAGATACTGGTCCTTCCTAATCAAAGCCTGAATTCAAAAATGGCAAGAAATTTCAGAAAAATTAGAAGAAAGGCGATCCTCTACCTAAGAAAGGCAAGCAACAATACAAGAAGAAGGAAAAGAAATGAGGCAAGAAAAAACTAAACCTAAAGAAGGTCAAATGCTTTGCTTGCCATAATATGGGACATTTCGCACGTGGCTATTAACCGAGAGCGAAAAGATAATAGTGAATTATGTGAATTCACATGTCTCATCTGTTTCTAGTACTGTTTTTCTGACAAAACCTATTTCTTTTTTTTGGATTATTGACTCAGGCTCCACATACCACGTAAGTTGAGAAAGAGAATATTTCATGCAATACTGTTAGTTGCCATTTTAAAGCAAGTGGCTTTTTGTTGGCAATAATGCAAGGAATCGAGGTTTGAGGCATTGACACCTACAAACCTATTTTGCGTGGTGGAAAGACCTTGATCTTGCATGATGTGCTTCATGCTATTGACATTCGACAAAATTTAATTTTTGTAATTTGCATATTAGACTTTGGGTGTAATGTAAACTTTCATGGTCAAGTTGCAAACATTTATAGCAGCAACTCAATATTTTATGGTTCAACTTTCTGATTTTAAAAATTCTTTATTGCTAGTGATTTTAATACTCACGATTGTTTTGCTATTACTTCGAATAATCCTGATATGAATATCTGGCATGCTAGACTAAGACATATTAATCAAAATAGAATTATTAAACTAGCTAAAGAAGGCTTGTTGGGGTAATCCCTAACATGGATATGTCATTATGCGAAAGTTTTCTAGCTGGTAAGGCTATTAGAAAACTATTCGGTAAGGGAACACAAGCCAAAAACCCATTGCAATTAATCCATTTTGATATTTGTGGTCCAATGAGTGTGAGGGCAAGACAAAGAGCTTGGTATTTCATTATCTTTATTAATAATTTTTCACAATATAGTCATTTCTATTTGATTTCATAGAAGTTCGAGGCACTAGAGTACTTTAGACGATACATAGATGAAGTAGAAAATCAAATAGACAATAAAATTAAGTTATTACTACTTATTGAGGTCGTGAATACCTTTAAGATCAATTCAAACAGTTCTGTGAAGAAAAAAGGGATTATTAGGCAACTAACTATAACTGGCACACCTCAATAGAATTGGGTTGCTGAGAGAAGAAATATAACTCTTTTAGATATGGTTAGGTCTATGATGGCTCAAGCGAACTTTCCAATTTCACATTGGGGTGATGCTTTATTGACGGCAATCTTCATATTTAATCGTGTGCCCTTAAAGTCAGTCGCTTCCACACCCAACGAGTTATGGACTAAACGTCAGCCAGATCTAAACATCCTTAGACCTTGGAGCTTAGAGACATATATCCATGATAATTCTCATAGACATGGGAAACTAGGTCCTAGAGGGAAGAAATATATCTTTATAAGTTACTTTGAACCCTCAAAAGGATATGTATTAATAAGTGAAATTGAAGATAGAATAGTGATTAAAATAGAATCAAGGGATGTTGTATTCATTGAAACAGAGTTTTCTAGTAGGGGAGATATTGACCACACTATATCTCTTATGAGACTCATGAACATGATAGTGTCGAACAAATTGACATGCCAGAACCATTTAGGTATGTCAATCTGAGTGGGAGCTAGGAACAATTAACACAAAAACTGAGATAAATGAGAAAAGATAAGCAAGTTGCTCCTACCAGAAAGAGTAATAGGGAAAGTGTTCCCAAGAGATGCTTCCAAATAGAAGGAGAAGTCTTAGTTACTCTAGAAAGGGATTATGACCCCGCACTGTTCATAAGGCCTTGGCAGGTCCTGCCAAGGAAGAATGGAAGAAAGCAATGAAAGAGGAAATAGACTCAATGATAAAAAATCAAATTTGAGAATTGGTTGATCTGCCAAAAGGGTCTAAAGCCATTGGGAAATAGTGGGTTCTCAAAATCAAGAGAAAGGTGGATGGATCAATTGACAAATTCAAAACTCAATTGGTTGTAAAAGGATATACACAATAAGAAGGTATAAATTATGAGGATACTTTTTTACCTATTGGCTGGATGTAAAAATCGCATTCCTGAACAGTGATTTGGATGAAGAAATCTATATGGAACAACCAATAGGTTTTATTGAAAAAGGGTTTGAACACAAGAAGTATAAACTCAAAAGATCCATTTATGAATTTAAAACAGTCATCCAGATAGTGGTACTTGAAGTTTCACAAAGTGATAACCTCATATAACTTCCAAATGATAGAGGAGGACTATTACGTCTACGTTAAGTGGTTTGAGGATAACTTTGTGATATTATATTTACACGTAGATGACATACTCTTAATTGAAAATAGTCTTAACGTAGTTATAGCTATTAAAGAATGACTTTCATCAAATTTTGAGATGAAAGACATGGGAGAAGCAAAATACATACTTGGAGTCAAGATTCGAACAAATCATTCCAAGAGAATCCTCACTCTTTCACAAGAGAATTATGTCAAGAAGATACTTGAGTGATTCAATATGAGTGACTGCAATCCCATGGATATCCCTGTGGCTACTGGAGTGGTTGAGTTCTGACATATGTCCCAAAACTGAATTAGACAAAAAGCAAATGGAAAGAGTTCCATATGTCAGTGATGTTGGTAACCTAATGTATACGATGATGTGTACAAGACCAGATATTTGTTATGCCATAGGGCTGCTTAGCATATTCCAGGCTAACCCTGGTGAGAAACACTGGAAAGTAGTAAATAGGATATTGAGATACTTAAAGGGCACAACTGACTATGCATTGTGTTATCAAGGAAGCGATATGCGCTTAATCGGATATTTTAAAGCTGATGTAGGCGGTAATGAAGAACGAAGATCAATTTTAGGATACACCTTCTTACTTAACAACGGCACTATATGTTGGAGTAGCAAGAAGCAGACTTGTATTGCTTTACACTCTATACAAGTTGAGTATGTGACTTGCACTATAGTAGCACAAGAGGTTGTTTGGTTGAAGAGATTTATTGAACACCTAAGATTTGGGAACGAGAGTAGCAATCCAGTGTTGATACACTATGATAATACTACAACCATAGCTTACACCAAAGACCCTAAGTATCACAGCAAGATCAAACACATTGATATAAAGTATAACTTTATAAGGGATTATATAGTACAAAAAATTATAACTGTACAATATATTTCAACCAAATATATGGTTGTAGACCCCCTGAAAAAGCCACTAGGCAAAGAAACATTCGAGAAACGTAAAAGTCATTGGCATTCAAAAAATATAAAGTTATGTATGTAATATTTTTTATTAATGATATTATATCATTTATTATTACTAATATGTCTGAGTGAGAGTATACAATGTCTAGTATATCGTACAGGTTGAAAATAGTAACTCTCTCACATGAGTAATCGCCTTTGATGCTAGAGAATCATTCAAAGATGAGACGTGTGTTCAGTAATAAAGTAGCAAGAGTGCTAATATGGTAGAGAAGAAACACAATAAATATCGCCTTAGCTTAAAAAGTGTAGTAAGTCGAGATGAGATCTATGAGTAAGGATATGGATTGAACTATGGATACCCACATCCATAAAACCTATTGCTAGATAACAAATTCTTCAAAATTGGCGTCATATTATTTGAATAGAATTAAAGGATTTGGGTTTAGATAATGTGTGTGTCTGTCTAGACTTAAGTCTGTACGGTGTGATTGATAGAATCAAAGTGACATACACTCTTATAGGATAAGAGGAATACCATAACATGTTATTCATACCACATGTGCTCAAGAACTTCAAATGGAAAGCAAGTGAATCAATCCCTACTTCATTATTGTGTGAGTTCCAGAAAGGTATTATCCTTTCATTAATGTCCTTTGACTTTGACAGTATTATGGAGGTATGCTTTAGCGATTACTACTTTAGTATATGTCATATGGTCAAATTATACATAAACCAAAGGTATTATGCCAAGAAAGCGGTTGATTCATATCAAAATAATGTATGGGTGAAAGAAAGATTGTAAGAATATACACATCCATACTAATGTCTGTGACCAGTCCCTTATAATATTATTTTGTTAATTTTATGGGTGTGGATACTATACATAAATGGAGGCTATCTGAGTTATGTAGTAACTCAAGAGAGATTAAATTAGCCAAAAGAAAAGTGTCTATAGGCAAATCTAGGACATTCAAGGCATTATAACTTATTTTGATCAAGTTGCACTAAAGGGTTACTTTGTACTGGTCTCTATAAAAGGGATTTCTAGTACAAATGCCCGAAAGGAGACGTCATGCCTACACGGTCATGGCAAAGCACCTAGTATGAAAGAAGGAAGAGAATGGGATTGGACCTATGATATATAATCCACTAAATGTGAGTGGGAGATGTTGGAAAGTGGGTTGATCTACCTTTGGTGGGTTAGACTTAACCCAATAGGCATTGGGGCTATTGTAATAATAAGGGAGAAAGTGGGGTATATATGTCTAATATACCCCATATGAAAAGAAATAGCCATCGGGTATACAGGAGTGAGGGAAGTGGGGAAGTTATTTTTTTAATCCCATTTTTCCTCTTGTTTTATCCGCTCATATACATACATATAGATAGAAGAAAAGTGTGGTGCTTAATATCGTCCTGTACGTGCTCTACATATCTCTCTCAGTGTCCGATGCTCTACTCTACTTACTTTATTGTATTTGCTGTATAAACGTGACTATGAGCCTGTGCAAAGTGCTCCAGTTTCGTATGGGTATTCAGTGAGTCAAACAAGGATTCTAGATACGCTTGAAAACCATCAGTAACTAATGGAATGAGAATGAAAATAATGACCAAAACATTTTAAAATAAAGATATGAATAGTTTCTACTTTCATCGGCTATAGAGGTCTAAGAAAAACATGTGGGCAAAAGCTATAGCAAAAGTAGAAACCAAAATACAAATAGTGTGCAATATATATAAGGTTGCAACAGCAAAACTATTGAGGATCATTCAAAAAATTTATGATATTATTATTCTTAATATATAATATATTTAACTAATTTGATTAAATTAATATAATTAGTTAATATGATATATTTTTTAAAATACTATAATTATCTTTTTTTAACCTCCTCTATTTCTTTCCTACTTTTTTTAGAAAAATGTAAAATGATATTATAAACATAATAAAGTTATATTACAAGAGGATAAGAAGCAAATGAGTATTAATATGGATAATTTTAAAAAAATAAATATAAATAATATATTTTATATATTAAAGATCAGAGAAGTATTATGTCATTCCTAATACACGCACACATAAATGTATTAGTTTATTTATTTACAATTTCTTATTATCAAATCTATATATTAATTAGGGGTGTTCAAGAAGCCCATGGCCCGGTGCGCCTACCTGAGCCCGCCCAAACAATGCCCTGCCCAGGACAAAAAAATAGCTTAATTAAAAATGGGCAAGTTTGGGCAGGGCCAATATTCTGGCAAGGCCAGGCATCAGTCAGGGGTTATTGCTCTGCCCATTTGGCCCTGCCCGGTTATTTACTTAATATATACATATCGCCTATCGTTATCACTTATCACAATACACAAAAGGGGGCTTCGCTTAGGCTATGTTTGGTTGGGGGTTTTGGAGGGGAGGGGAGGGGAGGGGAGGGGAGGGGAGATATAAGTGTGTTTGGTTGGAAAAAATGAAAGGGAGGAGAGGGGAATTTTTTTGTCTTTTTCTGATCCCCTACCCCTCTGTCTGACCCCTCCAAAATTGGGGTTTTTTGGAGGGGTGAGAAATATTATGTATTATGTTGACTAAATTGCCCCTGCTTATTTTTCAATTTTCCACGGTTACCCTTGTGTGTAAAAGCCCTTTTTATCTTTCATTTCCATTCATCTTCCGCTGACACAGCTGCATCTTCAACTGTCGGCACCTCCAACACTGCTACAAATTGCTCCTACCTACTCCGGCAGCCATCATCATCGACTTCATTCAGGTAACCTCTTCTATCTTTCTTCTTCTTCTTCACTCTGTCTTTCTTTCATGGGTATTGGCTTTTCTAAAAGACCTCCGACAAGTCTGTATGTGGGTTTTCTGGGATACCTCTGATTAAGTTGTGTGAGGGTTTTTATTCAGTCTTTTCATTAATTTGAGGAAAGATTGAGTTAATCATGTTGCTTCAGATTAATTAAATGCTGCACTCTACTTCATATTAATTTCTGTTTGCTTTTTTTGGGTATTTATTGTTCAACCTGGACAAAGAAACTTCCAGCACTCTGCTTCATATTAATTAAATGCTGCAAGTATTCCTTTGTTTTATTCTGCAAGTACTCACTTAATCATTTATTCTGCATGCATGCTTCCTTCCCATATTTATTAAAGATTGATTGATTCAATCACAGTGTGCATATATATATATATATATTAAAGATAGATTTCCATGAACATGCAATGATCAATATCAAATTGTCTACACCTAGCTTGAGTTCTGATCAATCCCATGACTGGATATTAGATTTAGCGTAAGTCCCCTTTTCCATTTTATAACATCAATTATGTCTTGTTTTACAACTCTTTGATTTGATTCAATTTGAACTACCCCTACCATTTACACTTTCCCTAGTAAGTATGTAATTCACAGCATTAATAAAACCTTGTAATTAACTATCAAAATGCACTTACTATTGATGAAGAACACACTTCCAAAATCTGAGGCAATTTTTTTTTTAGACTTTTATACAGGATTGATCAATGATCACAATGAAAAACAACAGACTCTGTTCAAACGAGATATCGACAATTTTTTAAAGAAAAAAATGTGAGCTTGAGAGGAAGAAGAAGAAGAAAAAACTTTGAATGGAGATTTGTTTTTTTTCAAATTTTTATGGGCATATGATTGACAAGAAGACAACAAAGCTAACGCAGGAAAATGACAATTTTTTTATTTTTTTAAAAGTAGCTTGTATATGGAAAATGGCAAAACAAGTTTGATCTGAAAACTGAGAACTAGGAGTAAATGAATGTTTAATTTGGAATGATTTCTTCTGAAACTTGAAGGAAACAGAAGAATTGTAAAACAGAGAGTCCTAGTATCAAGTTTGAGAAATAGGAAGCAATGAATGAATATCAGGTGATCAACAAAAAGAAGATGAAAACAATGCCAAATAATTAAGATGCAGAAAAAGAAGTAGTGAAGAAGACACTTTTGAGATTTTTATACAAGATCGATCACAACGAAAAGCAACATACTTGTTATAATATAATGCAGAAATAGAGTAGCAAGAAAAAAAAATGTTCAAACGTTTTTTTTTCTTTTTCAAATTTTTATGGGTATATGATTGAAAAGAAAATAAATTTAATGCAGAAAACTGATGATATCTTTGGGTTTTTGAAAAGTAGCTTATATGTGGAAAACAACAAAACAAGTGGAACAGGGTATGAGCAAAAGAAAAACAAAGAAAGAAAAATGGGAACAAGAAATTAACAGATATAGTAGAGACAAGGTCTTTCAGCAATACTACTTTATCCCTCACTCAATTTCACCCTCGTTTCTTTCCAATTATTCCTAGCCCACAAACATATTTATGTGTGAGAGAAAAGGGATCTGGGGGTTGTGATTGTGAATTGCTGTGTGTTTTTATTGTTATATAAATGTGGCAATTGAGGTAGCATGAATGATAGGCTCAAATTGAGATAGCATGAGAGGTTTTTTTTTATCCTATTCTATTTATAGTTTATTGTTCTGTAAATGTGGCACTTCAAAAACAATGTATGATGCACTATTGTTCTGCACTATATTCATTATGTTGCATTATTTGACATTTATTTTAATATATTATTATTTATAATCTGTTTATAACAGTTGTTAGATGGAATCAACATTTCAAAACAATATAGTCTTGCATCGATGGCTGGATTTGCGCCAAAACGCTATAGCGTTACTCACGTGTGTTTTTGTCTACCTTGTAATTCAGAGGAGATGCCGCAAAAGAAAAATAAGTTATAGTATGAGTTCAGAAAGGGAAAGGGTGCGTGAAGAAATAATGAGTCAGTTAAGTACTAGTGAAAAGAGTCGTAACATCATCCGTATGACTCCTACAGCTTTCCTAACATTATGTGGCTCACTAGAAAGAGAAGGGGGATTAAAACCTACGAGATGGGCTACAGTGGAAGAACAAGCGGCTAAAACTCTGTACATACTAGGGCATAAGGCAAAAAATCGTGTGGTAAATTTCTTCTTTCGACGATCTGGTGAGACAATTAGTCGTCATCTCCATAATGTGTTAGGAGTTATCATTGAAGTAGGAGACAAATTTATAGTCCAACCTGATGGGACAACTGTCTCCCCCGAAATCCATGCAAATCATAGGTTCTACCCTTTCTTTAAGAATTGTGTTGGTGCTGTAGATGGAACACATATACGAGTGAAAGTGGCGGCTAAAGATGCTCCTCGATATCATGGCAGGAAAGAATTCCCGACACAAAATGTGTTAGCAGCTTGCACATTTGATTTAAAATTTACTTATGTGCTTACTGGGTGGGAAGGCACAGCATCTGACTCTAGGATTATGAAAAATGCATTGACACGAGAAGATAATCTCAAAATTCCTGAAGCTAAATACTACCTTGTGGATGCTGGCTTCATGCTAACTAGTGGACTCATTACATCTTATAGAGGAGTCCGTTATCATTTGAAAGAGTACTCACAAAGAAATCCACCCCAAAATTATAAGGAGTTGTTCAATTTGCGGCATTCATCCCTTCATAATGCAATTGAGAGAACTTTTGGTGTTTTGAAAAAAAGATTTGATATTTTAGCCTATTCATCTGAGCCTACTTATGGGATAAAAGCACAAACCCTTATCATTGGAGCATGTTGCATTCTTCATAACTTTTTAATGAGCGTAGACCCTAATGAGGATCTTATAGAAGAAGTAGATCGTGAACTTGCAAGTCAACTTGAGTCTGTTGACAATAATCATGATGGGCATGGTGACAATGAAGAGGCTGTTTGATGACAACTTATTAGAGATTCCATAGCAAATGAGATGTGGATAGATTATCAAAATAGGCGAATAAGTCACGATGGCAATGCACCTTAATCAATTTGAATTTGTGTTATTATGGACTTGTTTTAAATATCATTAGATTTGATGTATTGTTATTTGTTCTAAGTATGTCATGTATTCTATAAGTTTAAAGTTTGACTTTCATGTATTGTTATTTAATTTCTTAGACTTGATGTTTTTAAATATGCCATATATTCTAATATGTTTGTTGGTCTATTGTTTTATTATTATTGTAATAGTATGCCTCCAAGATCAAAGAATAAACAATGTTTGAACCGGACAAGAGCAATGGATGATTATCTTGTAGATGCTTTCATGGAACAATATAATATTGGCAACAAAGTAAGTGGGCAGTTTACAGGTACTGCGTATGACAATATTGTGAAAGAGATGACTGTTTTGCTTGATGTTGAAATGGATAAAGAAAGGATTAAGAATAGGTGGAAAACTTTAAAAAAAAACTTCTCTGATATTTATGACATTTTTAAAAATGGATTAAGTGGGTTTGCTTGGAACCTATCAACACAATTGTGGGAAGCAGAAGATGAAGTTTGGGATAAACTTATTGAGGTTAGTTTATCTTAATAATTGTTTACATAATTGTTCAAACAATTTTATTCTCATCCAATTTATTTATTAATATTCATATTTTTTTCAATTTGTTCTTTATAGTCAAAGCCTAAAGCTGCCAATTGGAGAAATATTCCTTTTCCGAACTATAATAAGATGGTAATCTTATATGGCTCTGATAGAGCATCAAGAGAGGGAAGTCATACTATTGGTGATATGCGAAAGAGGTGTCATTCAATTGATGAGGATGACTTCGTTGAAGATGTCAACAATAATAATGTTGCATCCCAACATAATGTTAATGTTGACCGTCTAGAAACTTTTGAAGATATCAATGTCAATAATGTTGCAAGTGGTTCTTCTAGGAAGGAGCAACAAATGAATTCAAATAAAGAAAATGATTGTGAGTTAATTGAGATTAAGAAGGTTGTGTCTGAAATGGCACAAGCTATAAGAGAAGGAAATCAAGCAATTAGAGAGAGTTCTAGAAAGCTACCATAATTCTCAGGTGAAGAAGTTTAGAATATGATTCAAGATTATGATATTACTCCAACTCATATTACCAAGATTTATAGAGTTCTCATGGGGGATGTGGACTAACTAAGGACATTTGTTGAATGTCCCCTTGTGGCACGCAAGAATTTACTTATGGATATCATGTCTGACTTAGGAATTATGTGATATTTACTAATTACGTCTGACTTTTGATATTCTAGCATATGCATTAGTTAGACTTTTACTAACTATTTTGTAGCATAAATGTTATTTAATATTTTGCTAATCATTTGGTGACTTTTATTTTTTTATATACAGATGACTTTCAAGGTTCTCTGTATATAAAAAAAAACTTTTGGAGTTGCCTATTATGTAATGATATATAATATTAAATATATGCAGTATAATCTTTAATTATTAGTAAATTTTCTCTTCAGACCTACATTAGAATTCAATTATTGGAGCTTATGTGTATTGTGTCCTTGCATTCAGATATATATATAATAATTGTAAAATTAATGAGGATTTTTTTAAAATTTAATAATACTTTTTTTATTATATATGTAAATGAGATAAAATATTTTTAAAAAATTATCAATAAAAAAATAATAGTTTTAATATAAATATTATAAATAAAAGATAAATCAATTTAAATAAAAATATAAAGAGTATATTTGTCAATTTTTCATTACTTACCCTCCTCTCCCCTCCTAAACCAAATAAGATATATTATCTCTCCTCTTTTACCTTCACATTTGTAATTTTCCCTAACCTCTTTTACATTAATCTAACCTAACGTAACCTTCATTGAACCAAACATGGGTTCATCTCATTTGTAATTTGTATGCCTTGTTCTTTCCCTGAGCTCATGGCTTCCGCCTTCAGTTCAGCTCAAGCTTCTGCTTCCTCCTTCTAGTTCAGCTCTTTACCCACGCTCAAGATCTGCTTTCGCCTTCTAGTTCAGCTCTTTACCCACGCTCTAGCTCTGCTAAAACCTCCTCTTCCAGTCGGTAGATCGCTTATGCGCCATATATGCACGAATCATTCAAAGGAAATATAGCTTGGTTTTGTGACTGAATCCTTAGTTTTATGATTGAATCCTCTATTTTGTGACAGTTGTGCGACTGAATCCTGAGTTTACTGACATTTCTTTCTTATCACGGAGTGCTTTTTCAGGTTCTATATCCCTCCTTCCCCAATCTGATATAAATATATAGTTTTGTCTTTGTCGCATGAGGAAGCAAACTTCATTCTTTCTCGGACAACCATTGCTATATTTGGATTAGGGTTCATAGATGTTGGGTCAGGTTTACTTGCTTGCTTAGCTTAACTTCCTGTGATTTGAGCAGAAAGATTCCTAATTTTCCACTCATTCGTGTGATTCACATGTTGTCGTTTCAGGTACAGTAGAGACTGGTCGAGGGTTGGAGTGATTACCCCACAAACTGAAGAATTGCTCAAGATCGCAGCCTTTGTAGTGGTTCCCTTGTATGTCTTTCTCATCATTTCTATTACGAAGAACCGAATGCTTGAGATTTTTCAGTTTGATGTGATCAATTTAGCTGTAGATCATCTATGTTATTCCTTTTAACTGATGTTTGATTTCTTTTTTATTTATCAGCTAGTTTGGTGATTAACTGATAATTGAGAATCATAGTGATGACTGGTTTAGTGATTGGGTATAATTTTTCATGGCTTTAATTATTTGTGTCTGCAAATTAAGAGAAAATTATGAATAACTTGGCTATTTTTTAATTCCTATCAAAAAATATGAATAACTTGGGTATAATTTTTTCATGTGCTTTATGTTTGTACTTAGTATGGAATTTCTCCTGAATGACTATCATTTAAAGCTTACTCTCGACTTATATCTTGATATTATCAAAGCGCTAGGCATGGTTCAATTTTTAATCATTTCTTGGTGCTGTTTGTAGATTGAGGTCAATGATGTGAGTAAGGAGATGGACTTAGATATTATCAAGCAAACTAGTCAAGTTTGGTTTTCTGCATTTTATGACTTTGATCTTTCACTTCTCTTTGTTTTATGATGCACTGCATCTAATTTAGTTATGATTTGTATTTTTAGGTGCAAAGAATCATTACAGATAGAATCAACAAAGATAATTCTGATGAGAAGGGGCTATTTGGTCGATTGGATTGGGAAGGAAATTTCTCAACTTCCATTACAGATCCTCAACCAATGGGCAAAGTTGGAATGTGCTTCCATCCTAAGATAGGATCCTTACTGTTCGAGAGTGTGCTCGATCTCAAGTAAATATATTTACTTGTTAACTATTGCCTTTAATGCCCCCACATGTATCTGTTGACTCTATAATGTGCAAATGAAAATTCCATAAGGTAAATGTTAAGTGCAAGCTACTATTAATCGTAGGCAGTAATAAACTACTTTCTGCATAAAAACAAAAAAATGATGTGTTTGTCTCAAGTTAATTACAGTCCCAAAAATGGCTCAAGTTAGCACATTACTATTTAGGCATTCCTAACCCGCCTATGCCTATCCCAAAATACTTAAGGCTTTTACCAGGGAGGATCGGGCATCGGGTTGCAAAATGCAGCCTATATTTTCTTTGGGTAAGGCTTCGGGTAAGGGGTTGCCCTGCCCAACTTTATCTAAGTACATCCCTAATATTAATTAGAGGTGGCCACAAGATATGTCAGAACTAGGATAATCCTGTCTCTCTTGATACAGTACACGGGACATAAAATACATCATGTGTCCTGTCATATCCCAAATATATCCTGGTCCTAAATGGGATCTAGATAGGATGGGATGGGAATTTTTGATCTCAATCTTTTTAAAAAAAAAATACTATAATAAAATTATTAAGATGGTCAACTTGAAGGTTCATAGGAACGTATAATTGGTAGCTAGGTGTTCTTTCATTAGGAGGGTTGGTGTGACACGTTGACATAACAATGGAATCCATTCAAAAAAGTAAAGAATCCCTTCTTCATTATTAAGTTATCGGTTTCATCACCCCCCTTTCACTATTTCTCTTCATCTCCGTATCCCTTAAAATGACTGACAAGTTTTGCAGCCCAAACACCACTTTCCCAAAGGTTGGAAAATGACCGAAGAACAGAATTTTACATGCAACAGATGACTTGCACTCGTCCCGTCTCAACATAAATATTATCCTGTTTCAATATTTTTTTATCTTAATCTTTTTTAAAATAGGACAAATTTATTCTGAAATTGCTACGACTATGACGGATTATCCAGGATAAGAATAAAATGATTAATCCTAATATTAACAATCTAATTTATCTGAATAATATTTATCTATATGTACAATATTATAATATTTGATAGAGTATAATAGCATCGTATGATTTATGTAATTGATCCTATTTAATAAGATAAGGCTTGTTGTTGTTGTTGGACAATATTATAATATAATCTTAACTAACTATCTGAGATCAAATCTTTTATTGCTGCTGACACGTTAGTGAATGATTATCCATCATGTTGGGGAAATAATCTTTCATTGCGGCCTTTTCAAAATTAGGTCATTTAGTTATTAAACACAAGTCTAACGTTATATATTAAGAATATCTGAGAATAATTTGTATTATTTTATTTTTAATATGTAATATCATATTTGTGTTTAGTACCTAAACGAAATAGTTTTGACTGAACAGGGAGACAGCAGAAAAAGCCTACAATAGATATGAACCTTTACCTAGTCGTACCTAACTTCTTGACCTTATCTCGAAAGGCTTCTATAGTTATTGTTTACGTAAAAATATCTACAAGCTGAGTTCTATACTGCACAAATGAAATACGGAATTACGGATTGCGTTCCTATCCAGCTCTGCTACATGCTTCTTATTCTTGAAGTATATTTATCCACATATTTCATTAAAATATAAATATTAAAAAATAATTATAGTATTTTTAAAAAAAAATAATTAATTTTTCCCCATCCATTGCAAGGGAAAGATATCTAATTCTAAAAGTATTTTTAATTAGATGTTTAAAAATACCTATCTCATACTGTTGCCATTGAATTTAGAAGCAAAATATCTCTTATGAAATAAAATATTGATCTTTGAAAATTAAAATAACACATACTTTACAATAAAAACTGTTGGTTTTGTTTTTCTTGAACACTTTGTATATATTTTGTTCTATCAAAAATAAAAATAAAAACCAGCCACAGAATTGTACATTCTTTAGATACATACATATACGGCTTTAAATTCCCCCATTTTAAGCCACCAATCAAATTCCATATCCCTCTTTGTGCATGAACATCTTGGCCTTCTCATATCCTTCCTCTAAATACGCTCTAAACCTAACTAAATCTAACGTTACGTTTTGATCCAACAAATATATGTTCATTAATTCTGGTGGCCAACCCCCTTTTTGTAAAGCAACTGGATCTCTTACCATCAAACTGTCCTTCCCGTACTTTTCGGCCAAGCTACTCTCTTCTGGCTTTATCTTGTACTCCATGTACTCCAACTTTATTCCTTTTGCCACCCTCCCAAAGAACACTTTTGCCGCCCATTCAATCCCGATCGGAACAATTTGCATCATTATCGATCCAGGCCTAAGGAACACCGAGTGTGTGAGCGCGGCTCCATGAACGCCGATCATGGCATGGCATGAACTGACAAGATCATAAGAATCATGTAATAGTGTATTCTTGTTAGGCTCGAAAAGAACCACATCAAACCCTACTTCTTTCATAAGTCGCATTGCTTCTCCTTTATTCAACATCGCTCGAGTGATGGCACCTTTCCGGCTTGCGAACAAGAGTCGCGGCCGGGAAGTCGGCTTCTTCAATGATAACAAGGCTTGGCTACGGTGGCCTTCGTAGGCTTCCCGGAAGACATCACGAAAATGCATATATGTTTTTGAGTTTGGTAACAATTTTTGGTTTATTTCCATGAAACCATGTGAAATGAGGCCTACATGGGCTGAAGGGAAACAATGAGTTATGGTCTCGTTCTTAAGGGTAATAATCGGATGCTTTGTGAACACGTTTATTATATCTGCATACCTGGGGGCCCACCAATCAGGACCCTCTGTTATCACAATCACAAAATCTTGACCATTAGGAAAAACGGTATTAACAGTGAGGAACAAAGGTACGAATCCATCATTAAAAGCATGCCAAAAGTTTTTTATGTAGCCGGCAAGAGAGAATACCAAGGCCGGCACATTGTGTTGGGCCTGGCATGGTGGTATTCTTGGGCCTGATATGATAGTGATGTTCTTAACCTTGGGCATCAAGAACTGATCAAATTTTCTTGGGTTAGGCTTTATCTTCTCAACGATTTTGGGCCTGTTGGATCTCATAGATCCCATAACATAGAATGTAGCTGTAGTGGGGTCCAGAACTGTGGGCCCAGTAATGCTGCAGAAATCATAACAGTGCGAAGTGCGATCACAATTAATTTTGGTGGCGATCGGAGGTGGTGGTGACGGCCATAGAACTGGGCTCGGCTTGATTTCACCACATGCCGCTTCTGATTACAAAATTGAAGGAAAAATACATAAAATAAAATAAATTAGAGTTGGCAAAAATATTTAATTATAAATAATATTTTTACTTTTATAACTATAAGAAAATAATTTAATATTCTCCATATCCTTAATATAAGAGCTCCTTAACTAATCTAATTTAAATAAATTAAAAAAATTTGATAAATTATTTAATTATAATAAATATGACATAATTCCCTAAAATACTATTGTGTACTATTAGATGATATATTAGTTTATAAGTAAGGTAAATTAATTTTAGAATAATGATAAATATGAAATATAAATTGAATTTTTTTGATCGAAAATATAAAGTGGATTAGAATCTTAAATCAACACCTAACTAGCTCTTACATTTGGATCCGAGGAATAATAATTAATCCTTCGATATTAGATATAAAGTTAGATAATTAATTGACAAAAATTAAGAATATTAATTTAATTAGTTATTTATAAAAAAATTGTGTGCTTATTTCTTTTAAATATCATCTTTAATTATTGGTTATAGTATACGCTTGATCATTTATATTTATATGAAGTTTTATTTTAGTCCCTTAAGTTTAAGATGTGTACTTTTGGTTTTTTAAATTTAACACTGTTAATTTTATTAACAAAAAATATTGCCTCAACAAATTTAAAATGGTGATTCTACAATTAAAAGGTGACAAAAGAAGATTATATTTTAATTTTTTTTTAATATAAAAATAACCACTTATTAATTTCTATATTTAAGTGAAAGAATATAAATAATAATAATTTGGGAGAATTGAAAATATTTTTCATTTGTTTCGAGCATTACACGTCACTACTACTACCATGGTACTACTCATCTTTGAAGAATGAAGAAATATAAAGGATTAATATAATATTTAGTATATCATATTTATATGAATTTTAGTCTTTTTAAAGATAAAATAATTTAATTTTTTATTAAAATATAAAGATTAATATTTTAAAACGAAAAAAAATTAAAGGAGGAAGACCTTTTTTTGAAACTTAGAAAGATTATATTACTGACCCAAAATACAAATTGAAATCCAAGATCGGATAATCAAATTTCGAACTGAAACTAACATTAATAACGTAAGGTTTGAAGATTCGGTAAAGAGTGGTTGGATATAACAATTTTGAACTAAGAACTAATGTTGTTGATGAGAGATAAGAGAAGAGAGAGAAAATGAAAGAAGGCATACCTGTGATGGGAGGCTGGTTTGTTGGAGTTTGAGAATGATTACAAAAAAGTGATAATCTGAGAATGAGATGATCGGCAGAAGAAGAAGAGGGAGAAAAATAAGAGAAGATGGAGAATAATGGAGGAGAGAGTTTGATCTGTGCAGTAATGAGAATTGTGAAGGACAAGAGGGCCACCATTCCTAGCCTTGAAACTGAAGATCCCCTCATCTTCTTCTGCTCCTTCATTTCTTCTCACATACCTATGCCAAACGACAAACACAACCACCCTAATATATATATATATATATATATATATATAATTGTGTGTGCATAAATTTGAACTAATTGCATTCTTTTGGGGGGCTTTGTTTTGTTTCCTTCAAATAGCTATATGATTAGGTGATATTAGAGTATTATTGGGTCTAAATAGATGTAGTTCTTCTAAAAATATTTTTTATATTTATATAAACTCGAACTTAAGACATTGTATCCAAATGACCAAAACCCCTTTCCACTAAGATCAACACCCATAAGTTTGGGAGCTTTATTTAATTATAAGACTTGTTGCTTCTTACCAAATTATGAGATACTCCTACAATCATTAATATAAAACATAATTAGGGAGTTGATCTTAATTATAAATATAAGATATATTTTATATATTTATTAATTTTTTTCTAAATTACACCTATTGATACTCCATCGATAATAATCAAGTAAGAGATGGAGAGATGAATTAATAAATATGATTAGGATATTTTAGAAAAAAATAATATATTAACTAACTTTTTTAATATATTTAAATTAGTTAAATATATCATATATTAAGGATTAGAGGAATATAAACCTATATTTTTTTTCTTTTCTCAAATGTATTCTCTAATTTTTTTTTAAAAGGGCATTTTGCCCTTAAACCATATCTCCCTGAAGCATTAGGTATTCTAAATTATCACTGGGGCAATATCAAATCCGTAATCTCATATAAAAGAGGAGTCTTTATTTAGTGCCAAAATAAAAAAGATATACTCAAGGAAAATAATTAATATCGTGGCGTTAGGAGGGCGCTAACCAAACGTATTATCTAAATATACTGTGAATTCAGAAAATGTGTTGGCCTTGTAATTGTATTGATTTTTGTTTTGGAATTACGTATTCCATAAATATAATACTATTATGTCAAATTTGAACATTTTTAATTTAAATGGAATAATTTTTTTTACATGATTTGTTTTGGTTTAAAATAAATCTAAAGGAGCCGTCTCATCATAGACCCTATCTTCGTTGTTGACCAGTCAACTGTCAACTATTTGTGTGTATGAATGAGTTTTACTTCCGTCTTTGAAACTCTCTCAGAATAAACAATAAACAGAGACGTAAATCCTAACTATATTAATGGATTGGAATTGTTAGCCTACCTTCTGATTTTTAATCACAATTATTTGCCGGTGAATATAATTTTTTGGCCAAAGTTTTTGAACATATTATAAGAATAATGTATGATTAAATGATATTTTGTGCTTGTATTGATTGATTAAAATAAATAAGTAATAAAGTCAAGTATATAAGGATTTATGGATAATACTTAGAGGAAACTAATAAAAACTGGATTAATCATTAAACTCGTTGAGAGTTTAAGGATTGGTAGTATAACAGTAGTTAAATCAGAGTCAACCTAATTATAATTTAAAAAATATAATTTAATTAAAATATATAAAAATAATCATGTATAATATGTATTTAAATAAAAAAAAGTATCCATCGATATGTAAATGCAATATTTATATATAAGTTACGCATAATTAAATAAAATAGAGTTATTAAAGTATAAATTTAGTGATAGACTCTTTTTTTTATTTAAAACAACATCATTTCTGATTCAATAAAGGGAGAAAAGTAAATATAAAGTGCAACTTAATTGACCAATCTAAAACTTTTGATAGGATTGACCTAAGAATATAAGAAATTGATTCCCTGATTCATTAATATGATTGAATAAATCAAGTTGAGTTTTAATATCATGTACGAACAGGATAATTATATTAATGTCAAGATTATTTTACTTGTTATTTATTCTAAGTTTGCCTGTGGCATTCATGTTCTTGTTCATATTTCTGGCTTTTATATATATATATATATATATATATATATATAATGGGATATATAAATCCACTTCGAAATTCAAGAATAGACAGAAGGAACAAAATAAGCGGCATATTCATAGCCTCTAAATATGGCAATGATGAAGGGGTGGTTACATTTTTGAAGTGTGACGCATTTGAAATCCTAGTAAAGTTGATGAAGCTTGTCTACACAAGAATGGTGCCTGATTTGTTGTTGATTGTGACGTGAATGAACATTCCAGCCGATCGTTATAGCTAGCTTGGCACATGGTCTTCAAAATGGTATAATTTAAATTAAATATTTACAAAACCTCTCCATATTTATTTTACAAAATTACGATAAGACTAGTAAACTGACAAATTAATTTGATTAAAAGTTTTGAATTAATTAGTTAATTGAATATTAATAATTTTTTCTTTATTCATTGAGTCTCAAACGAGGCCATTTTAGGTAAAGAAAAAATAGTGATCCATCAAATTTATAATTTAATAAATATGTTTTGTTGATATATATATATATATATATATATATATATATAGTTTATATGTAGATGAATACTTTTTTTAATTAATATATTAAATCAATGTAATAATCGATTTTTCAGTATTTTGTACAAAAGACAAGGTTAAGTTCATCAAAATTGCTTTTCCTTTTTGACTATGCGATGAAATGACCATCCTTCATTACTTTTGTGATAGGAGTCAATAATCAACAAAAAGTGCTAAAAGTACTTCAATTGGACAAAAAATAAAACAATCTAAAATGATCTGAGTGATATCTGTAAGGCTTTTAGTTTCTGTAGCTGCCAAGATGATGTAGAAACCCTTACTTAAATGACAAACGTGGAAATTAAATAGAGTAACAACCTACTTAATCTCTTCACGAGAGAAGGAATAGAGTGCGCATGAAATATTAAAGTTATTAATTTAATACTAGTAAAGTAATGAAAATTCGACTGATAAGTGAATTGATTAAAACAATAGTTCAAGAGTCAATGATTTAATTATAACTGAGTTGAGTGTCAATCTAATCCTAATTAAAATAATTAAAATGTACAGAAATAATTATATATAATAATAAAATAATATTTAAATAAAAAATAATCTACGAGCAAATGTAATATACATATTGAATCACATTTATTCTAATAAAATAGAATTATTAAATTAATAAACTATTATATTTTATTAAAACTTAAAACGATATTGTTTCAAGTTCAATGATAAAAAAAAATATATAAAATCTAATTCAATCAACATATATAAAACTCTTGATTCTACTTATTAAGAGATTAGTTTATTGATTTATTATTCTAACTTATTCATCCAATTTGAATTTTAATACCACGGAAGGTAGATAATGAAGTTGGAACATATTGACCAAGTCAATATCACCCTTAAATGCATGTTGCCATTACTAAATGAATTTAATAATATAAAATCTCTTCTAAGGGCAGTTTTTTGTTTTTTTATTGCTCACCCGATTCACCAGAACTTTACTCTGACTATATCCGGATTTGATTCATGTCATACACCTGGCTATAGTGTATGAATCTCCCAATAAGAATTTTCTGCATACGTTAAGACTTAAATTTGAAACTTTATTTAAGCGATATAAAGTCGTTTATCACTCGAATTAATCCTTATTGATCTTCTAAGGGTAGCTAATAAACTGCTTAAAGGTTACAGGTTGAGCTTTTACTAACAGGACATGTGCAATCCCGTTATCACAAATCACACATTCAAATAGGGTTCATGTATGTTTTGGGTTTAAGATTTAGTTCAAAACTGATTTTCTTGAACTTATAATTTATTAAATAATTAATTAATGCAAATTCATATGCTAATAATTTATAAAATTATTCCTACCATAAGTCAGTAGTTTATTTTTTTAAAAAAAAAATATAAGTCAAAAGTAAAAGTAGTATAAAAGGGTGTAGTTTTCCCACAAATGCTGCGTAAATCGAGCTGACTGTATTCATCTTTTTTTGACCTGAACCTTATTTTTCTTCTTGATTCATCAATGTTTGTCATCATCGTATTGCTTTTCACAAAGATGTTGAAGCAAATCCGTCAAAAGCAAAGAGAAAAAGAAAATAATTAATAATAAGATGTGAAATTAGATTTTGTTAAGTTTAGGAATTACTTGAAGAAATCTTGCAACAAGGCCAAAATAGAAAATACATTACATAAATTAATAGTTTTTTGGGTCAAATCTACTCTAAGTCTCTATATTTTTAATGAGTTCTAATTTTGATTCTTATTTTTTTTAATTTTTTATTCTTATATTTTATGCCATCTAAAATATTAGTTTTTATATTTTTATAAGGATTTAGATATAAGTTCAACTATGTTAACTTTACTAATGTAGCATTAATAGTGTTAAGTAGACTGACCTAGATTAATAGATATAGTCTATGTGTAGTAACTAAAATTAAAACTCAAAAATAGAAAGACCAAAACTTGTTAAAACTCATTAAACTCAAATATAATTTTTTATAAAATTATATAAATTAATATTTTAGACAATATAAAATATAAAAACAAAAATAATGAAAAAAAATATATAGATTAAAATTAAAATCTGTTAAAAATATAATGACTTAGAGCGAGTTTAATCTTTTTTTTTCTTCTTTTAATATTATTTTTTGTTTGAAAGGCATCATTAATTTTTTACATTCACCAAAGATTATGATTAAAAACGATCAGAATCATCATAACTTCACAAGAAAATATTTTAAAAAAAAGGGTAAGAAGTTGAAGCAGTAGTAATATTAATTAATTGCTCAATTGACTAGTTAGGCTTCACATCTCTGTCAATTTATTATTTTGAGCAAAGTTTGAAAGAATGAAGCAAAAGCGCAAAACCGTCGTCCATAAGTAGTTGAAAGTTGACTACTAACAACGGAGCTACGGCCCCTATGACTATGAAACGCGTTTCAAATACTATCTACCACCAAAAACCGTTTCTTTTTATAAGAAATAAATACATACATAATCAAGAAATAAGGAGGAGGTAATATTAGTTGTAAGTTACATAAATATGTCATAGAATATAACTTTATTTCCAAAAATACTTTCACTTAATTAATGATAATCCTAATTAGAAATTTACTTGTGGCTTAGTAATGAGATATTACCTCTCTCCTTTTAAAAAAACAAAAAATGATCAATATAATATTTAATTTTTTAAATTTTAAATTTTAAATTTTAGTCTTTCTAAAAATAATAGTTTAAGTTTATAATTAAAATGAGAATAAATTTAAAAGATACAAAATTATATTAACCCAAAATAAAAAAATATTATTATTTAGGTAAAAAGATTACTCTATAATAAAGAATAAGTACAACAATAACATGGCGGCATTACTAGTTCTAATAGAAATTAACTAAAGCTCATTAGTAGAAAAAATGTGGCCTCAAATTCACAAGTTGTTTGTGTATTTTTTATTTTAATATGTGAATAAAAAATGATTCAATTTTAAAAAATTATTAATTAATTACATTGAATTATATTATAAATGATTAATCAAGTTGGAACTTAGCGAAAAATAAATAAACACGCATCCACGTATCATCATTTATATTGATAAGTCTCGTTCTCTTTTGTTTTGTTCCTTTCATAGTTCTGACACACACACACGCTCTTGAAGGCTTTGGTGATTTCAAATGAATAATCGGAAGATGAGGGGATTGAAGCTTCCAAGCTTAACAATGGTGGCTCTCTTGTTCTTTGCCGTTTTCATTACCGCCCAGATCGAGCTCTCTGCATTATTCTCTATGATCTTTTCGCCATCTTCGTCTTCCTCGTCTTCTTCTGCTGATCTCTCTCTCACTTCAGCACTTTCTAATCATTCAGCAACTTCAAGAGACCAGCCTCCCCCAGGTATGGCTTCATTTTCCCTCTCCCCATATCTTCGATTAAAAAATATGTCTAAATCAGGAAGGATTTGATTATCATACAATTTTGGATATGAATTTGGGTCTCTTAATTTTTTCAAGAGTTTCCTAGAAAATTTCCTTTTATGTGGTAGAATTTCATAGTTAATAGGAGCTGCGGAAAAAAAAACAGCAAATTTATATAGTAATTTTTTTATCATTTTTATATAACATATATATAATAATAATTTTCAAAACTGTTTTCTTATTTTGTGCTTTATTCCATTTTATGTATTATCTGAAACATGATACTATATCATATACAGCAACGATCAAAGCTTGTTTGCGCATTATTTAAATTGATTAATTTTTTTCATAAAAAAATTAGATTAATTTTTCTATTTTATTTTTTGATAAAATCGTCATAAAAAATATTCCTTAGAATTAAATTATCAACTAGATTTTACCCCATCAGTTCGTAAGGGAATGCATTTTCAATTTTCACATACCAATGCATGATAATCATGCCAAATAAAAATGCACAGTTCGTTTGATTATAATTTTACATATTAATAATATTAATGATACTGAATTATTGATGATTATTTTTTCGATGTGTAATTAGAAAAGGCACGTGGCCAAATCAAGCAAATAGCCACCCGAATCAGCTGTGTCCGCACTTCCATCCGTTACGATCTCTGCAACATCAGTGGCCCCACCGTTGTGGACCCCACTACGACTACATTCTATTTTATGGACCCCGGAAAATCCAACAAGCCCAAAATTATGGAGAACATTAAGCCATATCCAAGAAAATTTGACGATGATGTTATGCCCAAAATCAAGGAGGTCACTCTCATCTCAGGCCCAAAAGGCCCAAAATGTAAGGTCCACCACAACACGCCTGCCTTGGTATTCTCTGCGGGCGGGTACACCGGGAACTTCTTCCATGATTTCAATGATGGATTCATTCCTTTGTTCATCACCATCAACACCATTTTTCCCAACCATCGAGATTTTGTGATGGTCCTATCTGAGGGTCCTAATTGGTGGCGCATCAAGTATGAAGATCTACTTAACACATTTAGCAAGCACCCAATTATTTATCTAAGAAACGAAACAAAATCCCATTGTTTCCCTTCAGCTCATATAGGCCTCATTTCACATGGTTTTATGACCATAAACAACACATTATTACCAAACTCAAAGACATATTTACATTTTCGTGAAGCCATACATAAAGCGTTTGGCAACGACCATAACCAAATTTCATCACCGAAGAATCTAACTTTCCGACCACAACTCGTGTTCGTCATCCGAAAAGGCGCCATCGGTCGAGTAATAGTAAACCAAGGAGAAGCAATTCAAGTCATGGAAGAAGTAGGTTTTGATGTGGTTGTTCTTGAGGTTAAGGAGAATACATCACTACATGAGTCTTATGCACTTATCAGTTCAAGCCATGCTATGATCGGTGTGCATGGCGCTGCACTCATGCATTCGTTATTCCTCCGACCAGGATCAGTGTTCATGCAAATCGTTCCTATAGGGGTTGAATGGGCGGCTAAAACATTCTTTGGGAGGCTTGGGAAAGGGTTAAAATTGGAGTACATGGAGTATCACATTGAAGCAGAAGAGAGTAGCTTAGCGGAAAAGTATGGGAAGGACAGTTTAATGCTAAGAAACCCAACTGCCTTACAGAATGGTGGGTGGCCAATAGGACTAATGGATATATATTTAAAGGAACAAGATGTGAAGTTAAACTTGGTTAGGTTTAGAGGGTACTTAGAGAAAGCCTACAAAAAGGCCTACAAGTTCATGCACAAAGAAAGAAGTGGAATTTTAGGGAAACCCTAAAAATAGGGTCATGTAATATTTGAGAATATATGGCCTAGCTTGAATATCCCTCAAATGACATTTAGTGAAGTGATCCTAGGGAGATAGAAAGAAATTTGCAGCTTCAATTATTTTTTATGTCTATCTTTTTCAAGATAATTGTTATTTTATATTATTTTTAAGATTATTTTTTATTAAAGAATAAAATTTTCATTTTAAAATAGAAATATAATGTTGTGTATATGGAAAAGACATCTTTGCATGATTCATTTTATACTTAATATTGATGAAAATAAAAATATATTATACTTGTTATTCATTTTAATCATTCGGGCTACAAGAGCAATTTGTAAAGTAATTTCTTTAATTAAGAACATTATAAAAAATTCAAATTAAATTAAAAAGTGGTTCTTAAAGATTTTTATGGCTACTTAAATTGAATAAAATGTGGGTGCAAATATAAAATGAGTATATTATTTTTTAAAAAAATCTAATAATATTAATATTACTAATCACTAAATAATAATATATTAGACAAATAATGATAGAACATAAGAGAAAAACAAGTTAAACATCATAAAACTTTTCCTTCATTCTATACAAGGAAAAAAAGGACAGGAGGAGCCGCACGGGAACATTGTCTTAAAAAAAATCGAGAATATCATGAGAAATAAAAACTGTAAACCCATAGAACATTCGACCTGTTTGGGTTCTCAATGACCTTAAGCTCAGTAGATTTGGACGGCCTAGATTTAATATATTTTTAACTGACTTTTTTAGATCAAAAAATCATTTTTTTGAAAAAAAATATTGTTAAAGATTATTTTTATTTTAGATTCTCTACCTATCAAAATAACTATTTAAAAAATAAATATATAAAATTATATCTAGACCGTGTAAATTAGATCTAAATTGTCCAGAGATCTAATGAGCATATAGTGCACATCATCTTGATGAACAGTTTCATAGAACACTTGAATCTTTTAAAACGGTTCGGAATCATTGTAAAACTAAAACCATAAACAACAACAACTGTTGAGACTTCGGAAACCAAAGATGAGAGCTTTAAGTCTAGAAATAGGAGGGGGCACACGAATACAGGCTTCCACTACCACAAATTATAACGTACGCTCTCCTACTTGAGGAAACCTTAGGCGGGCACCCCTCCCAAATGCAATGGAGGTCACCAACCTAGGCCATAGGCCTTCTTGATTACCCATTGGCCCCGTCCAGGTAAGTATGTTTTAATTGTCGTGCCTCAAGGCATTCTGTAACCTTGTGGATGTGGGATTAACTCCACCCCACTTCTTCAACTTCGTACTCATATTTCTAGCTGAAAAAGCATGTAATTAAATCAGAGAAAAGTTCCTCAATTCCTACACTGTAAGGATAGCCCTGGAAATTGGAACATGAGTGTTGAGCCCAGATATATAGGAATGTGACTTAAAGATATTTATCAAGGACGACTGAGACAATGAAGAGTCGTCTGCGTGTTCACATAGAGAAGGCAAAAGCAGAGGAGTAAGATATCTAATTCAGATGGCATTAGAAATATGAGAATGAAGCCACATTAGAAATATGTAAGGACACCAAGGTAAAGGGTTAGCAATTGTAAGCCTAATTTACTTTGATTTAACTATCAGCTCTTAGAAGTTAGAAGTACTTGTTCTTTATGTGATCTAAGTCATTGACGATCCATCATTATTCCACTTCTCTTCTTCAACTTCATTCTCCATGACCCTGTTTATTACAAGTGTGTGGTTTTTCTGATGAAAAACACACTTAATCCCATGAATATATATGTCATAAGGATAGGAAAGCTCAGACTTTGAAATCATCCAAAGGAAAAGACAGTCTATTTTCTATATCAGAATTTGTTCACAATGAGGAACATGAACAGATTCGAAAACTAACTAACATAAGGACGCTGCAGAGACAAATTCTAAACTCTAAAAACGAAAGTTTCTAAGATACGCCCATTTCTCTCCCACCCACAACTGAATCAAGGTAAAACCTCAAACCTGAGAATCATAATTGATGATACAACCAAGTACACCACCAACCTCAGAACTAGGAATAGAAGGGGCCGCGCGAACGCAGGCCCCCACTGCCACAAATTATGACGTAGGCTCTCCTACTTGAGGAGACCTTAAGCTGACACTCCTCCTAAGTGCAATGGAAGGCATCAGCCTAGGCCATTGGCCCTCATGATCACCCATAGACCTCGTCCAGGTAAGTATGTTTTAATTGTCTGCTTCGTTCCCTTCTATAGGCATCACATCCTCCTCTATTTTGTAACCTCGTCGATGTGGGACTAACTAACTAACTGCACTGATCTTCTTCAACTTCAGTCTTGGTGAGCTAAGCGTGAGCTAATAATGAATAGTTCCTACTTACTGTAGTATCTTTATTCTTTATTAACGACGAGTAGAGAGGACTTCACTAATAAGAATCGGAGCAAGAAAGAATCAAAGTTAGAAAGAAACTGTGTGTATATATATAACTTCGCCGCCTAAGAAAGCAAATGGCTCCTCAGGTAGCAGAGAGTGAAGCCCCAAAGAGATGCAACAGATGCGAACAAAGAACAATATGATACAGAAGTGGCAAAACTTGTATAATAAGCAACTGGTGGAAATATGCATGGATCAATGGATTCTCTGTTTATCTCTGTTTATACGGACACAAAACATTTGAATCTTTAGAAAAAAGTTCAGAATCACTGTAAAACTAAAACCATAATCAAGTGCGACTTTTGAGACTTCGGAAACCAAAGATGAGAGCTTTAAAACTAGAAATAGGAGGGGGCACAAGCATACAGGCTTCCACTACCACTAATTATAACGTAGGCTCTCCTACTCGAGGAAACCTTAGGTGGGCACCCCTCCCAAATGCAATGGAGATCACCAACCTAGGCCACAGGCCTTCTTGATTACCCATTGACCCCACCCAAGTAAGTATGTTTTAATTTGTAACCTTGTGGATGTGGGAATAACTCCACCCCACTTCTTCAACTTCGTACTCATATTTCTAGCTGAAAAAGCTTCTAATTAAATAAGAGAAGAGTTTATCAATTCCTTCACTGTAAGGATAGCCATATAAGTTGGAACATGAGTGTTGTTGAGCCCAAATATTTGCTATATAAGAATGTGACTTGTAGATATTTATCAAAGAAGACTGAGACAATGAAGAGTCCTTTGTGTGTTCATATAGAGAAGGCAAAAGCAGAGGAGTAAGATATCTAATTCAGATGGCATTAGAAATATGAGAATGAAGCCACATTAACAGTCGAAGGGTACGTATGTCTCTGTAATTGAGATATGTGAGAACACCAAGGTAAAGGGTTAGCAATTGTAAGCCTAATTTACTTTGGTTTAACTCAGTTCTTAGAAGTACTTGTTCTTCATGTGTTCGAAGTCATTGATCCATCATTATTCCACTTCTCTTCTTCAACTTCATTCTTCATGACCCTGTTTATGCCAAAGTTAGTGTGGAATCTTTTTCTGCCTTATTATTTGTGCGTAGATTTAATCAATGTATGAATTGCATAAACAAAAAATTGACAGAAAGAAACAAATCTAAGCCATTTTATAACACTCTTTTCATCATTTTGATTCAAGAAACACAGACAAAATCATGAGCTTCCAAGAACAAAGATGCATTCCTAGGGTTTCAAAAAGGAGACGACGAAGGACAACATGTTTCCATTGAAGAAAAGTTTGTCGGGTACCGATTTTCCTTAAGGAAGAAAAGGAATATAGTAACATATAACGTTACTAATCTTTAGATTAAGAATTATGAATAAATTTACAAAAGATGATTTTAAAATGTGTTTTTCTTAGGACAAAACTTACCTGCAGTCCCTTGTATCGAGTACATCCAGTTAGCCTATCAACAAGTGCCACCTGGACTAACTAAATAGGTCAACATTGAACGCCGTCCCTT
This sequence comes from Leucaena leucocephala, assembly GCA_037074615.1. Classification (NCBI taxonomy): domain Eukaryota; kingdom Viridiplantae; phylum Streptophyta; class Magnoliopsida; order Fabales; family Fabaceae; genus Leucaena; species Leucaena leucocephala. Next base: position 11,070,079 of record CM073563.1, on the reverse strand, counting down.
CTCTTGCAGCGGTCGTTAGTTTAAATCAAATGTCTGAGTTTCTCTTTGTCAGCTTGTCCGCAAAAGCGATGGACAAAATCTTGACGACTTAGCTAAGCATATATATATATATATATATATATATATATATATATATATATATGTATGTATGTATGTATGTATATATGAAACTTGAGATTGAAATTAATGTGTGCAGAAGAAGTGGGACATTTGAGCATGAAGCAAGGGAGTTGCTTCAGATTGAGAATAGAACACGTGAAAGACACGATCCTCTTCCCTCCCCTATCTCCACCTCTTTTGCTCCTTTCTTCTTCATGAAATCTGCATATCCTTCAAGATTAGTCTCTCTGTTTGAGCCCTCTGTTATACTTAGCCTTCAAACCATGCCATTCGGCCTCACTTCCTCTGCCGTCTCTTTCTCTATCCTCTTCTCGCTTCCAAAATAAATATGTATCGTCATTATCCCTTTGATTTTCAAGTCATGTACATTGTTCTAAATTGTCTTCACTGCCACGTGGTGTGCCATGTTTCCAACGGTGCTGTAGCCGGAGAGAAACACCAGAGAATCTGCTTGCTGAAGCCAAATCTTAGAGGCGGCTTGATCATGAAACCATTCGAGCGAGCTGTAACAATCTTCATAAGCCGTAGGAAGCCGATGCTCCGGAGACAAACGGTAATCGACTGAAAAAACAATGGGTTGAGGGGAAACTGAGAAGTCGTATAGGAATTGGTGGTAGCGGAGCCATGTGGTGTAGCTGATGCATACCATCGCCGTGGAAGTAAACCTTGACGAGAAGCTTGTGGGAAAGGGAATGATAATGAGGGACGAAGAGCCTTGCGGTGACTGGTTTTGAGGGGTGTCCTTGGATTTGTAGGAGTTGGATGACTTTCCAGAAGGTGGCGCGATTTCAGGGCAAGCGTTGACAGAACCATCGGACGACCAAGTAACCTGGGGATTCTGCTATTGACGACATTATCCCTGGTCTGCGCAGGTGAAAAGAAGCCGACGACCAAGAGAAACTCAGCCTTTCATCGGAACTGACAACCATAAACGGCGTGAATTGGTTACCGGTTTAATGAGTCCAGGTGGCATTTTTTTATAGGCTAACTGGATGCAAGGGCCTGGAGGTAAGATTTGTACTTTTCTTATTATCTTTACTTTATCCTAACAGCTGATTAGTTTATTATCTCTTAAATATAATGATTCTCATACTATTTTGATATTTAAAGTTCACTTTTTCTTAAATTAAATAATTTGCTTTATGTCTTGCATATTAAATATACCAAATAATAAGAAATAATTAAACAGAAAATAAATTTATTTACTAAGATAAGAGATAATAATATTATCACAAAGGATCTCAATGAAATGAAAGGATTTTTTTTTGAGACTCACACAATAATAAAATAAAATAAAGATCTTTTCACCTACTCCTCATTTTCAATCATTTAGCACATATAATATAAGGGAAAAATATCATTTAGGTCATGTGGAAGGAATTATATTTTAAACAAATCTTAAAAAATAGCATAATTAATATAAAATTTTATAGGACTTTAAATTAATTTTTTCTAATTGTGAAAAGATATAATTGTTTATAAAACTTAAATATTTTTCTTTTCCCCGTAATTCATCTATTATCAACATTAAGAATATACTCTCTCTATTTTCATTATATTGCCTTAATTTCCTCTCTATTTTTTCCCATTTTTACAATCTTTTTGCTTAAATTCTCTTGCTGTGGGAGACGCCCCCACCATGCACCCTTAGTTCCTTTCCCTGCAAAATAGTCAAGAGATTATTTGGGTAAAACCTAAACTCACCAATTTTATTCTACCAAATGTCTATCCTTTTTCCCTCATTATTTGTTTTCATATACACATCAATGAAATTAATCTTGTGCTTTTTCAACAGATATTTGGCTTCTGAATATTTCCAACATGGATTAGTATTTGATAAAATTGATGCTTATGCTTACAGAGTTATTTTATTAGAACTGATAACTGACTGGAGTTATTTTACTTGAGTGTATTAAGAAAGAATGAGTATTATAAATGTTGCTATAAAATGTGAATATCAAAGTATGGTCTGATATGGGAGGGAACATGAGTTGTTATTATAACATACGAAGTTGTTAATGTGAGTGGTTGTATTATGAATAATTTGTGTCTTGTGCAAGTTGATATTACTTATAGTTGAGCTATAAAATCAAGCACAAATTTACTATTGCTATACACACCTACTTAAACATACTACTATGTCATATTATTTTGTTTATATATATTTATCTAGTTCAACTTCATGATCTTCTAGAATCCATTAGATATTTTTATTTTATGAAATAGAATATGGTTGATGATCCAATTTACTTTACAATGATGCATTGCATCATATTTCTTTCTTTACTTATATATATCTACTTAATTTTATGCAATTAACTTCTATTTTCTTATCATTGTCTCTCTCTTTTGCATATGATCTATTGCAAATAACTTGTGATATATACTTAATTATTTAATCCTTAGATCTAAAGGAAAAATAATTTCTATAGGTAGCTACCCTCCCTTCATGGACTACTTTTGAGCTGTGAGTATTCTTTATGATGGTATTATTATTTGTTTTTTATTTAAAAACTTTGAAAACCTCTTAGAGCTTTTGAAATATCATTTCTATTATATTTTTAGTCAAGTTTTAGTCTGCTCTTAGATTATGAAAGTGTGCTGAAATTGTGGTTAGTATATGTTACATCAATAAGAAAAGCTATGAACAAATGAAAACTTATCAATAGTATAATTTAATGAAATGTAAACCTTTGGTTTGTTCTTACACTAGTCCATTGGATTAATATAAATGAATGACAAGATTTATCAGGTTTGGTCTAATCAACTTGTTTTGGAGCATTCGCTATGATAAAGCAATAACTTCATTTTTTGTATGCCTCAAGGAACTTGCAAGGTTTGCCAATTCTAAGGATTAAGAGAATAACATTCCACCTCTGAAGTGTTTTAAATTGCCTTATAAGTAAGTTTTATCATATGATGAAGTGGCAATAGATCTTATATCTACACATGATCTTAAATATATCCTGGAATATTAAATCCATAAATAAATTGAAAGATATCATGCACAATCTGTAACTACCATCCCCCCCCCCCCACTTTTCTTTTCTTTTTTGGAATTATGAGATATTTATTTATTATATAACCTGTTTAGATATTAATTAGGATAATTAATAAATATTTCTGACTGTGGCCCGTAGTCATTGGACCCAGTCCAAGATGGGTTATTAACTCAATTTATTTAAGGTTAATTTTCTGATGGTGGAAATTAACAATTCATTGAGTGTGAGATCTCTTTTCTGAGTCCAGAACGAAACCATATTCTCAGCTCTATTTCTGAAGGTTCCCCACTAGTGACGGCTGAAAATAAATTGCCATCATTGTGCCTAATCAGCTGAAAGAACCTGTGATTTATCTGATAGTGTTCTCTTTTGACAGGTATCCTAATTGATCCCCTCAGATCAATCAAGCTAATGGCGAGAGGTAACTTTAAGTCTTCCACTGCATCTCATATAGGTTTTATGTTTGAGTATTGTTAATCTGGATTGATTACATTGCATTTGAGATGTTAATTTTCTAACATGTGGTATTAGAGCCTTGTTTGATATCACTCTTACCTTTCTTATTGATTTTTTATGTTCATGAGATGAATATGGGATACAAGATTTTTATTATTATTATTATGCCTTTAACCCTTTTCTCTTTTGCGACGGCGAGAGAGGGAAAGTATTTGCTACTGTAGCGACAGAGAAGCAGTTGGCATGAGAGAATCCACTAGCGAGAGTGAATGGAGAGAGAGCAATCAGCGAGAGATTCTTTCCTCTGAGATGGTGAGATATGAGACAGCATGAATGAGAGCCCACAGTCGCCGTTAAACTCGCTGAAAGAAGAGGTTGCCATGACGGTGAGATTTATGGTTAAGCTCACTGGAATCTGGAGAACAAACTCTCCCTGCAATCGCCGTCGGGACCACCAAAAAATGAATGGACGCGCTGTTTCATCTGGAAGCTGCTGGTCGCTGGATATAAAAACAATAAAAAAAATGTTGCTTCTCGACCGTACGGGTTCTGGGCTGGTTTTACAAAAAAAAAAATTATTTCAGTGTTTTGGGTCGCCAGAAAAGATTTTGTTTTTTATTCTAGGCCACTTTGCTGTTTAGGCCCATTCTATCATTACTTTTTTTTTTGGGCTGGACTGCTTGTTTTCTGGGCCAAACAATTTTTTTCCCAGAAAGCGTTTTTTGGCCTTATGTTTTTGGTTTTATTTCTGAAAATTATTTTGAGCCCTATTTTTTGACCTTTATGTATGGGTCATTTGGTTTTATTTCCAGAAAATTATTTTGGCCAATTTAATTTGATTTTCCAGAAAAGTTTAATTATATTTCATGCACTGCAAATGTTTTAAATTAATTTCTCTATTATTTTAATTTTAACAAAAGGTATTGATAAATTTTAATTTTTGTGTTATTTAATTGCCTATTTTATTTTTTAATTTCTCCCCAAGCAATTAAATTAACTATTCAATTTTTGTAAAAACCTTTTGAGTTGAAATTAATTTATTAGACATTTTTGGGTGCATGGAATAGTGAGAGAATTTAAATTAAATTATTTAGTTACTTTTATTGATTAAATTAATTTATTAAATACTCTATTATGTTGTGCATATTTAGATTTTCAATGCACGTTATTGATATTTGTGATTAGCATGTATTTTTATGAGGAGTAGCCACTGCATCCTTATTTATTTGTGTTGCATGCATTTAGTAATCACATATGGATTTAAAATATCAATTGTAATTAAATGTATAGCTATGATTTATCTTTGTCCACAGATAGATATCTCATAATTGTACATTTAATTAGGGTGGAATAGAATGGCCTCGTTATTTTCTAATTAACCCACAGGTATTGGAAAATTATGAATGCGTTCTAATTCTATTATTTGAGATAAATACCTGGCTATGCTAATGTCTTTACCCACAGGTAGATATTGGTGATACGTATTTATATTGCTTGCATGCTGCATTTGAGCTAAGTATGTATACATGACACACTGACTTGTGATTGCTTCAAATTATTACTGTTATCTTATTTGTACATTTATCTGTTCTTAGTTTACAGATTCAATTGCTGCCCCCAGGATTATGGCTGATGTAAGCAACAAAATAATCTTAGATGGTAGCATTAACTATGCTCATTGGAGAGATGATGTTTTGCTGCAGTTTGGTTTCTTGGACTTAGACTATGCCTTGAGGTTTGATAAACCTCCAAGACCTAATGATGCCTCCGATGACATAGAGACAAAGGAAAGGTATAATATATGGGAGCGGAGTAACCACTTGTCTCTTCTACTTATACAACAAAGGATCACTAGGAGCATTAGGGTACAGTCCCTAAGTGCGACATAGCCAAAGGATACTTGGAAGCCTTGGATAAGCAATTCAAGCTGACAGACAAGCAGATGGGTGGTGCCATCATGTCTGAACTGTACACCATAAGGCTTACAGGTATTAGTGGTGTGAGGCAACATATCATGAAGATGAGAGATCTAGCCTCTCAGCTGAAATCCTTTGAGATGAAACTTACAGAGCAATTCTTAGTGCAGCTAGTTCTAAACTCTCTTCCTGCTTAATATGAAGCTTTTAAGATCTCCTACAACACACATAGGGAAAATGGTCAGTAGATGAACTGTTGTCCATGTGTGTTCAAGAAGAGACTAGATTGATGATGAGTGGGAAAAATGCACAAAAGGAAGCTTATCTAGCATAAGGTTCCATGGCTGGCAGTGGACGTGGAAACAGGGGAAAGAAAGATAAAAGGAAAAAGTGGAAAATTCCTGTTGTTTCAACTGCCAACAAAAGGAAAGACATATGCTTCTTATGTAAGGAAAAGGGACACATGAGGGATGATTATCTCAAGAGGAAGGGATGGCTAGCAAAGAGAGGTATGCTTTCATCGTGTGTTACTTTTGAGTCTAACTTTTCTAGCGTTAATGATGACACTTGATGGATTGACACTGGGTCAATGATCTACATTTCTACTACCATGCAGGGCTTTCTAACAAGCAAGCCTCCACATCCCAATGAGAAAATTGTCTTATCAAGCAGTGGGAGAGGAGATCTTGTGAAAGCTGTTAGAACTTTTCGCATTCATCTTTCGAATAAAAGTGTTTTAGAACTTTATGATATTTTTTATGTTCCCTCTTACAAGAGGAATTTAATTTCTATGTCAAAACTTATTCCATTTGATTATCACTTAGTTCTTTCGAAGAAACTTATGAGTTTGTCAAAGGATTCAATTTTAATTACGAATTTAGTTATGGTTGATAGCTTGTTTAAAATTATTTTTGATTCGTCACAATCTTTTTCTGTTTCGCGTGGTACTAAGAGAAGTGTCATTGATGAGATTTCTTATAGCCTGTGGCATAGGAGATTGGGTCATATCTCTGTTGATAGAATTAAAAGGTTAAATAAAGAAGGAATCCTTCCATCTTTAAACCATTCAGAGTTTGATTCTTGTGTAGACTGCATAAGGGAAAAGCAGACCAATAAGTCATATAAGGGGGCTAAAAGAAGCTCTGAGTTGCTAGAAATTATACACACGGATATTTGTTGCCATGATTTGACTACGCATGGTCAAAGGTACTTTATCACCTTTATTGATGATCATTCACAATACATGTATGTCTACATGCTTTATAATAAAAGTGAGGCACTAGATGCTTTCAAGGAATATAAAGTAGAAGTAGAAAAATATATTGGGAAACCAATCAAGATCGTGAGATCAGACCATGGTGGTGAGTATTATGGTAGATACACTAGTGAAAGACAAGCAGCAGGTCCATTTGCTGAATTTCTTCGAGAGCAAGGTATAGTGGCTCAATATACTATGCTTGAATCACCTGACATAAATGGTGTAGCTGAGAGAAAAAATATGACCTTGCTAGATATGATTAGGAGCATGATGAGTAGCTCCAAACTGTCGTCTTCTCTGTGGAAGAAAGCACTCATGATAGCCACATACATATTAAACAGGGTTCCAACAAAGGCAGTGTCTAAGACACCCTTTGAGATCTGGAAAGGAAGAAAATCCAGTTTAAATCATTTCAAGGTATGGGGTTGTCTTGCGGAAGTAAGAGTGTATAATCCACAGGAGAAGAAGTTGGATCATAAGACCATTAGAGCTTACTTTGTAGGCTATGCGAAGAAGTCTAAGGGTTATAAGTTTTATTATCCTCCACCTTCTACAAGGTTTATGGAGTTTAGGAATGCCAAGTTTCTTGAGAATGATGTGATTAGTGGGAGTGATTATCTATTAGATGATAACATAGAGTGAACCATTAATATCATTCATGAGACGATGTCAATAGTCAAAGTTCATCCCACTGTTAGGATTGACATTAAACGTGATGTAGACCATGTGGCTCAAGTTGACAGTGATGAACAAGATGGACACATACCTGATGGTCAACCTATCACACAAGTGGAACCACCACGAAATGTGATAGAGGATATCATTGTTCAGCAACCTGATTTAACCCAAGAGGTTGAATTAATGAGATCAACTAGAGAGAGAAGATCGGCATTACCTGATGACTATGTAGTGTATTCTGCTGAGGTTGACTGTGATATAAGCGTTGAGAATGATCCTTTGTCATTTACTCAAGCTGTGAGGAGTGTGAACTCCAAGTTGTGGCATGATGCTATGATTGATGAAATGAATTCCATGGCAAATAACCATGTTTGGAAACTTGTAGAGTTGTCTAATGGGTCTAAGGCCATTAGTTGTAAATGGGTTTACAAAATCAAGAAAGACTCACAAGGTAACATCGATAGATACAAGGCTAGGTTAGTTGCAAAGGGATTCACTCAAGTGGAAAAAATCGATTACAGTGAAACTTTTTTGCCTGTATCTAAGAAAGATTCATTCCATATCATCATGGCATTGGTTGCCCATTTTGATCTGGAGTTACACCAAATGGATGTTAAGACTACTTTCCTCAATGGTGAACTGGAGGAAGAAGTCTACATGAAATAACCTAAGGGATTTGTTGCAGAAGGTAAAGATCAATTGGTGTGCAAGTTGAAGAAATCAATATATGGTTTGAAATAGGCTTCACGGTAATGGTACTTAAAGTTCTATGAAGTAATCACGTCATTTGGTTTTGTTGAGAACATCATGGATGATTGTATATACCATAAGGCTAGTGGGAGTAAAATCATATTCTTGATTTTGTATGTAGATAACATACTACTTGCTACTAATGATCTAGGACTATTGCGTGAGGTGAAACAGTTTCTGTTTAAAAGTTTTGACATGAAAGACATGGGTGAGGCTTCTTATGTCATTGGCATAAAGATCCATAAAGATATAACCCAATGTCTTATAGGCTTGTCTCAAGAGGCTTACGTTGTCAAAATTCCTGAACGATTCAAGATGCAGAACTGTTCATCTAACGTGACTCCTATTGAAAAAGGGGACAAGTTTAGTCTGAGTCAATGTCCTGAAACTAAGCTTGATAGGAAACAGATGGAAAGGGTCCCATATGCCTCAGCGGTAGGAAGCTTGATGTATGCACATGTTTGTACAAGACCTGACATCGCTTTTATTGTGGGTATGTTGGGAAGATACCAAAGTAATCCTGGGGAAGCACATTAGACAGCTGCAAAGAAAGTGTTTAGGTACCTACAAGGCACTAAACACTACATGCTCACATACAGGAGAACAGAAAGTTTGGACGTGATTGGATACTTAGATTCAGATCTTGGAGGATGCATAGACTCGAACAAGTCTACATCTAGTTACATCTTCCTATTGGCAGAAAGGGATATATCGTGGAGAAGCGCTAAGCAAACTCAAATGACTCCTTCTACTGGTGATGCTGAGTACATTGCGTGTTTTGAAGCAAGTTCATAAGCTATTTGGATAAGGAATTTTATTGTTGGGCTTAAGATTGTGGATTCAGTCTTTAAGCCAATCAGAATGTATTGTGATAACGCAGCTGCGGTGGCCATAGCGAACAACAAAAGGAATAAAAGTCGCAGCAAGTTTGTTGAACTTAAGTTCCTTTGCTTGAGAGAAAGGGTTCAGGATGGCCAAGTTTTCGTTGACCGTATTAGTACATTGGATATGTTGGCTGATCCTTTGACGAAAAGGTTGAAGCTGAACATTTTTGTCACACATGTACCTCATATGGGACTTCGTCCTACTTTTGATTAGTGGAGGTATGAGCAATAAAATTATATTTTGTGGTTTATCATTTCAATTTGTGATTGTATACATTTTGTATTATTGAAATTGATAAACATTAAGACAGGAACATATTAACATTGAGTTCATGTATATTGTGATACCCATTAAGTGATGGTGCTACCTGTAATACATGGAAGGTAATACCCGATAAAAGGAGACTTATCGCCTTGATTCTTGTAGCACGGCATCAGTTTACCTAGACAGGGCAATGACATTGAGTATACAGGCCAAGTGGAGGAATGTGAGATATTTATTTATTATATAACCTATTTAGATATTAATTAGGATAATTAATAAATATTTTTTAGTGTGACCCATAGTCATTGGGCCCAATCTAAGGTGGGTTATTGACTCAGTTTATTTAAGGTTAATTTTCTGATTGTGAAAATTAACAATTCATTAAGTGTGAGATATCTTTTCTGAGTCCATAGCGAAACCCTATTCTTAGCTCTATTTCTGAAGGTTCCCCACTGGTGACAGCTGAAAACAAGTTGCCATTACTGTGCCTAATCACCAGCTAAAAGAACCTGTATTTATCTGACAGTGTTCTCTTTTAACAGGTATCCTAATTGATCTCAGTTCTCCTCAAATCAATCAAACTAATGGCAAAAGATAACTTTAAATCTTCCGCTGTATCTCATATAGATTTTATGTTTGAGTATTGTTAATCTGGATTGATTACATTACATTTGAGATGTTAATTTTCTAACAGGAATGACAAATACCATGGGCTGTTGATTTTGTAGAATTGATATTGACAAATTCGATAACTACCATTTTACCAAAAACAGCTTCAACGAAGAAATCACAATCATAAAACTTTTAGTCTCACTCTTACTCCTTTTTTTTTTTTACCTTTTTAGGTTCAATAGGCAGGAATCCCAACCAGTGTCAAGTAGCCCAAGAACAAGCTTAATTCTACAGAAGGATGCGTAGAAACACATCTTATTGATGGGGTTAGACACTTCCAGATATAAGGGCCTGCTTATGATTCCTAGATGGTTGATCTCATGGTTCAAATCATTGCATCATTGTAATCAAAGACTACTAATGTGTGATTTAGAATCTAGTACTTAATCACTAAGTTGACAATTAGTGACAATTATTATTAACCAAAAACATGCAATTGGGAAGAAAAATAATAACTCCACCATGAAAGAATAATAAGTCCACGGTAAAGGAATCACAATTTGGCAACATTTCTTCTTGGCTAATTGATCAATATGCTCACCATGGATTAGGAAGATCTTTAATGATTGTGACCATCTCCTTAATACCTCTTATCGCATGTTTGAAACCTAGATTTTAGCTTATATTTATAGGTATGTAGAAGTAAATATGGATTCTAATGCTATTGTTTGGTCATTATTTGTTTGATTTCTTTCACATTTGTTTTTTTTTTTTGGGCTCACAGGTAGAAATAGAAACCTTCAAAAATCACATATTACTCCATATATGGCCCTACCTTCAGTTGATTCCATTCAATAAGGACACTAAGCAAATCTACCTCTAGAATTGCTTCAGTAATTTGTTTCTTGACTATTGCAATTGTAACCCTTTTGGCATATGTTAAGCTACTATGAAATCATCCTTCACATCAGGACTAAGTGTTGCCTATCCCAATTGGCAATGACTCTAGCACGAACAATAAAATATTGACTACTTCTTTGTAATTAGGATTTTGACAATTACTACCAAATTCTGTCATTATATAAGTTTAAGAAATGTAATATTTTTATTTTGTTAATGAGAGAATTTAATGATGTTCAATTATGTGGTGTGACATTTCGTTGCTTGGTTAGGTAGGGAATTTGACAATTGCATTTATGTGAAATAATAACAATAGCTCACATAAGACACTGGTGACAGCATCCTAAGACCTAGAATGGACCAAAATAATTCTTATGTAGGTGAAAAATAACAACTCCACTATTAGGAAATAATAACTCTATAGTAAATGAATAACAACCTAGACATATTTCATGTAAGGATTTTGGGAGACAGGAATCCATTAGACACAAAAGTCCAACACATGCAATGAACTAAAAAACAAGATCATGGGAATAATAAAAAACAATTTCACCGATAAAAAATTATGAGTGCATGTCATACCAAAACATGTAATGAAGCTAACGAGAGCTAATTATGAGGGGAATAATTACAACTCTACCGCTAGGAAATAACAACTCAACCACTTAAAAAATAACTACCTCACCACTAGAAAAATGACAACTACACCACTAGAAAATAACAACATCATGGTGAAGGAATAACAACTCAATAATTGAAAAGATAAATACCCCCAACTGAAAAAATAATAACTCCACCACTAGAACATGGCAAATCCAAAGTGTAGTAATAACATCTCTACCAATAGTAAAATAACAACTTGACAACTGGAAAAATAATAACTTCACTACTAGGACATAACTTCTGCATGGTAAATAAATAACAACTTAAGTGCATTTTTGTGTCATTTTGGAAGACCTAAAATGTACTGGGTAGAAGAATAATAACTCATCACTACGAAATAACAACTCCGTTGTAAAATAATAACAACTTGGACACTTTTTTCCCAAAAATGAACAAAAAAAGTTAGTTTGGGTAGAAAAATGACAACTATACGACTACAAATAATAACTCTATAGTGAATTAATAATAACTATAATATATTTTTAAACATTGAGGATAATTATGTCTTTTCACAATTAGAAAAAATTAATCTCAAGTCACATATAACTTCACAATAATTTTGTCATTTTCTGAAACTTTTTTACAATTGAATTCCTTCCATGAGGCCTATATATAAGTTTACTTAATATAAATTACATACTACCGTGTTACTTTTATTTCACAAGAGCATATGTTATTTTTATTTTGCATTAATACCAACAGATTTAAACATAAACACACAATATTTAAATCTAAATTCTTCAATTATACTCATCACATGACATCAACTTTAAATAACTTTTTACCTGCTATAAGTTTTATAGACGTGGGAATCCATGTTTCAATCAATATAAATATTTAGGATTTCATCCTAACCTTCCACTTTAATGTTGGGTCAATGTGTAATTCTTTTTTCTTCTCTACCAAATAAATATTCTTGATGCTTGATTAGAGAACACAATGTCTCTCAAATGTCTCTTAGAATAAGAGCCTCAAATAAAACAACTCTTAAATACAAAATATACTAAAGTTGTCAATATTCTGTGCTTGAGCTGTCTCTTTCAATAGAATTATTAATCATACACTAGCAAGTCTCATATTCAGTTGTCAATTTCCTATACTAAAGTTGTTAATCTTCCATCAACAAATGTGTCATATTAAAATTGACAACTTTTGTGTAGAAAATAAACAATAATCTTATTAAATTTACTAGTAGTGATTTGATGAGAAAAAGAGAAAGCTTTTTTTTAATCAATGACTCCATTGAAAAATATCTTAGAAGAATTAACAACCTTAGTATAGGAAATTGACAACTAATCACTAGTAAATTCCATAAGGTTAGTTGTCAATCTTTTATACTAAAGTTATTAATTTTTCATGGACAAGTCAGTTCAAAAAAAATTATTGACAACTAACATATTAATTATAATGAACAATTTAGTATAGGAGATTGACAATTTTATTATAGGAAACTAACAACTAATGTTTTGTAATTTATAACAATAAGTTCTTCATATATATACATAATTTAAATTTTTTCTAGAAGATACTCATATTCAATAACTATATCATAAATAGGATTATCTCTAATAGAATAATGTATCTGTTAGCGAAATCTATAAAATAATAAAGTATATAGTTTTAATCGCTTTTGAGGATATTGTCCTTAAGAGATATTCTGTGACCCTTCGGTAAATTAGGAAACGGCACTCTCCAAAATTAAATAAACTCTTCCTATAATAATACAGCGTGAGAGAACTGGCAGAAGATAATAGACTCTTCAAAAAAATAGATAAAAGGAAAAAGATCTCAACAATCATTTGTTTTAATCTTTTGTCAACAATCTCTATTTATAAATGTTGGAAGGACACGGGATATACTTTTTAAATAGATGTCCTTAAGACCCAAGAGTCATATCCTTAAGACTCAAGAATTATGTTAGAAAAATACTTCTTTATTTGACATACCCTTACATAATATTTAAAATATTTTTAGCAGTATGTACCAAGAAAAAAATGATGGGTTAATTAGTTGAGTCAGACATACATAGTTTTTAATTATTCTAAATTTTTTTGGCTCAATTAATTATTCTAAATTCAATCTATATTTCTAAGTGACAATTTATGCACGCTTATTCTAGTAAGTAATTTAAAATAAAAAAAATTGGCTAATTGACAAGATGTGTATAAACATACACATGTATATAAACATACGTATTGCATGGAAATACTTTGTAGGCATGGGTAAAACTTACTTTGGTCTTGCCAAAACAAAAATTCACTCCATTAATCTCTATACTTAGGAGAATTAGTCTCTAATTATAGATTGAAGGATACTGCCTAGCCTCTAACATCATGATTGGTTCAATTCTATGGGAGGGGATTACATCTAATCCTAATATAACAGGCCTATTCAAACGTTTGGTTCGATTTATATAATATAAAGGTGAATAAATTTTGTAAACCCAGTTACATCAAGTGATGTAAAAGGGATTACACTGTCTGGATATATGAATAAGGATTTGAACATGTGGGAATATGAAGAAAAGATATTATTCACCCTTACATCTTTTATAGTCTTCCTCCACTTAACCATGCATCTACTATTGTCTTCTAACATCTTCCAACAACAAATTGTCAACAGCGGATCTCTTTGGCCACTGTCCTCCTCCGGTGGTATGATGTCATCAAAAAAATATACTATAAAATAATATTTCTTATTATAATATATATACACACAAAATTTTAATTAAAAACCTATATTATAATTTAATTTGTTATATAATACACATACAATTTTAACAAGAAAAAACCTCTGTTATATTTTAATTTATTATTATATAGATATGATTTAACTTACTAATTACATACATATATTTACATTGAGCACAATAATTTCACTTATTTGTTTAGTTTCAAATTTATATAAAAATTATAGTAGTTATTATAATATATGTGTAGATATAAATATATATAAACAAAATTTTAATTAATAAAAATTTTATTATATACTATTTTAATTCATTATATATATTTTGATAGAGGTGATTTTGTCTCTCGTTTTATTATTCCTATCTATTTCTATGTTTAAGGTAATTTAACCAAACGTTTTTACGCATATACATCATCTGTCATCCCATTTGATTTCGATTGTTCCATGTGTTTTGGTTAGTGATAATGGTTTTAATCCAAATAGTTAGAACTAGCAATTGCATTTATGAGGGTGTTTAATTTAGTGGTTTAGTGTGATGAATTGAATTTGAATTTAAATGGTTGCGCTTACTTTTGCATGTTTCAAGGGGCTTTAATTCGTAATTTAATGTCAACTATCTATTCTCTCTCTCCAAACTCTAAAATTCTTTATATTTATAATTAGAGTTGGGAAAATAGATTCAACTTATAGATTAAACCTATTTTCTCATAAAACGGGTTAGAAACGGATTGGCATTTTGTCAGCCCGTATTGCAATCCGCCCCTCCAAGCCCACCAACTTTTTTTTTAATTATTAATATTAAATACTCTTATTATTAAATACTAATAAAGATGATTAATTATTTGTTGATATGTGTTGATATATTATAATTGATTAATATTATGTTAATGTTGATTTAGATTTATAGTTATAAAATTTGAGATTTTTTTTATAAAAATAAGAATTTTTAAGAGTATAACATTAATAATTTTTTTATTATACTAATATAATATTAAAAAAATTATTAGTATTTAAAAAATTTAAAAATATTTTTTTAAAAATATTTAAAATTATAAAAAAAAGGGTCGCTAGCTCGGGCTGGCATTGGGGCGAGTTATGCCTGTCAATTTTAGCTGACCCATTTTTAAGCGAGCTAGCCCAACTTTAAGCGGATTAATCTGTTTTCTACCTCTATTTATGATAGTGTTTCCCTATGATTTTTCTTATTATTGTACTTATTAAGGAATTTATTTTTTTCAATTTTCATATTTATCGTACTGCATTTATCAAGGGATTTTATTTTTCAAAATTCATATTTATTATACTCAATCCTTATTAATCACAAAATACATATTTGATTGTATCTTAATCGGATTATATTATTTTAATAAATTTGAATCTTAATAGACCTGCTGATATATAGTTGCATCTAACAAGCTATTTTATTTTCAAGTTTCCTATTTATTGCTCTACATTTATCAAGAAATTTTATTTTTTAAATTTCATATTTCTTGCACTTAGTCCTTATTAGTTACACACTCTTTGAATCCCTAACAGAAGATTTGTCCGTCCACCTTTCTCTAATGCTTTGATCTCTGCATATCACAATCCCATTAGGGCGATAAAAAAAGGTTAAGCATTTCATTTCTCGCCTACTCATCTTCTTTCTCCTCATCAACTCTATGAATCTCTAAATTATTTTCTCTTTGATCATCCTTCCCATCCCTTCACTGAATCTATTTCGTTTCTTGGATTCTGTTGGGGGTAGCCATCATTATCACTTTGTCTTTCCTGTAAAGGTTATTAACGTTTCAATTTCTATTCAAACGGCGGTGAGATTTTTCCTTCTATGTTCTTACATTTTTTATTCTTTAATTTCGTGTTTTGTCAAATATTTGACATATTCTTGGAGACCTTGGTGTGAATATCCAGTGGCTCAAAACAGCACATCCATCAACTTAGATAACTCTTCAATTTATGGAGCACAATCCCATAATGTATGATTATAACTTCCATTCTATGCATCATCTAAGGATCTTATCAATGAAGGGAAATAAAGAAATTATATTATCTTTAATTTTTATGTGGCTTGGGGAATTATTGACTTAAAAATTAAAAATTAACTTCTTTCGGAAATAGATGGATTACATTATTACCATTGAATTTTATATATGGTTTGGAGAATTATTACTTTAAAATAATAATTAGCATTCTTAGAGAATTTGAAGGTGCGTTTATAAAAATATAAATAATTAATAATGTGGCACAAACATACAAAAAATTTGGCAAAAACAAATTATAAAAATTATGAAGGTGCATTAAGAAAAATATAAATTACTGAAAATTACTTACAATTTGAAAAAAATATATAAATTTGGATTTTGATAACTCATACGCTTATGGAGATAAACATTTTTATCGAATATTATGCTTTTTGGTAAAATAAATACTTAAATTTTGTATTAAATATCTAGGCTTTTGATAAAATAAACACTTAAAATTCAATTTTTTTTTAAAAGCTATGAATAGGTTGCATCTAGGCTTTGTTTCTTTTAATTTTTGAAGGATTAGTGTGTGTAATATATTTTGTAATGAATAAAATAACTCTTTTGCCTAAAAAGGAGGGAAAGTATTTTAAAAGGAAAAGATTTGAATATTTGCTTTTAAAATGGAGGGGGAGTATTATAACTTTCCCATCAATAAACTTATTGACTTTAAACTTAATTAAATATTTTGAATATTAATAATATTTTTTTAGAAATATTTTATATTTGGGGAGTATTTTAGAGTTTTTGAAAGGGAAATAGTCTTAAATACTAATATATTGATATAAGTAAAATTAAAGCTAAAATATTTAAACCATTATTTAATTTTATCTCAATTTCATTTAACTCCTCTTGTGTTTAAAAGTTTAAAAAATCACACATTTAACTTTCATATTTCGATCAATAGACCCTAACTTTAAAATGACAGACAGGTTTAACCAAATGTATACTATCTTAATTTATTTAAAATTATTTATTATTACCTCTAGTCCTAATTATAATATCTATAAATAAGAAGTTTACTTTATTCTTAAATATAAGATATTAATCTATTTTATCTCTGAAATTGATAATTTTTCTTAACTTCATCGCCCTATATAATTATACATATATTAAATTATTTTCATTAAGAGGTAATTCTAATACACATGATAATAGAAGGTGTTTAAGAAAATTTAATATATAATTATTATAAATAACTAATATAATTATTTTTTATTTATTTAAATTAATTAAATAGATATTATATTAAGAAGTGAAAGAAGTAGATGACATGTAATTTGTTGTATTGTATCAATTTATTCTATCTTAATTTAACGAAGGGCAATTTTACGATCTACCAAGAAATGTATGGGGACTTGAACTACAAAGGGCAATTCTATCTTAAAAAGAAATGTTGTAAAAATAGGGAGACTTGAACTACTTATTAGAGAGATAAAACAAGAATATACGGGCCATTTTTTTCTCATTTTTTTTGTTCGATTCTTTTGTTGGGCTATTTGATTTTCTTTCAATGAAGTCTTCTAATATTCTTTTGGTTTATTTTGTTTGCATCATCAATAATAGGAATTTTGATATTCATTAATGTATGATTCAATGATTTATGCAATTTAACCACTTACAAAAAGGACCACAGTGATCAATAATAATAAGATTTGTCAATTTGAACTTTTGTTGTCAGCAAAATCTTTCAAATTTTAATATTGTGTTAAATATAATTTATGAAATTTTATTGTTATCTCAATTTTTTTGCCACATACGATACAATATATTAAGAGATATGGACCGATTGGGAAACTTATTTTATTACTTTTCCTATTCATTATGAATCAAGTGAAATTTTTGTTGAATATAAAAATGAGAAATAAAAAAGTTTAAACAAAAATATAATTAAATATTAGGATTTTCCTATTCATTGTGAATCAAGTGAAATTTTTGTTGAATATTAAAATGAGAAATAAAAAATTTTAAAAAATATATATAATTAAATATTAGGATTTCCTATTCATTATGAATAAAGTGATTTTTTTGTTCTATACAAAAAATGACAAATAAAAAATTTGAAATGAAAATATAATTAAATATTAGGATGAAACTATGTTAAACAAAAATGGTCGTGAGATTATTGATGTTTTGTTATTTTAAAAATTAAAATACAGTATTTGTTTGTTGTTTTGAGGAAAACTATAACTTTCATTAAATTTTGAGATAAAAAATAATTAAATATTAGGACGAAACTACATTTAAGAAATAGTCTGTGATGTCATTGATTTTTGTTGTATTAAAAATAATGAACATATTGATGTTTTGGACCTCATATTTCTAATGCAATTTGTATTTTATAAATTTTAGTATAAATATTATTTAAAAATATTCAACAATAGGTAAATTATCCAATAATATAAATATTATTCCTACTATTAAAAACTAGTTAATAACTTTATAAAACAGTTTTATCTATCGAACCATGATTTTCAATATGAATAAAGTGAAATTTTTGTTATATTACAAAAATTGAAAGAAGGTAATAAAATTTGAAACAAAAAATCTAATTAAATATTATGACGAAACTACATTAAAAAATAGCCTTTTGTGAGATCATTATTTTTTGTTATATTAAAAATACTGTATTTATTTGTTATATTAATGTTAACCGGTGTTTCTAATTAAATTTATAATTAGTAAAAGTAAATATCTTAATTTAAATAAACATTATTTTTAAAATCATTTAAAAATCATTGCATAATACAAATAGTATTCCTACTATTAAATATTATTTAATTTAATAGTGTTATAAAACAGTTTTATCTATTTCATGTATCCATCTATTATTTGTATAATAGCACAGGTTTTTTAAAGTAGGATCCACCACCAAGTGATTACAATTTACAACTAATACGGAGAGCTTGATGTGAATATCATTTTTTTTCCATCTGTAACCTTTTTTATTTCCTTCCTCATAGCTTCCTTCTTCTCATCCTAATCACTATTCTTTTCCTATTTCAGATCCTTTTTCTAAAAGGAAGCATGTTGGATAGTTGTGTAATTCCTCCTTTCATTTCTAATATCTATATGTTGGCTGTTTAAATTCCTTTTTTCTGTTATTTTATTAATCATGTTCCATTCTTTATAATAATTTTTAGAATAAAATATAAAAATATTTATTTTGAATTCATATACAATAATATACAATGTAATTGAAAAATATTTATTCTGATATTTTTCATGAATATGATGAAATCAAAAAATATATATTTCGGTGTATTATTTTTATATTTATAATATTTTTTTATAATTAGTTGATAATATCTACTGAATATGTGGTGGTGGAATAAAATGAGTGTGGAATATTTTCTTTTTTATATATAAATGAAATATGATTATATTATTTTGATTATTTTAGATTTTTTCTGATATTTTTTTTATGAATTACATAGTGAAATTGATAAAGTTGTTATCCCACCCTTTATTTATTTTTTATTTATTGATTAAATTTAATGTTAATAAAAGAGGTTGTTGAGATTTCATATAAAAAAATATGAATGTTGAAATTTAAAGATAAGTAGAAAGGAGGAGACTTTAGATAACTTTCTTAAATTTAAATTTAAATTTTAGTTATGGGAATGGTTGAGTTTCTATATATTAAAAATATACGGTTGATATTTCAATATAAAATAAATATAATGAAAAAATTTACGGATAATAATACTAAAAAAGAACAATAATAAATTAAAATATATATATATATATATATCTTTATAATAAATGCCAAATTATAGCTCGACATACAATCTTGTAGAGACAAGTATAACTAATATTTTTTAGACTACTGTTTGAGTATAAGACGGAATTGCCCTCTAGTTTTTAAATCGGGGAGTAAATTGTTTTTGGATACCGTCTATGGGTAGGCGGCATATTTTTTTCTCTCTATAGAAACTTATACTGTAAGCCAAGCCGAGAATATCATATGTGATTGATCGATTTGATAATATCTTAACTGACGGCATCTGTCGCTGACAGCCCCTATCCTCCTTTTGTCTCTCTCCATCTCCGCCTTACGTGTACGTGCCTCCGTCTTCCTTTCCTCGGCGGCTTTCCTCCCTTGCTCGACTCTCTCATCTTAGTCTCCCTTCCTCGATCTGCTTGCTATCTCTCTCGTCCTTCGTCTCTCTTGCCTCCTCGCTCTATCCCTCGTTTTTTTATGCCTAATTTCTCGACTTTCATGTGAAGAGGTGTAGTTGGATTTGGAAGGTTTTTAGATTCTGTCAGGAGTAATCTCTGGACTTTCATCTTTGGAAGGTAATTTGAGCTTTATGACACTTTTCACTTGCTTTTTATGATGTTACTTCCAGAATTCATCCATCTATTTCTCCATAACAGGAAATATATATAACTGTCTCTGCTTCGTGCTCTGTTATGTAATTGAAAGTCCAATTCTGTTTCGTACACATGGTTCCTCTGTTTTGTGGTTTGTTTTTTGTTTAATGCTCTTTTGGACCTTTTCTTTGTAAACAATACGGTCTTTAAACCATGATTAAAATGCTACATCAACGCTGCCGTGTAGTTTTTTTTTTTTTTTTTTCATGCAAAGGTTGGCTGAGCCCAAGTTAATCCTAATAAATGATAATCTGAAGTTGCATTTTTAAACCAAGGTTACGCCCAAAACCATAGCAGGAAAGAAGCAACATGTACCTGCTTTACGCTAGCATCAGTTTTGGCCAACCTCAATTTTGCCTAACAGGTCCTTGGTAGTTTAGGTGGTATATCAACCAACTAGATTAAGTGAGAAAATTTGATATGCTATGTAGATTTTCAGATGTTTCGGCTGTAGATGAAGCCTGAAGGTGGAGGGGATGATCATATGACCATTGATTGATGTGGAACGGCTCTTTTATTACAGATTAGTCTTACGGATCATGTTTGTGTTTTTGCGCAATGCGATAATATTCCATTCTTCTAATAGCTTCATGAGATATATGATATTTACATATGATGTATCGCTAATGATTATGAATTAACCCTCATGCTTTCGAGCATTGAGTCATGCCATGAAAAGTTATGCAGCTATGTAATTTGCGTTATTGGTGTATATTTGATAAAAGTGTTTAAAATTGAGTGTTAATTTCTATACCTTATACCTGAAGACTGACAATTCATCACATATCTTAAAATCTTATTTGACAAAGAGATGCATGCCACTTATGCTTAAGTATCTAAATGGACTTGTATTAGGTTTTGTGGTGATGTGTTCTTGTTACACTTTTTGAATTGGAGTAACTGTCTTAAGATCATTTATTGTAAATATTTCTTGTAGTTGCTGGTTTTACTGCGTCTGAGTACTATGAGCTTCAGTTTGGAATGACTTCTCTATAAAGTGTGAAATTGACTTTATCTTGTTTTTATTCCTATTTAATGGCTGTAATATATCTCTTGCTGTATTCCTTAAATGGTTTTATGCTAATTTTATTGTTTATAACATAATTCAACTCAAATAAATGCCATATTGATTGGTAGATATATTTGAATAGAGATGCACTTTGTTGTTCCTTTTTGGATTAGGGGTGCATGAAAGGTTTGTAGTACTCCTTCGGTCTTTAATATAAGACATATTTAATTAATTGTATTAGATTAAGGATGTTAGTTAAGTTAGTTAGTATGACATAGTTTATTTAAAACACATTAATCATCTTCCTTAATGCCCTCCCTCCCTCCCTCTGATAAGCCAATTGATCACGAATAGACAAAAAGAATGGGAAAGAATAGGAAAGAATGGGAAAACAGGACAAGAAGGAAAGAAACAAAGGGAAATCGGGAAAAAGGAAGAGAGAGAAATGAGAGGTTTAAGGAGATAGTCAATGCAAGCTGATTCAATCTTATTCCATAGCCTTTGACTGTGCTAATTTCTTCTATTTATAGGCCCTGCTCCCCCTCACATGTCCTAACAATAATATCCTAACAGCAATAACTAACTAACCGTAACAGTATTTATATTTTTATTATAACAGTGCCCCCCTCCAAACAACCCTTGTCCTCAAGGGTTAGAAATCTGAAATTCAGGAAACTGTTGTTGCAGCTTGTAGAGCGAAATCCAAGAAGCTTCCTCTTCTGGATACCCCTTCCACTGTACCAGTACTTCAGTAATAATTCGTTTTTTCCTCCTCCCAACCCTATTAGCCAATACTCTTTCAGGGTATTGAGTACTAGGAACAGCAGGGTAATCAATGGGGGGGTGTCTTTGTTTAACACAGGGATCTGGACATAATTTCAACAAAGACACATGGAAAGTAGGCTGTATCCTAGATTCCGGTGGCAACTCCAGCCTGTAAGCCACTGGTCCAATCTTCTTCACTACCTTGTAAGGACCATAAAACCGAGGGGCCAACTTTTGAGTGCTCCTAGTTGCTGCAGAAACTTGTCGGTAGGGTTGGAGCTTAAGGAAAACCCATTATCCCTCCTGAAATTCACGATCAGATCTTCGAGCATCTGCTTTTTGCTTCATTGTGTTGACTGCCTTATGCAAATGGTGCCTTAAAACAGCTAGCATTCTTTCCCTCGCACTAAAACTCCTGTCCACAGCTTCAATTACAGCAGTCCTGGGAATGTAGGGAGAATGGACAGGAGGTTTCTGACCATACAACAACTCATATAGAGTTGCCTTGGTAGAAGTGTGAAAAGTGGTATTATACCACCACTCAGCCAAAGGCACCCACTGACTCCACTCCTTAGGATTTTCCCAGCACATACACCTTAGGTATGACTCTAAACAACGATTCAGAATTTCGGTTTGTCCATCACTTTGAGGATGATAAGCCGAAGATAATTGTTGCTCCACCTTTATAACTGTGAGGAATTCCTTCCAAAAGTTACTGACAAAAATAGGATCTCGATCACTGATAATCTCCACTGGTGCTCCATGAAGTTTATACACTTGATCAAGGAACATTTGAGCAAGAGAAGAAGCTGTAAAAGGATGGGATAAGCTAATAAAATGCCCATACTTACTCATTCGATCGACTATAACCCAAATCACCTCCTTCCCATTAGACTTAGGAAGCCCTTCTATAAAATCCATTGATATGCTCTCCCAAATTTTACTTGGGATTGGCAACGGTTGTAATAAACCTGGAGAAGCTACTGTTTCATATTTACACCTAGCACAAGTATCACAGCCCTTAACATATTCCTCCACTTCCTTATGAAGATTCTTCCACCAAAACAAGCCACGAACCCTTTGATAAGTAGCACTAATTCCTGAATGACCTCCTTGAGCACTAGAATGAAGCCACTCAAGAATTTTCTGTCTAGTTTCAGCAACATTCCCAACTACTATCTTGTTATCCCTTCTCAGAACAGTTCCATCCCATGAAAACCTCCCGGAGAGGCCGTCAACCTGCTGTTTAACAACCAATAAAACTCCTGCTGTTGCTTGATCGGCCTCCCAGGATTCTTTTATTAAATCCAAAAGCTCCGAGGAAGCAGTATCAAGAGCCATCTGTAAAATCTGAGGCCCATGAACCCTGGAGAGTGCATCAGCCACAGAATTATCACTGCCCTTCTTATATTGAATCTCATAATCATACCCCATGAGCTTAGCTATCCAATACATTTGGAATGGCGTCTTAAGCTTCTGTCCAAGTAGAAACTTGAGACTCTGCTGATCTGTCCTTATCACAAAGTGTGTCCTTTCCAAATACTGATGCCAGTTTCCTACTGCCAAAACTACCGCCAACAGTTCCTTCTCATATACCGAAAGTTTAATGTGCTGGGGGGCTAATGCCTTGCTGAAAAAAGCCAGTGGCTGCCCCTCCTGCATAAGGACAGCTCCCACTCCTGCTCCACACGCGTCAGCCTCCACTACAAATACCTTGGAAAAATCAGGTAAAGCTAAAACCGGAGCTGACACCAAAATATCTTTCAACCTTTGAAAAGCCACACTGGCTTGTTCCGACCAGACGAAGCTGTTTTTACGTGTGAGTAGAGTCAAGGGCCTAGCAATCTCTCCAAATCCCTTGATGAACCTCTGATAATAACCTGCCAAACCCAAAAATCCCCTCAATTGCCTTACATTAGTTTGTTCTGCCCATTCCAGAACAGCCTGTATTTTTCTAGAATCTGTGGACACCTTCCCTGCTGATATAACATGACCTAAATACTCGACCTTCTAGGCAGCAAATGTGCACTTGCTTCTCTTGACATAGTAGTGACAATCACGCAAAACTTTTAATACAGCTTCCAAATGAATTATATGCTCTGTCACCGAAGAGCTATATACGAGAATATCATCGAAGAATACTAGTACAAATTTGCGAAGAAAGGGTCTAAAGATGTCATTCATAGCTCCTTGAAATGTTGCTGGAGCATTTGTCAAGCCAAAAGGCATGACCAACCATTCATAATGACCCGAATGAGTTTTGAAGGCAGTCTTATGGCAATCTGTGGGAACCATTCTGATTTGATGATAACCAGCCCTCAAATCTAGCTTAGTAAACCACCTTGCTGACTGTAATTCATCTAGCAAATCCTCAATCAAAGGAATGGGATACTGGTTCTTAACCGTATGCTTGTTCAGCTCACGATAATCAATACACATTCTCCAGGACCCATCCTTCTTTACCAAGACAATGGGAGCAGAAAAGGGTGAGGAACTTTCCTGAAGCAGCCCATTTTGTAAAAGCTCCTTGATTTGTTGCTCAATCACGTCCTTTTGTACAGCAGGATAGCGATAGGGCTTAAGATTGATTGGATTTGTTCCTTCTCGGAGGATGATAGGATGGTTGTGTCCAGGCCTCAATGGTGGCAGACATTTGGGTTCCTCAAAAATATCCTTATATTCCTCCAAAACCCCTTGTATTTCTCCTGGAACTAACCCCCACTCCGGCTGAATGGACAAACATTGAGGTTCAGTACCCTTCTGAGGTTGTAAAAGTTGTACCAAGAACCTTTGCTGATCTTTACCACTATGAGCACTTAACCTAGAAGTAGGTACTGCCTCCACCGCCACTGGACCCACTGCCTGCAGCTTACACAAACTCCCTTTATACCAAAAATGCATCGCCATCTTATCATACTCCCAGTAGACATTCTTCAGGAACTTCAACCACTCCAATCCCAATATCATGTCATACGTGTGTAGCTCAATAACCCGGAATGCAGATTCAAACTCCACCCCTTGCATTCGCCATTTGAAATCCTTCCAGACATCATGGACCGGCAACCTACATCCCCCAGCAATCTACACCGAGGAGCATTCTGTCCTACATCCTTGCCACCCCAGCTTCCTTGCCAGATTGAGATCAAGGAAGTTATGCGTGCTGCCAGTGTCTATCAAAACTGTAAGTGTATAGACAATCTGGAGATAACAACCTGTCTTATTCATGTTCTGTACACTGAGATTTATACACGGGGAAAGGAAATCAGGGAATCAAGGCATAATGATGTGAACCTGATATCCCGGGATTACAACAATGAATTCTAATCAATACAGAAATCAAATCAAATTAAATCAATGCAGTCTAATCCCTTATACTTCTCTCTTCCTATAATTTCGGCTATTTACACTCCCCCTCAAGTTGGACCA
The DNA here is from genome assembly GCA_037074615.1 of Leucaena leucocephala. Taxonomy (NCBI): domain Eukaryota; kingdom Viridiplantae; phylum Streptophyta; class Magnoliopsida; order Fabales; family Fabaceae; genus Leucaena; species Leucaena leucocephala. The sequence goes on along the minus strand of CM073563.1, from coordinate 11,044,283 downwards.
TAGATATCATACATGTCCAGCTTGCTAATGAAGTATTCGAATTTTTCTTTCCCTAATGCTTTTGTGAGTACGTCTGCCGTTTGATCTCTCGAAGGGATATATCTGAGTTTAATGATTCCTTCGTCAATCTTCTCTCTGATGAAATGCTTATCGATCTCTACATGCTTCATTCGATCATGTTGGACTGGATTGTGAGATATATTTATAGCAGCCATATTGTCAGAGTGAAGTGTAATGGGCAAGTTCGTATGTAGTTTTAGTTCCTCTAGCATTCTCTTTATCCACATTCCTTCGCAAACTCCAAGTGCTACAGCCCTGAATTCAGCTTCAGCACTGCTCCGGGCTACCACATTTTGTTTCTTACTTCGCCATGTAACCAGGTTTCCCCATACAAAGGTAAAATAACCAGAGGTTGACTTCCTGTCTTCTTGGTTACCTGCCCAATCAGCATCGGTAAATATTTCAGTAGATCTCTGTTCTGACTTCTTAAATAAGAGACCACGTCCTGGTGATCCTTTCAGATACCTGAGAATTCGGTAGACCTCGTTTAGGTGTTTTTGCTTTGGTTTGTGGGAAAATTGACTCACTACACTGACTGCGAAGGCAATGTCTGGTCGAGTATGTGACAAGTAAATCAATTTTCCCACCATACGCTGATATCTTCTTAGGTCTACTTCCTTTCCCAGATCTTCTTCTTCCTTTACTTTATCAATTCTTATTGGAGTATCACTGGGTCTACAGCCTAGCATTCCTGTCTCCTTTAAGAGGTCCATAATGTACTTTCTTTGTGAGATGTAAATCCCTGTCTTTGACCTGGCAACCTCCATTCCAAGAAAGTATTTCATCTGTCCCAAATCTTTGACCTGGAAATCCTGATTTAATGCCCTTTTAATCCTTTCAATTTCCACTAAGTCATCTCCTGTAAGGACAATGTCATCTACATATACTGCTAGAATGACTCTTTTCCCTTCCAAATGTCTGAAGAACAACGTATGATCACTCTGACCTTGGGTATATCCCTGTGTTCTCAAGACACGGGTAAATCTTTCAAACCATGCACGAGGTGATTGCTTGAGCCCATATAGAGATTTTTTGAGTTTACAGACTTGATTTTCCTTCTCACTTGGAAACCCTGGAGGCAACTTCATGTAGACTTCTTCTTTTAGTTCTCCATTCAAAAATGCATTCTTTATGTCCATTTGATGTAGCGGCCAATCTAGGTTAGCAGCCAAGGACAACAAGATTCTGATAGTATTCAGTTTTGCCACTGGCGCAAATGTCTCCGTATAGTCCATCCCATATACCTGTGAGAAACCTTTCGCAACTAGACGTGCTTTGTATTTGTCTAAGTTCCCATCAGCTGTATATTTTGGTGTGAAGACCCATTTACAGCCCACCGGTTTCTTTCCTTTGGGTAGTTCAACCATCTCCCAAGTGCCATTCTTCTCCAAAGCGTTCATTTCTTCCATGACAGCCTGTCTCCAATGAGGATTGGCTAGTGCTTCATGTATATTGTTGGGTATCTCAACCAGATCCAAATGCGAAACGAAAGTTCCATAGTGGGATGCAAGAGCTTTATATGAAACAAACCTCTCAATGGGATGTTGGGTACATGTTCTGGGCTGTTTTCGTAGTGCAATTGGTAGCTCGAGGTCAGCATGTGTGGGCACATCTTTTCGTGCTTCTTCTAGGCCTGTTTCTGGTTCAGAGTCATGAGTTGCATCATTCGTCTGAGGGGCCTTATCTGTCATGTGTCGCCGTGTGTATGTCTTGCCCCACCTGTTTGTATCTGAATTGGTAACATCCTGATTCTCAAGTGTGGGTGTTGGGTCAGGTATGAGGACAAATTCAGGATCTGTGTTCTTAGGTGGGTCAGGTTCAGTTTGAGTGATTGGGTTAGACACGGACTTAGGTTGTGATGTCGGAAATTCTGTCCAGTTCTCCCCCTGAATTGAAGACGGAGAGTAATAAGGGATGGTTTCATGAAAGGTTGTGTCACAAGTGAGGTAGAGGCGTTTTGAAATGGGGTCGTAACATTTGTACCCTTTCTGTGTCCCAGTGTGTCCTAAGAAAATGCACTTGGTGGCTTTAGGTGCAAGTTTAGAGGTGTGATGAAGATGGACATAGGTAGTGCACCCGAAGACGCGAAGGGGCAAAGTGTTTTCTAGGTAAGGATGGTTAAAGTGAGTTTGTAAGACCTGTAAGGGTGTGCGGAAGGACAGTGGTTTGCTAGGCATACGATTGATAAGGAAGGTAGCTTGGAGAATGGCATCGCTCCAATAAAAAGAGGGGACATGACTACTAAACATCATGGCTCTGGCTGTCTCAAGGATGTGACGGTTTTTTCTCTCAGCAATACCATTTTGTTGAGGACTATGAGGGCATGAGCTTTTATGTATAATGCCATGGTCAGTTAAGAAAGTGGATAGTGTTTGATTGAAGTATTCAGTCCCGTTGTCAGAATGAAGGATCTGAATCTGGGCATGGAATTGAGTTTGAATCATGTTGTAAAACTTAATGAAGGTGTCAGGGACTTGGGTTTTATCAGTTAAAAGAAATACCCAACAGACACGAGTGTGATCGTCGATGAATGTTATAAACCATTTAGATTGAGTTCGATTTGGGACACGAGACGGACCCCAGAGGTCGCTGTGAATTAGGGAGAATGGTTTAGATGGACGGTAGGCAGTGCTAGGAAACATAGTGCGGTGGTGTTTGGCCAATTCGCAGGAGGTACAATGGAAATGAAAAGATTTTTTATTATTGCAAATGGACGGAAGCATAGTAGTCATGTAATGAAAATTAGGATGGCCTAATCGCTGATGCCATAGTTCTATGTCGCTGGGTTGAGGGAGAGATACAGCCTTACAGGAACGAAAAGGTTGATGGGCACATTCATTCAGATAGTAGAGCCCCTCAAATTCTTTAGCAACGCCAATCGTCGTCCCCGTGGACAGGTCCTGGAAAAAACAATGAGTGGCAGAGAAATTAGCATGACATTGCTTATCGCGAGCCAATTTACTGACAGATAATAAATTGCACTTCAAATTTGGAACATGTAGGACCGCATTCAGTGTTAAAGAGTCGGTGACTCTAATTTTTCCAATACCCGCAACGACAGATGTGGAAGCGTCAGCTATTTTTACAGTAAGCTGAGAATTAATAGGGACATATGTAGTGAACAAGGAACGATTGTCAGTCATATGATCTGATGCTCCGGAGTCAACTATCCAAATAGGGCCAGAATTCATACCTTTAATGGTAGCTAAAGCTTTAAAAAATTTACCTCGCTGAGCCACAGTAGCAGTCAACTGCTTATTTTCTAGGGCTGCCAACCTTTCTAAAATTAGAGTCAGTTGGTCTGTGGCAGTATCTGTCTCATCTTGTTTAGTCAATTCAGCCACATGTCCTCGCGGTTTACCTTTCTTTGGTTTCCAATCATGAGGTTTACCATGAATGTCCCAGCATGTCTCCTTAGTGTGCCCTATCTTTTTGCAATGCTCACACGTGGGCCTTTCTGACGTGGGCCTTTCTGAATTGCGCTGAGTATTATTAACGCGGGTCGCGAGTCCAGAGGCTTCAGTCGGCACTGCACGCGATGAGTCTGGGAGCATAACCCGCCGTCGCGATTCCTCATATCTCAGAGCGGCGAACGCGTCGCGGACGGAAGGTAGCGGTTCTCGGGCAAGAATCCGTCCTCTGACATCGTCGTACACTGGGTTGAGTCCTGCGAGCAGCTCGTATAACCGTTCCTCCTCCATCTCCTTCTTGCTATCGGCAGCGTCACCAGCGCACTTCCAGGTTCTGTCCTTCAGTTGATCGAGTTCCTGCCACAGCGCCATTTTTTCCAGCCAGTACTCGTTCAACGATCGACTGCCCTGTTTTGCCTGCCACAGTTGTGATCGAAGGTCAAAGATTACAGAGGAGTTAGCCTTGTTACCATATGAGTCTCTGACGGCGTCCCAGATTGCTTTGGCTGTCGGTAGGAACATGTAGCTCTTCTTGATGCCCGGCGCCATAGCATTGATAACCCACGACGATACTAGTGAGTTGTCGGATTGCCACTGCCGCTGCGTCTGAGGGTCGCCAACTGCAGGGGGTTCAGATGTGATGAAGTCGAGCTTGCCTCGACCGTCGATGGCCAGTTTCATTGACTGTGCCCACTCCATATAATTCTCGCCTGTGAGTTTTTCGGACACCAGCACCGCCGATGATCCGTCTAGGTTGACAATTTTCGAGGACCCATGTCTGGGGACTCCCTCGGGGTGATCGTGCGACGCCATGGATGAGACAGACGACGCTTCCCAGGTTTGCTCTGATACCATGTAAGTGTATAGACAATCTGGAGATAACAACCTGTCTTATTCATGTTCTGTACACTGAGATTTATACACGGGGAAAGGAAATCAGGGAATCAAGGCATAATGATGTGAACCTGATATCCCGGGATTACAACAATGAATTCTAATCAATACAGAAATCAAATCAAATTAAATCAATGCAGTCTAATCCCTTATACTTCTCTCTTCCTATAATTTCGGCTATTTACAAAAACATACATTCCCCGCTTACCAACATTCCCAGCCACTCGCATAGTCTCTGCCGTCTCCCCACCATGAATAGCGTGCAGTGAAATCAATGGGACGGAATCCTCGTCACCTTCACCCGGGAGACCCACATCATTTTCGCCCTCAGCATTACCCTCGTCAAGAATCAAGAAATGGAGTTGCATTTTTCGCCTCTGAAGGCAGTGGTGGTCACGTGAGAACGGCTCGTGACAATAAAAGCAAAGATTCTTCACCCGATGCTCCGCTTCTTCCTCCGCCGACAACACTTTGAGGGGACGGACATACTGGGTCGGCGTCTTGAATGTTGCTGCCACGTCTTTACTCGGTAGAGCACCGAGAACCCCCCGCGAACTCGCCCCTCCTGACGCGAGAGTGTTCTTGTAAGAAGTCACCGTTGACAATGTCCTCCCTCCCTTCTCACCTCCGTTCTTGCTCAGACGATGAGCTATGGCGATTTCTTGCACTCTTGCCAATCGTCGGGCCTCCATAAGAGTCTGGGGATCAAACATCATCACCGAATCCGCAATTTCCTCCCTTAGCGCTCCAATGTACACATCTATAAGGTACGCCTCTGGCAAATCCAGTCGTGCTGCCAGCGTATCAAATTTCACGTTCAACTCCTTCAGCGTTCCCGTCTGCCGCAAATGGGTAAGCTCCGACATTGGCCGCTCATACGGAGGCCCAAATGTTCCCTTCAACAACTCGGCATACTCTTCCCATGTAGGCCGATAATTTCCCCAGCGACGCTCCATAGCCAACTACCATTCAAAGGACTCTTCATCCAAATTCAGAGCCGCGGCATCCACTCGCGATTCCTCTGGGACGTTCTCAATCCTAAAGTATCGTTCACACCTGACTATCCACGATTGGATGTTTTTACCATCGTACTTGGGGAAATCCATCCTGGGCAGTCTGGGTCGACGATGATCATCAAGGTTATCATTACTACGATGGCCGCCATTCCTGTTATGCACCTCGTGACCACGATCTTGGACGTCCTGCGCAACGCGTTGCAACTCTTGTCGAAGAGCTCGACCCACATTCTGCAATTCATCCCGAAAGCCCAACACCGTTTCTTGCAACTCGTCGACTGCTTGTAGCCTTTGTTCCACAATCTGCATACGCGCGTCCATCTGTTGCCTTGTCTCCACCATTCAACGCCCCCGCCCGACGGTCCGAAGAAAGCTTGCTCTGATACCACTGATAAGCCAATTGATCACGAATAGACAAAAAGAATGGGAAAGAATAGGAAAGAATGGGAAAACAGGACAAGAAGGAAAGAAACAAAGGGAAATCGGGAAAAAGGAAGAGAGAGAAATGAGAGGTTTAAGGAGATAGTCAATGCAAGCTGATTCAATCTTATTCCATAGCCTTTGACTGTGCTAATTTCTTCTATTTATAGGCCCTGCTCCCCCTCACATGTCCTAACAATAATATCCTAACAGCAATAACTAACTAACTGTAACAGTATTTATATTTTTATTATAACACCCTCCCTTTCTTCCTTACTTGATTATTGTTGAGAAAGTATAAATAGGGGTAATTTGGGAAAAATTACCAAATATGGAAAATAGGTCTTACATTTAGGATCAAGATCAACTCTTCAATTAGATATTACATTAAGGATTAGAGGAGTATTATATATATTTAAGTAATAGGCATCAATAATTAAGCTACGAAAACTAGCAATTTACATGGGCTCTATAAGAGTAAACGAGAAGTGAGGATTTGCTAGTATGTTAATCGGCTAGAACAGCAATCATAGAGATTCAATGTTCTAATTGATCTCTTATCATCACCATAAAAAATTACTGTAGTATAAATTTACTAGAATCTCAGATACAAAGATTCATTTGTATCTGATTCTAAAAACATAATCAACTGGCTTAGTTCAGCAGCTGCTGTGTGATCTTTATACAGTAAATGAATCTGTTAACTAATGCTTTTCCAAGAAATCCCAAGTCCCTAACCATTGATCATGGGTAAATATATTAAAATGGAGGAAACAAAGCAAGTATAATCAGTGCATACTGGATTGGTTGGGAATAGGAATTAGAAGAAAGATAAGATGAAATCTTCTGCTTCATACTACTGGCACTTAATATTCTTCACATCCTTAATGATGGTGCTGTGATCCAAAGGCTTTGAGTATCATATCCATAGCTTCTCTTACCATATTAATAACAAACTATATGGAAAATATTTTGTATATATCAATGGAGGAAAGTCTCATGTTACTTAAGTATTTTGCAGGATTTGACAAGATGCATGCTGATTCAGTTGTTGATGCAAATTGTCCTGATGAAGTATGTTTCAATTACTTACCTTAATATTTTAACTTTGGGAAACTTTAAAGGGGGAATTACTATAGGTCCCTAAGAAAGGGATTTAATTACCCAAAAGTCCAATAACTATTGAGCAGCATGTAATAACATATTCCAATGTAGGAAATGACAAGTTTATATTGCTCATTTGTCATTGGGCTTTCTTGGTGGTTAAGTCCCTTCCTTGGTACATCAAAGTAATTCCTCAAACTTTAAATGTAGCAAACATAGCCACTTGTCAATATTATATGGAATAGTTCGTATGTTGCCAATATTGGTATCTTTAATTAACACTCCTTCCTTGGTTTGGCTACAGGGTATGTGAACAGACGATCCTTATATATGCCTGGCTACGACTTGCATACATATGTGAATCTTTTGGATGGTGATGTGTGTTGTGTTCAACCACCATACTTGTCTTTCCACAGGATGTGTTCAACAATCAGTTAACCATGCAACCGAAACATTGCCTTGCAATTCGAGCATCTCAATTTCTGATGATGTCCAAAATGGAACTGCAGATAGCATCTCAACTGCAGAAAGCAGCCCAAAATCTATTACTTCAGAAAACTTGAATGATTTGAAGTCTATTGACATAAATGACAACTTGACTAGCGAATCTCCCAAGTCTACGCCTGATACAAAAATGAAGAAAATAATAACAAAGGTGCTATGTTGTTTCATTTTGAGGGATATATTTATTCTGTTGCATTGTAGATAATAACTATTTACCAAGTTATTGCAATCATTATTGCATTCCCTCCCAGTCCATTAGTTCACATGATTTATGAGGGATACAAATAATTTATCATATCATATTTAGTATTGGGTTAAAGTGCAATTTTGTTCCAGAAGTTTTCGCGTGGGAGCTGTGGGGATGCAGAAGATTTTATTAAATTAATATCATCGCAGAAGTGTTAAAAAATGAGCAATGTCACCCCTTGGCCGTTAATATTAACGTGTCAATGTTATTTTTTTAATAGATAACATTATTTTTTTAACGGTTACAGTGATTTTGCTCTTTATTTAACACTTTCGAGACGATATTAATTCAAGAAAAAACTTCCAAATACCCACATCTCTTATGCGAAAACTTCTTGAGCAAAATTGGACCTTAACCCTTTGGTGTTTTGTTTGTCATTCCATTTACTCTGCCAATTTATAAAGTAGAAACAATGTACATCAATTGCATTCTTGCAAGGACTTTCTCTAGAACATTGTTGTTTGAATGTCAATATGTTGCAGGTGCCTCATTTGCAATTTAACTTCTCAGCAATTGGCCCACCAAGGGTCCACAACCCAATAGGAAAATCAGCTTCAATGCCCAGGCAAAAACAACCTTTCTTATTCCCTACTGATTCCCAGCGAAATGGAAGAACACAGAGTATAAATAACAGACCCATGGTAAGAGATAAATTAACCTGGAACCCAGAACATGAAAAATCAAGAGAACTAACTCATGACCATTTATTAGCTAGCCAAAAACAACATGTTCGTTCCCCTACTAGCTGCCAACCAACTGGGAGAGTTCAGAATAGGCCTATGTCAAGAGGCAAATTAAATTGGAACACAAGATTTGAAAAGTCACTAGAACTGACTTGTGGTCCTTCATTAGACAGCCAAAATGTATCTCTACCTCCTGAGGGCCAGCCAATTGGGGGAACTTTGAGGACAAATGATAAACCTGGGTGGAGGGACAAATCAAACTGGAACCTAGGACTTGAAAAGTCACCAGAATTACCTCATGGTCTTGCATTAGCCAACCAAAAGCATGCTATTCTCACTATTGATTGCCAGCTAACAAGGAGAGACCTGAGTGTGAATGACAAAACTATGTCAAAAGACAAATTAAGTTGTAGCAAAGAACTTGAAAGGTTACCTGAACTAATTCGTGGTCCCAGGTGTTATGACACGCACTTTCAATCAGAGCCGTCATCTGTTAAGCAAACATTTGGTTTTTCAGTCTCTAGAGATAAATATAACCTTCCTGACTTTCAGACTCAATATGAAAATGCTAAGTTCTATGTGTTGAAATCTTTTAATGAAGATGACGTCCATAAGTCCATTAAATATAATGTTTGGACAAGTACTTCATATGGAAATAAGAAGCTAAACGCAGGTTTCCTAGATGCTGAAGCTAAATCAAGTGAGACGGGCAAGAAGTGTCCAGTATTCCTCTTCTTCTCTGTAAGTTAAAATATTTTTCCGTGAATTGTCTCTAATTTTACCTGTCTTGTTAAAATCATGGTCTGTCAAAATTTATGTAAGTACAGCTTTATTATCATCCTAGGCTGCATATTCCAAATGTGTTGAAAGTGCTATATTGAACAGAAGCTGTTGTAGGTGTTCCAAGCAATTTCATATTCTTTTGATATGAAATCTTTGTTCTTGAATAGGATTCTAATAATCCTGTCATGTTGGATGCTTATGTTATTGTCGGCATTGCTTGAAAACTTATTCATCGTATACAGAAACTACATAGCAAAGAAACTTTTTTGATATGAATTTTGGATTTTAATCTTTCTTAGAGATGTCTTTTCTTCAAGCTCTCTTTTGGGCTTTGTTTCTATGAAAAAGTAGTAACAATGCACTTCCGTTAATGACTATGATCAATTAGGTAATGTTTTTGATAGAGTACCAATTTGGGTGATGTGGAGGAGTTAGAGAAATATCAAAAAAATCATTAGTTTATTAGTTTTTCTTATTTTGAATTATTTTGATAAACTAATTAAATAATTCAAAATAAGAAAAACTAATGATTTTATGATATTTCTCTAACTCCCCCGCATCACCCAAAATTGGTATTCTATCAGTTTTGCTGTTCAATTTATGCAATTATTAAATATATACCTTTTCTGAATTGTGTTGTCTGTCAATAATTTTCTATGAAAAAAACGTCAAGTATAATCAGTTTACAAAAGACAAGCTGCCATTCTGAAGAGACATGCAACTATGTCGATACATTTTTTAAGACACATGTTCTTACATGTAAATATATTTAAGGGTTAAGGTCCAATTTTTCCATAGAAGTTGTCATGTAGAAGCAATGTTGCCCTGGAAGATTTTTGGATTCAATTTCACCCCATAAGTGTTAAAAAGGGAGCAATGACGCCCCTGGCCATTAAAAATGTTAATGATTAAAGTTAATTTTTTAACAGTCAATGTTAGTTTTAATAGTTAAGGCGAATTTGTTCCTTTTTAACATTTATAGGACAATATTGTTCTTACGTCACAACTTCAAGGGCAAAATTTAACCTTAGCCTTATTTTGAAATGAGTGACTTGGTCTATTGCTTATCTTTTTGTTGATCAGGCCTATCTTAGAAACTTCTAATTGATGAATTGTCATAAATTGTCAAATCAGGTCAATGGTAGTGGACAGTTCGTTGGAGTAGCTGAGATGATTGGACCAGTAGATTTCAACAAAGACATGAGGTTCTGGAAAGTGAACAAATACTATGGTTTCTTACCAATCAGGTGGCACATAATTAAGGACGTTCCCAGCACCCAGTTTCGGTACATTATCCTTCCAAACAATGAGAACAAGCCTGTAACTCACAGTAGGGATACACAAGAGGTAGCTTTTTCTTCAAATATTATTAAAGTGCACCTATGAATGCTTTCATGTTGAATTCTGTCAGTTTTTGGACCAAAATGTAACATTACTACATCGCTAACTTTCTTGCTGATGTTATGATTGCATCCTACACATTGATTCGCATTTAATTTTAGGATTAAGGTGTAAATTTGCTCAGGAATCTTCACTCCGGAACAATGGTGTGCCCTAGAAATTTTTTTGGGGTCAAGGTTGCCCTAAAAGTGTTATAATGGAGCAATGTTGCTTTTTACAGTTAAAAATATCAATAGTTAATGTCAATTTTTTAATGGTCGAATCAGTTTTCTAATGGGGCAGGGCAACATTGCTATATTTTGAAATTTATAGGGTGACATTAACCCCAAAAACATACTTCCAGGGCAATATGCTCTTGAGCGAAAATTTTCAGGACAAATTTATAGTTTAACCCTATATTTTATTTACATAGAATGGAACAGGGAAACAATATTAGTGTAGTTGTAAGAAAAGGAGGAAACTTTTGAGTTGAGGAAACAATATCTTGGTGCTGAGGAATATAATGCATTAATTTGATAAGGTAACTTTAAATAATAAAATATTGAGACTTCAATACTGATTTTGGTGGCAAAAGCAGAATGTCTTTTTCTAAATTAATTAAAAACGCCCGAAATCAATTTTTCCAAGTCAAGTAGATAAGCGGTTCATACTAACACGTGTGGATCATCTATCTTTTGTACATATGAAGTAATTTCATTCAAATATTTTCCTTTGGATGCTGATAACTAGTTGAAGGTATTAAACTTCACTTTAGATGGAAATTTGTTATGGATGGAAGATGATTTTAATTATGCTGCTTCAGTATTTTGTTTGCATATGGCCGGAAAAATATATCTTGTTTTCATTATTAAGTTTTTCATTCATTGTATGAATTGTAGGTTGGACTGAAGCAAGGCATAGAAATGCTTAAGACTTTCAAGAGGTACTTAGCAAAAACATCTTTGCTGGATGATTATGACTTCTATGCCAAGCGAGATCCGAAAAAAGGCGTCTCTTGCTCATCAAAGTAGTGCTTAGCACATAACTGTACAAAGGAATCATCCTTCTTCTTCGATTGCCAAGTGAGTTTTGTATATTAGATTGATCCCATAGAGAATAGTTTATTGTTTATCAGAAAAATCTACCACTAGGATACAATACTATGATAAGTGCAATCGAGTGGCATTCTATGCCATTATGTTTATATCAAATTTTGTCCTCAATTTTGTCCTCATACTCCTCCAGTCTTTAATATAAACTTAATTGAGGAGTTAATATTGGTCCTAAATATAAGATAATTTTCTTGTATTTATCAATTTTTTTCAAATTACCTCTATTGGTACTTCCACAGTAATAAGCAAGTAAGAAAATGAGGGAGAGAGTTAAGCAAGATGATTAAAGTGTTTTAGAAAAAATAAGTATTAACTAACTTAATTAACTTTTTTAATCTAATTAACTAGTTAAATATATCTTACATTAAAGATTATAGGAGTATTATTGAATTGTTTGGCTACTTGGATACCAAGGCTTAATATATGATGGTATATAAGCTTCTGATATTTGGTATAAAACTTGAAAATTGACATAGAAGCGACACCAAGCCTCTTTGCATACTGCTAGTTATCTGAAATCCCAAGATCGTGATGACATTAATTCAAATTCTCTTGGTGATTGGATATTCCTAAATTTCTTGTAACATAATGGAAAAGCCCACAGCAGCTGTTTAGTTTTTTACCTCATCAATCTTGTCTATATATCTAACCCATGTTAGAGTAATTATATTCTAGCATCCTGAGATTTCATGATCGTTCAATTTCTTTGCAGAAGATTACAGGAGATAAGATGAAATTAGGTGGCTTCAATCCAGATGCTAATGCATTGTTTTTTCTCTGAAAATCACTGAGAATCTTTCTCTTAATCCCTGTGGTAAAGGAGGCCTTCATATGCTTAAAAAAAAAGTAAAAAGGGAAAAAGAAGAAGAAGAAGAGGCCTTCAAGCATTCCCAATTTCCCATTGCTATTTTAGTTCCTTCAATTTCTGCTCAGAAGGCATCTGAAGAATGTTGCAGATTAGTTTGTTTTATATGATCCTAGAGTTATCCCCTCTTTTGCAATATTTATGTTATATTTTTACTTTCAAAAACGGTTTAATAGAACAACGAGTTCAAGTTCTGTGTGTATGATAAGTTGTTAGGTTCCGGGATCTGCTTTGCCATGTAGAATTAGAATAAAAAGGTCAAATAATGGGAAACAAATTCATGTAAATATGAATAAATGTTGCAAAAATATTTTTTGCATTATATTGATTATTTGTTTGAATTGTAGGATAGCATCTTTTGATTCCTATGCCTATCAAATTAATGTAAATCCTGAGTTGATTTTCCCCCCTCATTTTTTATCTTGCATAGTTAAACACCTAACTGATTAAATAATATAGTGTTATTATATATATATATATATATATATAAGCGCCTAAAATATTTTGTTTCTTAAGTGAAATACCCCTCCCCTTTGAATGTTATAGGAACTAGTGTACTGTAATTTCCTTTTACTTTTTATTATGTATTGACCTCTATAAAAATGAAGTTAAAAGTGAATTTGAAATTTTTGAGACAAATTACTCTCACATTAATTTGGCCTAAATGTGGTTTTAACCAGAACCTAGTTAATACAAATAATAATTTTATTTTTGAGCGTATGAAAATGTTGTACTATTTCCGAAGCTTAATCCCTATGTTTAAACCTGGTGTTCTAGGTAATGCTATAATTTATTTCTCGCCGTGTCAAATGTATTGTGGATTTGTGGTTTGATGTTACTTTTGCTTTTGAAAGACGTCTAAATTAACGATTTTATGAAAATATTAAAAAAATATTTCAAAATTATCTGCCCAAAAAACCCTAAAATTTTGAAGAAAAAAAATTGGTACAAAATTTTTTTTTTAAAAGGATTGGATTAAGTTTCCTTTCTTCCTAGGTGATACTAATATCAGATAGGGTGAACCGTCTATTACATTTAGATGTAAATTTAAACACCTAAAAATTAGAATATTTTTTCAAATATAATAATTAAAATTATAATAAAATAATATTTTTTAAATATTAAATATATTTTAAATAATTATATATCTCATCTATTTTATAGTTAATTGACTCTCGGGTGTTTTGAACAAATTATTTCAACCTCGAACCGACAATGAGGCATTTGTTAGTGTTTGGTAAAAGCAAAGGGGCCCTCAGGCCCAATCAACCAAAGAACCCATAGGACACTCGCCCCACTATCCCTTTTGATAGCCTTAAAATATTTCTACTATATCATTATTCAATTAGATCAGATTTAAAAATTATTGGGTTTAATTAGAATGTTTTTATAAATATATTTTTTGTATTTACAAAAACTCAATCTTAAAACCTTATACTTAAATGGTTAAAATTCTTTCCATTAAGATCAATACATATTAATTCCTACTATCCCATTTTCACCAATAGATTTGCTATGTTATGTCCATTACAATTATTTTTTTATAATAATAAATATCCTTTTATTAAATATACTTATATTTAAAATATTATCAAATATTAAATATGAGTATTTCTCCTAACAAGATTTAAATATTAGTTCATCTAATTATAGAAGATTAGCTTCTTTCCTTATACTTAACTCCCATTGATTACAGTTACAATTAGTAATGAGCATTAAATAGGTGTATTGAATAATAATTGTTCTATGATTTTTTTATTTTTTATGTAATAAATTGAATTTTATGATTTTAAGCAAGGTATTTTTTTATTTCAATTTTTTATTTGATATAAAATTTCAAATTTTTTTATCTTAGCAATGGTAACTGGAGAGTGGGGACCACTTAAAATCGGTGAAGCAAATCAGCAACAGCAGTGTGACAATGATGAGGGTACAGAATAAGGGGGTAGGAGGGGGATGCAGGGAATTAGACGCGACTGAGTGCGTCATGGTAGATTGAGTGGGGTCCAATCTCAGTGGTCAAGGCATTGGATTCAGGCTTGAGTAGTCCTTTTGTTTGACCCCACCATACTTTATTATTATTTGTTATCAACATCTAGATTATAAAAAGATTATTATTTTAAATTTGCTTGTGGGGTTTATTTTAATTTAACTAAGGTCTTGAGGGTTAGTGGCGCTCACATTAAGGGTTCATGTCATGCCTCTAATCTAGATTAATTTAGGTCCGTTAAATTTCTTATAATAAAGAACTGACCTATGATATAAGATGTACTACATAAAAAAATTATTATTTTTTACATTTTCTAATTTTTTTTTGCTAGATCTAAATTTGTCATTAAGTAAATGGTCTATTAACATATCTTCCCTAATTTCTCTCTTATAAAATTTTTAATCCCAAATTTTAATGAGAAGTATTTTTAAAAACTATTTATTATTTGATAACCCAAACATATTTTAAAAAAAAAACTTATATTTTGAGCTGAATAACTAATACTCCCTCCCTCCCATTTAAGCTGTTTCTTTTAGTTCCAAATATGAAATCTTTTTTAAAATATGATGCAATATTTATTAATTATTATAAAAATATTCTTATTCAATTTGCATAAAAGTAGGTGGAAAATAAAGTATATTTATTATCTCACGTTTTCTAATAAATTTAAATAGGAGTATGTTTATAAAAGAAGTTTTGTAAAAGGAGTAATATAATTTTTAAAAACTTATAATTTTTATTATTAAAATTTATTAAGTATTTCATTGTGAGTTGGATCCATAATCTACGGTTGTTGTCCTCGTGGTGGTTGCTGTTGCTGCTGCTATTTATTGTTTATGCCAAAGACTTTATAGCCTATTAACAGAAAATCTCTCCTTCTACTTTTACACCCATATATTTTTTATTTAAAATATTATCAAATATTTATAGACATATTTATTAATAAAAATTATAATTTTAATTTATCATATTTTAAAAAATTAATTTTTTATTAGACTTAATCTTGATTAATGTCATAAAAAAATTAACAAAAAAGTTGTGATTTTAATCTAAATGTAATATCAATTTTTTTTTTTCTCACAATAAGAATTCATTGTTTGTCCGTGACAAAGGCATTATAGTTTTAGTCTAAAGATGCAGGTAGGCATGTAGCTGTCATATCCAAACTTCATTGCCCCTTTATCACCTTCCCCACTCATTTATTTCTCCAAATTACCAACTTGACCTTCTCAATTTATTAAATTATTTATGATTATATAAACCCCAGGTATATTTATTTTATTTCTCACGTATATATATATATATTAATATTATTTATGATATAATTTTATTTATAATTTTTTTAATTTAATATAATTTTATATATAATTTTTTAATTTAATATAATTTTTAATACTTGAAAAATAAAATTATATATAAAATTATACTAAATTAAAAAGATTATAGATAAAATTATACTTAAAATAAAAGACTCAACTAATTAAAAAATCAAACTAATTATTTCATATATTTTAAAATATATTAGTCATCTTATATAATAGGAAGAATTAGAATAAAAAATTTATAATAAATAATATTTATTTGGAATGACTCTAGAAGTTATAATTATTTAGAATGTCAAAATACCTATATAAAAATTTATAATTATTAAATTACCCCTTGTCAAAGTTCATATATTTTCTCCTACATTTTATTTTTACAATTAATATGAATTTTCAAACTTTATACATTCTCTCCCTCAATTTCTCCCAGGTTCTATTTTAAAATTAATATGAATTTTATTTTCTACCAAAATTAAAACCACGGAAATCATCCATGAATATTAATCCAACTTTTATTTTATACTAACATATACATAATCATATCTTCAATATATCATTTAAATAATTATTAACATAAATAGTTATCCATCTATATCATTAAGTTTTCTTCCTAATTTATATAGTGTGTATTGGTAGTCTAATTAAATTAATTAAATATATATTTTATTTTGGCAAAATGAAATTGATTTGTTTCTGTTTATAAAGAATTTAGGTTCACACACGATTCAAGGACAAGGCGAAATCTTTATTTCTCCTAAACGATAATAATATTTGGTAGGGTGAGACATCAATTACCCTTAAACGTAAACCTACGCACTCAGGAGTTAAGATACATTTTCAAGTGTCACGACTAAAATTATAATAAAATAATATTTTTAGATATTAAATAATCTCTAAATAATTATATATTTTATTCTTTTACCAACTAAATTTATAGACTATTGATAAATTGACTCATTTTTTTTTATAAAAATTTATGGTCAAAAGATCTAGGATCAATTTTTTTTTAAGAAAAAAAGACCTTATACAAGCCCAGAATTTAATTATTGGGCCATAATATTATTACTAGTTGAAATGGTCCCTTCATTTTTCCGCTAGGTAGGGTTTTTATTGGTATTTTTTGGTACGAATTCGATTTTAGCTTTTTTTTTCCTGTTATATAATACTATAATAAATAATACTTTTTTATTTTTAATATAAAATTTAATTTATAATGTTATTAAGAACTAGATATAATATTATTTATAACTTATAGTTAGTAGATTTTATTTTAAATTCTATAGAAGTTTATCTAGGTTTTGTACATAACATTTCATGATCATGCCACACTATTTTTTCCCCCAATAAGAGGCTTTAAATCCTTAAATGCTTAGACAGTGACTCAAAAGCTAACGTTTCAATCAGTGTCAACTCAATAAGAATTAAAATAATAATTTAATTAAAATATATAAAAAAATTTGTAGACAGTCCGATTATCCTGTCAAAAACTCTGTACTAACTCTATTGGATAACTTATTTACTAAATTGATCTATTGACCCCGGATTAATTTCTTTTTTAATGTAAAGGCATACACTCATAGCATACCTCTTACCACTAAGTTATTCTGCGATTAGAAATATAGATTAAATGTTTAATATCATAAAAAATATAATTATATAGTATTTTTAATATAAGATATAGTTAATTAATTTAAACAAAATTTAAAAAATTAAATAAATAAGTGAACAATTGTGATGTGATGTATCTAAAGTATTTACTTATGTATAATATTATGTTATATATCAATTTATAAGTTAAATAAATTAATTTAAAAAATAATAAATATTATATATAAAATAAATTAAGACTTTATATTTATAATTAAATATAACTTTTTAACTAACTTATATATTAAACATAAAAATAAAAATTCTTATTTTAAAGGTATTTTTAACTACTTTTAAATATAAAGGAATGGTAATTAACTCATTAAAGTTATCTTAAATTGATAAAAAAAATTAACTTTACCCCTCTTTAAATGATGTGACTTGATTTTCTAACTTTAAATCTTAATTAAAAATAAGAGTAAAATGGGGAAAATATAATTAATAAGATTGTTAAGACTTACTCTCTCTCTCTTCCATATCTTATGAGCCCCTCTACAAGAAAATATGGTTTTATATTATAAGAGTATAACATAATTATTAATAATTTTTTATAAATTTATTTTAATTTTAAATATAATGTAGAAAAGAACTAAAAAGTCATATTTTTAATTAAATAAAAAAAGATTTAGAAAGTTATAATGAAAATTTTAATAATTTAACTATTATTTTTTAATATGAGTGATTTGGTTAAAATGTTTTTATAATATAGATAAAAAATTGCCAGTACTAGATTCAGATATAATACTAGAGGAGGAGGTAGTAGTTTTGAATTGGGATAGAATTGTGATTTGAGGAGAGAAAGTGAGGAAGTTCTGGAAGAAACTGGAAAGTAGAAGGAAGAAAAAGCACTGTGAGAAAATAAAGGTAAGAGAACAGTTATGCAGATTACCATAAAAAGGATCCTTCAAAATGCAGTCGCCGAGCCTCTCTCCACTCTCTCTCTCTCTCTCTCTCTCTCAATCCCTAATAATAATAATAGCGACTTTCTCGATAAAGACACACTTGAAAGCTTTTTCTTCGCTCCCTAGGACACGCGCTTCGTGGCACTACTTGTAATTAAGTTGGGTAGTTGAGGGTAATGTCTTCATTTCAACAGAGGACATGTCAGATTGTTGCGAAGCCCGAGATTCATAGGAGCAGATCCGCGTGGGGATTGGAGAGACATTGTATACGGATAACCCTGGAATCTCCGAATCGTCCTCCTCATTGGCCTAATAAATTTACGTGAAAACCCTCCATATAACCGTATAATACCCATTATGTCCTTCCCGCGGTCCTCTGCTTTGGAAACTCACTAGGGATGGGGTATTTGGGTTATTGGTCATAAGAAAAATAATAAATTAAAAAAATACATATTTTTTATGATTGAAAATGTTTTTAATTCCTCTCACAAAACATCTTTGTATAAAAAACAAATAATAATTTCACATGGAATAGGATTACAAAATACTATATAACTAAAATAAATAAACTTATTTAAAATTTATTTTTTTAAAACACTCTATTTAGTTTTTTAATTTGGTGGTTGTTGTGTATTTAATCATGCTAACTTAATTAACTTAATAAGAGTAAAAAAAATGAAAGTTTTAAGTTTTAAGAAGGGCAAGGGATAATCGGTAATTCTTTTTTTTTTTTTACATTTAGGTATTGTTTGGTTTAGCTAAAAGGAAGGTAAGTTAGGTTAATTTAAGGGAGGATAAAGAAGGTTAATTAATAATATTTTTTGTTTGGTTTAGAAGTAGAAGGAAAGGGAGATGAGTTAATTAAAAGTTAACAAATATACCCTTATCTTTTTATTTAAATTTATTTACTCTTTATTTACAATATTCATATCAAAATTATTATTTTTTTAATTTATGAATCTTAAATTTTTTTATCTCATTTATATATATAATAAAATTATGAAAAATAAAAAAATGATAAAATTTTAACATTATTTCTTATTAATTTTATAATTATTATATATTTTAATATAATATATAAATAATTTATTGTATTTATTAAGTTTTAGCAATTAAAAAAAATAGATGTGAGAAAAATAAAAAAAGATTTGAGGGTATAATTGGAATATTAAAAATACATAAAGGACAATTTGGTCAAAAAGAGGTAAAAAAATTTCTCTCCTCTCCAAAAATCCCCTATTTTGGAGGGGAACTAAGGGAGGAGAGGGGAGCACATAAAGGCAAAAAATATCCCCTCCCCTCCCCTCTATTTTTTTCAACTAAACACACTTTCTCCTCCCTTCCTCTCTTTTCTAAAACCCCCAACCAAACAATGCCTTAAGCCTAAAATAGCCTCACATTTGTTTTTTATAAATAGGTCCAAATGGAGTATGTGTCTAAAATGTTAAAATTTATACAGAGAAAAATTATAATTATTTTACGATACTATTAGGATAGTTTTATTATATTATTTTAGTCAATGATGATAAATTTTTTTTATACATAAATTTTAAAAGAAAATTTAATTCACCTATAATTTAAAAGTATAATAAAATCTCAATTTCTCTTAAATAATATTAATATTAGATAGAATAAGTTATCAATTACTTTTAAATATAAATTTAGGTACCTAAAAGTTAAAATATCTTTTTAAATATCTTGATTATAATTATAATAAAATAATATTTTTTAAAATTAAATATATTTTAAATAATTATATATATATATATTGTCAGTTAAATATATTGATGATGTGTTAAAAGATAATAAATTTAAAATCTATACTGTAGGCTTTTTAATTGGGCTTGGCTACTTGTTACCGTTGGGTCACACTTTTACCACAAAATTTAATGACTTGTTTTTAACTTTTTAAGTGATTTTCTTACATTCTTTTTAACCCCTTTTAATTCTGTCATAAAACTAATTTTTGTCTTTTAAACAAGGATAAGATAAATAAAAAAAATAATAGTCAGGATATAAATATTAAAAAAATAATTGAAACATAAAAGGGGAAGAATTTTTTGCCAATAAAAAAAGTTGAAAATATGCATTATTAGATTTTTTTTTTCTTTGTTATTTTTAATAGCAAAGGATATACGAGCCTATTTGAATAGAAATTCATCTGGTGAAATTAGAAAACAAGGAAATTGGAATCGTTAAGTTGATTTCTCATATTTATAAATCACATACTCATATCATTATATATTTAATATCAATATATAATTTTATTATCTATTTATTATTATGTTAACTTTATATTTTTAGAGTAAATTGAGAAAATTATTAAATTTTGAGATAAAATTAAAAAATTTAAAAAAATATATAATTTTAATAAAATATATTAAAAATAATATATAAATATGATAAGATGAGTATTTATTTATTTAATAAAAAAATATGGGATAGGAAATGTGCATAATTTTACGAGACACCCACCGAAACCTTGGCTTGCTTTGATGAATGGTGTTTTCACTGTGACAGCTATTTCATCTCAATTATTGAACTGACTTGTCTACTTTTGTGAACCATGACCATAGACATATATGCATCCCATATCAAATCATAAAACACTACTTAATTATCCTTTTTTTAATAATGTAATTTTCACAAGCACCCTATTCTAAAATAATAATAAATATCTTGCCACACTTTTCTTTGTGGGGACCACATTTACAGTTCCATTCGTTGACCCTTTGAATTTACTCATTTGAATTCAAATTATGCCATATTACCTTTTAGTAGATGTCATGTAAAAATAGATCTATAAGATATTTGATGCATTTAAATTAGTATCGTCCAATTAATTTAGAAAATTTACATTTAAAGTTATTTTTTAAAAAAGTTAAAAATTCATTTTTTTAGAGCCTTACAATTAAAAAAAATTATATTTTATATTAAAATTAAAATAATTAGTTATTTAGATATCTGATAATAGAATTAAAAAAATATATTAGATATTAGTTGATAGTATAAAATATTTATGTTTATGTAACCTTTTTTTACCTATTACAAATTTAATAAAATAAAAAACTATCCGATTTTTTATCTGAAATGGCCAGATTAAAGGATAAGTTTTTTTTCGCCATAAAAAAGAAAGATAAGCTTTTCATCTCATCCAAAACTGAGCCAGGAATCTAAGTTCGTGTTTAGATGTAATTTTTTAGAATTAATTTTAGTCAAAATTTTAAAAAAAAATTCATACAAATATCAATTTTTTATCTAGAATTGATTTTAACTAAAACCTATGTTTAAAAAAAATTGAACCAAACAGCCATTTTTGTCTAGAATTAATTTTGGGTAAAATCTCAGTTTAAAATTATGGTTTTGAATAAGCTATTGAAAATAGATTTTGGAACTGTAAAAGAATTTATAAATTATCCAATTACTATTTTACCCTTACTTTTTTTTTATATTCTCTTCCTTCTTCACACTATCTCCTCTTTCCTCTCTCTTCTCTACACTCTCTCATCTCTCCTATTTATTTTCTACACTCTCTTCTCTCTCATACTTTAATCAAATCATACCCTTTTTAGTAATTTATTAATATAAAAAGTGATTCTACTATTAATCATCCAAACATCTCTATTTTCAAAATCTATTCTTCTCAGAATCTATTCTCCCCAAAATCTATTCTCCAAAATCTATTCTGCCCAAAATCTATTCTTCCCTATAATCTATTATCCCCAAAATCTATTCTCCAGAATCTATTATCTCTAAAATTTATTTTCCAAAAACTAATCCAAACACACTCTAAATCAACTTTGGTGACGCTTGCTTTTTTTTTTTTTCGAATTATGAACAACATTCAATAGTTTTTTTAAATATATGTGTGTGTGTGTGAAGAAAAAGACATATAAAGACTATTGAAATATGAGAATCCCCAAATCCTCCATTAAAATTTAGCTTCTAGGTTTTTAAGTCATTTAAAAAAATATTTTAAAATTTTCATATTTTTGATGATTCTTATTCTCTTCTGATTATATTTATAGGATAAAGATAGAAGATTTATTTTAATTTTACTTATAAGACAAAAAAAAATTTTGTATATAAATATATTATTTTAACATTCATTTAATATTATATTAATTTTATTTTCATATAATATAATATTTATTTTATAGGAATAAAATTAGAAAGTTGTTAAATTTTAAAATAAAATTAATAAAATTTAAGATTTTTTTTAATCTATATAAAATATATTAAAAATAATTTATAAATAGAATTAGAAATGTACTAACCTTATTCTAATTCTAATGAAAGCAGATTCTAAAACGTTCGCTGAGGCTTTGCTCTTTGGGAACCATTAAGCATCACAACTAAGTTAAACCGACTAATGGAAAAAAAAAGGGAAAAGATATAACTTTTATGGAGTGATATGACTAACATCTTCAGATGTATTATAAGATATAAGATTTTTTTTATTATTTTCATTTTTATTGAGAATTTCAAAATACATTATTTATATGTCATGAATAATATGATTTATTTTTTTTTCCTTTTTTTCACATTATAGAATATCACACTAAAGCACAAATCTAATAGATTTTATTTTTTTATAAACAATTAAAATAATATCATTTCAAACTCAATAAAAAAAAACTATAAAATGTAACTGAGTTCTCATCCAAAATTTTTAATTAGACTGATCAATGGACTATTTCACTGATTTGATCAGTGTTCATGTTATAGCAAATCACACTAAGGTATGAAAAACATGGCTTAATTTTTTGCCCAAAAGTATTATTAGTATTAATTTTATTTTTAATTTATACATTCATTAAGAAAAATGTAAAGATGCTATTTCAATTTAGTCATTTTTTGAAACAAAAATTGTAATTTGAGAAATAAAAAATATATAAATATAAAATAATGTGGCGCATGGAAACCTCAATTATTGGAATTGCTGGTGGGTGCTGTGTTTCAGGGGAGACATGAGGCACTCATGGCCTTGCCTCTCCCTACCCTTTGTCTCCTCTAGACTCTTCATTTTTCATGCATTTTTTTGTCCTTTTCTTAAATTTATTACATTGTATAATTTATAAATTTTACAATAATAAATTTAAAATATAAAAAATTAACGGATCAATTTGGGTAAAAAAATTTCATGCACAATTTTTTATTTTTTATTTCTCTCAATTTGAAATACATTTAATTGATTTCTTAGTTTCAAAAATTAAAATATAATTTTTTTCCTTTTAAAAAATGTGATTACTCAATAGTTTTCCAAATTGGGCTCAATTTGTGTAAAAAAATTTCATGCACAATTTTTTTATTTTTAATTTCTCTCAATTTGAAATACATTTAATTGATTTCTTAGTTTCAAAAATTAAAATATAATTTTTTTTCCTTTTAAAAAATGTGATTACTTAATAGTTTTCCAAATTGGGCTCAACAAAGCATCCCATTTGTCAAAAGTGTTAGGCCATATACGCGTTCCCTCATTTCTTAATCCAACAAAACCATTCCAATCATTTTTGGTCAAAAATTTCATAATTGGTTCTAAGGAACAATGTGTTTTATTTCTTCATTATCACTTTTTATTAATTTGCATACATATTAGTATCTCCCTTATTTTATTCCAGAAAAAAAAACTATTATTTTGATTTAGAACTTGTTTGGCAAACCCCTTATAGTCGCTTTAGAAAGCTCTTTTGTATTTTATCAGATCAAATTCTTTTCATATATTTACTTTGTACAATATAAAATTATTTAAAATAAACTAACCTAAACACATTCTTAATTAATTTTTTATTTTGTCAACTTTATCAAAGCCAGGCCACATCAAATTATTCTCTCTAGTTCACAATATGATTCACGAGAATCAAAAGGTAGCCCTTAACTTATTTAATATGTCTTAAATATTTTATTTTTCTACTAACCTTATTAAAGAAAGTAGAGAGAGAAAATACAAAAAAATAGCCAAATTATAAATGAGTATTAATTATAGAGATAAAATTGATAAATAAAAAATAATAATCAACAAAAGACTTATATTTATGGGCATTTGATGTTTTTTTTGCCCACAAATTATGTGCATTTATGACAAAACGTACTACACTCATGGAAAGAATAAAATTTTGAACCTTTGTCATATTCCACGATGGTTATTTCACTTCAAAATGCACAAAGATAAAGTATTTTTAACTTTTTTTAACTTAAAAGGATATTTTTTAATTTAGTAGAAGAATAAAAATATATAAAATTCAATCTGATTGATATTGTTTTAAATTTTTAACTGGATTGGTCAAGTGACTAATTCATTGATCGGATCAACTAACATAAGTTGAGTTTTAAACCAATTAAAGTAGTGGTTTAAGAGTTAATGGTTCAATAGGGTCAAACTGGTTATAATAAAATAATACATTTTAATTAATTAAAAAATATAAAAATATATATAACTATAAAAAAAGTAATATCCAAATAAAAAGAAATTAATTCACAAATAAATAGAATAATAATACAAGTCTTATCTTATTAGATATGGTCAATTATATGAATCGTACAATACTATTATATTCTATCACAAACTAAATATATGAATAAATTATTAACTAAGAAATCCCGATTGATAAGCTTGTTAAGAAATTTTTGTAGTCTTCATCTATCTTTTTTTACAAAATTTTATATTATAAATAGAATATTTACGTATTATAGAGTGATATTTTTTTAAAAATATTAAAACACTAGACTTAAAAAGGAGAAGAAATATATAAATTTTAACTCAGTCAATCCATTCAATCTCCCCAATTGAATTATAAGTTACTTATTTTTTAGTTTAGTTGATTGATCGTATCAATTAATAATTAAATGATATATTCAGTAGATTATTGGTCTAATAAACATATATGATCCAAGTTTCAATATACAAAGAAGTAAGTAACAATTAAAATCAATGAGAAAATAAAATTATATCTATCTTCTATTAAAAAAAACAAACTATTCCAAAGCGTTGCTTTAGCGGTTGAAAATGTTCAATTTTGAAGGAATAGGGAATGGCATTGATGGTTATGCATTGCTTACTTTAATTACTTTGGGAGGCATGCAGGTCAAATCATGCATGGAGCTTCACAAAAAAGGTAGTCCCTAAAGTTGCTCATTCAAATTAAGTAACTAAAAGCCATTTGACCAAATTATCTTCTCGTGTACACCATATATAGTAGTTTAATTATTAATTAGATGTGCCATTAATGTTCAAAAAGATAAACAAAAATTAGTTGCGATATTTAAAATAAGAGAAAATTGGGGGAAAGCTTCAGTTAATTTTTTATCGGGAGAATGAACTAAATTAGAACATCAAAACTTTGTATACAAATTTTTAAAATAATAGTATTTTCTATGTATAAATATTTATCATATTCTTTTTATTAAAAAATTAATGGAGTAATTTCCCCAATTTTCTATTAGAAAAAGTAGAGTATTTGTTTTCCTACATAATGTAAATTAAAGTTCCTAGATTCAAAACTTAATCTTCTCTAAACTTTTGAAAGAACATATAGAGATATTTCTTATATTGTTCAATTTTTTCTTTTTAGGCTACGTTTAACTTAACAGAATGGAGTAGAGGGGAAAAATTTTAATAGAGAAAAAATAAAGGAAGGGAATGAGGAGGATCTTATTATTACCTTATTTAGATTAACATTAATAAAAAAAAAGAGAGGGATTTTCATATTATCTTATTTAATTTAGTAAAGAAAGGGAGGAAAAATATTTTCATATAACATTTTCTAAACTTTTGAAAGAACATATAGAGATATTTCTTATACTGTTCCTTTTTTTCCTCTTAATTATTTCTAGTTTACGTCCCCATCTATAAAGTATTTCTAATTATCTACATTTTAATATCATCTTATTAATTTTATGATATTTGATATTTATCCAAATTTATTTACATTTATCTAATAGATATTCGTTTAGGAAATATTTTCTCCTTTTCATAGTATTTATAAATAGTATCAAATCACCTCTTTCATGAAACTCTTTATTATATTCTTCTATTATAGTTTGTGAGATTAATCTTAACAATTTTCTATTGAATAATTCCATATAAAACCTTTGTTATTCATTAGTTAGTAAACTTGCCTCATAATTATATTTTTTTGTTATATCCATAAATATATTAGTTTAAGTATTTAAGGTGCAATGAACGTATTTCTATTTTGTGCATTTTTGTCTTAGCATTTTTTATCTTTGTTGTTTTGTTTGCTCATACACTCATTCTATACACTCATTTCTTAATATCTATTTTATCTTATTAATAATATATAAAGTTCCTTTCTATTTGTATATGGCCATGTGTAATAGTTCTTTCTCGTTCTCTGAATTAATGCGGTTTACTTTTCTATAAATTTTGTAAATTTCTTTCAATATTAGCCTCTAATAACATACTACTAGCTATTTAGGTATCAATATTTCTTCCTATTAATACTATTAATTATAATTTTGTTCATTATTATAATCCTTTTTCATTATCTAAGTTACAATATAAATCTAACTATATTTTTTTAATTTAGAATCTGTCTAATTTTATATTGTTCCAATGGTTTTAGTATGAATACTAAATTAGTTGGACTTTTGTTGACTTCTTATCCCATGTTGTATTTATTTATTATTGCTCCTGGATATCCTATATTTGTAATATAACTAAATTCTTTTGATAATTTTTCTAGATTTTCTTTTTCTTCTCTTCCCCTTATTTCTTCTATATCTGTTTGTTCTAAGTCTTCTTCTACATTCATCATATTTATAGAAGAATTGTTTTGTTTTCTTTCTTTTTCTACTAATAGTTTTAATATTCTAAATAAATCATATGTTTCATATCCTATTTGACAAGCTATCTCCAATACCTTATTGTTCTCCTTTTGATCCACTTCCTTAATTTGTTCTTTCCCTTTTACTGTTATTATTTGTTGATGTCCTATTTTTTCTTGTTGCCTTCTCAAGTCTATTTTTTTGTATTTCTTCAAATATAGTCTATAAATTATTATTTGTAACTTCTAATCCCTTTTTTATTTGCTCAATTGTAATGCTAGTTCATTTTATATTTTCATCCAATGTTTGAGATTTTACTTTTTCTTTAGTGGTGTCTATTTCTTTTTCTTGGTTTGTAATTTTTAAGATATTAATTTGTGGATGTCCTTCTATTAATTCTGTTATTATTGATTCTATTCCTAAAGCTTTCATAGTCTATTTAATATTTCCTTTTATTTGTAAGATTTCTTATTTTGATTTTTATATTATATATATTTTTGTTATAATAGTTTAGCTAACTCTATTAACCTCTCTAACCTACACTTTGGATGTTATTGGGCCTATTTAAAAACTCTCAAAATTAGATATTAAAATAATTTAAAGTCTAAATTTTGATTTAGAAAAATTTTAAAATAAATAGTCATATTTATCTAAAAGGGCTTATGTTAGTCAGAGTAGTTTTTAGAATAGTAAAATAGTTTATGGACTACTCAATTACTATTTTATCTTTATTTTTTTTACACCTTCCCTCTTCTCCTTTATCTTTTTCATCATCTCTCCTCTCTTTTATATCTTTTCCACTATCTCTCTTTTCTCTTCTATCTTCTCTACCCTTTCTCCTCTCTCTTTTTCACCTTCTCTCATATCTCATACTTTTAATAACATGATACACTTTTTAGTAATTTTTTAATTATAAAAGTACTTTCGATAATAACTATTTAAATACTCATTTATCTATAACAATTTTTTTTCGTAAACTCTTTTCTAAAAACTATCCAAAAACTATTTTTTTTATAAATTTTTTTATAATACACACATCTACTAATTATTAGGTTTGCATCTTTTAGCAAACCTTTGATATGGATATTTATATAATATCCTAATTATTTCATTAAATATTTATTTATCTAATTTATTTGATTAAATACATTATCTCCATCTCATTCTACTATAAAGGGAGAAAACATACATGTTTCTTCTTCTTCATTTCCAAGTATATATGAGCTTACCGGTAGCCTATTACTTTGTATCCCATAAATCCTTGGTTCTACGGTTTTTATTGCATCAATTCCTATACTTCAAAAAACACTAATTGCAGGTGAATAAAATAAACAACTCGAAAACAACTAATTATGCACGATAACAAACTTACAATATAGGGATATAGGGACCAAGGTTTCGTATTACCTTTTCTCGTGATGTGATGTGTTTTTTTATAATCTTTAATTTAGATTTATTTAACCATTTAATATTTTTTATATTTACTTTTAATTATATATATTTTTTAATTATTTTCTCTCATCTTTTTTTCTATTAACTCTCTCCTCCACTCACCCTCTCCATAAATAAAAATATTTTAATAAAATAAATTTTTTATATATATTTTTTCATGTTCTTAATATAGAGTATTTCTAACAACTACTCATATATCAAGAAATATAAGTTAAATTATTAAATTTATCATAAATTAATAATTTTTTTAATTTTAATCTTATTTAAAATATGGAGTTCGAGGAACCTTATTTATAAAATATTAAATATCAATTAATGACAATAATAAAATAGAAAAATATAATTAATGAGATTGTTGAGATTGTATAATAAAGACTAAAAACACTTTGAAATTAGTGTTTTATAATAAAAATTATAAAAAATATATTTATTGTTTTTATTTAATTTTAAATAATTTTTAAATCATATTAATTATTTAAAATTTATATTTTAAACTAAAGGGAGTGCCTATTTTTAGTTTGATGAGGTGGGTATAGGAAAAACGATATGATAACAGGTTAAAAGGACAAGTTGTTTTGTTTTACGAGCCTATTAAAATCATAAATTTAAAAGAAATTTTAATTTTAATTTTAATTTATAAAAAAATTAAAATAAATAGTAATATTTATTTTTTAAAAATTAGATTAAATTATAATTTAAAATTAATATTTTAGATAAACTATTAAAATTAAATTCTAGAATAGTAAAAGAGTTTATGAACTGCTTAATTATTATTTTACTCTTATTTTTTTTACACACTATCTCCTCTCCTTTCTTTTCTCTCTTATCTCTTCTCTATACTTTCTCATCTCTCTTATCATTTCTCCTCTCTCTTTTTTATTTTTTAATTTTTCTATTTTTAATATTTTTAATAAAATTATATTTTTTAATTATTATTTTGTAATAATAATTATTTAAATATTTATTTATCACTATTTTTTTTCTCTTGTTTAAAATTTTGTGTTAAGGGCTGTCTAAAATTTTTTTTACCCTTTTTTAAACTATTTTCCAAACAAATGTACCAACTTTGATCTAACCATCCTCGAAAGTGAAACCCATATTACCGTCCACGTATCAGCTTTTGGTGATCATCTTTCTAATTCATCTATGATCTATCAATGAGAGACAGACAACTGTTCTCACACGCACAATCATTTTGTCCTGATAGAATCTCACCCTTTATTCATTTCATTTTGCTGCCATTTTGATTTTACCACACTTGCTTTTTGCAGTCGATTTGACTATTCAGTCAAAGTGAACACCCATTTCTTGAACCCACCAAATACATACCCATTCAATCATTTATTTTTCTACCACATCAGAGAGAGATGTATTAGATGGATACAGCTAAGATTTGATATGATAATATGGAATATGTACTCTTTTTATAGGAAATAGAATTTTCTTTTTAATTTTACATACAAGTTATTTTTTTTATTTTATTTATAAATTTTAAATTTATAAATGAGCGTGATCCTTTTCTAAGTTTTATTTTATGTTTATCTAAATATTTATTATATTTTTTTCTAATTTTATCTTTAATTAATTTATTTTTCTCTTATCTATTTTTTTCAATCATTCTCTCTTTTATCCTCTTTATAAGTAAGACATAATTAATTTTTTATATATATTTATTATTTTAAATTAAATTAATTAATTTGTTGATAAGCACGAATAAGTTATTTGAAGCTTAAAAATACAAAAGGGGGTATACTATTAATTTTTTTATAATAATATATAATTTTACTTTTATTTATTATTGTATTAATTTTGTTCTCATAAGATATAATATATATTAAATAAAAATAAATTTAAAAAATTATTAAATTTTAAAGTAGAGTTAATAAAATTTAGAGTTTTTCTTAACCTATATAAAACATGTTAAAAGTAACTTATAAATAAGATTAGAGGAGTATATCTTTTCCCTATATAATATTTACACAATTTTTAGTTTAATTTATTAAATTTATGTATAATTATCTATTTAAGCATTGCTATTTATAATTGAATATAAATATCCTATTTTAAATTTTTTATTCATGAGATTTAAACTCTCAATCTCAAAAAATTAAGTTTTTTTTACTTCAACTATAATTAGTTTGTGTGTACATAATTTATAAATTTTCTAAGTTTGGAATTACATTCTTACCCTTTAAATAACTTTTACTTTGATATCTAATATCTTTTCTATATTTGATATCTACTATTTTATTATTAAAATTTTGATGACATTTATTTCATCGAAAATTGTTGATGTAATCATGTAAATACATATTTGATAAAATGTTGACAAAAACTCAATGATGATAATAATTGCATTGATAGTTATTACATCCACTCATCTAAAGTTAATTCATTTAGTTAGAATAAGATAAGATATATAGTTCAAACTCTCTTGATAAATGGAAATTTTATTTATTTTAATTATCTAAATTTTAAATTTAGAAATAACTAAGATAACTCAATCCATGTGCATTGCACATGGCATTTAATTTTTAAAATACAAAAAAATTTGGGAATATAGAAAAAGATAAGAGACTTATTATTATTTGGAGGATCCCACTTGATGCAGGGGGTCCCATCATGTTGATGGCATGGGTCGATTGGCAGAACATTACATCACATCTTGATTTTTTCTACCATTTACCTCTACGGAACTATTTAAAGTTATGTTTTAAAAAGACTTTTAATTTAAATTTAAATTTATTTTTTTAAAATAAATAATTATATCTATTTAAAAAAATATATATTAAACTATAATTTAAAATTATAATTTTAAATAAACTATTAAAAATAAATTCTAAAATAATAAAAAAATTTATAAATTATCTATTTATTTTTTTATTCATATTTTTTTATAACTCTCTCTCATTTTATTTCTCTTATATCTTCTGAGTTGCCATCTTCTTCTTAAGTTCTTTATTGTTATTATGCTTTCACCATTGGAGTTTGTTGTTACCGCTAGAGCTTACTATCAGAGTGAGCCATTGGATCATCGTTATGGTGGCAACGTTATGTGAGTCTTCATCTTCTTTCTTTATCACTGCTTCTTATTTTCAATTCCCCTGTCATCAAGTGGTATCACTGTCATCTTTAGCTCTTGCTTCGTCATTGTCATTACATATGTGAACAGTGGAAGATGAAAAAACATAAAGGCGTGAGTTGGTCTAATTTTTTTAATTTATCTTATATTAATTATAAAATTTTTTTGATAATAATTATTTAAACACCTATTTATTAAAAAAAATTATAAACTTTTCTCCAAAAATAATTTTATAAAAACAGCTCAAAATCTCTTATTTTTCAAAACAATTTAAAAAATTTATCCAAATGACCTTATATCTGTATTTTTAATAATGAAGTTTATACTACCAAGAATTACTATTTAATTCCACATAAAATATTTAATTATTAAAAAGTTTTATAATAAATAAATATGTCATCTTTTATTTTGAATCCTATTATTGCATACTGCCTTTTAGTTGTGAGATTTTTTGTAGTGGTTAGATGCTTTATATACGATTGCACACTAATTCTCTATTTATATTATTCCTAAGTTGTTTAGGAAAAATTACTGTAAAGTCCCAATGAAAAAATATAATGATAAATTTTTTTTTAATAAATAAGTAATATACAATAATAAATTATAATATAAAAAATAATGACATCTTTATACTACTCATTTGTTAAGAAATATCTTAGGGTTTACATTTTTTCTTGAGGACTTTTTAGTGATTTTTCATAAATTTATCTTTAAATTTTACATAATATATATAATTCATAATATGCTATTGATTTTATATCATAAAAATTAAATAGTAAAACTTATTTTTCAATTTAATATTATTTGTATCACTTAATAAAAAGAACTACTTATTATAGAATTTATTGTTACACACACATATGCATATATTACATATCGATATATTTAAATGTTTATTTGAAATTACTTTAATAGCTAGATTCCAAATTCTATTGATATATCACAGTCATACAGATAAAGAATTGTCTTCACAGCAGTTTTTTTTTTAAAAAAAAAACTTTATATAAATATAAGTATATGGATGTGCCAAAGTTTTTGAATGTTGTCTAAATTATTGGTCATTGGATATTTGATAATCCAAAATTTCCCAATATAACAATTTTTTAAATAAATGATAATAATTTCTATTTTGAATAAAATAACATACAGATAAAATAAAATATAAAATTTCCCAAAACGTTTAGAGGGAAACATTTTGATTTCTAACCTTTAATTTATTCATATTTCATCTTCTGAAACAACTTGAGGTGGCTTGTATAATTGTATTATTAATTTAAAAATTATGAAAATGGAATCATTGAATTTTCGTAAATGGGCCCACCTGAAAATTTATTATTATATGAAAAGGTTACAGGATTCGTTGCTTGAAATTTGATCATGAATTTGTAAAAAGAATATTAGGTCGCACAGTTTGAAAAATGTTATCACCAAATATTAAAATATTCACAATAATTATGAATTATCATACCCTGCGAAAGTTATCTTATTCGAATCTAATAATACTTTATTTTTTTTTTTAAAAAAGCATATACCAAAATACTATATAAAAAATTCTTGGCATTATTTTCCCCGTGCAAAATAAGGAGGCATAGACACATATAATCATTTTTTGTTTCAAAAAGTTAAATTATTTAATTAATTAGCTAATAAGAAAATTTTGTGAAAAAGAGGCACATTAAACAATATGAAGGTACTAAAAATCAGACTACTCATTAAATTGACTGAATCAGGGTTTAAGGGTCAATACTCAGTTGTATAATTTTTGTTGAATCGGGATCAACTTAATTATAATTAAATTATATATAATTTAATAAAATAAAATAATTAAAATATAAATATAATGGAATGTTATTTATTTTAATTTATTAACTGATGTCAATTAAGAAGGGGAGAAAATTTGTAAAATGTAATCCGATAAATTTGTCCAAAATTTTTAACTGGTTAATATGGTAATATACTTATATTTTATTAGCATGGGGAAGGCTGCAAGAAGTTGGGTATGCCCCAAGGAATTAATTATTATATTTGAAAAGGAAATAATTAAAGTATTAATTTTGAGATTGAATTCAAACCGGCTAAAAAGTATGCATGAACCATGTAAATGGACCCATAACATTATATTGAACTTTTGAATAAACAACTTTTTTATTTATTTTTTGTGGGGTGGGGGGGTTAATTTAAAAGAAAAGTATATTAGCATTTTCTGGTTAAATGAAAATAATAAAAAAGGGAAACATGGTGGGGTTGCTCTTATGATGAACAACACATGAGGCAAGTATCATATATGTTCATGAATATGGCAGCATCAGATCATGCTATAATAATTGATTGCGTTTTCTTGTCAAAAAGATTATTAGTCTCAAAAAGGTTTATTATTGTAATCTAAAGTGATTTCTTTATGCTTCCCATCATTTTTTTATATTTTAAATTTAAATTATAATAATTCTCTTACTACAATAGTATTTTTTTAAAAAAAAAATTATCATAGCACCTAATTTTGTATTCCAGTTATATATAAAAAAAACTATATTTTCAGATTTAGATACTTATAAATCTTAATTTTTTAAGATTATAACGATCTAATTTTTAAATATAAATAACTTTATATGCTATATGTGTGTGTGTTATTTTTTATTTTTTTTATTTTTATATTCCTGTGAAACATAATATAAAAAAAATAAAAATTGCGAACAATGACCATATTTACAATTTAAGAAAATATTTAATTGATGGAACAATGCAGCTTTTATAAGAAACAAAATTAAGACTTAAATTGAAATTAGAACAATGAAAATAAAAAAAATAATCCCCAGATTGTATACTATCTTTGTCAAATTATGAACCAATTAGTCTCTTTTGTTTATGACCAAAGGCATTGAAGTTTAAAACGTTAAAGTACAGTTATGTTGCAAGAAACTTCAGTCTCCAAATAATTTGTTTTCTAAAGTTTTAAAAACAATTTTGGGTCAATATCTCTTCTAATATTTAAACCTCCATATTATATGATAAACAATGACTTTAGGCAATTTAACATCCTACCTAAATTTTAAACACGTGATTATACAAAAAAAATATATGAAATCTTCAAATCACATTTATATATTGAAGAGTTATAGTTCTTTGAAATTTAAATAGATTCCAATCTAAATTTTTATATTTATGGTACACTTGGCATAATGGATTTTTTTTTTTATAAAAGTGGAAGTAGAAATAAAATTAGACTAAAAATAAATTTTAAAAATTTATTTGTTATGATGAAAATAGTATAGAATTGATATATATTTTTTTATAACTTGAGGTAAAATTGTCTAAAATATTATTTTATAATTTGAGAAGAGTTAAAGTTATCCAAAAATTTTATAATTTAGGCTAAAGTAGTCCAAAATATTTTACTTCTACTTTTATCGTTTTATTTTCTAACTTTTTTGATAGAACTGAAAAAGACCCAAATGTTATAAGTAAAAGTGGAGTGACTTATATTATATCAAATAAATTGTTGTTATATTCACTATTAATTGATTTATTTGACTTCCTTAATTTATCTAAAAATATTAATTAATTTTTATATTAAATATCGAATGAGTATTTTAAGAGAAACTAATACATATGTGACACAAGATTAATGTTAAATATTTAAGATTAAAATAAATTATGTAGCTAGATTCTATATTAGGATTAGGGGGAGAAAAACTCAACTCAGGATTTATAGGTTATATTAGTGAACTAGTCCGTTAATTAGTTTATTTAAGAGCTTTGAATTGATCAACTAGTTAATATATATTTTGTCCCTTTCTTTGCGTCATTTTGAATTTAAAAATGAGAAAGAAAAAACAATAAGCTATCAACTTTGCTTTGTTAAATAACGTTTGATTTATATATAAATATTCATTTTAATTGAGAATTCATATCTTTTTATTTAAATATTATTTTTTTAAATTATATATTAATATTTTTATATATTTTAATTAAATTAAATTATTTTAATAATAATTAAATTAGATCGCTTCTAGTTTAATCATAACAAAACTACTAATCCTTAAAACACTATGCCGATTAGTTGGATGACGGATCCAATTTTTATTACCTATCGCTAAAGTTAGGTAAAAATCGAGAGATGTGATATAGGTATGCGCCAAAATAAAAATAAAAATAATGGGAAAGAATGGAGTCAATGAAAACCCATGGGGGGAGGGTGGGGCCCAACACATCTAGTTAGCAAAATCTTCCGCTGCCTGGGGACTTTAGAAAGCTTCACTCATTTTTCCATGAAAGTGACCATGGCAAAGCAAAGCTCTGTCTATGATTGGGACCACAACGAATCAGTGATTCACAACCCTACATCTTTCTTCTTCACTTCGTTTTCTTCATTTCTTTTTTCTTTTTTTAACTTGACAAAATTAAAATTAAAATTAAAAATAATAATAATAATAATATTTTATCTATCTGTATTGATTCTGACCCCTTTTCTTAATTGACTCCGCAACCCACCTTTCTTATTCCACTCATCTTTTACTTTAAAACTCTCTCTCTCTCTCTCTTATTTTAAAATCTATTCTCCTAAAAATTTATTTTATAAAATCTATTTTCTAAAAATTAATTCAAACAGGCTTCAAGTGTCAACCATGTTATGGGATTCTTCAAGATTCCATTGGGTCCAGTTCATTGAATTGAGCAGCTTCATTCAAAATTAAATAAATTCAAAATACTTTTACCAAAACAAAAATTAAAAATAGATTTAATCAATATCGTATTATTATGCTAACACCTAACTAATATAACGTAAGAGGGATGTATTCGTATAATCATTTTAATATTATTTTTTGTAATAAAAAAATTGATTAATTTATTTTTAAGGACGTGTTAAAATTAAAATCTCATGGCTCATGATGTGTTTGGAGAAAAAGCTGAAAATACATTAAGTAACAAATTAATGAATTTGGAAAACCAACATCCGTTCCTTTTTTCTGGTAAGGTTGAATTTTGTCCCTAAAATTTTTGGGCATGAACTATGAGTATTTTAAAAAAAATCTTAGTCAATATCCTTTTAAAAGTGTTTAAAAAAGAGGTCATTAGAAATATTAATAGTCTAAATTAATTTTTTAATTGCATAGTTAGTTTTTTATGGATTATAATAATTTTATTCATTTTTTAACATTTTTTATAGCAACATTAATTTTTTTTAATACCACAATCCCTATGCATAAATTTTTAAACTAAAATTAGATTTTAATCCTATTTTTTATTACTAAACGTGATAGAAAATACACTTTCTATGAATATCCAAATACATTATCATTATTTTTAAATATGTGAGTTTAAATCCAATATGAAAGAAATAAATTTTTAGATAATTTATAACTATAAATATTTTCATAAGTATTTTTTCAATTTTAATACATGTCTCAGCCACATTAAACTTAAATTTTTTAACTTAAAGCCCCAAAAAGATAACACTTAATTTTTTTTGTGAGAACATTATCCTAAGTGACCAAAAGCTTAAGTTATTTATAGGCATTAAATTTTCAAAATTACGTTAAAGGACCAATGTCCTTATTTGCAAAACAAAAAATACTTATACTTAAACTTGTAAATTTGAATTTTTCTTCAAGTATTTAGCACTCATAAAACATAAATTTACAAGTCTTAATATGAAAAGTTATCACCCAGAGATCTCATTTTGAAAAATAATTTGGTCATCATAATTTATTTATTTATTTATTTTCTTCTCGAGAAGGATTTGGTCATTTAAAGTAATTTCAAAAATTCATGATCTTTCAACATTAATAACTTTTAATTTTGGTCCTTGAGCATAATTTTTTCATATTTTAATACTTTATGGATTTCCTATGCTTTGATCAAGATATATAGGAATTATTTTAAAAACTATACGCTTTAAATTTTTATATTACTCATTCAAAATAAATAATTATTCTGAAATATAATTAACTTTATTTTTCACGAATAAGAAAGTTAAAAAATTGTTTTATATGTATAAAAATTAATGTTTTGAGTAAAACAATTGAAATATTTTGGTCTATATATGTATATTATTAGTGTAAATATTGACAAAAATATGAATTGTGTGATTGATGGTGATATATTTTTGTCTATTTTCTCTGTGTGTTTGGAGAAAGCAATAATTCAACGACCCACGTATTCATTATTAAATTGAAAGATAACATGGGTTCGCATGACCTATTTAGATAAGATTTTAAAAATAAATTTATAAAAAAAAGAGTTTTTAAATAGTTTATAAAAAATAATTTTTAAAAAAGAGTTTATAAAAAAAAGGTGATTTTAAATAAATAAATGTTTAGATAATTATTTATAAAAGTATTTTTATTATTGGTAAATTACGAAAAATAGTATGAGTATTAAATGAGGAGAGATAAAATATAAGAAGAGAGATGAGAGAGGGTGTAAGAAAGAAAGGAAAGAGGATGTAAAAAAAAGTAGGGGTAATATAGTAATTAGTTAGTTCATAAACTCTTTTACTGTTTCATAAGCTACTCTGACTAATTTATCTGAAACATTGGTTTAGTCTAAAAGTCCGTTTGAACAAATATAACTGTTTATTTTAAAATTTTACCAAACTAAAATTTTACCCTAAAAGAACTTTTAAAACGACATCTACATGGTTTCCAAACAGGTACTTGGCCTTTCTCTTTTTTAATTGAAGATATTGTTAGCATTATACAAATATTTATTCATTGATAATTTAAAAAAAATATATTTAAATCCTATATAAATAATCTAATAGTAGAGAGTTCCTTAGAAATTATCAAATAACTGTAAAGTTTTATAAAATTTGAGATTAATTTTTTTATATTATAAAATGACAAAATTATCCTTAAAAAAAATAACTTAAATAATAAGAATAACAATTTTATAGAAAAAATAGCAATTAAAAAAAATAACAATTTAAATAATATGAATGATAATTTCTAAAAGAAAGAATAATAATTAGGGGCAAAAAAATAATAATTTGAGCATTTTTCTAAAGTTATTTATGTTATTTTACAATTTAAAAAAAAATAATCTAGATCCTGTGGGACTTCATAGTCATTTAATAATTTTTTTAAAATTTCTCTTCAATTAGATTTTTTTGTATGAAATTTAAATATAATTTTCCAGATAATTAATTGTAAAGCTTCTTTGTGATGTTCTGAGTGTTTATTAATGTTTTAAAAGTGGCACCATGTTGAAACCAAAAAGGCCAAATGTTCACAGTTCTCATAGTCTAATTGGTTGGATTGGTATTTTTTTAAAAAAAAAAAATAATACGCATATATAAGAAGTAATGTATATAAAAAATAAATTCATAATAATAAGTCTAAACTGTAAACATGATAACACCACAGTATACAGAGTTTTAATAAAATAACAGGATTAGAGATGGCCTAACTATAGTGAATCTTTTGAAAGGGTCCTTTTTTATATAATTATTTTAGTATTCTTTTTTCCGTTAAGCCCAAAAAACCATCTAATTTTCTAAAAACTATTTTAGTTTCTGCTCTAATTTTGGATTCCAACTCAATGTCAGCTAGATTTCATTGTAATACCGCTCAACCAGTTTTCCAAGCTAAATCAAATCGAAGCATTTGGTGAGTTCAAGGGTTAGACTGTCCAATTTGCTCCGTTCCGCTAATCCCTTTTGTATACACACACACACACACACACACATATTGAAACTTGTTGGATAATAATAAGTTTTAAATTATTCAGATTGAATCATGATTATGTATGAATATCCATTTGGATTTCAACCCTCAAAATAGAATAAAAAACTATCAGTATACCAAATCTATCAACTTGAAAGCAGTGTTTACAACTACTATAGTAAAAGCAAAAAAGGTAGTTAGGCAGAGTTTGGTGATTTCCTTATAAATTACACTACTTTAATGAAATATCCAAACATGATTTTGCCCCCTCCACTGGGTGATGAGTCTTAAATTTGCATTAAGGTTGTGTTTGGAAACTTTTAAAATCAAGATTTTAAAAAAAAATTTGGCATAAATTTTAGTTTAATAAAGTTTAAAATAAATAGATATATTTGTTCAAAAGGATTTTTATATTAAATTATGATTTAAAATTAATATTTTAGATAAGTTATTTAGATTAATTTCTAAAATATTAAAATAGTTTATGAACAATTTAATTATTATTTTATTTTTATTTTTCTTATACCCTCTCTTTTCTATCCTCTTTCCTCTTTCTCTTTTATCTCTTCTCTCTTCTCTACCATTTCTTCTTTCTTTTATTTTTAATAAAATCGTAATCTATATGATAATTTTTCAATTATAAAGTTAACTATTTAAATATTTATTTATTTAGAATATTTTTTTCTATAATTTCTTTTTTAAAAATTATCTAAAATTTTTTTTCTATAAACTATTTTTTAAACTCTTATTTAAACAGGTGATGGCTAGAATATAAAAAACACACACATACACACAAATGTATACACATACTATTTCACTAGTATTTGTGAATAATGGGTCGTACTTAAATTTTAAATTATTTTTTAAGAAAAAATTGTGGCTCTAGAGCATTATTTTTATTTTAAACCAATTGTTTTAAAATTTTAATAAAATCTTAATGATTTTTGTCTTTTTCTACATATTTTTATATCATCTTACCATTTATTAATAAAAATAATTTAGATAAAATTCAGGTGCTATAAATTTTAATTAACTCTATTTTGTTAGAGTATACTATATATAAATACTTTATTTATAAATATTTTTATTTAAATATTACTCTTTTCAGTGTTATATATAAATTATATATATTAATTAAACTACTCAATCTTAAATCACTGTATTAAATAAATTGATTTAATGACCAATTTGATAATTAAGTATCTCAAAGATAACATTAATTAGTGATGGTTTGCGTCCATATATTGTCCATGTGAATGGTGAATGGTGAATGGTGAATGGTGAATGGTGAATGGTGATTCCCATTGGGATCTCTCCCCCTCTCTTTCTGCTTTTTTTAATGGTTTTAATTAAAGAAAAAAAGTTATCAAAATTAAATCAAAGTGAAAAGTAAAAGGGGAATGATTTTGTATATTTAATAAAGTCTGAATAAAGCGTGTTGAAGTTTCGCATGTTACATTTAATCATTACTTATTTTCAACAATTATGTTCGTCTTACCTAAATATGTTTGACTTACTTTTTTGGCGAATGGCTTTTTTTTTAAAGATAAATAGCCTTTTAATTAATAAAATTATTTATAGAAATTAAAGTGTATATACCTATATACCCATATATTACAGACATTATTTTGAGAAATATAATATGTGAATTTGGATAAGGGATGAGATTTTTCTTGTAAGAAATAATAATAATGCATTAAATACTAAAATTTATTTATTTTTAATTATATCATGTCAATTCACACGTCTATAAAATATTATCTAATATTTAATAAATTATAATTGGTTAAATAGTCAAATTTTTGAAATAAGCATGAATAAATTAATGCAAGGTGTAGCGAGCTCATTCACTTTTTGTTGTTGTTGTAATGTTAAAAAGTTATTGACTTATTTGCACATATTTAAAAATATTATTTTATTTTTAAATATTAAAATTAGTCACCGATAATTAACAATTGGAAAAAAAAAATCTCACAAGATGTATTCACATTAAGAGAAAACTACAACAAACCACATCATTATCAACATTTAATATAAAAATTATAAAATATATTATTTATTTTTATTTAATTAAAGGTATAATTCATTTCCAGGTCTAGAGCACAAATAATTTGTACTTCTCCTAATAAGTCTACTTTTTGGCATAAAATTATGTTATGCTCTTTACAAGGCGATACCTCTTACCATCTCAATTAATATTTAATTAGTTATAAAACATATAATATGTATTATTATACAATAATAATTTTATCCTGATTATCTGAAATTGACTATATGGCTCTCGTATAATTTTATTGTGCTTTATTAATAACTAAAATTTTAAATATATTGTTAATTAAAATTTTTATTCAATAATTTTATTGAGTGTTATTTTTTATCTTATTTTATCCCTTTTCAAATAATTTTATACGATATGATTTATCTTTTTTAACTAGCACTTTCAACAGTTGTTTTTTTTATATATATTTAAATTATTTTAAAAGATTTTAAATATTTTCTCTTTTAGATATGCTAAGCCAGATTCTATCTAATAATATTTATTATAAATCTTATCTTTTTTTTATTTCAGTATAACCATACAAGATTTTATATAATTCATGAAGGAATACATTTAATTAATAATTAAAACTACTATTAATGAGTCAATGGAGGGAACCACAGGCATAATGGGAGCAAGTTTGGGAAAGATGGGAGGCGATTGCGCTTGAAATCAAGTACTAAAGATCCCATCTCTTTCTTCGCTTATGTTTCCGTTTGATGTCGTTTTAGATTCCTATTTAAGGCAATCATTCTGACTAAAAATCATTATTATATATTAAGACTTTCGGCCTTCATTATGATCATCAATGTCCCCCCTACTTAAGTAGACACCCATGTTCCATAATCTTC
Organism: Leucaena leucocephala; assembly: GCA_037074615.1. NCBI lineage: Eukaryota > Viridiplantae > Streptophyta > Magnoliopsida > Fabales > Fabaceae > Leucaena > Leucaena leucocephala. The sequence goes on along the minus strand of CM073563.1, from coordinate 11,002,073 downwards.
TGTCGTTTTATTTTACTTTCTCGGAATAACATATAAAATCTAATTTTAATTCTTTGTATGAAAATAGTATTTAATTTGGGTTTCCCTTGGAATTATTTGGTCACTAAGAAAACAAAAATTGGATTTTAACTCTAAAGGATAAAGCATTCTGAAATGGGGCAGAAATTTTTGTTGCTTTGAATTGGATCAAGTCTCTAATTAAGTATATTAGTGTAAATCACAATTTTTTAAATAAAATTATATAATATTCATGATACATTTACTATATAACTTGATTATCCAAACTCAATTTCTAATTATAGGATTTATTTAATTAATTTAGATATATTAATAAAATTAGATAAATTAATTAATTATAATGATTATGTATTAATTATTTTTAAAATATTTATTTAATTATTTGCGTTTGAACTATTCTTAGAGGTACCTCTTAATATGTGTAATCATATAGAGATATATTATAAAAAAATTATAATTTTATAATACAGTAAATTAAAATATTATATTAAAGAATAAATTTAATCTTTTATATAAATTTTATAATTAGGGACATAGGGAGTAAGTTTGTTCCTTTAATTTTAATTTTATAAAGTATATTTTCATTACTCTAACATTAATATCATTAGTCTTAACTGATATTTTTTACGTCAATTATTATTATTTTAAAAAATTATTATATTTATATATTAGCGTTAGTGAATATTTTTTTAGAATTTTAAAATTTTAATATCAATATTTTTGTTAATGAAATTAGCAATATTATGGTTGGAGAACTAAAAAGACATTTTGTAAAATTGAGAGACCAAAATAAAACCTTATATAAAGTTTAAGTATCAAAAATGCATTTTTTCCAATTAAAATTGAGCGTTCTCATATACAATTTATTTAAAATTATAATTTTAAATGATAATTTAATCTAAAAAAATTAAAGATTAAAAGTGTTATTTATTTTAAAATTTTATAAAATTATAATTAAAATTAAAATTTTTTATGAAATTATAGTTTTATGCGAATTCAAACAAGCATAATATTAAATTTTGGATTCACTCAAATACTCAATAAAATCCTTGTTGGAGTTAAATCATGAAAATTAAGTTTAAAAGGATTTCATTTCCTTTTTCTTTCTTTTTTTATTTTTTTTTCTTTGTTTCTTTTTGTAATAAAAGTTCGGAAATTTTATAATTTACATTAATCAGGATATATATACTTCATAAATCTGGTTATCATTAGATGATAAATTTTTAAATTAATATAATATTGCTACTACTTAAATAAATCCACAGTTTTTTTATTATAATCAAAATTAAAATTAATTTTTCAGAAATTATAGATACACAGTTAATACATTTATAAATTTATAAATATTTTCGGATTGATTCCAAAAGTGGTAAATAGTAGCCATTCAAACAATGAAGTGAAATCCAATACAATAGCGGCAAATTTTGGCTCATTCGTCAACCAATTACCTAACTTGTCTTTCAGGTTTTTCAGTTTTTGGGATATATTCTGTGTTATTTTTAAATGGGTATAATTATAGTTGACCTAATTTCTGGGACACGCTTTGTGTTTCACGAGTTATATTTTATTTTCTTTCACTTTAGATTTCCTTTTAAATAAATTATTTGAACTCTGATATTATAAATTCATCTTCACTAAAAAATATAAATACAAAAATTAATAATATCTAATTATTAATCTAAAATTAAGTTTAGGAATTTTTTAGTTTAATTCTAAATTAGATGAGAATTTTTTAAACTGTTATATATTTTAAAAAATAGAAGGTTATGGTAATTCTATATATAAAACATACAAAACATAAAAGAAGAATCATTTGACCACGGAGAATATGAATATTGCAGCTAACATGGTAACGGGATTAATTATTTTTTAAATATGGTTCCTTTTATTTTCTTTTTCTATTTCGTTATTTTCCTGCTAATTTCCTTGCACTTATATATATATATATAAATAAAATACCCCAAAACATTATATTTTCTTGGGAAAAGTGGACATTTTAATAATAATATATGTAAAAAATTGAATGAGTAAAAAAGTTGCACATAAAATTTAAAAAAACTATAATTTTTGTAACTTATAAATAGTATAACTTGATATAATATATATTGATTTTAATAATTTCATGAGAAGATTATTAGAATGTTTAGAAACATAACTCAGTTACTGCTTATAATTTCCCTACTATATAAAGCTTGAGTGAAACATGGAGAAAAGGAAATTGATTATTGAATGGGACTTACAAACTGTAATTACCACAATGATAACAAAAGAAGTTATATCAAGTTACTTAATAAGCAAAAGTTATTTTTCATCGAAAAAAAAAGATCAGCAAAATTTATAGAAGAGGACCATATAATTTGGGGACTTGCATCATTAAATTAAATTATTTTATTTTTTACTTGAAATGATGTCGGCTCATATAAATTTTATCCTATATATACACACACACGCAAACACGTAAAAAGTCTTCTAATTTTATAAAAAAATTTAATTTGGTCCCTTAAAAATTGAGTTCAAAATTTAAAGAGATCTAATAAGATTTTATACTGATATATCAACTCTATGTTAGTAATCTTACAAGTCTTAATCTCAAATGATAGTTTTTTGTAACAATAATTATTATTTTGAAAATTATATTTAGTCTATTAGTATTTGATAATATTTTTTTAATATTTAAAATTTTAATGTCAGTATTTTTGTTAATAGTATTAGGATTCAAGAATTTAAAAGATACTTTATAAAATGGAAGATGATGTGAAATTATAAGACTAAATGTACACTTTTATCTCTTACACATATAAACCACTCCGATACTTATTATAAGTACCTTGTATACGAAGCATTGGTACCAAATATCAATCTTTTATAGGATTATTAATAATGACTATTTATTAATGTTATTATATTTAATTTTTGCAAAAAAGAGAAAAGAGAGATAGAGGGGTGATAATAATTTATCAATGTAAAGAAATTTTTTAATAAGAATAAATTTAAAATATTTTATCAAAATTTAAATATATTCAATAATTTAATTGTTTTTTATTGACATATGAAAAATAATTGAAATGGATTTATAACATAGATTAATATATATTATTTCTTATTATTCTTTTTATAAATAATAAATACACAAATAACATGAATTAAAGTATTAGTTAGAATTAATTAAAAATAATAAAATATATAAAAGTATAATTTAATTTTTTAAATATATTTTTATTTATGAAGATAATGGGTAAGAGAAAGAATAGATAGAAAAAAATATGAGAGATAATATAATTAATTAAAGATAAAAATAAAAAATATTAACTTTTTATATAAAATATAAATTGTTTTCTGTGAGAAAATGTTGCTTATCAAAAAAATTGAATACTAATGTGCTAATGATTATTGAATTAGAAATTGGGTGGTATTAGGATGGAAGGAGACATAGGGTAAGAAAATTAATGGATTATATAAAACTTAATATTATAATTTTATTTTTTATATATATTAAATATTTTAATTTTATTTATCATATAATTTTATCTATAATTTTTTTAAAATTTTATAAAATTAAAAAAAATATTTATAAAATTGTATTAAATAAAAAAAATTATGGATAAAATTTTATAATAAATAAGATTAATATATTTTATATATATATAAAATAAGATTAATATATTTATTATTATATAACCCAAAATTAATTCGCATAATAGAAACTTAAGGTATCAGGTGGAGAAACCAATAAGAAAGAGACAGGTGGAAGGGATTAAAGTCTGCATGTCCTTCTCGCTTTTATAGCAAAGAGGTAGTAGTACAGTACAGTAAAGTACTGGCAGAGTAGATTGGGGCACAGAGGATCCTTCCCATAATCCACCAATCACAGCAAAGCCTTCCAAATCCCCTCCGCACTCAATCAAAGGTACCCCCAAGTATTAGTAGTAGTAGTAACAAACAAACAACAGAAAAAACCCAACAAGAGTCCCAGTTTCGTAATTCTCTCGTACCCTTGAGGTCATTTCATTCCTCCTCCTGGGCCCCACCTACTTTCTTCTGCTGCTGTATCCCCCAATGGAAACTCTGCAAATTTCTTAGTGCTCCCCCCAACAGACAATTTGATTAATTAATTAAAATGTTGATTAATTACTAATTAATTAGTCTTATTAGAGTCTTAACAGCTATAGCTTAGAATTTAGAAAGATGTAGATTTGTCAAGTTTGTTGTGCCTGCTGTTGAAGCAACCCATGCCCATCTCTCCATTATTATTATTATTATTATTATTATTATTATTATTATTATATTTTCGCTGATATTGTGATTATTATATTATCCACTATAATTAATATGCATTTCCATTTCATTTTAAAATATTCTCTTTTATTTGTATATATATTTATCTTAATATTAAATATAGGATAATAATATATTTTATCTCTTAATTTATAATTTTATTTATTAAAATTTTCTTATTGATTACACATTTTAAGAGTCTATCAAGAGAGTAATTTCTCATACAAAATATTAGGATGGACAATTTAGGAGAATAAATATTTTTTTTATAAATAATTAACTTAATTAATTTTTTAAATCTCTATAAATTAGATATTTATATATTATTTATTGGATCTATTACTAAGTAATCGTAGTTACTCTCACAATATAGATATCTCTTCTAATAATCGAGTTTAAAACTCAAACAGACCTAATGGGGCTTTATACTGCTAGATTAACTATATATTAATCTAAAAATTAAATATCTAACTCTATATTTATATTTATGAAGGTAAGGATTAATTTTTTTATTTTGATAAAACATTATTTTTACTTATTATGATAAGACTATTTTTTCCCTCTAGAATGGGGAAAAATTGTGAAAAAATTTTGTTTAAAAAATTTATTGGTTAAAAGTATCTTATGCTTTGACATCTAAAAAATATTAGTACTATTAAGATTTTATGCATAAAAAATATTAATTCTGAATTTTTTCTAACTAAAAAAATTTTTAAACTAAGTTTTTTAACCAATTTTTTTTTGGTAAGTTTGATTTCCCACTATTCGATACACACTTAATGCATTTAATTTCTTTTAAACTTTTTAACGGAGGAATATAACTTAAATTTGCAATTTGCAACTAGAAATAATATGTTAGGTTAGCTAATATCACAAATATAAAAGTATGAATTAATATTTTTGATTTATTTTAAATTGTCCTTACTTATATATAACATCTAGTCAAATTGGTAACATTTTGTGTAATTCAAGTGATTATTTAGGGACTAGTCATTTTTATTATACTTAAATTAGTAGAATTTATTTTTTTTATAAATAGAAAAATAGAATAATATTATGCAGGCAATTAATGTAGTATTTGATGGTAATTAATTATGACGATATAATTATTATTAATAAATGAATTACCAAGTAAAGAAGATACTATTTGTTCATTTCACTGTGGATCTATCTATCTATGAATTGACGAGATTTTCAGTTACATTTTTAAGGATTGAAGAATATGTTTGATATTTGTGCCTAGAAGCAAGGAGAGAATCTAGAAATGCTCATTTCCATCTGTAAAGAAATAACCTAAATCGTTTTTCATAAGAAAAAATATATAGTATATATAAGAGAGAGAGAGAGAGAGAGATGGAGAAAAAGCAGAGAATAAAAAGAGACCGGATGTTGACAAATTTCATGTCCCTGTTCTTAGAAGATCGATTGTTTGTGTGAAGATTTCTTATCTGGGATCTCTCTCTTTATAATTTCTTCTTTCTCTAAAAAATAAAAATAAAAATCCTTTTAATTCTCTTGCTTCCTCTTTGTGGTCTGTGTGAGGTAGAGAGAGAGAGGGAGGGAGGTAGACAAAGAGAGAGGGAGGGGTGGCCCAGTAGATCGAAATCTCCTTCTATTCTTCTGCCCTGTGAAGATCAAAGCTTCATTCAATGGAGTTTCAAAAACACCCACCAGTTCGTTATTCGTTGTTTGCTCAATAATTATCGGAGTTAGCTTTTTTATTTTTATTTTTGGCTTCGGGAGGTAGTGCTAGTGGTGGACTCTGAATTTTTTCTCTGATGTGGTGGTGGTCTCCTTAATGGCAGAATCCTTGACGGATTCTTGAGGGTAGGTGATATGAGGATGTAGGTCTGAGGTAATTTTACATTAATTCTCTGATTAATTTAATTAATTATTTTTTTAAATTATTGACCGATGGTTTGATTTTGCTAAATTTTGGTTTTAGTTGTTTCTATTATACCTAGTTCTTCTTCTTGGAGTGCGATGAAATTCTTAGTTCGTAATCGCTTAGGGGTTAAATTTCACTGAGCTTCTTCTGAGCTTGACCGTTTCTCTTATTTAGCTTTTGGAAAAAATTTAGTTTGATTTTGTCCGTTTGAAATGGTTCTTGTAGTCGTTAACATACGCTGTTATCTTGCTTCAAATGATTGTTGTATTGGATCTGTTTCATTAAATTTTTGTCATTCATTCGAGTACTCTTTAATCCTAACCGAATGTTCTTTATTTATATTTTTTCCTACATTGATTCATAGGACTTCAATGTTTTTGGCCTTTCCTGCGTATTTCAATCTTAGCTGGGGTTTTTGTCTATTTGATTGCTTTATGGCTCTATACATTGATTCCTTCTGTTAATATCTTGCTATACTATTCCCCCTTTTCTTTTCTGGTGTTTGTGCGGCCGTGTTTTTTTCCTTTTAGTTTCTCTGAATAAGGACTTGTGCGAGTAAATAGGAATAAAAGGCAAAATTCGTTGTTGCTTTATTTGGTCCATCGTTCTTTTGACGTTGCGCTTCACTGTTGTTGTTAGGGTATTCTTATGGTGCCTGGTTTATAACCACTACGGGCACAATTCATTGTAATGATGATCTTAGAAGTACAATTTTTAAACTCTGCAATTTTTAGGTTCTACAAAGATTTTGGAAATTGGTTATGCTCCATATTTAATAGGTGAATTAAGATGAGTTTTGAAAGCCCCTTCCATTTTAGAAAGCCATCTACTTTGTGAACAATCACTTATATTGCAGTCTGCTGCTTACTTTAAGATTTTGTCGAAATGCTATGAATTTATATTCTCTGTCTTGCATTAATTTGAATTTGGTTCTCCAGTGGTGGTTATTACGGTCATTGTAAGGGAGATCACTGGGCATACAAGGAATGCTTGATTTTCTTGAAATCTATTGGCAACAGACACTGGAACTAATAGATATGGCTGCCAATATACTAGTCCAAATTTCTCAAGCACAAAAACCGTGGATTATGTTGCAAGGATTTTTTAGGGTTAGATTTTGCTCAAAGACTAGTTTCTCATGCCTTAAGGCTGTTTTGCATGGTTTGATTGGCCTCGTATAATCACAAATGATTTCCTGTATCTTTAGCAGGTTCTTAGACATTAGAGTTTCATAGAGAAATGCATATTTCCCATATTTTATCTCATCATGAACCCTAAAGTATTCTTGTAAATTTAGTGATCTATTCACTTGCGGTTTTAAATTTTGTGGAAATGTCTTCATACAATTGTGAGAGCACATATAACATTTTACTATTGTACATTGTGCTTGTGAATTTTTGTTTTGGTAATTCAGTTGATGTAGTTTTGTCATTTGAAAGTTACAATTCAAGATAATTGCTGGAGACGATTTAAGTTACATGTGCTGGGTTGCCACACACAAATTTTTGCTTTGCCATGCACAAATTTAAGTTACATATGCTGGGTTGCCATGAACAAATTTTGACTTTGGTTCTTCCTTGTGTGTGTGTGTTTTTTTTTTGTTTTTTTGACACTTAAAACTTTTTGTATTCTCTACATAGTTCAGCATTTCATTTGATGCATCTTGACCTCAGTGAATACTATTAGATGCTTCTAAATGAGGAGGAAGGGTTGGCTAAACCTAGCATCAGATAGTTCCCTATTTATATATCTGGCACTGAATTCATAATTCCTGTTGAATGTTAAATGCACGCTGTTCCGTTCCTGAATCTGTTAAAGTGCTTCTATAAACCTTCAAGGTAAAAGATGTAGTTGAGTGTTGAAAGGAAGGGGATTTTAAATACGACCTTGGCAAATTAATGCTGTATCTGTAAACTATGTACTCCATAAAATTTGTTGACTGAGCTGAAGCTGAAATTTGTTTGTTATGTCTTTTGATTTCTGTTATCTTTCTAACATAATTGTTCTTCTCATTTTGTTCTTATGGATTATGGAGGGGTATGGTTCAGTGGGAGAGAGCGAAGGAGGGAAGAAGGGTGAAAACGTTGTCTGTTGATCTCCTTGCTGAATTGGGATGTTCTTGGTTTGGGATGGGGAACTATGTATCAGTTAATGCTTGCCAAGGAAAAAAAGGAACTTGTAATTTTGTTATCAGGATGGAAATGTGTTGATGCTTGTGAAAAACTCATTTTCTTGTAATTGTTTTCTCAGGAATGGGAACCAAGGTGCATATCCTACCGGGATATTACTCAATGAGGGATCTTAATGAGGACTCTAGCAGCTGTGGTTGGTCCCTATTTTACGGGGATAAAACACTGTCTAATGGGCAGTATTATAATAATTATCAGTCAAGTGCTACTGCAGATGCATGTTTAACTTATGATAAGGATGTTGTGAAGCAGACTATGCTTGATCATGAGGCCGAATTTAGGAGTCAGGTGAGAATCTTCTTCATCTTAGCGTGTAGCTTAAGTGGTATGCTTGGCGTGTTTTGTGATTAAACCTACTGAACTTCTGGCCAGAAAAAACCCTACTGAACTAAGTAAAGGAATCTGGCTTTTGCGATATTGTGAATTATTAGTTTTTAACTTGTCATGCTCCTTTAGAGCTACTTGTTTTTTAATATTTACCTATTACACTATCAACTCTATTTTGTTGCAAGATTCAATTTTCTCATTGTTGGAACTTTTCCCCCTAAAATAGTTGAATTGAATGTATCATTCAGATTAAATGCTATATTTAGCCTATAACTGGTGGACATCTTTATATGGTTAAACTATGTGTGATCAAACAGGTCAGTGAACTTCATCGTCTATACAGAATACAAAGGGATTTGATGGATGAAGTGAAGAGGAAAGAGTTGCACAGAAACAGGATACCTGTTGAGTCATCATTTTCAACAGGCCCCTTGGTATCACAAATTACATCTGAAGATGGCCAAAAATGGCGTGTCTCTGGCTTTCCTATGGTAACTTCTGTTGGTGCTAGACCGTCTATTTCAGTTGCTGAGGGCTTTCATTCTCCTTTGAGTTCTGTTAAAGGAAACAGTAAGCAAGCTGGTATGTTTCCATCCCCAAATGGGAGTAGTTCGAAAGATGTTGAGGTGCTGGAGTGCAGGTCCTCAAAAGTGAGGAGAAAAACGTTTGACCTCCATCTTCCGGCTCATGAGTATATTGATACTGAGGAAAGCGAAAAGTTCAGTGATGAGAAGATAAGTGGGACAACAGTAACTCATACTGATAGAGATTGTAAACTTAAACGTGAGGTTGATGTGAAGCTTCCTTGTGGGAAGGCTGGTAGCCCAGAAGACACTTCAAAATGTGAACAGCCGCTAATGACCAGGAATGATTTGGCTGATTTAAATGAACCTGTTCAGGTGGAAGAATCTGTATATGTTCAGCCTCCGAGTCATAATCTGTGTCTAGGGGCAACTGAATGTTCTGATTTCTCTTCCAAAGAAAAGTCATGTCTTTTTGATCTGTCCAGAGAAGAATTACTCAACAGACATCATGCAACTGACATTCGGCCTCATAACAATGGATATATGGACAGCAACGGGAGTGGAGAGTTGTGGATTCCATCGGTGCTCAAAGAAGCAGGTTAGATTACTTAATTAATTGCCTTGAAATTTTAATTTTCCATCCAAACCTCTCCCATTTGATAAACTTATGCTGAGTTCTGTATCTGGACATTTGGCATTTAATTGAAAATTTGCTAAATAATAATTCAACGGTATATTTGGTAATTTGAAGTTAGTTTTACTTGACATGTTAAAGAATGCTGATAAAAGGGCCTGAAAGAACGGTGTAACCAACATTTAAGTTTGTAGAACAGGGATCTTTTTACTAGTAAATTGTATGATTTTGGAAAAACATAAATTGATAAAATTATTGAGAGTTACATTTTCTTTCATATCTGGGAATTTTGGGTTTACCCCAATCTCTTTTGCATTTGGCAGTAATGAAGTATATTATAACTGAGTATATTCACCACAATAATTGGTTTTGCAATGTTTACAGGGCAAGCTAAAAGCAACCCCAAACCCATTTCTCAAGTTCTCAAACAGGAGAAGTCACTGTCAACTTCCCATACAACACAAGACTCACTAAGCAAAGCCCATGAACCTCCTTCTTATTATCTAAGTAATGGAAGAAAGGTTGATTTATGGAGGGACAAGACAGTTTATGATATAGAAGTCAGCGAAAGAATACATGAAATCCCCCCTAATAAGCACCCGGAGTCTGCCATATCTTCACATAGATCTAGTCTATTTGCTGTCGCTTCTTCTTCTCCTAATGTTGCAAAGTCTTGGTCTCATTCAGCTTCTTCTTGGGAAATGTCTAATAGTAGCTCAAGCCAGAAGGTTTTGCCTGCTCAGAGGCCTCCATTTCTAAATGCATCTCAGTCGGGCCAGCTCAATGGTATTTTGGCAGATAGTTGGTCACTCAATGTTGATTCCAAGTATAGCCCCGGTTTTCAATGTGAGGCTCATGTGCAGAATGGGTTTTACCCTGGGTCTTCATCAGGGTCCAGGGAACGATGTGTGAATGTCTCTTCAGTTAGTTATGACTATCTCAACCGTAATAGTAGTAGTAAGGGAGCTCCTGAACTCTTTAACAGTGGTTCTGCAAAATACTGCAATGGTTTAAATTGCAATGAGATGAGGTCTGGAAAAGATATAAACTTGAATGTGATGCTTTCAAGTGATTCATCTAACAACCAAGTATCCCAGTTGGGTCTTGCGGTCATGGAGAGAGAGTCAAAGCGGGAGGAGAAGCTTCCAGCGTTGCCGTGGCTTAGATCCAAGTCAGTTTGTAAGAATGAGGTGCAAAATGATGGCAGAGGTTTAACTGGTAGAGATCTAAGTTTCTCGCCGACATCTAACAAAGATGAAACTGGGAAAGGCCCCCATGGAAACTTAATGCACAATGTAACTTCATTTTTGTATTCCAATGGCGTGGAGCCTAGGAGAACTGAGATCAGTGACAGAACTAGTAATAAGAAAATTCTTGGTGTTCCCATATGTGACATGCCACATATTTCTCCTAAAAAGGAGTCTTCTGCATCTACTCTCTCCGTGCCAATTCCTTATACATCTGACATTGAAGCTGTGGAAAATAATAGGAAAAAGCGGGTCCTTGATATTAACTTGCCTTGTGATGTTATTGATTTGGACAAAGAGGATGATGACACACAGACTGAGACCGTCGCTGTTAAGAAAGAATCTGCTGCAACAGAATCCAACTGTAGAAATCTAATTGATCTGAACTTGAGTATGAGTGAGGAAGAAGCATCTTTGACAGCTATTCCGAGTGTGAAAGTAAGGATGGTGCCGGAAATAGATCTGGAAGCACCCGCTGTCCCTGAAACAGAGGAGGATGTCATTCCTGAAGAAAAGCTGCTTGAAACTCCTCTAGTATCAACACAAGATCCCCAAGACAAAGTTGAACAGCCACAGGATGAACTTCTAATGCAAGCAGCAGCAGAGGCCATAGTTGCCATATCATCATCTCATTGTGGCGAACAAGTGGCTGAAGTGATTGCTGGTCCTTCAGAGAGCAGTCCAATGGTGGACCCTCTTGGCTGGTTTGCGGAAGTAATTTCCTCATGTATAGATTATGTTGAGGCTAAGCTTAGTACTTCTGCTGAAAACGATGGGGAGAATAATGAAGAATCTTCCTCAGAAGGAATGGATTACTTCGAGACCATGACATTGAAACTGACAGAGACCAAAGAAGAAGATTACATGCCTAAGCCTCTTGTTCCAGAAAACATTGTATTGGAAGAAACTGGAACAACAGCGTTACCTACTCGTACCCGAAGGGGCCCCGCAAGGAGAGGGAGGCAGCGGAGGGATTTCCAAAGGGATATCCTTCCAGGCCTTACATCACTATCAAGACATGAAGTAACAGAGGATCTTCAGACTTTTGGAGGGCTTATGAGAGCAACAGGTCATGCATGGTCTGGTTTGACTCGTAGAAGCTCTTCAAGGAACGGTTATGGCAGGGGGAGGCGGCGGTTGACAGTCACCCCATCTCACCCCCCGCCCCTGCCACCCCCACCCCTACCCCCACCCCCACCCCCACCCCCACCCCCACTGGCAACCAATGAAACTTGTGCTCCATTGGTGCATCAGCTTAATAACATTGAAGTGGGATTGGAGGATAGAAGCCTCACAGGTTGGGGCAAGACGACAAGACGACCTCGGAGACAGAGGTGTGCAGCTGGTAATCCGGCACCAATCCCTTTAACCTAATCATCACCTTGTAAGACAGGCTCCTAAGTTTATAGATGAGGATTTATAGAGAGAGGTTTAAAGCAAGTTGATTCCTATATTTGATGGAACACATGTTCCTTCGTGTATCTCAGCCTACACGAGGATTTCTCTTGTAAATTTCTTCAGGCCCGTATTTGGGTGTATGCTTGATTGTCAGTCACCTACCAACTTGTATTATTTTTAAATAATGTTGCATGATTTCTTTCACGTTATATCTCTCTAAAGAACTTGAAATATATAGCAGGGTCTTTCACTTTGTTCCCTCCTAACCCGCCCCACTCCCGAAGGTCAACTTCGTGGAACTACATGCAAATTAGGTCTTGTTTGAATTTCTTTTTTCAAAAAAAGACCTAATTTTTCCTTTTAAAAAATTAGGTTTTGTTTGAATTAGCGTAGGAAAAAGTAACTTGTATATGAATTGAATTTTACAAACTGAAATTCAATTAATATAATATGATTTGTGTTTAGATAAATTTTTATAAAAGATAGTTTGATTGAGTGGATGATATGATTGAGAAAGAGGTTTGATGCAAGATGACCGAAAAATGAGTTTTATAAAAAAAAAATATATTATATGCATATAATTCGATAACTTTAAGAAAAATATTAAAATTAAAATTATAAAAATTAAAATATTAAACGTATCATTAGAAAAAAATGTAATTTCTAAAAAGCACCTAGATGTGTTCAATAAATAAATAAATATAAAAACATAAAATTAAAAATAATATCAAACATTAAAAAATAATATAAAAACAGCATAAAAAATAAATAACTTTTGGTAGTTTAAATTAACAAATTATTTCACTAGAAATATATATAAAAAAAGTAATGTAAGAAAATAAAACAATGTAGCAAGACATGAAATAAATAAAAAAAAAATACAAGTATAAATATTAAAATTCCATGACACTTGATCTTTACTAGCCTTGGCTCCACCTTTAAAAACTAAAATATGGATGGGAATAATGATAAACATATTAAATATTAGAAGCAAGAAAAATTTGTTTTACTTTAAACATGACTTTTGGTGATTTTTCAGTTACAAACTCTTATTTATAAAAGCCATCCCAAACATAATTAAATAGCTGAAACTGATTTTTGGAAGCAAGAAATCACTTTTAAAGTCCCACAACATCACTCCAAACATAGCCTTACGCGGTATGTTGCTTGTGAATTGCCCTTGTTTAAGAGGAAACGGTTTGATTCAAATTAAACATCATTCTTTGAGTAGGGAAATGGGAGGGTTGGGCCTATATGGTTCGTATGAGCTCATGTATTGAAGCTCTGCATTTCTTATTTTGCCTATTTTCTGAAATCCAATCAAATTGATTGGGCTCAAGGCTAGACTAAAAAGCCTAGACACTCCAATCCGTCATTTTATAAACGACAATTAACTTAAATTATTAACGAGAATCGATATAAATAATAAAAAATTAATTTATATTCTATAAAGATATAAATTTTTATTTTGTTATAAGTGATTTTTTAATAGACAATTTTATAAATCTTTTATTAGTACTCTTTAAACCTTAGAGCTATATGTTGACCTTATTCAGAGACCAATGTCAAACCTAAAAAACTTTGTTATATAAAAAAAATAACTATTTAAATTACGTGAATCAAAGTATTAGTTAAAATTTATCAAAATTAATAAATGTGTCAGAAATATAATTATTATTTTTTAAATATACCCTTAATAAGGAAGATATGTGAAAGAAAAAATGAGTGAAAAAAATAAGAGATATATATATAATTAATTAGGAGTGAAAATAGAAAAAATACATTCATATTTTAGATAAATATAAATTATTATTTATATATAGGATAATATTGTATAGAAAAAGGATACGACGGAGTAATATTTTTTTTTTAAATTTAAGTTTCAAATTATCATGATAATATATATATATATATATATATATATATATAAAAACTTGAGATTTGCATTCCACTTTATTTTAAAAAAAACTTATTGAAAGATATTCTAGTAGTAAAATTTTAATCTAGATTAGTCGATTAATTAAATATTTGATAATAGATTAAAAAAAAACACAACAAACCTGGTGACCCAAAAAGTGATATATATATATATATATATATATATATATATATACTCAGAAATTTCAAAACATGGAGGAGGGTAACAAGAAAAAAGTCTCTCCTTTCCTTTTCTTTCTTTTTTTTTTAATTTTTTTATAATGGTATGCTTTTCCTCTCTCCTGCACCACATATTCTAATGTGGTTATGAAAGATCACAATTTGATTATAAGAAAATTACATTGAAGTTCCTTCATTTACATTTTCAACATTCTTTTTTTTTAAAATTAATATCAAACGTATTATTATATTAACAAAATCAAGTTACAGAAAGTCCACAAGAGAAGGGTTCATTGAACTACCCCACTACCCTCATCAGTCATCTCTTTTAACCATACTACTTTTTCAACATCCTTCAATTTCATCTTTATTGATTAAGGTTTTTTTCTCATTTTTACTCTAATTTCAAAATAAAAATATGCATCAATATAATTTAATTTCAATTTGAAAACTTAAGATAAAATTAATAAACAAAAAATAATAGATGAATTTTCCTTGTGAATATATTTTCTTATGGGGGATGAGTCTTCCTCACAAATTTTGAGTTGCAAAATGAAACTTTTTTTTTTTTTTGTGAAATGAGAAGTCTATAATTTCATCTAAAGTTACCATCAATTTTCCCCAGACTGAAATGAGGGAAGATAAAATAAATTAATAGGTAAATAAATTGATAAATAGGAAAAAGATTGCATTGAATTGACAAAGTCTCTAATCTTAGCCAAAGCTACCGTCAACTTTTCTATGTAGTTCCATGCAGGCTGAATTTGTTTATTTTTCATTTCTCAGCTGCTCCTTTTGTAAATTCTTTTTATTAGTGATTTTTTTTATTAAAAGCGACTGCATTAAAAAGTTAAATGGGAACATTTTTGCCTTTACAACTCAGAAATGAGACTTTTTTATCTTTGAAAATAAAATTTCATTTTAAGTTTATTTATCAGAATATTACTTAGCATATGTCCTTAAATAAAATTTTCTTTTTTATTATCTTATCATATTTGGAAAGTTCCATTAAGTTACCTCTTAAACTTACTTGCAACATTAAAAAAGGTGCTTTGAATATACAAAATCCAAAAAAAACAAATTTAAAATGTTGGGGTTTTTTAATTTTGTCACATTTTTTAAAAGGTTAATATGTAAATTTATCTCAAAAAAATTCACTTAAGAAAAATACTGACATTAAAGTTTTTCTATATTCAATTTTATCTCAAAAATTTTAAAATGAAACAATATTACTCTATTCTATTTAAAAAATTAATATTCATCATTAAAAGATTAATATTATTGACATTAAATTTTTTTATATTCAATTTTGCTTCGAAAATTTTAAAATGAAGCAACATTACTCTATTCTATTTAAAAAAATAATATTTAGTATTAAAATATTAATATTAACCGTAATATTTTAATATTAAAAGGTAGTATTATTTTATTTTAATACTTTTATAATAATTTTAAATTAAAAAAATTTGTAGCACAATATTACTCTTAAATAATTAACCCCGTCTGCTGCAGGGATTAAACTGTTGACTGTCGACAACGTGGGAATTTTTGTTCCACCCCATTGGATTCCAAAACATTTTATAATCATTGAGCCATCAAACCATTTTGTAAAAATGGGGCAAAAAAAAAATATATAGAATAACTCTAAAAGTAAAAGGCAGTTTCAGAGCCTTCTTATATTAGAAGTGGATTTTTTTACTACATTTGATGTGGGTTTTATCATTTCACATTAGCTATTTACGATATATCTTACGAATTCCACAAATATCAAAGGAGATTTGCATGTTTTAATGAATTTATTTCATTTAAAGTGAGTTTTACTATTTTACATTAGTAATTTACAATACTTATGTTTTTATAATATGAAATTGTTGTAAATAGCTAATATGAAATAATGGTAAAAGTTGTTTTAAATGTAGTAACTTCATCCTGTTAATAGGACATTTAAAATTTTATAAATATTCATAATAATTTTGAAAAACATAATTAATAATCATTAAAGTTACTATTTTTATTAGTTTATTATAACACTGTGAACCTAAGATCATTTAAATATTGGGGTTACATAAGATATTCATCTTTTTATAAAATATATATTTAAATAGGATAAGGTGGGGACTGGTTACTTTCAAATTTTTCCAATTGTCTCTGTTTCTACAATCGCATGTCATCTTATGTTTTATCTTAGAAGAGGAAGACCGAACATATGAAGCTTAAAAATATATTGTTGATAGCATATGCGTTGGAAAATCATATGTTTCTATCCTATTTTTTTTTTATTTCTCCTCCAATATCCCATAGTATACCATCTTTCAGGTACAATAACAATTTAAGACTAATTTAGATTGGGAATTGAAAAACTTTTCAGACAGTTCTCTTATTATCTGCATTGCTGTATACTTAAGTCTCAAACTTTAGACCTTTAATTAAGGTAGATTAACTCTCTAACTAGTTAGTATAAACGCAATATCGGTTTATGTATTCTATTTTTTTAGTTATTAATTTTTCTTTTCAATCACACCAGAATATTCACATGCTTTATCATCAATACAATGGTGCATAATAAATAACAGTAGTTGGTGTAATCTTAAGAAATTACATCCACAATAAAAAAAATAAAAATTTCTTTTAAAGATTGAATATTGTACAAGTTTTAAAATATATAAATAAATTTAGTTTATGATTTCATGATGAGTGTTGATATAATTTTTCGTTGAAGGTGTCACTAACAACATAAAGAAATAATAAGTCCTAATAACACGAATGTAAAAAGGATAAAAGAGAAAGAATATGGGGATGAAGGAGAAGAAGAGTTATCAATATTATTTTTTTTGTTATCCAACTGATTTATTAGAGTTTTACTTTGACTACATCTGAATCCGATTCGTGTCACCCATTTTATTATAGTTGGTGAGTTTCTTAATAGAATTTTTTTATATCCGCAAACTTCAACTCAAGACATCACTTGAACGATATTGAGTCGCTTATCACTCAAACTAACTTCCGTTAGTAGCTATCAATATTATTGATAAAGAATATGTTTTATCTACATAGTTCGAATTCCATCTTTCCCCTTCACCAAGCCTATTGTAGTATTTTTATCGACATCCCTGGGGGTGATGGGGTGGTCGTCGTCGCCCATTCGGGATCCTAGCCAAGAATCTCAAGGACTTTGGGTATGTCTTCTCACGATCCTCGATGGCCGTAGTCGTGTCAACCTCGTCGTCTACTTGGTCTGGGCTACTTGCCAGTTGGGCCTTGCAGATGTCCACTGTGGAGGTGGTTGTCATGGGCTTGGTATTGGGCTGAGCTGCCATGGTCGTGGTCCCAACATTAAGTCCGCTATTCTCAGGGACCAACAGAGAGTTGGCACATAAAATTACCACGTTCTGTTGGCAAGGTAGTCGTGGAGTGAATGACCCCACATCACTCCTCGCATGGGGATCTGGGCCGTTGATTGCGAGAAGATCTGAGCACTGGCGTGCATTCGGGTTGGAGAGCGGGAGTGCGTCCTGGCCATGGATCATCCTCGCATCCAATGGTAGGGGCGATTCAGTTGCCCATCTATCATTTTTGCCTTTTCGTTTACCCACTTCCATCTCTTGGCCAGTTGTGTTCTTGGATGAGTAGCGAGTCGAAGCTTGGTGGAGAGTTCGTTCGTCGAGAGTCCAGCTGAGGAATCCTTCATGAAGTGAGCCTCTCTTGCTTTGCATTGCTTTATTTCTTATTTGGTACTGTCGCGTCTCCATATTGTCGTGTTATCCTTTTGCTCTTTCGTATGATGGTTTTGTTTTGGTGGAGTCGAGGTGAGAGAGTGTGGAGTCCCCCTAGCTTCAGGGTCAGCCAGGATCGGGCTAGTGGGTTTTCTCGGTTGAGCTATTTCTTGAGGACCTTCGGGTTAAAAGTTCGATTTTTGGATTTGGGGGTTGAGTGAAGTAGTTCGAGCGAGAGGCGCATCAGGCTTTGGGTGCATGTCTGGGTTGAGGGGAAGCCATTTGGTTCAATTCATCCACCGTTGGTTACTGCTTTGGCGACGTGCTGTTTCTTCTAAGTAAAAATGTCAGGAACGAGAGGGGGTGACCAAGGGCCAGACGAGATCATTGAGGTGGGGAGTGACGCGTGGTTTGGACCACTTATGGTGGCCTCGGGTCTCGTAGGGAGTTGGCCATATACCTGAGTAGCTTGGGCACTGAGGTGGCCTTAGGGGACGTCGAGGAGGCGGCAACTAATGCTATGCTTGGCTCAACACAGGGAAAGGGACGGAAAATATTTGAATAGAGAGAAAGAAAAAAAAGTGAAAGCGAGAAATTTTATTATTATATTAAAGGAGAGGAGGGAAGGGAGGATTTTTATATTAATTTATTTAATTTTAAAAAAAAGAGAGTAAAAATATTTTTTTATAGATAAATTTATCTTATATTATTTTATAAAATATTTTAATAAAATATAATATAAGGATAATATTAAGATATTTAAAAAATTATAGATATATTAATATTATAAAATAATAATATTATATCTCTCATTTAAATTCTGTTAAATTTGGAGGGGAGGTAAAGTTGGGGAGGGGAAGGCTCTCCCCTCCTAAATGTTTTAGTGAGCCAAATAAGGGGAGAGAAACAAAATCTTTTCCCTCCTCTCCCTTTTCTCTAAATTATCTATACCAAATAGGGCTTTAAGGGACTCATGGTGGCCGTGACATCGAGCCTATTGAAGGAAGTGCAATAGGTATATGGTATCGGGGACGAGGTGCGCATGAGAGCCCTTGGTTGAAAGAACGAGTGAATTACCCTGAGATGGGTTAGGTGTAGATATGGTTGGAGGTCCTGTGGTATGGGGTTCGATTCCCCTTGCTGACTTTGATGGTGGGATTGTGTCATCGCTTCGACCTGGCCTCGACCAAGTTCATGCCCCACGTGTGGCGAGTGGCGGCGGCTGTGGAGACGAAGGTTGGGCATCAGAAGGTGGAATTTGGTGATGATAATCTGCTATACACCCACCACCTGGCGCGTAGGCAGTCAAGGGAGTACACCTTGGGCAAAAAGGTAGGGTGGGGAGGTGTTGGTCAATAACTGCCAAATTAACGACAAAGGATGGGGGAAAAAGTTCTTTTTTATTGACCTGATCTCCGTGATCGAGGGCTGCTTGGGAGTTGACTCCTCATGGAATATGGCTGGTAAGTTATTTCTTCGCTTCTGTGTCTATTCTAATTACTGGTTGATTGACCTTGATGTCGTTCTTTGTGTAGACGTCGTGCCCGACATGGACGAGCAGGGGAAGGAGAGCTTGGGTGCTGGGGATATCACTGATAGGCTTTTAGAGCTTTTGGCAGCAGAGAGGGATTTCCTTGTGCTAGTGGGTGAAGAAGTTAAGCGTTCTTCCTCTTGTCTCCCATCCTCCTGTACGCTTTAATAATGTTTCCTCCGTCTAACCTGCATTTTTGTTTCATCCAGAAGGAGAGATAGGAGAAAAATGTTACAAAGTCCCAAGTTTGGACTTGTTAGGAGCGAAGGTGATTTACAAGGTCCAGCGGGCTGCTTCGCACGCCAGTAGGACAGTTACCTGGTGCGGCAAGTGTCGGCCCTGATCGCATGGAGGGATCGCCTGTGAAGGTGATACTCAAGAAGCAGAAGGGAGTGGTGGCCAAGCTCGAGGTCCCATCAGGTGCATTCGTCGAGGAGGACGAGGCACGACTACTGCCTTCGATCCGAGGTATATTACTGGCCAAGGATGCTGCCAAGCTGGGGGCATGGGCAACAAGGCCAAGTCGTCATGCACTCTCCAATTGTTTTAGGTAGGTTCCTTCTTTGAGTTGGTCTAGGGTTTGAGTTGGTTTTAGGGTACGTCCGTTAGTTGTCGTGCCAACCTGTATGCTTTTGTTCATACTGGGTCTTCAGGCTGGCCTACTTTTGGAGAGTGAGGCAGCTCGCATGGCCCTGACCATTGCAAGTGAGGATCGGGTCGCTAGGAAACAGAAGGAGACGATTAGTATCAAGGCGGTCGAGATGAAAAGGCCTTTGTCATAGTCGCAGGACGAGGTCGAAAGCTTGAAGCAGCAACTAGACCACATTGCTACATAAGCCGTCATCAGAACTCATGCTTTATATTTAATAATAATTCATTTTAATTATGGTACTGTTAAAAATTTTATAAAATTCATACCCTTTAATAATTATACATTCATAAGTAATTTTAATAAACAAAATCCAAATATAATTAAAATTCTAAGATTCACTTGTAAAAAAATTATACAAATATAAATCATGATTAACTAATATTATTTATGACTAGTCACTTATTAAAATTATGATTATCTAAAATTACGGTTATTTACCGCTAATCTAAATGGGCACAAAGTTTATTAGCATATAACATTATGATAATAGATGATTTGCTTGCATGATATGATCATAAGTACTATCGTTACCATGATCACTACTGTTATCATAATAATAAATATCAAACATGAACATCTACACTTATGTATATGCTTTTAAAAAAACTATATATTTAGCACATTCAATAGATTATAGATTTTTTTTAAATATAATATTATAGGTTTAAATCAAGTCGTGTGTATAGAAACAAAAATTATTAGAAAAGATAAACTCTACTTATATGAATTATATATCTGGGGAAGATTAATTTTTAAACTATCGATTAAATAATACCGTTCGATTTAAAAAAAAAAAGACTTCTTATGTTAGCCTTTAAAAATTGTAAATATGCTTTAGACTTATTAAAACCTATAGCCATTTGGTAGACTTAAAAAATACTTATTTTAAAATTTATTTTATAAATATGTATTATATTATGTTATATCATATTATACATGCTAATAAAATAAATTTTAAAAACTTAATCAAGCCAGAACTACAGGCTTTTAGGCTTAATTTTAAATTAAAAAATTTAACTTATTTACCTCTAAATAGACGGAAAAAAAGAATGAAAATCAAACAACTAAATTTTATAAACGTTAAGAGAAAAAACCCAAAAGGCCCTGTAACCGAAGTTTGATAACACCACTAATATCACCACTAATAATGCACAATTAATTGGATTAGTAGTATTAATGTAAGATTAACATGGGAGACTACGAATTACGTTTGGCAAGTGCTTTTTTGGAGGAATAGAAAATTAACAATTGATTATGATTGCTTTTGGGAAGTGGTGGTTTTTGACACGACTTATCATATGGATAAGTATGATTTGATTTGGGGGACCATTGGTAAGGATAAATTATTATTGGCAAAATGTAGGGCCTATTTGGATGGGTATAAAACTGTAGTTTTAAAATAGTTTTTATTTAAATTTTAATTTAAGAAAATTTTAGAATAAATATTTATATTTGTTTAAAACAATTTTTGGATTAAACTATAATTTAAAATTATAATTTTGAATAAGTTATTAAGAATAACTTCTAGAATAATAAAAAAGTTTATAAACTACTAATTTACTATTCTATCCCTATTTTTTCTCATCCTCTCTTCTTCTTCTTCTTCTCTGCTTCTCCTTCTTGTGCATGTCGCTATGTTGCTCTCCTCTGTGTCGCTGCCATTCCAAGAGGAGAAGCGGTGGGTTGATTGTCGTTGCTCAAAGAGAAGAAGCAGTAGGTCGCCGTTGCTTCTCACCGCTCGTCGCTCGCCACTTGCTGTCGCTACTTGCTATAGGTTGCCATGGGTTATTGCTTACCGTTTGTGAGTTGTCGTAGAAATGATGAATAGTATTGATGATTAATTTATATTTTTTATCTCATACACTTTCTAGTAATTTATTAATATAAAAAGTTATTCTGAAAATAATTATCCAAATATTTATTTATTTAAAATTATTTTTTTTATAAACTCTTCTATAGATTTTTTTGTTAAAACCTATCTAAAATTTTTTTTCTATAATTTTTTTTCTATCTAAATACACATATATAATGTTTGGATGTGCTTTTTTGATGAATGAATCGACAGAGTCATTTGAATGGTTGTTTGAGAAATTTCTAATATCTGTGGAAAATTGACCTCCATAGACTATTGCCGGGAATAAAGACGGATAAAGATGCTGACGCAGCTAAAGCAATCGAAGAGATATTTCCTAATACACGGCATCTCTTATGCTTGTGGTATATATCTTATAATAAAAATAAATAAGTTTGAATATCATTTAAATGTATTTTTGATGAATAATTGAAGTTATTTTTTTAAAAATAAATAAATATAGATTTAAGTTCTTTATATATATACCATCTTAATTTTATTATTTTTTTATTGTATTTTTGAATTTATAGTTATAAAATTAATGATTTATTTATTTAAAATAAAAATGAATTACGATTTTATTTTTAAAATTTTAATAATTAAAAAAATATCTAAACTATTCAAATAAAATGGGCTGTATAATATCTATAATTGAAGGAGGAGGATTTAGTAGCTTATCATTCTCCTTAACCTTTTCATTATATAACAGTATAACACGCCCATCCCAATGGCATTGATTTTGAACATATACGTATAGTCAATTAGATTTTAATTTGTTTCCTTTTTATACAGTATTGATAATGAGGGGATTCAAATCAAATTGAAAATTCTCTGACATATATATATATATATATATGGAAATCAGAATTCTAGTGTTCATATAGGTTTATGAACAATTATCCCAATTGCTTTGTTGTTCTGCACTAAAAAATTGTATAAAAATAAATACTAATTGTGCCTATCCTGATGTATTAGGAATTAAAGCATATGTTTCGTAGTCAAAGATTCAAATAGATGTTAATGACTTTATAACCTATTGGTATGTGATTTTTTTTGTAAATGAGAGGTGATAGGTTTTTTTACTAGTAACTTTAGGTCATCAGTGTTTGCTTATCTAATTAAGAAAAAAATATATATATTCAAATGAATGGATTTTAGATTGATGGAATCGTATATGGAATGCTGACTCAGCTTTGCTGGCTAAGATAAAAGCTATTAATCTACACTAAGCTATATATGCAATCGATAAAGAAATTGGTGAGGTAATTTTTGAATAGATAATAAAATTTTAATTGTTTGTACTATGAAAGAAAATATAGCAGCACCTAAATAGAGGTGTAATATATTTTTCAAAAATACCTTCTTTATGAGAAAACAAATTAAGAATAATCAATTTCTTATAAAAATCCTAAAAAATATTACTTAAATTTCAAAATTCTAAATCAATTTATTTACTATATTTTATAAACTATTGACTATTCTTGTAAAGTAAATAATAACACATTATTATAGTAATTCTTGACTTAGGATTTTGAAATTCAAATAGTATTTATTTTAGGATTTTTTTTTCAATTTCTTTGTGTTTCCAAAGAAGTAAACTTGGTAGCCGACTAGATTGTCAATAATTGTTTAAAGGGTTATATAGCTCTTAATATTCTGATCTTATTTCTAAAATTATATCATAAATAAGATTATGATACTTAATATATAAAAAATAAAATTAAGATATTGGATGCTATATAATCTTTATTATTGAGTTAATTATTAATGGGTCATATACTTAATCAATACTTTAACTACTAACAAATCTTTGGAGATTGAGTGTGTTCAGAAAAGGCTATAAAATTGAATGATGAAGGCTACTCGCAATGGAAACTTTGTACTTCCGACAAACCATTAAATGCTTACCTACCTGATAACAACCAACTATACCTTGATTCCAATAGTTATAAATATGTATCTAATGGCTACAAATAAAGTAAATGTCATTGAATGAAGAAACCAACCACCTGACAAAATGACAACTTTTGAATTAATTATCAGTTTTCTTCATACTCTATAACTCGACTATTATTGAGTTTTAATATGTATAATTATATATACTCTTTGAGAGAGATTATAATTTTTTTTTTATTCTGGTAACTTAAAAGATTGGTTCTCTTAAGTTGAGAATATCACCTTATGGGAAGTAAGGGGGAGTGATTGAGTGAATGAATAATGGTAATGAAGATGCCAATAGCCCATTAAAATTTTGGAGATAGTTGAAAATATCAGAAGGCCTCTAAGGACTAGACGTAGGACAAAAGTTTAGTCTGAACAGGATAAACTAGTTTGTATTCCCTCGGTGAAATTTCTCTGTTCTCTATTTTATTTAGTCAATCATTTTCTTATTGTCTTTTGAGTTTAAATTTCTATTAAATTTTTAAAATACCCAATCTATCCCTTTTTGAGTGTATATGCCTAGAATTGACAATCACTCATTGTGGCAAGTAACTTAGGGAGGCACGAATACCTCTATGTCACTTGTCATGGCAAGTGAGCGATTTCTACTATAAGTTTAGAGCAATTTAGACATAATCTTTACGGTTTTGACTTAGATGATAGCCAAGATCTGCTAGGGTTTCAATTTTTAGTCAATAGAGAGTATTTTGGAGCTTCTAAATATTATAGTAAGTGTCCCTAACCTCTTTCCTTCAATTTTCTTAGTTTTTTCAGATTTTGGAACTTTAAAATGTTGGGTTTCTTGGCTATTTTGAAATGGTTGAGAGTTTGACAGAATATTTTGTGTTCAAATGAATGATATGGATTAGATTAAGTGTTTAATTGATTTATTTTTGGTTCAAATTCATTTTGGTGGATTTTGGAGTTAGGGTTTGAAGAAAAGTTTAAAATTTTGATGAGTTATTGTGGTGATTGGAAATGAGTTTTGATCATTGGGTTATATTAATGAGTTAGAATTGATATTTAATCAGTTTAGAATGTTGATTTAGATTGAAATTAAAAAAATGGGTATTTTGGAGTTAGAATCCTAGGTTATAAATTAGGGCTTTTGTTCATTTGGGATTATTGGAGGTTAACTGATGATTCCTTTGGGTTAGTTGAGATAATTGGATATGGAATTAATTATTAGATAGGTATAATGGAGGTTATAGGGAGTTTTGGGGTTGATAGAGGGTTCTAAGACCTCTTAAATGTTGTTAATTAATTACTCCATTAGTTGTAAACTACTGGTGATGATAATATGATTGTGTAGATTGACTGTTGGCTTTGACTTTGAGTATGAGGTTGACATTGGTGATAATTATCTTTGGCTTTGGCGAGATGTTATCACTGTGTATGCTAATATGATACTTATGAGTGATTTGATATATATATATATATAAATCTATTGATGTTGATATGACTATATTAAGAATACTTGATTGATTGATGATTTTATTAAAAATGATTTTGTGAGACTTAAAATTTAGTTTGAAAAGTTTGAATTGAGATTGAAAACTAGTTATACCTTGATATTGGAATTGGAAGAAAGTTATTATATTGAGAAAACCCCATTGTCATATTATATATGTTATTGATTATTTAGTTATTGAGATTTTAATTGGTATGATTACTTTGAGGGTTATGGATATTGTCATTGGGGATTAGTAATGATAGAGTTCTCTTTCTACCATGTGATATAGCTTCCATTAGAGCTTAATTAGCTTTTTGTCCAACTAATTTTCTGAGGGGTTGCTGCACCCCCATCTGTTTACGATGGGGAAGGAATACATTGTTCGGTCTTGTGCTATATAGATTTTAGTCAGTCCATAACACTTGATTAGTGAGCTCTTTGAGTAGCCAATCACGTGATAGTTATCATTAGCCCATAGATTCAATTAGTAGGTATAAAGCGGTTCGTTTAGTTTGATGGGAGAAACTAGGGTTTATTTATCTATTTGATGATATTATGAAACTGTATTACTTTCTATATATTGTATTTTATTAACTGTCATATTTGACACCTTACGAGTACATGTTAGTATACATGATAAATATAATTATTAGTTATTAAAACGTTTGTCTCACCCTATAGTTATTAAAATTTTTCAAGTAAAAATATAGAGATATGTCCAAAAGTGGAGGGATTGAAGGCTTAAGCTACTCTTGTTCTTGTAGCACCTTTATCCTTTATTTTGTGTTGAATCATATGTATATTGCCAATCTAGAGCCCATTCCATATTGTGATGACTATATTATGTACTTAAGTACTTTTGATTAACTGTGTCGAGACGTGTGTTGGTAGTTGGTATGAGGCTTAGGTTGTTTGGGACTTTTAAATTGTAGATCCACAGTATAGTTATTTGAACTTTTGGATTGGATATTATGATATGGAATTATTCAATAGTTATTTTGTTACAGGCTTATGGTTTTGTGAGATTCTATGCTTCGAACTCCCATGGCCCAAATCTTATATTATGTAGTCAATTATGAGGTGATTCTTATAATCATGTTAGAGGGGCTATGCCCTTTTTAACATGGTTTGCATTGCTCAAGAGTTTTACTTTAAATTTTAAATATCTATAATAGACTTTTAAATTGTTATTTTTTTCTATCATAGATATATCTTTGTAAACGGGGTTAGACTATTTTTCTAACCATGATAACTTTGTTTAGTGTAAGGAACATCTTTTCTATCATAGATAATTTTTATTAATAATTTATTTATTTTTAACTATGATAGTGGTTTGAAATGGTAGAATTACCTTTTCTCTATTATAGTTAACTTTTTAAAAATTAAGGTTCTTTTTATAACTATGATAATTTTCAGTTGATTTAACAAATATATTTTCTATTATGGTTACCTTATGCTTATTAGTATTGTGAAAATGGCTTCAGGTGAGTAATTTATTTATTTGGAAGAGAATTTTACACTAAGCCCTAAATGTAAATCCGAATTTAGTACTACATCCTACTTTTATTATTTTATTATTGTATTTTTAAATTTATGGTTATAAAATTAATGATATTATTTATTTAAAATAAAAATGAATTACGATTTTATTTTTAAAATTTTAATAATTCAAAAATACCTAAACTATCTATTTAAATAAAATGAGCTGTATAATACATATAATTGTAGGAGGAGGATTGAATAGCTCATCATTATCCTTAACCTCTGCATTATATAACATGTATGAGTATAACAGACACATCCAAAGGACAATACTTTTTTACCACAAACGCATATTCAATTAGATTTACTTTCATTTTTTAAAAAGCTCAACAATATTGATAATGATGGGATTCAAATTAAATTGAAAATTCTCTGGCAAATATGGAAATAAAAATGCTCATAGGTTTATGAAACATTATCCTAATTGCTTGTTCTTATGCACTAAATCAGAATAGGAGGACTGCTCATCAGAGTTCACCTATTAAATGAAAACCATCAATAGAAAATTGGATAAAAATAAATACTAATTGTGCCTACCCAGATGAATTGGCAATTAAAGTAATATGTTTCGTAGTCAGAGATTCAAATAGATACTAATGATTCTGCAGAAGCCTAGTGACATGTGAACTTTCTATGGGGAGGTCATAATTTTAATCATACTTGTAAGTTATAACCTCGAGCTGTTAGTGTTATCTTTTAATTAAATAAAAAGAAAGAAAGAGATTCAAATGAATGACTTTTAGATGGATGGAACTGTATATGCAATGCTGAGTAAGCTTTGCTGGCTAAGATAAAAGCTATTAAATCTACAATACGCTTGATATATGCCATCAACAATGAAATTGATGAGGTACGTACT
This sequence comes from Leucaena leucocephala, assembly GCA_037074615.1. Classification (NCBI taxonomy): domain Eukaryota; kingdom Viridiplantae; phylum Streptophyta; class Magnoliopsida; order Fabales; family Fabaceae; genus Leucaena; species Leucaena leucocephala. The sequence continues at coordinate 10,973,933 of CM073563.1, read as the reverse complement.
TTTTGAATAGATAATAAAATTTTAATTGATTTTATTCTGAAAGAAAATATAGCATCCGAATGGAGATGCGATATGTTAATTGCTCGAAAATACTTTCTTTCTGAGAAAATAAATTAAGAATAATATTTTTTCTTTGAATTTTCAAAGAAGTAAATTTGGTAGCTGACCGGAATGTCATTGCTTCTTTAAAAAAGGTAGTTTAGGATTTGAATTCCAACTCTTGTATGGAGCAACTTAGATGGGAGGGGTATATTAATCTCTGTTGTCAGCCAAGTTTGCTTCTCAGTTCAACAAGAAAAGGAGTCTTCCTTACTAGAGATTCAGAATATTCTTATTCAAAAAAATAAAAAATATATAAAAAAGAAAAATAGAATTAGAATTCAAAATTTTAAAATGGAAGATTATTGTGTTACAGATTTGATAAATAGATTAATAATTAATAAATTTATAAAATAAATATAAATTATCATAAAATGTAGACATAGGCATCGGGATATCTAAATGATGTTTCCTTACTGCTTTACTCCCTTCATTTATTAGTTCATTGTATTATCACATAGTGAATTAACGTCTTTTAAGTAGTTCTACATTTGAATCCATAAATAAATGGACAAAATAATACAATAATTTTGGAAAAAAAATAAAACTAAGTAATTTTCATTCATTGTCCCTAGGAGGAATTTGAAAGCGACATGAGGGGCAATTATCTTTACAAAGCAATCAACAAACATGAATATCCATACCTATGTACGAAATCTTGTGGTATATGTGAGTTATATTAGACATATTTTCTGCAGCATCAATAGTCAGGTGACTCTTTTGAGATATTAATACTCCCAAGCATTGCTCTTATAGATCTTTGGCTCTATGGACTCTTTTGAGAGATATTGAAGAAATCATGTATATTTAATGAAGTGCGATTCTATGTTTGTGATTTGCTATTGCCAGTTCATCTTGCAAACTCTAATATTGAAATATTGATTTCTATTTGCAGGATCGACGGGAAGATAGGCATAGGCAGTATTAATGGGAATGATTGTGTCTATTGGACAAACTCTTCTCAAACTAACATTAACGTGGTAAAGATCCATGGAGAGATATTCAAACGACATAGCATAAGATGATTAATTAAAAGAACGAAAGAATTTATAAAATACAAATAGAGGGATAGAAGAATTGGGATAGGATAATGATTAAAATTTTAAAACTTGCAAGATATTGACTACACATAAAGGCTGGAGATTGATTTGTAAAAGGATAAACGAAAATAGAACAATTAGGATATATAACCAATGGATTTATAAATGAATCAAACTCATAATCTTATTTTTCTTTATATATATCAGATTTAACATAAGAGTTAGGCATTGTTTGTTATGAGCGATTTAGAGGGGAGTGGAAGAAAATTTTTCTGGCTTAAATTCTAAAAAATTAGAGAAATAGGTTATACCAGTTTTATAACCTTGTAAATAATTTTCTTTGTCCTTCTTCTGCTGCTACTATGTAAAATATATTATTATTAATATCATTTTACCTTTTATAAAAAGAATCTAGCCACATAATAAGGTTTATGTATTGTGGAGGAGGCTTTAATGATGGTCTCTTCAACAGTCATATTGTGATCTTCTTTAATTCCAACAACTAATGCACATTCATTTGCTTCTCATCTATTCTTCGGTCCATTTTATAAAACGTATTCTAGGAAGTATATTTTTGGTCATTTCTATAAAATATTTTAATAGTTTCAATTAATATTAAATATTTGTTTACATATGCTCATACTCAATAAATGTAGTGAGATGGAGTATAAATTAATATAATAATAGAGTTTAATATAGTTAATAAAAATATTATTGAGAAATTATTTAAATTTTATAATAAATTTAATATTTTTAACTATTTTTATTGATACATATAAATTAATTAAAAATATTTTATAAAATAGACAAGAGGGAGTAATATAATCGTAAGATATTTCTCAATACCAGGTGAATAACCCTATTAATTTGAACTCAAATTATTATAATCCATGTATATCATCAACTATTATCAATTAATCAATTATACTTTTAAAATTTTGTGATACCCAACTCAGTGAAAAATATTTCTAGATCAACTCAATTTAATTTTTTTAATTTATTTGTTTGCAAGACACAATCAATAATCTTATTTTGACATTCCAAAGATTTTGAACCCTATTTTAATAGAATTACTGATTAATTATAATATAGAGCTAAAAATCTTTTAAAGATCAAATTTTATATTTATACTGATTAGTTATTATTATTATGGGGCTTAAAATCTTTCAAATATTAAAATAAGATTTTAAAATCTTTTTAAAAATTAAATTCAATTTCCTGCGTAACTCTTGGAAGAAATTTCTAATTTATAACTTAAAAGAGAATAAAATAAACATAAGTTGCAAAATGAAAATGTCATAACAGAGCTTGATTTACCATTATCATGTTAAGATTAATTCAAGGGACAATTCTTCATAGGTCATATAGGAGAAAATTAAATATAGATAGGTCTTTTGAATTTCATTAATACTAATAACTCCCACAAGTTTTTTTTAAAAATGATATTAATTTATTCTTCTAATAAAAACATCTAGATATTAAGACTTTGATATGATTAGAGAGACAAAAACTTTATTACTGCTGATAATTTTTGATTGAATTAGAACCATATGTGTGGATCTACATTAAGATACATAAATTTGCTTTCATATTTTTTATCATTAATTGAAATTGGGCAGTTATCATTGATCTTTTAAATTACGATATGTGATTTACCTTTTAGATTTTACTTAGGATATATGGTTTAACCTTCAATTTTGTTATCATTAATTAAAATTTTATAGTTTTTTCTATATTATCATTAATTGAAATTTTATAGGTTTTTCTATATTATTAACTATATACTATTATCAGGTTTATAGTTTCATAATTCATATCTATTCCTTTTAATATAAATGTCTCATTTAAAAAAATTTACCTTATCTATTTATATTTTAAATCAGGATATATGATTTAACTTTTATATTTTAATCAGGATATATGATTTGACTTTAAGATTATTTGTATCCATTAATAGTCTTGGTTATAATCGTTTAATAAAAAAAAGGCAATGCTGTTAGGGTCGTTTATTTATTTAAAGGTTTAAACTGTAATTTTTTTTAAGTTTAATATTGCCTAAGTTTTAAAATATAACAATTTTGCCCCCTCTTGTTAAAAAATAATGTTTATTATTAATATATTTTAACGATAAGGGATAACATTGCTCTATTTTAATATTTTTGGGGTAATATTGAATCCAAAAATATATTCAGACAATATTGCTCCTAAGTAAAAATTTTGAAGGAAAATTTACCCCTTAACTCTTATTTAATAAGTATTATTTATGTTTTTAAATATAATTTATTATTTAAAAATTAGGTTAATACAATATTTGATCATTTAAGTTTGTCCTTATTTTAGTTTTAGTCACTCAAATTTTAAATTAGGAGTTTTGGTCTATCAAGTTTCTTTATGTTAACATTAACCCCTATAATTTAATAAAAATATAGATAATTTTACCTTTTAAGAGACTAAAACTAAAATAAAAATAAAGTTGAGCACCAAAATTATACTAACCCCTTAAAAATGGATATATGATTATAATTATAAAATAATTTTTCACTTAAAAATGTTTCTTTTTTTTGGGTATGATTTAGGTGGTATCCTCCAACTGTTAGTTAGAAACTAATTCTCAAGATATAGAGATTATCAAAATAAATTTTGTTTTTTTAATAAAATATTTTTTCCACTTGATTGGAACAGTACATCATGTTTAAGTGCTTCTAATAAAAATAAAAAATGATAACATAAACTAACCTACTAAAATGTTTTAACAGCGGATTTTGTTTTTACAAAATGGTGATTTTTTTCATGAAAGAATAGTTCTTAATTTATAAAAAAATCTAAAAATATTTCTAATAAATAGTCAGGTACCAGTTTTAATGTGTTGGGAATTGAGGTATAACCATGTTTCCTACCTATTGGGAATTTAGGATGATTTCTGATTTATTTAAAAACATTTTTTAAAAAATATCTAAGAAACATGATAGATATATTTCTGTTTGTATAAGTAATATTTACTTGTAATCATAATATAATTTTCTCAATCAATAACACTGACGTATTTGATATTCTCATAAATTTATCTCTCCGTACAAAATTGAATATTCCATCCCTTGACTAATAGTATTTTAAGTCAGGTTATTCTTTCTTTAGTCATTGATTATATTAGGGTTAAAACACAACTAAAATACAAATAATTTTACAGTCTAGATACTTAATTAAACATAAATTTTTAATATTAAAAAAAAATAGATCTCAATATTTCCGCTTGGCTTTACTTGCCCAACTAACGTGGATAATATTTTCAATAGTATTTTTATTATTTGTTAATATTTTATCCTGTCTTTAGATCGTGATAAATTTAATATTTTTTTTAAAAAAATTATATAAAAAAATTAATAATGCGCGAAGAGAGTTGTGAATGACAAATAAAAAAATATTTTATTATAAAATAATTATGACAAATAAAGGCATTACTTGAAGAAGAGATTTGTAAGGTCAAGGAGGGATTTGCGTTAGCAAATGTTAAAGGGGGGAAAATTACTCCAAAATTTTCGTTGATAATTAGCTATGATAACGTGGCATTTCTGACATTTCCTTAGTGAGATACCAAGTTGTTGTGGCACTATAATGCATAGAAGCCATGCAGGGAGTTAAAGGTACGTTAGATCAGTATTTTTATCAAATACTAATATAAATCTCTTGCAATGGACGGGACAAAAATATTTTTTTAGAATGTAAATTAAAAATAATTATTAACGTATGAGATAATTATTTTTTTTAAAAAATAATTTTATATATACCATAGTTAATATTTTTTAAAGAATATTAAATAAGACTAACTTTAAAAAATGTCAGTCTTAAAAATTTTCTATGTATTTAGTATATCTCATCTTGATTATTAATACCATTCCTCCCATAAAGTCCTCTCATATTTTATGGGATTAATTAATTCAAAATATAAAAATAATTAATTTATATAATTTAATTGAAAGGGAAAAAATTTAGTGCATTTTTATCAACCTAAAACTCATTATTCTAAAGAATTAAATGAATATCTTTATATGCTCATGCGCATATATATTCATAAAATTGATGAACATGGCAATTGATTAATTGGTCCTTACATAGACCCTATAGAACATAATAAGGAATTAAATGAATATTTTTTTTACTATTGAAATGAGATTAACTGTTGAATAACCTAAGTTATAAAATTTCTTAAAATTTGCTGTCTGTATATGTTAAAGATATTTTAATTTACATTTTTTATTCTATAAATTTCAAATTGCTTTAACTGATGAGAGTAATAGTAGAATAACGGAAGTTTTAAAATTTCTTAAAAATGCTTTTTGAATTTTTTTAAATTTTTTAAATTTTAGTTTTTATTCCACAAATTTTAAATTATGATTAAAACTAAATTTAAAAAATGAAGATAAACCTATGGAAAGTTGATCATGGAATAAATCATGGGACAGTAAAACATAATCATTATAATAAAATATAAAATGCCAATTTATCTTGTCAACATGCCATGTGATACTCTAGTATATTTTATTTTGATAATATTAACTTAATCATAGGACCAAATATTCTATTTTTTAAAATTTATAATTATTTTTTTTATTATAGATATCTCTTCTAGACTCAAATTTATAATTTAAAGGGTTTTAGTGAGACTTTACACCGCTCTAATATATAATACATAATATATATAACTTATAATGGGAGTTTTAAATTTTTTTAATTTAAATTTAAAATATGAGGATAAAAGGATAGAAAGTTATGATCATGGGAGGGAAGATTTATTTAAAAAGATTAATGTGTTCTTTGTTTTACAATTGTCAAATAATATCAAATTTCGTAAAAATTATTGTTTGAAATTTTTAAAGATTTTTAAAACATAAAAATTTCTGTTTGATTTTTTTTTATATTTTATAAGTTGCATTTCTTTTTTTCACAAATTTTCAATCAAAATTTAAGCTAAATTAAAATTTGAGGAAAAAAAAGGGAAGTTACGGAGTGGATGATGGTTGATGGGAGAGAATATTTCAATAAAAACATAATCGTAATAATAATAATAATAATAATGGGAAGTTAGGATATTGGATCATGGGAGAGAATATTTCAGTAAAATATAATAATAATACTAATAATAATAACTGTTAAAAATACTTATTTATCTCACCAGACATGCTACAACGTGGCACGCTAGTTTTGCTAATATATTCCCGTTTATTATATGTAAAATATAATAGATAATAGATAGATGTGTTTTTGTTTTTAATTTAATTTTATCAATAACAATGTGAGATATTCTCATATATTTATTGCTTTATACAAAATTAAATATTAAATTTTTATGTATATATTTCCACCCTTTGAATAATAGTATTTTAAGCCATCGTGGGTTATTTTTCTTGTCTTAGTCATAGATTATATTAGGGCTAAATTAAAACAAAATTAAAATAGAAATTACATCAGAATTTAAATAAAATAATAAAACTTGGATGATTTAAAATCAAACATAGATTTTGAATATAAAATATTTTGCAGAGATAATTTGTTGTAAATAACAATTTGCGTATGTTATATTGAATAACAATAACCAAAACTGACCTGATTTGATTGTACATTGACTTAACTTGTCGATCCCACTCTTTAGGGGATGATATATAAAGACACATAATAAAACTAATATGAAGAGAATCCAAACCTGTTATTGCTCTTAATTAGTTTATTATTGCTGTTTTTGTTAATATTTAAGTCATCCCTACTTTAGTGGTTAATTTTTATTTTTAATCTAATCTAAAAATAAAAATAAAAATTTCTGTAAATTTAAATTATATAAAATCGTTATATATATATTCTTTACTTTATAATTCATTATATCAAATTTCAATCTGTGTAAAGATATCTACTCGTAATAGTTGAAAAATATCTACTCAGGATTATAATTTCAATTTTAAATTCATATATTTTCATATTATACTTTAGGAATATATCTATTAGATTCTCTCTTCTATTTGCCAACTTAACCAAATTAAACTTTTTATAAGATTAGTTAGGATGACCAAAAGCTTATTTTATGATTATAATAATAAAATACATTAATATTTTTTTATCAGTTTCAATTGAGCAAGGTATATATTCAAATTAGGATAGATAATTTCTTTTCCGAATAACTAGAATATATAAGTTAAATTTTAGATATTTTGATCATTATTTTTTATCTTTTTTATCATCATTCAGTAAAAATGTGAACTTATCTTTTTTAAACTAATAAATACTCCTAATAATAATCTAAGAAGTCAAAGAATGAAAAACTCTAGAGATATATATTAATTACTATTAATAATTAATTAATCATCAATAGTATTTATATTTTGTTATAGAATCCCTATAAATAAAGTCGATTTCCATATATCATCAACTATCAATCATCGATTATACTATTAAAAACTTATAATACATAATTCAGTTAAAAATGAATCTGTATTGATTCGATTTAATATTTTTAATTTATTTATTTATAAGTCACAATCAATAATTTCAATCAATAATTTTGAGCCCAATTTGAATGGGACTATCATGGGGTTCAAAATTGTTCAAAAATCAAAGTGAGGGGTTTAAAATCTTTTAAAGATTAAATTTTAAATTTTTTATTATAATAAAAATTTATAATAATTATAAATAATCAATCAATTGTAACCTATTTTTATTAGTGGAATGCTATAATTGAGTATAATTTTCAACATTGTTATAATAATTGTAGTAAAATATAAAGAAAGTCAGAGGATTTTGTTAAAAATATAAACCACATGATATCTCAAAACATGTAATCCCAACCACATAATAGATCTTCCATCATGTAATCTTTGGATATTATAAGTGTAACTATAATCTAAATTAATTAAATGTTCCATTAATGCTATAAAAACTTAACTTCATGTGACCTAAAAGCGATCTCTCTCCCTATCATCTCCATCATGAGGAAGAAGATGGCAGTAAAAGAAGCCATTGCAAGTCTTGTTCTGTTATGTTTAGCTTTCATAACTGTGGCCAAACCAACAAATGTATCGCATGATGGAAGAGCTTTCACCATTGATGGCAAAAGAAGAATTCTCATATCTGGTTCCATCCATTATCCTCGTAGTACTGCTGAGGTGACCATTCATTCTCTCTGTAATTTCTTTTTTAGGTTATGATGATGATTGTATTAGCTTTTTGAAAGGAATTTTATGTATATGCGATGGATTTAGTATAAAGTATTTTTGAAACTATAGTTTAGAAGTTTCCCGTTCTAAATTATGCATAAATTTCTTAAACTTTATGTCATATTATGATAATATCACTAGTAGTTGAAACTTAAACTCTCTTGAATTTTTATGCATATGCGTATAGCTATTAGTTTTGTTAATCTACACATATAACTCCTCTATGATTAGTTTTTAGGGAGTTATTTGTATATAATTTAAAGTTTGAGGGCTTTATATCTATATTAAAATAGAGTTTAAGAACTATAAGAGTGACAGTTGAGGTTATCTGCACAAATTTTTGAAATTTTAGGGATTATTTGTACATTATCTAAAGTTTATGAGAATTTTATATAATTTAATTTTTTTTATTTGGAAACTGATATTAGTATATGGATTTGGTGTGTGACAGATGTGGCCGGATTTGATTAGAAAATCAAAAGAAGGTGGTCTGAATGTAATTGAGACCTATGTTTTCTGGAACGCCCATGAGCCTATACGTGGCCAGGTTCTTAATTATCATCATCATCATCATCATCATTATTATTAAGAATTCGATCAAATATGATTCACTTAAATATATTCATTCAATGACTCTATTTATTTATTTAATTTTTTTAAATTTATGCAGTATGATTTTTCTGGGAATCTCGATCTTGTGAGATTCATTAAGGAAATTCAAAAACAAGGGCTCTATTCTTTACTTCGAATTGGTCCATATGTGTGTGCAGAGTGGAATTACGGGTAATTAATTAAATTCATATTAATTTATATTAAATAGTGAAATAATATATTTTTCGTTGATTAGATAATTTCACACGCATATTATTGACATAAGGTATAACATATATAAATTACTATTGTATCTTTTGTTTTCAGAGGATTTCCAGTTTGGTTGCATAATATTCCAAACATTGAGTTTAGGACAATGAATAAACGTTACCTGGTAAGTATTATTCATTTGATAATTAATTTTAATTATGCTAAATTATTTAATTTTACAATTATTATACTAATAATTTAATTTCTTTTAAATTATATAGGATGAGATGAAGAGGTTCACAACTGTCATAGTGGACATGATGAATAAAGAGAAACTCTTTGCCTCACAAGGAGGACCTATTATTTCTGCCCAGGTTTTTATTATTCTAAAATATTGTTAATTATTTATTTTTGAATAAAATATTATTTTTTAATTATTAACCTTTTTTTGTTAATTTTAAAAGATTGAAAATGAGTATGGAAATATTATGGATCAATATGGTGAAGCTGGAAAAGAATATGTAAATTGGTGTGCTCAACTGGCAGACTCATATCATATTGGTGTTCCTTGGGTTATGTGTCAACAATCTAAAGCTCCAGAGCCCATGGTAAAGTTTTAAATTAAATTAAAATGTTCTATTATTATTTTTATATATTGTATAAATTATTATTCAAAGGCTATCTATTAATTAATTTCTCTTTTTTAATTTAATTCCTAAATTAGATTAACACATGCAATGGTTACTATTGTGATCAATTTACTCCCAACAACAAGAACTCGCCCAAGGTTTGGACTGAGAATTGGACTGGCTGGTAATTACTTAATTAATTTTTCCCTTCAATTTATTTTTAGATTGATGTGTTTAATTATACTAAAATTAATTAATATTGTCTTAATTAATTTATTAATTTTGTTTGATTGAATTCTATTTAGGTATAAGAATTGGGGTGGGCAAGATCCTCATAGAACTGCAGAGGATGTGGCTTTTGCTGTTGCAAGCTTTTATCAATTCGGTGGCACTCTCCAAAACTACTATATGGTAACTAAATTAATAAATTATCTGATTAATTATTAATTAATTATCTGATTAATTTAATTAATTGAATATTTTTGTGTTTTTTTTACAGTACCATGGTGGTACCAATTTTGGTAGAACTGCAGGAGGACCATACATCAGCACTTCTTACGATTACGATGCCCCTCTCGATGAATATGGTATATATATACATATATATATTTTATTTAGTTCCGGAATTATTGTATTACTTAATTAATTAGTTAACTATGATAATTAATTAATAAAATGGTTTAGGTAATCTGAATCAACCCAAGTGGGGTCACCTCAACCAGCTACATCGTATCCTTATAGCCTCGGAGATGGCTTTGACTTACGGCAATCAAACAACTACTGATTTGGGAAGTTCTGTTACAGTAAGTGATTTTTTTCCTTATTGATTATATAATTCTTATATATCAAATTCTACGTATATATATAGATTAATAATTATTCTCTCTCTCTATATATATATATTATAGGGCACATCATATCATCACATGGAACACTTAGTTTGCTTCCTCAGAAACAAAAATGAGTCAAGTGATGCCACTGTCAACTTCAGAAATAAGACTTACTTTGTCCCTGCTTGGTCTGTCACAATCCTTCAGAATTGTTCTACAGAAATTTACAACACTGCAAAGGTCAGAATTTATATATTTTTATATTCATGATATATAAGAGGGTGAGTCAGTGAGGTTTTTGTTATGTGATTTAAAAGATCATAAGTTTAAATCACAGAAATATATTCTTCTCTATTGGGGGATAAGACTAACCTCACATAGGAGGAGTCTTGTGCAATGGGTTGCCATTTTATATTTATAATATATACAGTAATAATACTACTTTTGCTTCTTAGAGCAAGCTAGATATCTAATTTTTAGATATTAAAAAAAATTAGTTAAATTAATTATTTATAATAAATATTTTAATTTTTCTAAAAGATCATATCCAATCATGTACATTGTAACTATCTCTTGACGAAAACCCTTTTATTACTAGGTGCAATTAATATGAATACATTAGGGAAAAATAATAATTTTGAGAGATAAAATAGATTGTTTAGGATATTATATTTAAAATTAAAATAAACTATTTATTTAATTTTTATATTTAAGACAAGAGGTAATAGTAATGTAACGAAGTTTGGAATAAAACTTAGGGTTTTACATATATGTTTAATGTATGCTATCATCAGGTGAATACTCAAACGACAGTGATGGTGAAGAAGGACGAACCAGGAGTATTGAAATGGCAATGGAGGAGTGAACCCCCACAGCAGAAGTTTAACGATAAGACTCTGAAAGCTTCACAACTCTTGGATCAGAAAGTTGTGACCAATGACACAAGTGATTACTTGTGGTACGTTACAAGTGTTAATATCAATAATCAAAGTGACCCTCTTTTGGGTAAAGATGTTTCCATCAGAGTCAACATTTCTAGCCACCTTGTTCATGTCTTTGTCAACGGTCAACATGTCGGTAAGTCTACATAATATATACATACATAAATATAATATGTGTGCGCGCATGATTAGTTTGGACTAGAATATTTCTTAACCCAAAACCCTAATTATATATCATGATGTGGCTGCCAGGTGCTACATTTACTGAAAATGGACACTATCAGTTTCAGCATGAATCCAAGATCAAACTGCATTTTGGAAACAACGAGATCTCTCTTCTTAGTGGCACTGTTGGATTACCAGTAAGTCATACTCCATCCAAAGCTACGACATTTTTCATAGTATAACATGTTTTGTTAGAGTATTAATTTTTTTTAAAAAAAATCCTATAGTAGTACATAATAACAAGTTTCAGTACAGAAAATGACAATAGATCTATGATTGCTCAGTTGTTTTAGGATTTCTTAATGATTACATTCCTTTCTTAAAACCTCTTAATAATTCTCTTCTAATTTTTTCAACATAGTATCCCTAAATCCTAAAACTAATTATTTTTATCCACGCTAATTTTGATTCTACATAGAGATACAATATCTGATAGTTTCATGTTTTGTTTGGATGATGAATTTACAGAACTATGGTGCACGTTTTGACAATGTGAAAGTTGGAATCCTTGGACCTGTTGTGTTGGCTGCAAATGAGAGTTGTGGTAAAGAGAAAATAGTTGATATCTCAAAGAATGAATGGACTTACAAAGTGGGATTACAAGGTCAACTTGATAAACTCTATAGCCTTCCAAATGCTATCATGCCTTGGTTTCTTCTTACACTCCCAAAGGACAAACCCCTAGTTTGGTACAAGGTAATAAAAAACAAACATGTTCATATATATATATATATATATATATATATATATAGTCCTATTTATGAGTCACTTCCAACATATTTAACATAGGAAAAAACCCCTCATTAAACCTTATTAATTATGCCATAAAATTCAATAACTTTATAAGTTTACATCTATTTAATATACATTATACCCCATAAAAATAAAATAAACATAATAATAAATAAAGAAAAAATGTTATATTCATATAAAAATTTTCTCTCTTTATCTTATAAATATGACATGTTTTTATACATGATAACTTTTGTGTTGAATGAATGAATATATATGTAGACATGGTTCAAGAGTCCCAGTGGGACAGATCCAGTGGTGGTGGATTTAAAGGGATTAGGGAAAGGAGAAGCTTGGGTGAATGGGAATAGCCTTGGAAGGTATTGGGCAAGCTACATTTCAGGGGAAGATGGTTGCTCAGCTTCTTGTGATTACCGTGGAGCTTATAAACCTAATAAATGCTTGACCAACTGCGGCAACCCTACTCAAAGATGGTAATCAACCCTAATCTTCTCTTTCTTCTAATCAATTCCTTTATTATATAGTCAATTTTTATCTTAAACTATATATGCATGTAGAATACGTTCATACATTGTTTGAAACTTGCTACATTTTTCATGGGCAAAGTATTATCTTCAACTATAGAAGGGTAGAGAGAGAGAGGTCTCATGGGCTTCCCCTAACACTTAACATAACATCAAGCCTCTTAATCTTAATTTGGATGGAAAGAAAATCGTCTGGCAAAAAAAAAAAAACCAGGATAGAAAGAAAAATAGAGAGAGAGAAAAATACTAGAAGGGAAACTTTTAAAAATAGCATTTTTTATTTATTTAAAATTTTTTCTTAATATTCTCTCCCTCCTTTTTTTTCTTCCTATTTTTCCCTCTCTCCAAACCAAACTAGTCTTTCTCCCTATTTTTTTGTACTCTATCTCTATTTGGAGAGAATTCATATAGGTGCCTATTCATATTTTATAGCTAGCACAACTTATGAACATGAGACATGAGAATTAAGATCCAAGGGTTGAGAGAGAGAGATATAAGAAAGGTCTCATGGTCCCTATGTAATATATGAGACCCACTAGGCTCGTGACTTTTTTGCTATTTATACTACAGATCCACCTGAAAAGAACCTAGGTATTTCTCGTTATATATATCTTATGAATATAGTGTGACTTTGTAAATTAGAGATATATACTAATATATGGATTTGTATTTTTTTTTGGGTGACAAAAAAGGTACCATGTTCCAAGGTCTTTCCTAAACCCTGTAGGATTGAACTCATTGGTAGTGTTTGAGGATAAGGGAGGGAATCCAAATGATGTGAGGATTGGAACTGTGAAACCTGAGAAGGTTTGTGCTAATACTTATGAAAACCATAAGTTGGAGTTATCTTGTAATAAAGAACAAGCGATATCAGAGATCAAGTTCGTCAGCTTTGGCCAGCCCACCGGTGCTTGTGAATCATTTCAAAAAGGTTCTTGTGCATCCCCACAAGCCTTATCGGCCATCAATAAGGTATACCATATATAAAAATCAATTAATGAAAATTATTGTGGATTAATTATAATCACACAGATTATTTAGAGTAATAATGATTTTCTTTATATTATTTTTGCAGCTTTGTACCGGCAAGCAAATGTGCTCTTTTAATGTTACTGAGGAAGTGCTTGGAGCTACTGGATGTGGCAAATACAAGGAGAATAGGTTGGCTGTGGAGGCAATTTGCATCTGAAATTAAACTAGATTTTTTCTACTTAATGTAGTTTTTATTTTAGCTGGTTTCTTGAATTTAGATGCCATTTGATCTTTATTACTTAATCAAGTTTAGTAGGTTAGTTTTTATTTTTATTTTTTTTATTTTAGCTAGTTTCTTCATTTTACAGGTCATTTGATCTTGATGACTCAATAAAGTTTAGTATTTTTAATATGTAAATCAGTCTCATTATTTTTGTCACTTGCCGTTACACCTTCTTGCTTTGGTCTTTTTTATCCAAAGTTTTTAGGCAAAAATTATAGACAAAAGTACATATATGCTATTCTAATTTATATTAAATTTTAGTTTGGCTTTTTAATTTTATAAATTATTTTTTTAATTATCTAACTCTAACACCATTAATCTCAAACGATATTTTTATGTCAATCATTATTATTTTAAAAAGTTAAATTTAATATGTAAGTATTTTTGAATATTTTATTACTATTTAAAATTTTAATATCAGTATTTTTTGTTAATAAAAACTAATAATAATATTAAGGTTAGAGGATTAAACACTTTACAAAATTAAAGTATAAAATGAAATTTTAGAATAAAGTTAAAAAACTAATGATGCACTCGTGCCACAATTAAATTGAACCACGGAGTCCAAGAATAAAAAGAAAAGCTCAATCTTAAAAATTTTCATCATGCAAACCAAACTAAAAAATTGAGATGATAGCATATATGTATATATATATATACCAAAATTCTCACTTAAATATATTTATAGAGAACTAAAAGTTAACCGTAATGAATAACTCCTAATATTTTTAATTAATATACTGATCATGATGTTAATTAATATTCCTAATTATCAAAATCTAGATATATTATTTTATTAAACATAAATATCTTCATATTAAAAATAATCATATTTAAGATATTATTAGTCTAAATATATATATACACACACGCATTTGATTCACCAGAGAAATTAAATTGGATTATATATTATTGTGTTGTATCTATCATCAGATCTTAGAACTCCTTTTTGATTTTGGACTTCAATGACTAAAAAATAAAATATTAGGTACCAATAAATGCTTTTTTTTTTTTAAAAAAAAGAAAAATATCGACTGTCAAATTCTAAATTACCACGTAAAAAGAACTAATATTTTCATATTTAATTTTTATTAACTTATTGCGTATATATTGCCTTTATTGTTATCTATAAATAAAGTATAATTAATTCACTTTTAATTCTCATATTAATTTAAATTTTTTATATATAAAAATTTAGTTGAGTTAAATCTTAAATTCAAACTAAAGTATATATAAAGACCTTTAAAGAGGCGTATCAATTTAAATTTTATTGTTATCATTTATATTAAAAAATAAATTATTTTTTTATGTTATATAGTGTGTGTTTAGGAATATCCTAAATTTAGATTTTAAATTTAAATTTAAATAAAACTTAAGTTTTAATTAATCAATTAATCTTTAGTACAAATAGGAAATTATAAATTAAAAATATTAGAATTAAATCAATTTAATGATTCAAGTTGTGATATAATATTAGGATTAGATTTTCTAGAACAATATTATCCTTGGAAAATAACAAAAAATATATGGATAATAACAACTCCGTGTAAACATGAAGCATGGGGAATTAGGATTACTAGACCTTATAGAAGAAATGATGAAAAATTTCAACTAAAAATAAATGAAAAAGAAGTACAATTTCTACCAAATAAAAAACCAATAGAGATAAATGAAAAAGTTGCATTAAATATAATAAATAAACTAGAAAAATCTATAGAACAAAGATTAGAAGAAAATTATAGTGAAAATCCATTAATTCATTGGGAAAAGTCTAAACCTTTAGCAAAAATAGAATTAAAAGATTATAGTAAAGAGATAAACTGTAAGCCTTATCTATGGACAGAACAGGATAAGAAAGAGTTTATTATGCATATTAATGAGATGAAAAAATATAATTTAATAAGAGAAAGTAGATCCGAATATTCATCACCTGCTATGATAGTAATGAATCATAATGAACAAAAAAGAGGAAAATCTAGACTAGTAATAAAGTATAAGAAATTAAATAATTTAGCAATAAGAAATAGATATCTAATACCAAAGATGGAATTATTATTTAATCTAATAAAAGGGTGAACAACATTTAGTAAATTTGACTGTAAGTCAGGATTTTTTCAAATAAAATTGGAAGAAGAAAGTAAAAAATATACTGCTTTTATAATGAAATATATAAAATAATATTAGGAAAAGATTTCTTAAATCTAGTAAAACCTTATAAAATTCAAGAGAATAGAATAATACTAAATATAGATCATCAAACATTAATAATACCAAAAATAAAATGACAAATCAATTATATTATATATTAGTAAAATTTAATTATGAGAAATATAGATCAAGAAAATATCATGCTTTAGTAGATACTGGAGCAAATTTAACAATAGCAAAATATAATGTTTTACCTCCAGAATTATGGAAAAAGAAACAAAATATAAGAAGAATAGAAGGAGTAGGACAAGAAATACAGATAATAGAATTAGAAGCAAAAAATATCTTAGTACAAATAGGAAATTATGAATTAAAAATATTAGAATTAAATCAATTTAATGATTCAAGTTGTGATATAATATTAGGATTAGATTTTCTAGAACAATATTATCCTTGGAAAATAACAAAAAATATATCGATAATAACAACTCCGTGTAAACATGAAGCATGGGGAATTAGGTTACTAGACCTTATAGAAGAAATGATGAAAAATTTCAACTAAAAATAAATGAAAAAGAAGTACAATTTCTACCAAATAAAAAACCAATAGAGATAAATGAAAAAGTTGCATTAAATATAATAAATAAACTAGAAAAATCTATAAAACAAAGATTAGAAGAAAATTATAGTGAAAATCCATTAATTCATTGGGAAAAGTCTAAACCTTTAGCAAAAATAGAATTAAAAGATTATAGTAAAGAGATAAACTGTAAGCCTTATCCATGGACAGAACAGGATAAGAAAGAGTTTATTATGCATATTAATGAGATGAAAAAATATAATTTAATAAGAGAAAGTAGATCCGAATATTCATCACCTGCTATGATAGTAATGAATCATAATGAACAAAAAAGAGGAAAATCTAGACTAGTAATAAATTATAAGAAATTAAATAATTTAGCAATAAGAAATAGATATCCAATACCAAAGATGGAATTATTATTTAATCTAATAAAAGGAAGAACAATATTTAGTAAATTTGACTGTAAGTCAGGATTTTTTCAAATAAAATTGGAAGAAGAAAGTAAAAAATATACTGCTTTTAGTACTTCAGAAGGATTATATGAAATTGAATATATTAAAGGAAAAAATAATTTGATTGCTGATTATTTGAGCAGATGGACAATAGAATGACTAGTAACGAATCTCAAAAAGAGATCCCAACTATGACTACTATGGAACAAATAATTACAAAGATCAATATCTTAGAGATGAATCAGAGTCTGATGTACAATCAGATGAATCAGAATATGCAGGCCTTGACTAATAGTATCAATAATATTCTACCTCAAATCGAGGAGATTACCAAGAAGATTAAGGAGCTTGAAGCAAAGAATAAGCAGAGATCAATAGTGGACACTGCAATCCAAGTATCATCAGAAAAAGTATCTTTTGAGGAAGTAAAAATACCAGTATCAGGTATCGTTACTAATAAAAGAATAAATACTGAAATAGTACCCTTCACAGAAATAGTAAAAGCCCAATCTGAAGAAAGAAAGAAAAAAGAAATAGTAGCTATAGGATATTAATGAAGATGAAGATTTTCAATATAAAATTTCTAATATTAGAGCTTCTGAAACAAATATTATATTTCAAGAATTAAACAAAACAATATCTTCTCCCGATGAAACTCAATGGGTATACTTTGCTGGACCTACAACATTAATTTTTTCAGTAGGGAAGAATGCAAAAAATAAAAGACTATTAGAGATGTGGTATGATCGCATCAAGACCAATAAAATGGAGAATCTAGAAAGGACCAAGAAAAAGATTTGTAGAGCATTATCAGAATATGCTAATCACGCATGTGAATATTGCGAAGAGCGTGAGAAGCTTGACAAAGATTATGAAGATCCCACTACAGATATGACTCAGATATGAAGAGTAGATGAAGAATAGTCAAAAGTTGCTGCTGAATAATTAAAAGAAAAAGAAAAGATGCTACCAACAGTCCAATAATCTACAAGAAGACAAACTGTCGACGAAGAGTATCCATCAACAGAAGAAGCACGCGAAAAAAGAAGAAAATTATTGAAGAATCTTATCTTTGTAATTTGTCTTTTAAGTTTTAGTCAAAAGAAGTAAAGTATGTCGGAACAATTAGTCAAAAGTAGTAGTCATAAATGTCGGATCAATAATTTAAGTTTGTAATAATTGAAGTCTAGAATGAGGCTATAAATTAGGAAGAATAAGTCATTGTAAGATATCGAATGTTGAAGCAATAACATTCAAGCTTTCAGTATCCTTACTCTCTTGTGCTCTCTCGTTTCTAAAGTTCCCTTACCCGCTCTCTTAAATTATACTTTCAGAATATTGGAATTACAATATCCAGGTATGAGTAGCTAAATTCTTATAAGGGGATTAAAGAAGGATTATTATTCAGAAGTTTACTAAGAGTTATGATTCTATAGAGGATTCAATGTGTGTATTATAGTTATCTCAAATATAGTTAATAAGCATTTTATTTATCAATATAAATGCATAGAATAAACTTAGTTACGCCTCAGGTAGGAAACAAAAGAAGGCTGTGCTGGGATAATCTGAAGGAATAAGGTTGAAAGTTCCAGTGGATGAGGAATTTGATAATACTCTGTATGAAAGAGGACAGGGTTCCTTATTTCCCGAATTATTACTGGTCAATATCTAAGTTTATTATAAGCAATTATATTGTTTTATAATATGCTAATTGATTACATTTGACATAACTATGCTGCGCTTATTGTTTACCCTGTATGGTATCAGAGCTCAAGGTAAATGGAAGATAATATGAATTCTTTAATCCCTTGTTTTATCAATTTGTGTTAAAGTTATCTTGTTTAATGCCTGAATTTGCTAGTAGTTCTGTTAATAATTTTGATACTGAAATCAATAATTCTGCTAGAGAAAGAGTAATTTTTATAATTAATAATGTTACTGAAAAATATAAGAAGAAGATTAAGAAAGATATAAAGACTTTAAAGAAAGCTAAAAAGATATTTAAAAGATCACGAAATTTTGATCCAGGAGTATTAAGAAGAATTGAAAGTTTAATAGACGAATTAAAAGAAGATTTAGAAGGATGAATCATATAAGAATAATGGAACGTAGGATATATGGATTAGAATATAATGAATTACTAATAGATTATTATATATTGACTAATAATCAAGAAGATTGTATATTAGTACCATTTATATTAGGAGGAGATGGAGATAGTATAATAAATCAAAATAATTGGATAAATATGAATAAGGTTGAAAGTTCCAGTGGATGAGGAATTTGATAATACTCTGTATGAAAGAGGACAGGGTTCCTTATTTTCCGGATTATTACTGGTCAAAATCTAAGTTTATTATAAGCAATTATATTGTTTTATAATATGCTAATTGATTACATTTGACATAACTATGCTGCGCTTATTGTTCACCCTGTATGGTATCAGAGCTCAAGGTAAATGGAAGATAATATGAATTCTTTAATCCCTTATTTTATCAATTTGTGTTAAAGTTATCTTGTTTAATGCCTGAATCTGCTAGTAGTTCTGTTAATAATTCTGATACTGAAATCAATAATTCTGCTAGAGAAAGAGTAATTTCTATAGTTAATAGTGTTACTGAAAAATATAAGAAGAAGATTAAGAAAGATATAAAGACTTTAAAGAAAGCTAAAAAGATATTTAAAAGATCACGAAATTTTGATCCAGGAGTATTAAGAAGAATTGAAAGTTTAATAGACGAATTAAAAGAAGATTTAGAAGGATGAATCATATAAGAATAATGGAACGTAGGATATATGGATTAGAATATAATGAATTACCAATAGATTCTTATATATTGACTAATAATCAAGAAGATTGTATGTTAGTACCATTTATATTAGGAGAAGATGGAGATAGTATAATAAATCAAAATAATTGGACGAATATGTATATAATGAAACAATTAGGAAGTTATATAAATATGAATATAGAATATTCATTAAAAGTTTTTAGTATAGAACAAATAATGGAAAAAATACCAGAAGATCAAAGAATAATATTAGAAAAAGAAAATCCTAAAGATAGGATAAAAAGATTAATAGAATTATCGAAACCATTAGAACAAAAAATATATGAAATAAAAAATGAGTTAATAGAAATAAAAAATAATTTAAATAAAATAATGAAAGCATTAGGAATAAATAATATTATAGAACTAATAAAAGAAAAAGATCAGATAAATATGTTACGAATAAGAGATGATAATGATGATAAAGAAGAAATAACTAAAGAAAAAAATATATTCCCAGGAAATGAATGAAAATATTAAACAAACTAGAGAAATAACAGAAAAAATATATAAAGGACAGGAAATAATAAATAATAATTTATGGAAAATATTTGAAGAAATAGAAGAATTAGAATTAAAAAATAGAAATAAACAAAATATAGAAGAAAATCAATTAATGATTAAAACTCGAGAAGAAATAGAAAAAATAGGAAAAGAAATAGTAAAGTATAAAGAAAAAGAAGAAGAAACAATATTAACTTTAAGTCAAAAAGAAGAAAATAGAATAAATAAAATAGCATGTCAAATAGGATCAGATTATTTAAATATAGAAAAATTTTTTAAACCTATAAAAAATAAAGATGAAATAAAAATGGCTAAATCAATACAAGAAATAGAAGATGAAGAATATAACGAAATAGAAAGAATTATGGGTCAAGAAGAAGAAGAAAAATTAGAACAAATATTAAAAGAAATGGAAACTATGAATGTAGAAAATTATGAAACAGATAAAATAAATATGCAACATGGAGGAATATTTCTTAAAGAACCACAGATACATAGTGAAGCTTATAGTAATATAGAAACCGAGAGTAGTCAGAGAAGACAAGAAGAAAGACAAGAAGATAGAAAAGATAAAGAAAAAGAAGAAGTAGAGTTAAATCATAAAGAACCATTAAAAGACAAAGACAATAAAGACGAAATATTATTTCAAGCATCTTTTAAGACACCTAATAATGATAAAAGATTTGTACCAACACGGATAGAACAATATGAAACTAGAACAATACCAAATTCGGGAATATGGTTAGATATGAATTGTCTATTAGATAATGAAAAAGTATTAGAAGAATGGACTAAATCCCAACTAATAGCCTTAATTGGAAAAAATATAGATACACAAGTAGCAAACATGTTAATAGAAGCCAGTTTTACTGGAAATGTTCATAACTGGTGGAAAAGTAAAAGTCATGAATTTAGAAAAAGAGCAAGAGTAGTTACAGAACCATATAAAAATAGAAAAGAATTTTATGCATTATTAATAAGATAATATGAACAATTATTAAGAAATGAATTTATAGGAAGAAGTGCTGCATTAAATGAAAAGACAACTAGAGATAGAGCAATAATGAAAATGCATCAAATAGAAATATGTTCTTTAGATCCAAAATATTTAAATCAATATATATGTGAATACAAAAAATACTATTATGAAGCAAGATTAGAAAGTAATGAAGAACAAAGATTTTATTTAGATCTATTTTATAGAAAATTACCAAGATTAATATCAGATACAATATTAGAAGAATATTTATCAGCTTTTCAAAATAATCCAGAAATTTTAATATTTATAGATACTATGGGAAGACGAGAAGATTATTTAAGAGAATATTTATCTAATAAATGTAAACAAGCATGGAGAAATATAAAATATTATAAGCCAAATAAATTAATATTAAAATGTTCAGAATTAGAAACACCTCATAGGTGGGATGTGAAGAAAAGAGTAAAAGAATAAAAAAGAAAAAATATAGAAAATATAAATTTAAAAAATATCCTAAATATAAAGTATATAAGAAATATAGGCCAAGAAAATATTTTAAGAAAGGAAATAGAAAATTAAATTATAAGAATAAACCTAAAAAATGTAGATGTTATAATTGTGGAGAAATAGGTCATATTTCAACTAATTGTAAAAATAAAAAAGATAAAAAAAGAATAAATATATTAAAAGAAGCAGAAGAATTAGAAATGGAACCATTAGAGTATAATGAATTATCTGGAAGTGAAATAGATGGAAATGATATAGATATATATAAGATAAAAGAATTAGAAGAAAATAATAAAAGTATGAGTAGTGAAAATGAAAGTACAAGTGATAGCGAAGAAGAATTTTATTCACCAATAGAAGATAATTATAAAATAAAAATGATGAGAGAAATAGAAGAAGGTGAAAGTAGTAATAGACATGAAATAGATAGAACAAGATTATATAATGAAGTACCTCGAAGAATAGAAACAAATGACATAATAGGACAAAGATAATTAAGAATAAATACTGCAGAACCAGTAATAAATATAAATATTCCAAGACATAGTTTAGAATATAGACCTATATCTAGAAGAGGAATAAGTAGAAATTCAAGTTTAAGAGAAGAAAATTATGATGCTAATAGGTTAGCAGGAATACCACTAAATTCAAATTTAGTACCAATTAGACCAAGAACAAGTCAACTAGATACTACAAATACAATAAGTGAAAATTTAATATTATTAAAAATTAAAAAAGAAGCTATATGGGAAGAAATAATAGCAAAAATAGATAATAGTATAGAAAAGTCAAAAATACAATTAGAATATACAGAAGATAATTTAGAAATAACAGATGAAGGAACAAAAAGTAATTCTATTATAAGATTTAACAGAAGAGATGTAATAAATTTAAGATTATGGGTTGAAGAAAATAATAATGAAATATATAAAATAATATTAGGAAAAGATTTCTTAAATCTAGTAAAACCTTATAAAATTCAAGAGAATAGAATAATACTAAATATAGATCATCAAACATTAATAATACCAAAAATAAAATGACAAATCAATTATATTATATATTAGTAAAATTTAATTATGAGAAATATAGATCAAGAAAATATCATGCTTTAGTAGATACTGGAGCAAATTTAACAATAGCAAAATATAATGTTTTACCTCCAGAATTATGGAAAAAGAAACAAAATATAAGAAGAATAGAAGGAGTAGGACAAGAAATACAGATAATAGAATTAGAAGCAAAAAATATCTTAGTACAAATAGGAAATTATGAATTAAAAATATTAGAATTAAATCAATTTAATGATTCAAGTTGTGATATAATATTAGGATTAGATTTTCTAGAACAATATTATCCTTGGAAAATAACAAAAAATATATGGATAATAACAACTCCGTGTAAACATGAAGCATGGGGAATTAGGATTACTAGACCTTATAGAAGAAATGATAAAAAATTTCAACTAAAAATAAATGAAAAAGAAGTACAATTTCTACCAAATAAAAAACCAATAGAGATAAATGAAAAAGTTGCATTAAATATAATAAATAAACTAGAAAAATCTATAGAACAAAGATTAGAAGAAAATTATAGTGAAAATCCATTAATTCATTGGGAAAAGTCTAAACCTTTAGCAAAAATAGAATTAAAAGATTATAGTAAAGAGATAAACTGTAAGCCTTATCCATGGACAGAACAGGATAAGAAAGAGTTTATTATGCATATTAATGAGATGAAAAAATATAATTTAATAAGAGAAAGTAGATCCGAATATTCATCACCTGCTATAATAGTAATGAATCATAATGAACAAAAAAGAGGAAAATCTAGACTAGTAATAAATTATAAGAAATTAAATAATTTAGCAATAAGAAATAGATATCCAATACCAAAGATGGAATTATTATTTAATCTAATAAAAGGAAGAACAATATTTAGTAAATTTGACTGTAAGTCAGGATTTTTTCAAATAAAATTAGAAGAAGAAAGTAAAAAATATACTGCTTTTAGTACTTCAGAAGGATTATATGAAATTGAATATATTAAAGGAAAAAATAATTTGATTGCTGATTATTTGAGCAGATGGACAATAGAATGACTAGTAACGAATCTCAAAAAGAGATCCCAACTATGACTACTATGGAACAAATAATTATAAAGATCAATATCTTGGAGATGAATCAGAGTCTGATGTACAATCAGATGAATCAGAATATGCAGGCCTTGACTAATAGTATCAATAATATTCTACCTCAAATCGAGGAGATTACCAAGAAGATTAAGGAGCTTGAAGAAAAGAATAAGCAGAGATCAATAGTGGACACTGCAGTCCAAGTATCATCAGAAAAAGTATCTTCTGAGGAAGTAAAAATACCAGTATCAGGTATCGTTACTAATAAAAGAATAAATACTGAAATAGTACCCTTCACAGAAATAGTAAAAGCCCAATCTGAAGAAAGAAAGAAAAAAGAAATAGTAGCTATAAGTAGTAGTGGTAGTAACAGTAAAATAAGTAAAAGTGATAGTTTCAAAACTATAGAACAATATAAATTTTTTAGACATTTAATATATAAAATGAATCATTTACAAATTAATTCCAGAACAATAAAATATGTTTCTCATTATGCTTTCAATAAAGCCATAATATATCCTGGTACTTCTCCAGAGTTAGTAAAAATATTATATAGTTATGGATTAATACATACTTTATATCCGTCGAGTAATATGGATGAAATTAAACAACTACCAATATCTTTACAAGAAGCTGCTAAACACTATTTTAGAATAGTAACTCAATATAGAGTTTTTATTAGATGTTATTCTACAATAGCTGAAATAACTCCTGATAAATTTTATCCACCTATTAATTTAATAAGATTTGGAACCACTAAAAAACCTATAGAATATGATGAGGAAGAAAAGGAGGATATTAATGAAGATGAAGATTTTCAATATAAAATTTCTAATATTAGAGTTTCTGAAACAAATATTATATTTCAAGAATTAAACAGAACAATATCTTCTCCCGATGAAACTCAATGGGTCTACTTTGCTGGACCTACAACATTAATTTTTTCAGTAGGGAAGAATGCAAAAAAATAAAAGACTATTAGAGATGTGGTATGATCGCATCAAGACCAATAAAATGGAGAATCTAGAAAGGACCAAGAAAAAGATTTGTAGAGCATTATCAGAATATGCTAATCACGTATGTGAATATTGCGAAGAGCGTGAGAAGCTTAACAAAGATTATGAAGATCCCACTACAGATATGACTCAGATATGAAGAGTAGATGAAGAATAGTCAAAAGTTGCTGCCGAATAATTAAAAGAAAAAGAAAAGATGCTACCGACAGTCCAATAATCTACAAGAAGACAAACTGCCGACGAAGAGTATCCATCAACAGAAGAAGCACGCGAAAAAAGAAGAAAATTATTGAAGAATCTTATCTTTGTAATTTGTCTTTTAAGTTTTAGTCAAAAGAAGTAAAGTATGTCGGAACAATTAGTCAAAAGTAGTAGTCATAAATGTCGGATCAATAATTTAAGTTTGTAATAATTGAAGTCCAGAATGAGTCTATAAATTAGGTAGAATAAGTCATTGTAAGATATCGAATGTTGAAGCAATAACATTCAAGCTTTCAGTATCCTTACTCTCTTGTGCTCTCTCGTTTCTAAAGTTCCCTTACCCGCTCTCTTAAATTATACTTTCAGAATATTGGAATTGCAATATCCAGGTATGAGTAGCTAAATTCTTATAAGGGGATTAAAGAAGGATTATTATTCAGAAGTTTACTAAGAGTTATGATTCTATAGAGGATTCAATGTGTGTATTATAGTTATCTCAAATATAGTTAATAAGCATTTTATTTATCAATATAAGTGCATAGAATAAACTTAGTTACGCCTCAGGTAGGAAACGAAAGAAGGCTGTGCTGGGATAATCTGAAGGAATAAGGTTGAAAGTTCCAGTGGATGAGGAATTTGATAATACTCTGTATGAAAAAGGACAGGGTTCCTTATTTCTCGGATTATTACTGGTCAAAATCTAAATTAATTATAAGCAATTATATTGTTTTATAATATGCTAATTGATTACATTTGACATAACTATGCTGCGCTTATTGTTTTATATATAAAAATTTAGTTGAGTTAAATCTTAAATTCAAACTAAAGTATATATAAAGACCTTTAAAGAGGCGTATCAATTTAAATTTTATTGTTATCATTTATATTAAAAAATAAATTATTTTTTTATGTTATATAGTGTGTGTTTAGGAATATCCTAAATTTAAATTTTAAATTTAAGTTTAAATAAAACTTAAGTTTTAAGAAATTTTAAAATAAATAGTTATATTTATTTAAACGGATTTTTGGACTAAATAATGGTTTAAAAATTAAAATTTCAGATAAACTAGTTAGAATAGTTTATGGAACAATAAAAGAGCTTATGAACTAATCAATTACTATATTACCCCTATTTTTTTCTATACATTTTCTCATTTCTCATATTTTTTTATACCGTCTCTTATTTCTCCTACTTTTTCTTATACATTTTTTCATTTCTTTTTATACACCCTCTCTCCTCTCTTTTCTCATATTTTATCTCTCCTCATTTAATACTCATATCATTTTTCATAATTTACTAATAATAAAAATACTTCTAAAAATAACTATTTAAATATTTATTTATTTAAAATTATTTTTTTTATAATTTTTTTTAAAAATCTGTTTTTAAAAGTTATCTAATTTTTTTTATAAATATTATTTTAAATTCTTATTCAAATGACATACAAAGATGACTGTTTAAAAATAAATAATTTTTACTATACTATTATATTAAAATAATATTAAATATAAAAGTGATTGTGAGAGAAAAAACATAACTTCTCAGTTAATTTTTTATATTAATTTGTTCGAGTGGCTCTGAAATGGACAAGAACCCAGGGCGTTTGAGGGTTATATATATATAAAATATTTTTCTTCGAAATTCAATCCTGGGCGAATGAACTTTGCAAGTTCGTCGTCGTCAACCCACTAATGAGCTATATTTCTGAGTCATTCCCACCCGGAAAATCTGAGGGAGAAAGAAAGTAAACGGAATTAATTTTCCCCCACCCCGAATCTAGCTCCAGGTAGTTTTTTTGGGTTCGAAATTATTAGTATGCTTTCTGGTTTTTGTGTTCATATATCTGAGATTTTGTTTTCATTTCTTCCCACAACCCACAAAATATCAGGCCAGGGTTTTGATTCGAACCAATTATCCCATGAACGGTCGTAATGCAATTATAAGATCTGCGTCTGCTTTTGTTTCGGATTTACTCTTGGAAATAACAATTGAAGTATGTCATGCATAGTTTTGCTTGCTTTTGGTCCTTAGATTTTCATATTCGTAATTCTTTTCCGTGCATTTTTGTGGCTGCCAAACAATTATGATTTATGGCGTTTACTTTGAGGGGAATTTGAAGGGAAAGTTATAGTTATTTAAGTGGAGTTAATTGTATGTATTGAAAGTTCTTTATTGTGGGCAACAAAACTTCCTAATTGAGTTCCTTTCTAGTCTTTGCCTTTAATTCCAGTATAGCTACATTTTACTTGTACTTTACTATTTAAAGTTAGTCACCTGTCAGTTGTTATCGTTTTCTTGGCACAGAATTTGCAACCTCAAGAAGGGCCGCGGTGCTGTAAATTGCTGTTACACAAATGTACCAGCCTGTGGGGTCAGCCACAACCCGAGGTGGATTGCCAACTGATAGTGGGGATTCCATTGTGATTTTAGATCAGATTCCACGATGGAGTGATGCCGAGCATAGGTCTTCCGTAGAGTATGACAAGGGAGATCCATCTTACTCTTGCACAAACTTTCCTGACCCTTTAACATATACATCAGGAACACAGGGTGGTGGCATTGGGTCAGTTGCAAGGTTTCCGGTTGACCATGAAATTAATTCAAAGATTTATTTGTGGAGGGGCGATCCCTGGAATCTTGCAGTGGACGCTGTAGTAAATTCGACAAATGAGGTCTGTTATATGCGCGTGCACATGTGTATGTGTTATGTTTATGTATATTCCTTTTAGTCTGTGCAGTTAAATTTTCCTTACCATCTGATTTGAACTTACTAAAATTGATAAAGGCATATTCTAGTTGCCATAATCTTGTTTTTTGCAAAGAATCTTATGGACTACCAAAACAAATTCACATAATGGAACTTATGCTTTTTTGTTTATAACTTTATATGGCACTGCTTTAGAAGACAATTGATTGTGGAACTTCTCTGATAAATTATAATACCATTTTTTCCCACTTGGGGAAAAGCTAAAGCTGAAATCTGCTTTATTGACTTCTGTTGCAGTGTGTTGGGCGTTTCAATACGCATTAGTGTAGGAGATATTAGAATTTATTAAGAGAGATTATAGGGATTGTATATAGACGAGATCATGGGGATTATGATTATGATTGTATCATTATGTGTATTCCTTGATTTACTATGATTCCCCGGATATCAAGCTTTTAGATTAAATGCTCCAATGTATATATATGTAACAATACATATGAAGAAATACAGAAGTGAATTACCAATCACTTTCATCGATTGTTGTCAGTAAAATCTCAATATGGTATCAGAGCAAGGTGTGGGATCCTAGACACCAACCTCCGCCGAAGTCGACTCGACCATGTTTGACGGTGGTCTACGTCTTCCAGCCAAGTCGACCGCGTTGAAGGTTCAACAGTCATCATCGTCCCAGAGCGCCTTATCGGTGACAATTATCTGGAGTGGGCTCAATCAATGACGCTTGCTCTTGATGGCAGAGACAGGCTCGTAATCATTCCAGATAACCCACCATCCACCGAAGACACTTTAACTCACTGTCGATGGAAAATAAAGAATTCTCTGGTGGCGTCGTGGCTGCTGAATGCCATGGTACCAAATGTTTGCTGGAGTTTTATGTTCATTCCCTCCTCAAAGGAAATCTGGCATGCTGTGAATGAGGCGTATGGAAAGCGACCGATAGCTTCCCTAATTTTTGATTTATTCTCTCGCCTATGGTCCGTGAAATAGGGTGATATACCACTGAACTTATACTATTTAGAGAAGAAGAGTCTGTGACAGGAACTCGATCAGCTGAAGCAACACCTCTGGAGGAATGCTGAGGATGCCACAACTCACCGGAGAGACTTGGAAGAAGAGAGACTCTTTGAATTTCTCGTCTGGTTGCACTCCATGTACGATGATTTGCGAGGTCGTCTTCTAGGACGAGTTTCCCTCCCTTCCGTCTCCGAGGCGTTTGCAGCTCTAAGGGACGAGGAGTCCCTTCGGCAAGTCATGTCGGGTGCCCTTGACGCCCTCGCCTCTCGATCTGTGATGACAGCCGCCGAGACTCAGAATAACTCCTCTGCGTTAGCTGCTCGCATGAATTAGTCCAGGTAGGAGAGGCCCACATGTGATCACTGCAGGAAATTGGGCCACACACGGGATACTTGTTGGGACCTCCATGGGAAGCTTTCAAACTGGAAGCCCAAATAGCGTAGGCCCAGAGGCAACATGGCAAAAATGAATGATGAATTGGGCCCAACTGCAAGAGATATTGGTCCAGTAAGTAACCCATCCACTCAAAATGACATGGGCTCAATTCCTGGAGGCCCACTTCATGGTAGACCCACTTCCTAAGATCCATTAACTCTCATTTTGGAACGTTTGACTGCGCTTGAGAATCAATCCTGTAAGCAACCAATTGCTACTGTTGTAAAGTGAGGTAATTTCTCTAAAGCTCTTACTATTAATAAGGATAAACCTCCAGGAACCTGCTGGATTGTTGACTTCAGTGCCTCAGATTACATGACAAATAAAGCCTCACTCTTCCATCAATATGCCCCTACACAATCACATATTTCGGTTAAAATTGCTGATGCCTCTGATTCTCTGGTTGCGGGTAGTGGTACCATTAATATCTCACCCACTCTGACCTTTCATAATGTTCTACATGTTTCAAATTTACAATGCAACTTATTATCTGTTAGCAAGCTAACTCGAGATGAAAGGTGCCAAGCTAAATTCTTTACTACCAATTGTATTTTTCAGGATCTGCTCACGGGGACGATGATTGGTGTTGCTAAGAAGCTCGATGGGCTCTATTATTTGGATGATTGTCATGAATTTGAGTCTTATTTATGTCATAACATGTCTCTCCCTAGGGCTAGTGAATTGGAGTTGTGGCACAAACGATTAGGACATCCGAACTTTCGATATATGTGTAAGATGTTTCCTACAATCCGTTCTAATAAAAATTCAGTTTTTTCTTGTGATTCATGTGAATTTGCCAAACACCATCGCATCTATTTCTCCAGTACACCATATCGACCATCTAAGCCCTTTTCCACTATTCACAGTGACTTATGGGGAGCATCCAGGGTCTCTACCCGTACCCAGCAAAGTGGTTTATGACCCTAATCGATGATCATACTTATGTCAGTTGGGTTTTCCTTTTAAAGGATAAAACTAAAGTGTATTCAACCTTTGTTGATTTCTACAATATGATTCTCACTCAATTTGATACCAAAATTCAAATAATGGCACTGAGTACTTCAATTGTCCCCTATCTGATTTTCTCAAAACACACGGCATTACTCATACAAGTTCTTGCCCATATAGCCCCTAATAAAATGGTATTGCAGAACGGAAGAATAGGCACATTCTAGAAATTGCTAGGGCCCTTTTGTTTGGTAGTAATGTCCCTAGTTTCCATTGGACTGATGCAGTCCTCATGGCTACATTCTTAATCAATCGAATACCGTGTAAACCATTGTCCTTTCGTACTCCTCTTCAGGTTCTTCAGGAACATTTTCACTTACCCTACCTCGAAAACACTCTTCCTCTCAGGGTTTTTGGGTGTAATGTCTTCGTTCATCTCCGTCATACCTCCAAGCTTGACCCGAAGGCTGCCAAATGCATTTACCTAGGATTTGCTAGTACCCAAAAGGGATACAAATGCTTCGACCCTTTGACTAAACGTCTTTATATCACTTGTGATGTCACCTTTCACGAAACCATCCCCTTCTATAACTTTCTTTCGGTTCAGGGGGAGACTTGGAGTGAACCTCAGAAATCTAACCCTCTTGACACCTCTAAAACTCTTGACACCCAACCAGTGTACCTCCACCAAGAACCCGACATATTCTATACATTGAACATACCATCACATGAGGAAACAAAGGAAACTGAAGGCCACACTAGTTCAGGGGGATACACAAATAAATAGGGACAAGTTTATACTCACAGAAACATGACAGGTAATGACCCTCAAGTGAATAATGCACACCAAGAGTCTGAACCAGGTGCAGGTCCAGAACAATCACAAGTAGGAAACAATGATCTTGATCTCCCGATAGCAGTGAGAAAACAACCCAGGCATGTACCAGACATCCTATAGAGAGGTTTGTCTCTTACCAGGCTTTATCATCTGAATATCATACTTTTGCTTCTCACCTTGATCAACTTAGAATACTAGAAAATATAAAAGAGGCCCTTGCGAGCCTTGAATGGAGACAAGCGGTAAAGGAAGAAATGGAGGCACTAGAGAGAAATGAAATGTGGGAAGTAGTTGAGTTTCCCAAACGGAAAAGAGCAGTAGGGTGTAAGTGGGTATTCACCCTAAAATACCTTGCTGATGGAAGTCTTGACAAATATAAAGCATGACTAGTGGCAAAAGGCTTCACTAAAGTCTATGGCATGGATTATATAGAGGCATTTGCACTAGTAGCAAAATTAAATACCATCAGAATCTTGTTATCCCTCGCCACTAATCTAGATTGGCCACTACATCAGATGAATGTTAAGAATGCATTCTTGAATGGAGAATTGAAGGAAGAAGTATACATGAAGATGCCTCCAGGATTCCCTGGAAAGAAGGAAGGTCAAGTATGTAAGCTGAAGAAATCTCTGTATGGCCTAAAATAGTCTCCTTGAGCATGGTTTGAGAGGTGTACCAAATTAGTAAAAAAATAGGGCTATACACAGGGATTGAGCGATCACACTCTATTTTTCAGACGCTTGAATTGAACACTGGTGGTATTAGCCGTATATATGGATGACATTATTCTCACAGGTAACAATCCAACAGAAATCAACAAGATTAAAGCGGCCCTTAACCAAGAATTTCAAGTCAAGGATATGGGAAAAATTAAATATTTCTTAGACATGGAGGTGGGTAGATCTGAGAAAGGAATCAGTATCTCCTAAAGAAAATACATATTGGATCTTTTAGGAGAAACTGGTATGCTAGGTTGCAGACCTAGCGACACCCCTATTCGGGTTGACAAGATTGGAGACGATGGAGATCTGGGTAAGGATGTAGATATGAGAAGATATCAGCGCATGGTAGGCAAGCTAATTTATCTCTTGCACACGAGGCCTGACATTGCTTATGCTATTAGTGTTGTAAGCCAACACTCCCATCATCCCAAACAGAAATACCTAAATGAAGTCTACAGAATTCTCAGATACCTAAAAGGTTCACCTGGTTTGGGTCTCCTATTCAAAAAATCTAAAAAAAGAAGTGTAGAAATGGTCACAGACGCTGATTGGGCGGGAGATCAAGACGACAGAAGATCAACCTTGGGTTATGTTACTTATGTGTGGGGAAATTTAGTCACTTGGTGAAGTAAGAAGCAGAGTGTGGTTGCTAGAAGTAGTGCTAAAACTGAGTACAGAGCCATAGCCCTGGGAATATGTGAAGGACTATGGGTAAAACAAGTATTGGAAGAATTGGGAATGATCATAGAAGTACCCATCAGGTTGTTCTTTGACAATATGGCAGCTATAAACAACAACAATACCAAGTTTTATCCCATTAAATGGGGTCAGCTACATGGATTATATGACGCCATTGTGCTCTATCAAAAACTAAATCCTTGGATAGGTTATTGACCAGGAGATCCTGCTCAATGACCTCTTTGAGGGTTGTTTTTGGCTTTCCTCTACTCCTTTTAACCGGTGTCCATACTCTTTGATCCACCCTCTTCACCAGCGCATCCCTTGGCCTTCTTTGTACGTGTTCAAACCACCTAAGACGGTTCCCTACCATTTTCTCTTCGATAGGTGCTACTCTAACTCTTCCCCGTATATGCTCATTACGAATCTTATCTTTTCTTGTATACCCACACATCCATCTCAACATCCTCATCTCAGCTACCCTAACTTTATGCTCTTGCTGTCCTTTTAAAGCCCAGCATTTACTTTCATGAAGTATTGCTGGTCTTATAGCAGTGCGATAAAATTTTCCTTTTACTTTATCCGGTACTTTCCGATCATATATAACCTCAGTAGCCTTTCTCTATTTAAACCACCCGGCCACCCGGCCTTAATTGTATGATGAACATCCTTCAAAATTTCACCGTCCTTCTGTATAATTGATCCCAAATATTTGAACTTATCTATTTGTGGAATAACTTGATCTCCCAATCTGATCTACAAGTTACTTCTAACTTACCTTTTATCAAAATTACAATGTATATATTCAGTCTTACTTCTACTCAGACGAAAACCCTTCGACTCTAAAGTACTTCTCCATAATTCAAATTTAAAATTAATCTCTTCTCTTGACTCCGCCAGAAGAATTATATCATTTGCTAAAAGCATGCACTTAGGAATTTCTTCTTGAATAGGTTTAGTTAGAACATCCACTACTAAATTAAATAAATAAGGAATCAAGGATGATCCCTGATGTAGACTAATCCTTATGGGAAAATTCTTTGTTTCGCCCCCAGACGTTCTTATAGTAGTTGTTACCCCCTCATACATATCTTTTATTGCCTTGATATATGCCATGCGTACACCTTTCTTTTCCAAAGCTTTCCAAAGTACCTCCCTTGGCACTCGATCATATGCTTTTTCTAAGTCAATGAAGACTATATGCAAGTATCTTCTTTTAATCCGGTATCTTTCCATTAACCCCTTTAATAAATAAATCGCCTCTATTGTAGACCTAGCCTGCATGAAACCACACTGATTCTCAGTAATATTAATCTCTAATCTTAACCTGTGTTCAATTATCTTTTCCCACAACTTCATAGTGTGACTCATAAGCTTTATCCCCCTGTAGTTTGCACAATTTTGAATATCCCCTTTATTTTTGTAAATAGGAACTAAATTACTTTTCCTCCAGTCATCCGGTATTTTCTTAGAACTTAAGATCACATTAAAAAGTTTAGCAAGTCACACCACCCCCACTTCACCTAAATACTTCCAAACTTCAATAGGAATACCATCAGGTCTAACAGTTTTACTATTTTCCATTTGAGAAAGGAGGTAAATCGACATTTCATAAGAGAAAAGATTGATGCTGCGATAATTGCACTTAAATACGTTCCATCTAAAGACCAAACTGCCATGTGCTC
This sequence comes from Leucaena leucocephala, assembly GCA_037074615.1. Lineage (NCBI taxonomy): Eukaryota > Viridiplantae > Streptophyta > Magnoliopsida > Fabales > Fabaceae > Leucaena > Leucaena leucocephala. The sequence goes on along the minus strand of CM073563.1, from coordinate 10,939,236 downwards.
ACAAAGGAATTGTCTCGAGATAAATTCGAATATCTAATCAGCAAGTTGGATATGATCGATATTTATGCTCCAACTTGAGGGGAAGTGTAGGAGATATTAGAATTTATTAAGAGAGATTATAGGGATTGTATATAGGCGAGATCATGGGGATTATGATTATGATTGTATCATTATGTGTGTTCCTTGATTTACTCTGTTATTCCCCGCATATCAAGCTTTCAAATTGAATGCTCCAATGTATATATATGTAACAATACAGATGAAGAAATACAGAAGTGAATTACCAATCACTTTCATTGATTGTTGTCAATAAAATCTCAATAATTAGATAGATTAAATGTTCCTTATGTTTCTTCTTTTTTCCCCTGTACTTATTTGCTTGATAATAACCCTTGAAGGGTACTGGGAAGCATGCTGGGACTAGGGGCAGAAAGGGCATCGATGCATTTGTTCTGTTTTATGAAGGGATTATTTTGTTCATAAACATGTTCACAGTAATTACTCCTTCTGGTCCTTTCTACAAGGAACAACTATCAAAATCACGTGGTTCAAAATTAAAAGAAATAAATGTGTAAGATATGTATTTTCCCCCAATTATAACGTTGTTTATAAAGAGAATACATGAGAAATAATGAGTGAAAATTTATTGCAAAGAGATAATAAGTGGAAATTTAATGGGGGTAAAAGTGGAAAGATCAGTTTAAAATTTCAAACAAAAAGGATCCGTTCCTTATATTTAGGACCACCCTTATGAAAGAGATTGTTCCTTATAAAAATGATTGGAGGGAGTATAAATTTTAAGTACCTCAGGTTCAAATTGTTTTTTTGATGGCATCACTGTTTTTTAAAGGGTCTTTGATAATATACCCACCTACCATGAACTTCTATTTTTTGTCTGAATCAGTTATATGTTAGAGGGGCCTGATTTCTGTTCTCTTGCATAGAGTTAACCAGTTGCTTTTAGAGTTACTTGTTTCTTTTGTTATGATTTCTGTTCTCTTGCATAGAGTTAAGCAGTTGCTTTTAGAGTACTTGTTTCTTTTGTTATGATTTCTGTTCTCTTGCATAGATTTATGCAGTTGCTTTTAGAGTTACTTGTTTATTTTGTTATCTTTTGCCTTAAGCTCAAAAGTGTCTGGCAATACTGAGCTGTCTGGTGTCTGAAAGCAATGAAACTTTTGGATAACGATGATTCTGTTGCTGGATAAAGCGTATGATATTGAAGCCTTATAAGAGTTGTTTAGTATAAATATCTACATATCTTTTAAAAAATGGCACTAATTATCCCCCTTGGCAGCCCGATCTGTGCGTGACACTTAATGCCACTAGCTATCTTGTCTGCTTGCTAGCTTGAGTATTATTACATTGGAAGTTCTTTTACCCTTACCTTGAGTCCTATTAATATTAACTGTTTTAATCTTGCAACCCTGATTGGTGTCTGTAATATAAGGTAACTATTGGGCAGGGGGCTGTCCGGGTGGATCCACTATATGGACTCGTGGGAAAATGCCCCCTGTAATTTTGTGCAAATTTCTATCATAGGTATAAATTGATTTTCTTATTGCCCCTGCTATACATCTCGAATCGCCTCTGTTATTTGTCTCAAATTGTGTAGCTAGAAATTAGTAAAAAGACAACGAATATATTTCTTTGACATGACAGCTATGATGGTGTAGAAAATTACTTTATTTTTTTAACATCATTCTCATTGAAAAGTTAATTTCACTTGCTTCATCATCCTTCTATTAATAGTTATAAAAAAAAAATAAATGATAATTTTTAGAATTATGTATTTATTGTTCCTACTGAGTACTGACCAAAATATATGTAGTTGCCACTGCTATTAAGCATGTTGAACTAAACTATTAGTAAATAAAATGGACCTTGCCATGCCATATGTTTTAACCAATTATTTTCTTGGTCAACAGAACTTGGACGAAGCACATAGCAGCCCTGGGTTGCATGCTGCAGCTGGACCTGGTCTTGCAGAAGAATGTATGACGCTGGTATGGTTAATCATATGTTCTTTTTAATTGCTTTGAAAAAAAAATTCTTTACGTGCTTAATGTTGATAATATGTGAGCTTGGGGCATTAGTTATGTTTAATACTTTTTACTGTGACTTGTAATTTTTGAATTCTTTTATGGGTTTAAGGCTTTGGTTGGAATATTAGCTAAGGTATTGTTATTGGATACTAGTGAACCCATTTGTTTCCAACATACATCTCTGATAAATTGTGTTGTCTCAGTGGCATGACTGATGAGAAGTTTTCTTGAAGTGTGATATTTACTGATCTTGTATCTTTATTCTTGACAGGGCGGATGTCGAACAGGAATGGCTAAAGTTACTAATGCATATGACCTTCCTGCAAGGTTGGTATTTTGCCTATGGGGCCCTGTCATATACTTGTCCATAAATAAGATATAAGCAGTCTCTATTCACCAGGTTATAAGACCACTCCACTATGCAAACTTAGCTTACTGTATTTTTTTCTGTCTGGAGAATGGACACTGACAATTCATTAATTCATTTTCAATCAGACTGTTGCATTTATTAGAAGATGCTTTCTATTACTGATTTTGTGTCATTTTTGGATGGTCATTAGGTCGTGTGGGATTTGTATATTGTAGTCTGTTAAATGGTGAATGCATTTCTGCAAAGGCTAAGCAGCATGCTTGTTCTTTTCTTGTAGTTTGGATCTGAGATTGTTAATTGTATCTTGCTGCACTAATTATGCCCCCCTGTTTTCATGTTTTGTGCCCCTTTGCCTCTTATGTATAATTCTTCCTTAGTTACATGCAATTACTCAGCAATAAACTGGATTTCTTGTATATATGTTTTATTCCTTGTATAAATTTTGTAGGAGAGTCATACATACTGTTGGTCCTAAGTATGCTGTAAAGTACCATACTGCTGCAGAAAATGCTTTAAGTCATTGCTATCGTTCTTGTCTGGAGCTTCTGATTGAGAATGGTCTTTGCAGGTTTATTTTAAAATTTCATGTCATTTCATCCTTGCAAAATTTTTGGTTTTGATGCATCTCCTTATGTTGTTTCTTATTATCTACAACTTATGCCGTCTTGGGCATATGTGTCTGCAGCATAGCTACGAGTTGTATTTATACAGAAGCAAAGAACTATCCCCGTGAACCAGCTTCACATGTAGCAATTAGTGAGATATTTTTTCCTTCACGATGTTACTGTTTCTAATATGATTCCTGTGGTATTTACCCTTACCTTATAGATCATATAGGATAACATTAGCAATCTCAGGGAATCAAACTTGCCCCAATTTTCTTGAGATGTGTTATAACTATCTCATTACGGTTTTCCATATGAAAAATAGCTGCTGTAAAGGCTAAACATCATAAAAAAATTTACATGCTGTTTTATAATCAAAGGGGTGACAAGTAGGTGCATCAGTAGTGTAGGAAAACATAATGCTTGTTAGGAGCATCTTTATGTGCATAATTTTACCATAATGCACAATTCTTGAATGCATCTGTGGTATGGTGCATGCTTCCTCTGTTGTTAAGCTAGCGATTGATTTCAGATGGTTGAATAACAGTTTAAATCACTGGCTTCTTAACTTTGTTTCTTCTTGCCCCCCTTTTCTTATTTAATGTCTCTTGTACAGGCCCTGTGCGTAGATTTCTCGAGAAGCATAAAGCCAACATAACAGCTGTTGTCTTTTGCACTATCAGCACAATTTATTATATAGGATAACATTAGCAATCTCAAGGAATCAAAATTGCCCCAATTTTCTTGACATGTGTTATGACTTCATTGTGGTTTTCCATATGAAAAATAGCTGCTGTAAAGGTTAGATTTTTTAAAAAATACCATGATGTTCTATAGTCAAAGGGGTAACAAGGAGGTGCATTATTAGTAGGAAAACATGATGCATGTTAGGACTTTCTTTATGTGCACAATATTACCATCACCATAATGCACAATTCTTGAATGCATCTGACGTGTAATGCATGCTTCCTCTATTGTTAAGCTAGCGATAGATCTCAGATTGTTGAATAACTGTGTATAATAAATCACTGGCTTCTTAACTTTGTTTCTTTTTGCCCCCATTTTCTTATTAATCTCTCTTATACAGGGACTGTGCGAAGATTTCTTGAGAAGCACAAAGCCAACATAACAGCCGTTGTCTTTTGCACTGTCAGCACAACTGATACTGAGATATATAAAAGGTATTTTGAATTATTGTGGTTTTCAGTACTTGCACTGTTTGAGTGACCCTAGTCTTTGACAGTTATCCAGTTTTGGTTGACTTGCTTTTCAATCTTACTTTTGGATACTGCATTCCCTATCGACTTATTATTTTGAATCATTCCATTAGGTTGCTTCCACTTTACTTTCCTCGTGATAAACATGAGGAGGGGGTGGCTTTGACAAAGCTTCCTGCAGATGTTGGAGATGAGAATGGTGAGACCACCATTGATGAGCGTAAAATCAGAATTAAGCCTTTGCCTAAACAGAATGCTGTAAAACCTCCTGAACCTTCAGTTGATGTTCCTTTCGGTGATGTTGGCTCGATACGCAGGTTAGTTATAGTTTCAAGATTTACCCGTTTTCCTTATTTCTTAATTGTTTTCTAATTTCTTAATTGTTTTCTAATTTTCCCCCTCTCCCCCATGTCTGTGTGTCTGTATCATACATCTAATTGAAAAGTTTAGGAGGGTTAGTCTACATGGTTTTTACTGCTAGATAGGTTTTAGGTTTGCCATTGCAAAAGGCTGGCAACTCAAACTAGCTAAAGAAGTCACAATATGAGGGCGCATATAAAGAAGTCACAATATGGATTTCTGCATTAAGGCTGCAACACTTGCCCAAATTTTCCTTTAAACTAAAGTCATTAGTTCAAACATCCAGAACTAAAGTAAAATAGAAAGGAGATGAAGTCTTTTGCCTGATTCCCCTCTGACCTTGATACCAGGATTTATGTCCAATAGTTTCAACCACAAAAAGTGATTGCTGAAAGGAAACCTAGAATCTACTCTTTCCACCTGAGCAGAACCATTTTCTAGCAGGAACCTTATCTAGAAAGCCCAAACTAACTCAGCCGTGTGCTCACTGAAAGTCTAGCTTAAAAAGTAGACCGTTGCTATCCCATCCTCATTCTCAGTAGCAACAATCATGATTTTTCTACTTGAAATAAAAGCATTTTAAGATATGGAATGTGTAGAAATTTGTTAGAAGCTGGGTAGAAGAAGATAGAATAAATAGAAGAAAGAAAGAGTAGGATTGTAGAAGGGAAGTGAGAATCCTCTAGAATCAGAATCTAATTCTAGAAGTAGGAGAATCTGGAGAATCTGGAGAACAGAAGTAGGAATCGGAGAAAGGGGAAGAAAGAGAAGAGAAAGAGTAGCAAAGAGAGGGAAGAACTCTAGAACCAGAATCTGAAATTCTAGAGAGGGAGAGACACAAATATACTGAATATTACTTCATTAATATCTTGGCAAAATACATAATGTGATATTAGTTTTGATAGCATAACTGAAATTAACTTCCAATCCCTAAAAACATGGAACTGCTAGTAACTTCCAATAATCACCTACAACTTGGGATGATATTGAAAATAACTAATTCATAAACTACCCCTTATTCATTCTTTTCCTCCTAGAGTACACCTGAAATTGATGTTGGACTCTATCAAAATTCAGGGTTCAAGAATCCTTTAAATGTATTTTATTAGATGAAAGCAACATTCAATCTGTAGATGATAAAAGAGAGATTCAAGCCTCAAGTAACTTGGTGATAAAGTCTATCTAAACAAAATATTTAAATTAATATTATCTTAATGAAAATGGGATCAAACGCTAAAACTAATCCTATAAGGATCACAATATTGTCCAAAAGTAACTAAAAAGATGTCATCCTTAATTAAAATAAAAGCACATAAAATAACTTAATCAAAATCAACTATAATTTCCAACAGAATTAACTATAGTTTCCAACAGAATGCATATGTCATTATTAATTGCCATTTGGTTCATTTGCTTAATATTTTGAAAATATGTTTGTTTGTGATGGAGTGCTCCTGATCTTTGTGGCTTGTATAGGACTTCATCGTCTTTAGGTTTGTTTCTGGATCCTGCTTTCATGTCCATAGTAAAAGATCCTGATCAAAGGCGTCAGGAGCAGTGGGAGAAAGCTGCTGAAGCACAAAGAGGCTGGAATTTAGCCAGAATGCTTGGATTTGGTGCTCTTGTCACACCTCCATTATCTACTGCTGAAGAATATTCTCTTCACTCTAGATACCTTGCTAAAGCAAATTCTCTAAGTCTTTCTGAAATTGCAGATATGAAAATTGTGTAAGTATCTGTACTTTAATCAGTTTTGTATGCATCGTCACTTCAGATATGGCTTCCAATCTCTAATCTACTTTATTGTTATGATTGGTGAGTCATACTAGTTGGTGGTCTTTGTATAATTAATTGCCTGGTGGAGAATGATTTGCCATCTTTACAACAAGAGAAAAGTTGAGTTCTGGAGTATTGAAATTGTTTCAACCTTTTATGGCTTCTTCATTAACGACTTGAAGACTTTTTTTATTTTGGCAATGTGCTTAGGCATAATAGCTTCGTTTGTGTCTTCATGATATGGTGATTCTCTGTTGGGAAGTGAATAGCAAAATATGATGATGCAGGATAATACAATTCTTCTATATAATATTTTATGCTCTTTAAAATTTCTGACAAGCTTATTATTTAACCAATCAATGTGAAGGCTTTTTGCAATTGCTCAGTAACGATCAATGTAATATTATATTTCAGTTATCGTGGTGGAGTAGACAATGAAGGCCGTCCTGTTATGGTTGTTGTGGGGGCACACTTTTTGCTTAGATGTCTTGATCTGGAGCGATTTGTGCTCCATGTGGTAAAGGTAATATGCTTATGATCTACTTGACATTTATTTAGGTTAAGTATAACATTGGTGATTATGAAACTTCATTTCCATGTTGGCAATGCATGCTGTTGAAATTTGTTGTTAAGACATAGATATATTCAATGAGAAACCTTAATCATTTGCACACTTATAAACTTAGGCAGTCATGGCCCCTTATATCCTTGTAGTTTGTAACGCATCCTATAATTAATTAATAAGTCTTATCCCATGTCCATGCTACTCTTTTTGGAACTGATTTCTAGCAATAAATTCTAACTTTTATATTTCCTGCTTACTGTTTACTTTTCAAATGTAATAAATCATTTTGGCATTAAATTTCAGGAGTTCGAGCCTTTGATACAGAAGCCTTATACTATTGTTTACTTCCACTCTGCTGCATCTCTGCAGATGTAAGTTTTACATGATAAAATTTTTCAAAGTACATATTAGTAATTTCTTTTAATCAAATAGTGGTTTATGATATTCTAAGGGTTATCCATCTTGAAAAATTTGTCATTACATGTGGAGGAAATGGACTAACTAAAGACATTCGTTTGCAAAGTAGCTGTTATTTTGTTTGAATTATGTGACTATTTAGGATATATCTAGAACGCTTACTAGCCAAAATTAAAGTAATTAAATGTTCCCCATTAAGAAAAAAGGAAATGAAAATTCAACCATTAAGATATGATAAATATGGTTTAACAAATATGCATGTTTTTGTACAAATCTGCAATAGTATTTCGGTCACCAAACATCTTGTTCATATCCAAAGTAATTTGTGTGGTTGCTGGATAAAAATTACTTAACTTTGGCTTTGTCCGTGTTTTGCATCTCGAATTCACTTAATCATACGTGCCTTCTGTTGAAAGTGGTTGTGCAGTATTTTAAGCCTGCTAACGTTATTGCTGAATACATGGCCCCATATTAAAATCAGGCAATACTTGATACATTGCTTCTTAATTATGTGCTCCTTTGCTGAAGATGGTTTTGCTGGTAAGATTAAAATATGTTGATGCATTGTTATTCTGAGGGCTGATCTTCCTCTTAAAGTGGTAAACGAAAAAATAAATATATAAATAAAAATGGAGAAAATATACGGGAATCAGCATGTTTTGAAGGTTGTTGAAGAATATTTTACCTAATGTTGTTTCATGATATGTGTTTACAAGTAACTCCTAACAGTGGTTGGTCTAGATTTTTGTTTGATTCTTTTAACATTTTTAATTCTCTCCACCCTACTATTGGAATAAATAGGCAACCGGACCTGGGTTGGATGAAAAGATTACAACAGATACTTGGTCAGAAGCACCGGCGAAACCTGCATGTATGCACTGTACAGATAATCTTGATGCATGACAACTTCATGGTCTTTGTTCTGATCCTGCAGTTTGATATGTGTAGGCAATTTATGTTCTTCACCCAAGTTTTGGACTAAAAGCAGCCGTATTGACACTTCAGTGGTTTGTGGACAATGTGGTAAGTTAGAGATTGGATTTTACGGATGGAAGTTAAACCTATCTGAGGAGCATACGTGTATAATTATTATTTGTAATAAACTTTTAGGTTTGGAAGAAAGTGGTATATGCGGATCGACTTCTGCAACTATTTAGATATGTACCTCGTGAGCAGTTGACCATCCCAGATTTTGTGTTTCAGTGAGTTTCTCTTTCCTGTTTAGTCATGAACATTTATTCTCATAATGTACCCAAGGGTTTTGAGCAGTTCTTTACATATGGGAGTGCCTTTCCATTTGTTTAGTAAAGGGGCGTCCTTGCTGGTATATAAGAGGGTAGCTGATGTAGGAATCCTTCCCTTTCTTGTTTATACTACTAATTGACCTTCCAGCTCTCATTTCTCAGTAAATATTAGCATTGTCAAATAGGATTTCGAATTTCTTTAGTAAAAAAATATTGGAATTGTCAAACAGAATTGGTTTGATGGGTCAACTTATGTTTTTTGTGCATTTTATAATATTATTTTGTTAAATACATTTATACATTGATGTGTATATATTCTCTATGAAAGTTTTGTTAAATGTATTTTGTTAAATACATTTATACATGGGTCAACTTCTATGAAATATATGTCCTGACAGTTTTTTAAATAGAAGTTTTTTTAAAAAAAACAAATGGGACTCATTTAAGTACAACAACTTAGTTCTCTGACTTGTTCTGTTGATGCAGGCATGACTTAGAAGTCAATGGAGGAAAGGGTGTTCGTGCAGATCACAGAACAAAATATGTATATTAATCACTGGCTGTAGTTTCTCCAACATTTCCTCTTGTTCTCACTAGTTAGTGGATAAGAAAGGGTCTGTATGTGTTTGAAATGTAGTGTGTAAGAATCTTGCTTCTCTCACTTCTATTCTTTTAGTTTTTGATCTATTTATTAAGCGCTGATTTGTTTGTCTTTATAGGTGAAATAAAATTATTTTCTTTTGTGATCTCCTTATTGAGTCTTCAACAAAATTGCATGTATGTTTTGATCACCGTTGAATCTAGACGGCTGTCTTTGTACAGTGGATTGTTGTAGATTGTAGAAGAAAGATTTGAGTTAAACTAATTTAAAGATTTTCATTTATCTTTCCTTCCATCCTTCAATTGCACTGAATGATTGTGTTCACTTTGTTTCTATCTTTAATTGCTTGATTATAGTTAGTTTTAGCATATGGAAATTTGTTGTATTTATGGATGAACTATTATATTATTAAGTTCATCAAAAACCAAGATCAACTACAAAAGTACCGTATTTATCATTTCTTTGAGTGATGTGAAATTTTGCTTTTCATTGAGTTATTAATGATCTAGAGCAATTTATAGGTAGTTTCATTTTATAGACCAAAACTGCTAAATAGTTTTTCTGTAATGATATCAATATATTTTTAGGTGGATTCACGCGTCATACTGTTATGCTGCTTATAATTTACTTTTTATTTGTTTTTTCTTTCTGTGGGAATTTTGAATTGTATGACCCACTGTTGTATTTGGAGATAACATATTTCAAATATTAATTAATTAGGATATAACGAAAAGGGTTAGTCCTCACAATGTACAATTTAAGGTTTGAATTTTCAATAGGAGAATTGCTTATATTTAGTGTCTAACATTGCTTCAAATAAGATTACCTCCTATAATAGGATATTTATGTTTAGCAAGCAAAAAAACTTTCCTTCATTTTAAATTATAAGAGTTAGATAGTGGTTGAATTTGTTCATATATATATAATAACTTAATTCATTTTATCTCTTAAAATTATAATTTTTTTCCTTGTATCTACATGATTGCATATATTAAAGAGTATATATTAATAGTAGTTTAAATGTAAATGCTCAAATAGGATATTTTAATATTTTAGGAAATTAAAATATAATTATTACAATTAATTAATTTATTAAATTTTTTTAGTATAATTAGGAACGGGGGAAGGAAGTATATTCTAAATATTTGGATCACATTCATAAAGTGTTATGAAATAAATTGAGAGTATGGCCTTTTGGTTTGACTACACAAAAGGGGATTATATGCAATTCCAAATACAGAGGATTAATTAATATATTTGGTTGGGCTTCCATAGTGGAAAAGGAATTGCATTTTGGTTTGCTGATTTTCTTAAGTAGTTACATTGAGATTATATTGCTAAGACTTGTGAATGGGGATGCAAGCATTTCGTAAGAGTGTGAAAGACATTATTATCTTTGTAAGGGTTTGTTTGGACTGACTTTTGGAATTCCAAAATCTTCCCAAAAGTCATTTTAAATACCAAGAGCATATAATGCGGTGATCCTTTGCAGAATTCAGGTGCTGAGAACGGAAAAATGGCGTTAACTCTACGAAGTGCTACAAAGCAAGCTTTGATTCCTGCATCATTGGAGGAGGACGATCAACTCTTACGAAGTGCAAAAAAGATAAAGAATGGAGGAAAGCCTAGTGAGGGAACAATGTATGAAGATCAATGGCCAAAAGTGGGGACAACTAGAAAACCTTCATTTGCTAATAAACTGAAGGGAACCGATAAGAATGATGACTGCTTTGAAGAAGATATTGAGGAGGAGAATAATACATTCTCTGATGATTCAATGTCGGATGAATCATCACAAGAGATGGATAAGGAGATGGGGGAGCCTTTGTTAAAAACTTCTGAAGACCCATCAAGAAATTTCCCGTCCTTTACTTTCTCGGCCAAGATGAAGAAAAGATTATTTAAGGCTTGGAAGAGAGCTGTTATAGTTAAACTACTGGATAGAAGCATTGGATACAAAGCTCTTCAATCCAGATTATAAGCTTTGTGGGCAAAAAATGGTGTGATCAATCTTATCAATATAGGCCAGGGATTCTATGTGGTGAAATTATCAAACAAGGATGATTATTTCAATGCATTAACAGGTGGTCCTTGGATGATTTATGACCATTACTTGACAGTGCGTCCGTGGGAACCCAATTTCATACCGAGAAAAGCTACCATAGATAAAGTTGCGGTCTGGATAAGAGTACCGGGGATGCCATTGGAATTCTATGATAAAGAAGCTCTCACCATTATTGGGAATAGGATTGGAGAGACTCTCAAAGTAGACATGAACACTATTGAACAGTTGAGAGGTCATTATGTGAGGCTATGTGTGTTAGTCGACCTGAGTAAATAACTAATGTCGGGATTCTATCTAGATGGGGGTGAGTATTATTTGGAGTATGAGGGATTACACTCCTTATGTACAAGGTGTGGGTTCTATGGGCACAGAACTGAGGGGTGTCCAAATAAAGCCAACCACGTACAGAAACAAGATGTTGCTGGAAACCAGGGAAGTAAGGAGAAGGTACAGGATATGAATGCAGCGACATCCTCCATGAATGTAGAGATGTCGTCCAGGGAAGAAGGTGAACAGTGGAGGGTTGTCCAAAAAGCGTGTCAGCCACGCAAAACAAAAGAGAACATAATAGGTAACGGTCGGCCGGAGTTTAGGGGTTCACGTTTTGACGTTTTGGAGGAGGGTTCTGAACAAGGAAGTGATGCTCGAGGAGTTGATGAGAATGTACGACAAGAAATGACAAGTGAACAGAGGGAGCTGACTGAGTTTAGAAAAGAAAAGAGTGGAACTAGAGTGTTTGGTGGAAAGAGAGATGGAAAGAAGTCTAGTGTTGTAGAAGATAGAAAGAAGGGCGGCGGAGCAGGTATGACTTCAAATGGGGAAATTAATGAGGTGAGAGAAGGGAAGGATATAGGGAGAAGAGAAAAATGACTAAGAAATGAGAGGGAGGACGAGATATGGATCAAATGAGGGAGGGGGCATGTCATGTTGGGCTTCATGAAGGGGAAATTGGTGGAAATAATTTTGGGCCTCATAATAGACTTACAAGTGAAATCCATCATGGGCTTCAAGTGGAGGAGGTTCATGGGAAAGAGGAGGAATTAATTGGGCCACGTGAAAGGGGGGAAGAAATGGAGCAAGACCAAAATCCAAATCAAATTGAACAAAAACTAGGAATTGAGGAAATGGATCCTGGTGAGGGGGATCTGCACTTGTGGATTACGTGGACTCAAGCCTAGCTCCAATAGTGAATGTGGAATTGGAAGGAGAAGATATTATGGAAGAAGAGACACAATTCATGCAAGAGCAACAAGCTACTATTGGGTTATTGGAGTTAGATTAAATCATCTCAATTATTCATGGATAGTCTATTATATTGGAATACTAGAGGGGCTTGTGCTAGTGGGCTCCTCAGAAATCTAAAGACTGTGTGCATAGGACAGACCAAGTCTTATTATTTTATCAGAAACCAAATGTGCAAATTTATCTCGATTTCAGTTCTTAAAATCATGGGGTTTTGATTCCTTGAAAATGATTCCTAGCTCAGGTCGTTTTGGAGGATTAGTAGTGGCTTGGAGAAGTGATTTGATATAGATTATGGTTATTTCAGAAAATAGACAATTCTTCCATTTTCATTGTCAAATAGGTGGCAAGCCTGCATTTTTAATGACAGCTGTCTATGCTATCCCACATTCAAATTTTCGTCAGACACTCTGGTATGATTTAAAGAACTTATCTAATTCTATTTTTATGCCATGGGTAGTATTTGGAGATTTTAATGATATTCTAAAGTCAAATGATAGAATAGGGGGAATGGGTGTTCATCATAATAGAATTAAGTGGTTTAATTATAGAGTTAGTGATTGTGGGCTTACAGATTTAGGTTTCCAGGGGCCAAAATTCACATGGAAAGGTCCTAGGATTGCTGGTTGTTCTAGATTATATGAAAGATTGGATCGGGCTTTAGTGAATAATTCTTTTCTAAATAATTTATTAGATTACTTTTTGAAAGTTCTTCCTAGAACAAACTTTTCTGATCATAACCCTATTGCTTTACAATGTATTAATCATTTTAATGGGGGGAGAAATAAATCTTTCCGCTTTGAAGCTATGTGGCTTACTTATGATAATTTTAAAAATTTTATCTCTACAATATGGAGTGATTGTGATGATTTTAATAAGGCTTTGGAAGAGTTAGGGCCATCTTTAATGGATTAGAATAAAAATATTTTTGGATTTATAGAAAAGAAAAGAAGGATTTTGTTAGCCCGTTTGAATGGTATTCAAAATTCACCAGCTTATACTTACTCAAATTTTCTAAATTCTCTTGAGAAGAATTTACAAGCTGATTTAGATTATATTCTTAAATTAGAAGAGATAAAATGGTTCCAAAAAGCTAGGACTGACTGGATTAATCAAGGGGATCGAAATACTCGCTATTATCATCTTAAAACAAAAATGAGAAGAAGAAGAAATAGAATTGTTACTCTTAAGGATGATGATGGGAATTGAATTGAGAATGAGTCAGAGTTGATATGTATGGTTTTAAAATTTTTTAAAACTCTGTATGATGGGCCTGATAGCTCTAATTGTAAGTTAGTTACAATGACCAACTTTCCTATTGAGGTTAAATCTAGACTCTCTGCTATGTCCCATGAGCCAACAAAATTAGAAATTAAAGAAGCTCTTTTTTCTATGGGGCCATATAAGGCTCCTGGTATTGATGGTTTCTCCCCAATTTTTTATCAGGCAAATTAGGATATAATGGGAAATAATTTATGTAAATTTGTCAGATCAGCTTTTCGGAATGGGTGTGTTGAGTCTAATACTAATAAGACATTGATTACCCTTATACCAAAGAATGAACATCCACAGGAGATTGGACATTTTAGACCGATTGCCTTATGCAATGTACATTATAAATGTATTACTAAGGTAATTGTTAGAAGATTGAGTACGGTTATGGATGAAATTGTTTCCCCTTATCAATCAAGCTTCATCAAAGGCAGACATATTCAAGATAATATTATTATTGGTCAAGAAATCATGCACATAATGAAGAAAGCTAAAGGAAAAAATGGACTATTAGCTTTGAAGGTTGATCTTCAGAAGGCATATGATCGCATCAGATGGGATTTTATGCATCAGGTTCTTATTGATGTTGGTCTGGATCATTTTTTGATAAATCTTATTATGAGCTGTATTACTTCTGTTTCATATAATGTATTATGGAATGGTTCCCAAACTGAGTTTTTTTTATCCTAAAAGAGGTCTCCAACAAGGAGATCCTATTTCACCTCTTTTGTTTGTGCTGTGTATAGACAGATTATCACATATTATTACAGATGCAGTGAATTCAAATCAATGGAAACCAATTATGGTGTCTAAGGGGGGCCTTCTATCTCTCATTTGATGTTTGCAGACGACCTTCTTCTCTTCGAAGTGGCATCTGAAAAGCAAGCTCAAACTATGATAAGTTGCCTGGATATTTTTTGTAAAGCTTCAGGTGCAAAAATAAATAAGACAAAATCATCAGTATTCTTCTCTCCTAAGGTAAAGGGCATCATTAGAAACAAGATTAGGGACATTACAGGAATGGTTATTTCTGCTGAAATTGGGACTTATCTAGGTTTTCCAATCATCAGAGGGAGGAAACTAAGAGATACTTTCCACTATATAGTTGATAGAGTCAAAACTAAACTTGCTACTTGGAAAGAAAGCACTCTTTTGATGGCTGGTAGGATAACTTTGGCTAAATCTATTTTGAGCTCTATACCTGTTTATCCTATGCAAATGGCCAAAATTCCTGTGTCAGTGTGTCAGGAAGTGGAGAGATTGCAACAGAACTTTATATGGGGTCATAGTCAAAGATCTTATGGTTTCCATCCTATTGGATGGGAGCAGATGGTAAGACCTAAATTGTATGGGGGCCTTAGATTCAAGAAATTACTGTCTTTTAACAGGGCTTGTGGATCCAAAATAGCTTGGAATCTCATGAATGGAGAGAAGGGTCTATGGGCTGATGTGTTGTTTCATAAATATATGCTAAGGAATGAAGAGAATCTACCTGAAGCAAGAAAAGGGGATTCTGCACTATGGAAATTCATATCAAAACAACAAGATATTGTTGAGATGGGTACTAGGTGGCATATTAGAAATGGACAACTAGTAAATTTTTTCACGGACAAGTGGTTGTTTCCAGATAAATGCTTGAAGGAGTTATGTCTTCGATCTCTTACTACAGAGGACGAAAGTAGTAAAGTTGTGGATTGGGTTTCAAATGGGACTTGGGATTACCAGAGGTTGGCTACTATTATCCCAAGAAGCGTATTCCAAAGGTTGATTAGTATGATACCACCGATTTCAGAGGCGGGTAATGATTTGATGGTTTGGAATGCTACAAATGAAGGTACTTTTACTATTAAAAGTGCTTATTATTTGATTGAGAAGAACTCTATGCAAGACTATAGTCCTATCTACAAAGATATATGGAAGTGGAGAGGGGCTGAACGTATTCGGGTCTTTATGTGGATAGCCTTCAACAATCGTTTAGCTACGCATGCTTGGAGAAGTAGATGGTCCTCAATTGATGCAACATGCCAGTATTGTAATGATGGCACAGAAGATGTTTTACATATACTCCGTGATTGCTGTTATGCTAGAGACCTTTGGTATAAATTAATCCACCCTCAAAATTGGTCTTCATTCTTTAGGGCATCATTACGGGATTGGTTTGCTATGAATCTCAAAAGGCAGTTGGGAGATCATGGAGAGAATAATTGGAGTCAAATTTGGGGGGTTACAATTTGGAGTTTATGGAAGTGGAGGAATAAATCTTTATTTGATAATGATTTTATTAAACTAGTAGATCCCTACTCGATCATCACACAAACATGGAAAAGATATGTGCAACTGCAGAATGATTTTGTGTCTAATAGAATTGATGCATCAGTTTCACCCATGTGGAACCCTCCTCCATCAGAATGGGTGAAATTGAATGTAGTTGGAGCGCTTACGTTAACTCACAATACAGCAGGTTGTGGTGGTATTATTCGAGATTATTCTGGAAGCTAGATTGTAGGATTTACGACTGTTCTAGGATCATGTACTGCTATTGAAGCTGAACAATGGGGGGTGTTTAAGGGTCTAAAATTGGCCTGGGAGCTTGGGTTCAAGAAAATAATTCTAGAATCAGATGCAAAGAATGTGGTAAACATGTTGAACAATTTGACGGACCATAGATGCAGCTTATTAGTCACACAGTTACAGGATATATTGAATCTATCTTGGGATCTAAAAATTCAACATATATGCAGAGATCAAAATTAGCTGGCTGATGCATTGGCAAAAGATGGCTTAAGGTCTACAAAAGTATTGTATTCATGTCCTGCACATTTGAAGGACATCGTGCGTAAGGAGTGTTTGGTTTTCAGTTGATTTAGGGCATATTAGCCCTCTCTTGTACCAAAAAAAAAATACCAAGAGCAAATTTGACTTTAGTATTGGAGTCAATGAATGTTTTCCAAAAGTTAAGTTAGATTTAAAGTCACATTTTAGAGATTTTTGTTTAAATTTACAAAAGTCAAATGGGGATTTAAATTGATTTTTTAACAAAAACGTATATAAATATAAATTATATTATACTAAATGATTTTTATTCTAGCTTAAGTTTGTAAAATACAACTAGAATAAAAGTCACATTTATATACATTAGTATAAATAACCCTAAGCCAATAGCTAATAAATTTGGGCATGCGTTTTCAACTTTTGAAAAGGGAATAGAATTAATAGACCATAAATATCTCCAAGAGGAAGAGTAGAATGAATAAGCTTCCATAAGAAGAGCATATGCTTGTATGGCAAAAATGGAATTTCCAAATCATATTCCAAAAATCTCGTTCATCAATTGTAGGAGGAGCAGAGTTACATTGACTACTCTCTCCTTCTTCCATAATAAATTGTAGTGTTATGATTCCTCCTTCTCTTCCCCTTCCTTTTTCTTCTACCATCCTCAATCCCATCCCAATAATATATATCATTGTGTCTCCCGCTGGCCTCAATCTCTTTCTTCCTCTTCATCTGTTGCTACAGTTGCCTCCGATGTCATCTTTAAGAGAATCAAATCCACCGCCACACCTAGAAAAGGTAAGCTCTTGCATGACTCAAGGCAAACCTCTACTTGTTCCTTAGGGTGCAAAGGGAGGCCTAAGGTCATCCACCGACACCATTCCATAAAAGAAAGAGTAAGGTGCAAGGCATTATTCATTGACTTCATAATAAAACGTCTTCTTGTTCGTCATCATGTTCATCTTACATACTTTCATCCTCGAATCAAAGTCAGTCCGCTTATGCTTAGATCAAAGGGCGTGACTTGAGATTACATTTTATGGTAGATAACATGCCAAGACCATTTTTAGATAAGGAAGTAATTTATAGTGAAATACATGTAATGTAGTTGCTGTCGTGGGTATCCTACTTTTTGGTAAATGCCACTAGAGTTGTTGTCAAACTCCATAAAAATGTTGTTAATCATATTATGTAGTATTTATTACTTTATTTAATAACTCTAAATGATGCAAATAATTAGATTAAGTTATTTACTATACTTCTAATGTTATTGACAATAAGTATGATGATTTTAACTACTTCCATAATAATAATAATACTTTATTTAACAACTCTAAGTGATACAAATAATTGGGTCAGATTATTGACTATACTTGTAATATTATTGATAACAAAGTGTAGCAATCTTAACCATTTTTATAATAAGATTTATTACTTTATTTAACAATTTTATGTGATACAAATAATTGGGTCTGATTATTGACTATTTTTATTGACAACAAGTATAAAGATTTTAATCACTTCTATCACTAGATTTACTATTTTGTTTAATAACTCTGATTGATGCAATAATTGGGTCATGTTATTGATTACATTTGTAATATTATTGACAACAAGTATAACGGTTTGAACTAATTCTATAATGAGGTTTACTGCTTCGTTTAACAACTCTGAGTGATGTAAATAATTGGATCAAGCTATTGATTACACTTGAAATGTTATTGATAATAAGTGTAACGATTTTAATTACTATAATGAGAATTATTACTTCGTTTAATAACTCTGAGTGATGCAAATAATTGAATCAGGTTATTGACTACACTTATATTATTGACAACAAGTATAACGATTTTGACTATTTCTATAAAAAAATTTACTATTTTGTTTAACAACTCTTAGTGATACAAATAATTGGATTAGATTAGTGATTATACATGTAATAATATTGACAACAAGTGTAACGATTTTAACTACTTTTATAGCAAGATTTACTAGTTATTTTAACTTTAAGTGGTATAAATAATTAGATCAAGTGATTAACTATAAAGTATAAGATTGATAATAAGTCATTTTCACACGATTGCCCCTACGGGGTGTAAATTACTCATCAATACCCCTGCTGGAACATCATGGATGAATATTACACTGACATAAACATGATCACTCATCATGTTCATGACATCCAATGGTGGGAAATTGAGATTGTCCAACATGACTGGAGGTGTCTGGGATATCTCTGGGTTATAGCTGCCAAAACTGTAAAGGCATGAGAAAGGCAAAGGTAAAGATAGTAGGAAACGGTTGGAATGAGAGAGAAATATGAAGGCACAAACACCTCAACAACACCACAATCTTGTCCATACACCATCTTAGGGAGATATATAAAGAAATGTCCATCGATTGTGTATTGAATTGTTGTGAGAGAGGGTGAGAGAAACAGAGGAGCACGATAGGAGAGGGAGAAGATAGAAAGAGTGAGAAAGTGACAGAATGGGCATTGAGAAGAGGAAAGAGAAGTAGTAAATAGGATAATGGTATATAAGTAAATTGGTAAACATTTACAAATTTTATATTGGTCATTTGGCATTTTTGATAGAGAGTATTGATTTAGAATTCATAACTTCAAAAGATATTTATTTGGGATTGTTCCTATTAACAATAATAGATATGATATTAACAATACAAAATCCTGCTTTGCTATTTATTATTTTCTATTTTTTTTATTTTCTCAAAATCTTAAATCTTATTAACTTTATTTTAAAATTTAATAATTTTCTAATTTTATCCTTATTTAATATATATTCTATAATAAAAAGTACAAAATCCACACAATAATAAATGAATATTAGAATTGTATATTTATGTGAAATAATTAATGATATGATTTATAAATAGAATTAAAAAAAATCTCTCTCTACCTTATTTTACAAATAAGATCAAAAGAGAAAGTTAAGTGATTAAATAAAAAAGTGAGAATTAAAAGAGAGAATACCGTTGCATTCTTTAGTTTATTTTAGTAGTCAATAATGATTAGTTATATTATCTTGAAAACAAAAAGGGAGATTCAGCTGGAACATGATTTCTCCATCTCATCCATCTGATTAAAAAAAGAACAATTTTACCATTCAATTGACTATATAAATGGAGGAAACATTGCCTAATGTTCTTGTGCTTCTTTTCTTTCATATATCTTAATTTCCATAATGGAAGCAAAATTAGCTTTCTTGTGTGTTCTTGTTTCATTGTTTTCTTTATGTCATTCAGAAGATGTGAAGCTTAATGTGAAAGTAATAACATCAATAGCGAATATAGATGAAAATTTCATCTGTGCACCTTTAGATTGGTGGCCTTTTGATAAGTGTGATTATGGTCAATGTCCTTGGGGACAAGCAGGCATTCTCAATCTAGTATATAATTATTTACAATTTCATTTAAAATTATTATTGCTATTAAATATCAAAGCTAATTAAGTATCTTATCTTTTGTTGTTTCCATATTGACAGGATTTGAATTAAAAAATTCTGATAAATGCTATGAAGGGTATGCCACTTTCTTTCTCAAGAAAATTCCACGACCAAGAAACTTTCATACTTGATGCTCAGTCCTTTCTTCTCAAACAAATAGGATTATGAATTAATCTTCCAAATTTCATTCATTTTTTATTTCAATGCATGGAATTTCAATCTAGTAAAAAAAGAGTAAAATTTATCATTGTTAACCTACCATTCATTTTCTTTCTCTCTCTTTCATTCCCCTGGAAATTTCCTCTCTTCCATTCTCCTCCCAATAAAATTAAGCTGTGGCAGACTAACAACTGTACATTGAAAGATCAAATTGTTTATATGGATAATTTGTTTGTAATTGCAGCTTTTGACCTCTAAGAATCAGATTAGGAGGATCATTAGAAGATGAAGTGTTGCACAGATTTAGACATCCAAAAATTGCCCAGGATTCACAAAAAATCAAGATGGCTTGTTTGGTTTTAGCTCTGGATGCCTTAATCATACTAGATGGGATCAAATCAATGACTTATTCAATAAAACCAGGTATATTCCATTAATTCTAATCACATAGCATTTCATACCATGATTTCTAATTATCTGAGCAACTATATATGTGCAATCTCAAATATATTCTTATAATATGGCGTCGATGTTATTGTAGAGTGAAACTCACATTTGGGTTGACAAGACTTTAATTAACAAGGTGCAAGACCCATTTTTCCTAAGTCAGGTTTCTCAAACATTCAAGGGTATATCAACAAGTGTGAAACAGTATGCACCATGGGCTCAACCGCTCAAGGAATCTGGGGGAGCTTATAATAGGGGAGGCAAAGATGTGTCACATACCTTTGTCAATGGCTTCTGGTCCTATTCTAACTAACCCCTCATTTAATTTAGCTCATTTCTTGGTCTCCTTTTTTTACTTTTTTAGGATTTTTTTTACAACTTCTCTTAATAGTGTCTGTGGGTTTTTTTTTTTCTTGTGAGCACCAGGTATTTGGATCAACTTGGCATGACATCAACCTTCAACCACAAGGTTTATTGTAGACAAACACTAGTTGGAGGAAACTAGGGTTTGCTCAACACTACATCATTCATCCCTAACCCAGATTATTATGGGTATGACTTTTGATTTCATCTAGTGTGTCTGTTCTTAAAAGAAATGTGATTATTAATGTCTTTGTTGAACAGAGCCCTATTATATCATCGGCTTATGGGAACCAAAGTACTCTCTGTAAACCACGAAGGCTCACCATATCTGCGTGCATAGATAAGCTCCATTAATCCAATCTTAGAAATAGTAAGCTTCTTTTCTTCATTCTCAAATATTATGGAAAAAAATTTACACTATTTCGGATATTTGCAGGCGGGTGTGACTGTATTACTAATAAATATGTCAAATTCTACTTCCTTTAATATGACTGTTAATATGGACATGAATTTATATCCAGAGTAACAAGTTTCAAACTCAGAGAAGAGGGAGGAGTACCATTTGACTCCCAAGGATGGAAACATTCAAAGCGATGTGGTATTGCTGAATAGGAAAATTTTGGGTTTGGCTGAGTCTCAAGATATTCCTTCCATTGGATCCAATTTTTATGTATCCTTCTTCTCCAATTAATGTTGCTGTTGATTCCATTGTTTTTGCACGTCTCAACAAACTTAATGCACCTGCTTGTGCATGCATAGTCCTTTTTTCTGTTCTTGTTCATGATATTTCTTTTATGTTGTACTATCTTTTTAGGATTTCTTTGTTTTACAATTCCTGCTAAATGTTGTATATCTTCATTTAATTGAATTAATTGGTTTGTTTGAATAGACTAATTGTTGATTTCTTTATTCTTTCTTTAAGTTATGATATTTAATTTGATTATATTTCCAATTTGTATTCTCAACATATTTAATTTGTTTAATAATCATACATTAATGACTCAAATATATATATAATGTAGTAATTTTTTATACTTTTAAATAGGGGCAAAGATAAAAAAAAAATACTTTCAGATTAGTAAAATTAATGAGTCAACCATCTCTCATTAGTTCTAGTTAAGTAGTTAAAGCTCATATGTAATTTCCATCTCCCACAAAACTCAGCATCTAATGTTTTCTGATGTTACCATGTTGTGAAGTGTACTAATTTTCAAGGTTAAATAGTGAAATCAGGGTGCTGGTTATAAATAATATGTAGACATTATGGTTTAGTAAAAATTAATAAAAATTAATGAATACGACAAATCCTGAAACAACCTGAGAATGATAGGAAAATAAAAAGATGCTTAATGGAAACAATAATTACATTATTTTATAAAAATAATCTTTTTGAATGGCCAAAAATAGAAGAATGATAGCTTGTTATATTTTAATTGATAAGTGATAGCAAAATTCTTAATGAATTTATAAAGATTATGTGAGCTTAGGCTAATAAAAGAGCTAAGAGGAGGAGTGAGCTTGCGTGCACAACAACGGGCCAATGCAGCTAAAAAATATGACGATTTCCCTCTTGCGAGTGAGTTAAACAGAATACTAGGCATTTTTACCATGTTTTATATTGCGATCATCTTGTGCCCATGTTTTCTGCAAGAAGGGTCTGTTCAATTTTAAAGAGTTGCCGCATTCTACTAGCAAAATAATTCTTAAGAACAATGCCCTCAACCATGACTTGAATTGGATTTTCTACAATGTTACCAACACTTATTCAATTTATGTTTCAATTGCAAAGATTGATTAAGTGAAAGCAGTAGGGCAGACCTGACAGAAGATAAATTTGATAATGTTGGTGTTCAATTTAACAATACACCAATGAACTATTTTCATAGATAAATGACTAATTTCTTGTTTATAACATAAGGCATATTTAGATAAGAGTTTAGAAAATGATTTATGAAAAAAAAAACTTTTGAAATTTTTTTAGAATAAAGCCTGTGGAGAAGAACTCATAGAAAAAGAGTAGTTTTAAATAAACGAGTATTTAGATGATTATTACCAGTTGTGATTGGTAAATTACTAAAAATGGTATGAGATAAAAAAATTATTATCTCCCTCATCTTCTCTCTATCATTCTCAACCGGAAGAAACATAGTAGGAAGAACGTAGTAAAAAGAAGACAGAGGAGTCATGGGAGTCTACGGTCTAGGAAAATCTCGCAAAGACAGTGGCGACAAGGAAGGGAGGATCTGCCGACAAGGAAGGAGGGAGGAGAGGAAGATGACGGTGGAGGAAGAGAGAGAAAAGGAGAGAAGAGAGAAGAGGAGAGAGTGTGTAAGACAAATATGGGTAAAATAATAAGTAGATAGTCTATAAACTCTTTTATTATTCCATAAGCTAATATCAGAAATTTATCCAAAATTTTAGTTTTAAACTATGGTTTAATCCAGAAATCCTTTTGGATAAATATGACTGTTTGTTTTAAAATTTTCTTAAACCAAGGTTTAGACCAAAAGCCCTTTTAAAATCTTAGTTTAGAAGTTTCTCAAATAAGCACATAACCAGAGTGAGTTACAACCTAAAGGACACAGCACAGACCAAAAAAGATCTATACAAGAAAGAAGAAAACCACATCCATGAGGTCCCTCTTTCTCAACTACACATAGGGAAAGTTTGAAAATCCAAAACAAGTATGAAATACAGATTTGGGATTGCAGTTTCTTTACCTAGCGTGAATTAGTACAAGGCAAAGTTGTGTGTGAGAAAATTTTCATCACTTTTACTTTTCTGCAGCCTTCAGCTTCAACATGGCTATGAATTTGTCCCTCTCATCTGGAGACATTCCTTCTGCTGAACAATCCCCCACTCCCCATTCCGCCCCACGAATGCAGTACTTGTCTTGAATCACTAGTCGGTTCCTTCAGATCATATCAATGTAATTAATTAACATTTGAACTTCAACTGTCTAATGAAACACTCCTTCCAATCATAAATATAGGAGCCAAATAACTAATTTGTAAAAATTAAGAAAATTAGGAAAGTTAATTGTTTGTAAAAATGTGTATTTGGTTTCCTAAAATACCTTCTCAAGTCATTTGTATTTTAACTACTACTTCATGAAAAACCCCTAATATCTGCAATCAATCAAAATAGTTTGAGAGAAAAATTATAAATTTGAGAGATAAAGTGGATTAAGGTTATACATTTAGGACGGAAACTAATCTCCTAACTAGCTCTTATATTTACAATTGAAGGAGTCGTAGTTTCAAAGAAATAGCAGAGAAATTACTTTTCTTTGTTTAACTTGGATTGCTCTAGAAGCTTCTTCAGCAAGGGAGAAGACTTGAACCTTTCATCGAACTCAGCATATTTCTTCTGGTTTTCTTCTGTAAGTAAAGATAATTGCAGATACCAATTTTAATTTCATGAGATTAAGCTTCACAGAATCACAGCATGGCCTCACAATAATGTCACACCATAAGACAGCTAGCTAGTTTTCAAACCGTTTAGACGATTCAGAAAGTCGATTTGAGGAAGCTGAGGACCAGGAACAGATTCTATTCCTGAAAATCCTGACATTAGCCCTGCATGTACTGTCATAAGAGCAAAAGCTTCAGCCATTAATGAGGCTTTGTTTAAAAACAGCAAGAACATGAAATGCTTTCTATTGCAAGAAAAGGAAATTCTTAAACAGACATATCATAAGTAATATGAGCATTTAAAAGAACTAAGCCCAGAAGCTTATGCGGTTGAAAAAAGGATAATGAAGCTTTGTTAATCAACAAATGAGACAATAAACCCTATTAAGGTAACCAACAAACACCAAAACTCTTCTTGAAGACTCATGGAAAGATGACCTATGTTAACCTTTCTCTTTGGTGAGGACTCGACCATTTTTCACACTTAATTCATATATAGGATCTTAGAATGATTAACCACCTAATTAAGATCTTAACTAAGATAAGATCTTAACCAACTAATCAGGATTCAGACTCTATACTGGAGCCAAATATTTACAATATGAGACTCAAGTTCTATCCATACATTGCAATTTTGTCATAAAACCCTGAACGTTTGTGCTATTATGCATCTCATACTGCCCCGGGAGAGGAAGCCAGAGGGTGGAATGGAAGATAGTGAAAGGCTATGAGATATGAACTGTAAAAGCAATTATAAACCAAAATATAAATGTCAAAACATTGGAGAGCAGAATGTTCCAGCAAATCTCATATTAGAATCCCATCATAATGAACAAACCCAATTGCAAAGTCTGAGACTCGAGGCTCATAATGGAACTTGGAATTATGAAATTTAATAAAGTGGAAGTTAAATGAATTATCATGGGTATCTATGATTCCCTAAATGGTTCATGTCAGAGACACAAGTTTCAATTAAATCTATATTTCACATTTATGTACCTATCAATTAAATGAAAAGAAACATATGCAGAGATATAGAGAAAGCAGGCGAGAAGTTACCAGGGGTTGAGCAGAGAAGGATAGAAACTGAAGCAGCTAAAGGAAGAGACTTGTGAAGAATTCCACGAGAAGGCGAAGAGGAAGATGAAGAAGAAGAACACCAAGAACAATGAATGGGTCTTGTTGTGGGCATTCTAATAAGAAATTTGCGATGAGGGATGGAGGGTTTTGGAGAAATGGAGAAGTTAGTGGAAGATGAAATCTGAAAGAAAGAAGATAGCGAAGAAGAACCCATGGTTGGCCTCTTCTTCTTCCTTCCTCTAACCACCTTTTTATGAAGCGAACGAAAAACACTCAGAAAAGGAGGTAAGGGAGAGCGGAGACACACAGTCACACACGGCTCAGCCACAGAAATACGGAATCATGTCAACTACGAATTGGCAAGTCTAATAATGTGAGCATGTGTCCATCCACCATGACTCGTGTATAATTAAGCGTGTATGCAAATTAATTTTAAAGAAATAATTACAATCAAAATATTTAAAGATGTAATGAATATTTTAAATTAATTTTAAAAATACAATTAATATTCTAAAATATTTAAATGTATAATCAATATCTTAAATTAATTTTAAAAGGATAATTAACACCTTAAACTATTTAAATTAATATAATTTTATTTTTAACTAACAAAAACAATAATTATCATTTAATGCATACCCCATAAATTTTTTATTTTGATATATTATTGTTTAAAAGGATATATGCATAATATTATTTTAATAAATTGTACTAAATAAATCATAAAATTTTAAAATATTCACATATAAATTCTATACAATATCAATTTTAAAATTTATTTAGTACTGTTATTTAAATAATATAATATATATAATATTTTAAATAATAATATAGTAAATTATTTCTTAACTGCATAATTATTTGATTGTTAAAGTTTTCTTAACATGAGAGACATAAATTGAACAGTTGGAAAAGAGTATACTAAAAATATATTATTATTATCAAATATAAATCATCAAATATTATTAAATATTGTATTAAAAAATATTACAAAATATCTATAAATTGTGATTACTGACCCAAATAAAAATTATTAAATGTCTTATTCCAATTAAAAATATTCTAAATTAATATAAATGAAAGTGAGATATGCCTAAAGCATAAGAATCTAATCAGTTTGGATGTAAATATCTTAAAAATTGAAAAATATTTAATTAAGATTGCCATATTGAGGAGGTATGCGAGGCCAAGACATAACTATTTGAAAAACTTCAAAAAATGTTTATGTACTTGAAAAGTATTAAAGATATTTCAATAAGTTATATCATAATAAGAAAAATAAAACTAAAAAAAATAAAATTATTAACAGCAATTTTGATAATAATACCACGTGATCAAATGATAATATTTGTATATAAATCTAGCATACGAAGTAGATATAAAAAAAGTGTTGATCAAAAGAAAAAATAAAAGAGAAAAAAGTACAAGAACAAAATTATATTATTTTAATATATAAAAATTATGAATATGTAATCTAAATATTTGAATATAAAATTATTATTGAAAATAAAATATGTGTATGATAAATATAATTATAATATATGTATATAGCTCACTAAAGAACAAAATTTTCTTGAGAATCTTCTAAGAATTTAAAATGTCTGAAGTATATAAAATGTCCAATGATCTCAAATTTTTGTTATAATCATTTTGTAAACAATAATATATTAAATTTAGTGAACTAGAAGTCTCATATATTTATGCTATGATAATATTTATATATTTTATTGATATTTTATGTTATAATTTATTGGCAAAATTAAGTTATTACATGTGTAGAAATTGTTAATAAAATTGGATTGGATATGAATATTACATATAAGATCATTTTATTTAGAACAAATTGAATATATTGATGCAAGATATATCAAGGTGGTTTTATGGATAATTTTTCTTGGTTATTTCTATAGTACATACGGCAAGTAAATAGTATATTGATAATTCAATATATTCATAATATATGTTAGAAAAATATATGTACAAATATTATATGATGACAATGCATCATACATAGTATGGCTAAAAAGAATATATGCTCAAAAAGTATTAGAAATAATCTACTTGAGAAAATAATACACTTTATTAAGAAAGATATGTTGAAAATGCGATGTTATCATCAGAAAGAGTAAATATAATATTGTTATCAGGGGAAGTAAATATTATGCTGTATTATTTTTCTTTAAATAAGGTTGTCTTACTGAGTTTTCCTAATAAGATTTTTAACGAGATAATTTCAATATGTATTATGTACTCCTTTTTTATTATTAGGTTTGTGTCACACTATTTTTCTCTAATAAAATTTTAATGAGACACAATATTTATTATAGAGATTTCTCTTAAGATTTATTTTTCTCTTAATGCCAAACTTGGAGAGAAATTTTGTATTATCAATGTCTTTACACGTATCTTTATTTTTTTAATTTTATATTTAATCTTTAATAGTTTGAGCCTAGAGATTATCACAATATATTTGCACAAAAAAACATAAAAGTGAATTGACTACTCCATTGTTTTCCCACTCAATCTCTTATTTTATTTTTTTATTTATTTATATCTTTATGTTTTTGCTCATTTTTATTACTATTACTAGATTTTCATTAAGAATTTTATATTATATAGATATAAAACCCTTTCAGATAATAAATATGTTATATTAAAGTTATAAATAATATAGTTTTATGATGCTATATGAATGACTCCATATCTAATTTGATTTAATAGGAAGAATTGTAGGTGGCAAAAAATAATAGGAAGAATTGTATGCGTTAAAACAAAATGATGGAATTAAAAATAATTTTAATTTTTTTTATCAAAAACCAATATCATTTTAGTTTTATTTTTTAAAAATTCCATATGTATCTGGTTTAGCAAGGGACAAATCAATATTTTTAAATTTATATTTTTTATTTAGTCCTTCTAAATAATTGTAATTTTTATAATTTTTTAATAAATTTCATTTAGGATCATGTTAATAAATTTATTTTTATTTTTTTATCAATAATCCATCATTCCTATTTCCTCATATATAAATCCTGCACCAGTTTATTCTTTGGCTCAGTGCCAGTTTCCCGCAAAGTTTGTTTTTTGGTTCCCAAATTTAATTACTTTTCTAACCTTCAGATTTAATACATTTTTCATTTTAAATTAATATTAAGAATTTACCACTTCTTCAAAGTTCAAATTGACACCGTACACGCATTGCACAGGCAACATCGCGCTTTTCTAGCGAGAGAGAGAGATAACCGATCTATCAATCTCTCCTTTCCTCTTCCTATCTCTGAAGTACATTCTTATTTGATTGGTTCGGAGATTCTCAGTAAAATCACGTTAGATTGGGTTTCAAATCCTTCGTTTCAAATCCTTCTACTGCTGATATTTAGAGGTAAAGATGTATTTGTCCCATTGATTTGTTTTTGGTCTATATATTCTTAACCCGTAGTTCCATACCATATCCATTTTCTTAATCACCTTAATTTGTTGGTTCAAGCGGAAGAAGATGTGGATTGAATTATTATATATTATCTTTGCCATTTGAACTGTGTTTAAAACCAATTATAATTTCGCTTGGTGATCTCAAGATTTCTTAACAATGATCATTGTTATTTGTTTTTAATTGAGGTGCTTATGATGTTATTTCGAGGGTTAACAAGATTCCATTATTGGTTTCACATTGGCTGAATGATGGTTAATCTAGACTTACTTCTAGACTCGTAATATAATATATAGTGTTCTCGCTTAGTTAAAGAGCTGTGAATCAAATCTTCAAGAAGCAAAGTTGTTTTCGCAATATAGGAAGTATCTAATATCAAATATCGGGCTTTTCAGCTTCTGAAGGACAGTGCTTTGCTTTGATTACCAGGCAACTTTTGGTATTGATTGTAAGAATATCACAATAATTCTTATTATCTGTTTTCTTACTGAGGATGCGTTATAAAAGATGAACATTTCCCCACAAATGCATGTTTTCCACGGTCACTAGGTGGATAATTTTTCCCCACAATTTTTATTTCCTGTGTAACAATGCACTTTAGAATCCATGTGAAGTTTGACATGCCTTGGATGTCAAGAGGCAATGTTTAGATTTGCTGTTTAATATTTAAAATCTACACTAACGGTGGTTAGAGAATAACGTTTTACCTAGTTGATCATTCTTTCTGACACTATATCTTCAGGTGGCCCGATTGGAAAGGCTTGATTATAAACGGCGGTAGACTGATAGTAAAAAATCAGTTTCATGACAATGTGATCGTGCCAGAGAATGACTTGTAGACTGATATTTTAGTCATCGATGCACTTTCGTTAACAAAATTGCTTGTCATTTATAATGTGGAGTTTTGTTGCAAATCCATTAGCAAATTTTAGAGTGAAAGGAAACTCTCGAGAGACAAGCCAAACTTGTTCAGACTTCTCAGATGATGAGGTCTTCTCTAATGCCAGCAAAGATGAAGGGTTGGAATGCCTCATATGCTGGGAATCTTTCAACATAGTTGAGAATGTCCCTTATGTCTTGTGGTGTGGACACACTCTCTGCAAGAATTGCATTCTGGGACTTCAGTGGGCAGTATGGAAACTTCCCACCCAACAAATCAAGATCCCACTTTTCATTTCTTGCCCATGGTGCCAGCTATTTTCATTCCGATTGGTTTATAAAGGAAATCTGAAGTTTCCTAGTAAGAATTTTTTCCTTCTTTGGATGGTTGAAAGCCGGAATGGTGATAGATTTAAGCTTGTTTCCTCCAATGTGGACAGGCAACCAGTATGCTCTCCCTTGAACAACTTTCTTCAGGGGAATCAAGCTTCTAATTTTAACCTTAGAAGACGCTCAATAAATCTTGATTCTGGGCAGAGGGAGTATGATGGTAATGATGGTGGTAGAGATGGAACTAGACGCCTTTTTTCCCTAAATAAATCTCTGGATTTCTTCATTCATGTTCTATCCAAATTCCCATTGATCACCATGTTTCTTCTGATTGCCTTTTTTGCAGTTCCATTTAGTGCTGTTATTTTATCTGTTTACTTGTTACTCACCATAGTTTTTGCTGTCCCTTCTTTCCTGGTATTGTACTTTGCATACCCTACTCTGGAGAGGTTGGTCAAAGAAATCATTTCTTGATATATGGCTTGACTTTATTATTTTTGTTCATTGGAAGGTTTTGTATTTTTATGCTTTTTTGTTTTTTTCTTTTTGGTAATGTTCTTCTCAAATCAACTTTGGCTGAATCTTCTGTGAGCAAGTCACTTCTGTTGAACTGGGAAATTGATTGTGATTCCTTTTACCAGCTGAGGACAATTAAATAATGCATTAAGGAAATTTAAAGTGATTAAAATTTTCATGAGCGAAAAAATTGAAGCTATGTAAGTTCAAAAATTCGTTTCATGTCTTATGCTTAACTTCATTTTGACTTAAACAGAAGATGAGGGTCTATATGTATTGTTTGCTAACAGAGTAAAATTAAAAGATTTAATAAAGAGAGAGAAAAACATACAGGTACCAAATTAAAAATTGAAGGAAATTACAAGTACCTCGAATGATTTTCCATTTTTAATATAGTCTAACATGCTACTTGACGAAGATCACCCAGAAACAAGGGATATTGGTTTTTGAACATCTTCAGTAAATTTTGATAGCAACTTCTTTCTGTGGAATAATTGCAGCTTCTCATATAGTTTTGCTTGAATTGTGTGGATTTGCTATAGTTTAGTCCCAGACATGATTTTCTTAAAAGAGGGAAATAATAGAATTATAGATACAATAATTGAAAGAAATATCTATTGATGGCCCCGAGCCATAGATATTATATTAATGGTTGTCTCAGAAACAGGAGCATGGCCCCCGAGTCCTTCCTGTTGTTCTGATTCTATTTGCCTTTTCACTTGCTTTTTGTTCTTCCTTTCTTCGTTTTGCATCTGCTTGTTCTCTTGCTCCCCTTGCTATCTGATCAATGCGGTCCACATCATCTCGAAATTTGTCCATGGCTTTCATCCTTCTTTGCTCCAGCTCACTCTGATATTTCAGAACCTCATAAGCACACAATATGTAATATCATTGTTAATCATAAAGTTCAAATGAGTTAAACCTCTTGCATGTTCAGCTTGCGTTTTGCTCCCTTCCTTTTCTTGTTTTCCCAGGAATCTATTGTCTCTTTCAACTTCTCATACCTGACAATTATTTTTATTAGAGTAAGAAGTATTAACACTCATGCAATGTAAAGAAAATGCATGAAGCAAGGTATTTGCAGTGTATATTCAAGGAACTTCAATATGACACTACTGTCAAGTACTTTTGTTTGATCTTTTCAAGCTCAGCTTTCTCCCAGGCATCTGCTTCTGTTTCTGTGGTGGCCAGTTTTGTTGAAGTCAGTGGTGTCAATGATTCAGATTGTACCGGTAAAGCAACTTCTGGTGCTGTGGTGTCAGATTTTGTCTTTAAGAGCTCTCTAAAGCTCAATGTCTTCTTTGATGGCACACGAGCGGTGGCCTGTTCATCTCTAGCAGGTGATGTAGGC
Organism: Leucaena leucocephala; assembly: GCA_037074615.1. Lineage (NCBI taxonomy): Eukaryota > Viridiplantae > Streptophyta > Magnoliopsida > Fabales > Fabaceae > Leucaena > Leucaena leucocephala. Next base: position 10,907,253 of record CM073563.1, on the reverse strand, counting down.
TCCTTCTTCCCTTGGGCATCCGTGAATTTCAATGAATCTGCATTTGATTCAAACTTCTTAATCTAATTTATTTCCCTTCCAGTAGTCTGAGTTATTTTCTTACAATGGACAAAAAGTTTTTGTCAAGAACTATCCAGGTAAACAAGGCTGAAGTTGGATAGTCCTAGTGATTATTGTTTGTTCATATCTATTACCTGAGAATCTCTTGGATCCACCAGTTTGAGAAATTTGAGATTTTGAGCCATCCTTTTTGCTTCTGGACTTTGTTATTGATCTCTCTGTCTTCTTCTGTTGTGGGACTTCTGAAATCTCTTGGTTGCTAGCTGCAAATACAGCGGCTGCTATAGCAGTGATATGTTCCATGTCTCCAGATTCATAATCCCTATTCATTTTCTTTATGAACTGTCTCTGAAACCAATTCTGACCCTTCTTCTTCTCTGTGAAAATTTCCCATTAGAATATGTCAACATTAGCCTCACTGATTATTTTGTCAGGCAAAAAGGGAAAAAAATAAACATACAATAACCCCACTGTGTTCTCTTTATTTCTCAAATAGAAAGTTCTCTATCTTGGGATATAAGGAAGTGTTTAGTAGATAACAATTTCTTCCCCTCTTTTTAGACACTTATTCTTGTTGAAGGATTATGGAAAAAAATCTGTTTATTATTTTTGTGGGTTTGAAAAATGATAGTACTATTTTTTTCCTCATACAATATTTAGTTCATAGAATAAAAATAATTCTTTACCTTCATAAGATTGGGTTTTCTGTATTGATGTTTTCTGACCTCTGCTGCTACTCAGATCACTTTTTTTCTCTGGCTGTGAACCTTCAAAACTTGACCTAACCAACGTGCACAGCCAAAAAGATGATAATTATGATTCTCATGTCAGTGTTAGTCTCCCACTAAACCTCAATTTTGGTTGAAGAAAAATCACTTTATGATCTTAAATCTGATTGAAAAAACCATCCTTGATGGCACAGTTTATGCAATAAACATAAGAATCTTTTGTCTCTGAGATTTGTGTTCGGTTGAAAGGAATAAAGAGTCAGAATTACTAACCGCGTTAGATTCATGAATTTGTCCATTACTCTACACCAAGAACTTGTTGTGAGAGTTCAAATTCAAACCCTTTTTGTTATCAATGGCTTATGGCTTTGTAATAATAAGCAAGGTGGAGTTCATGAGAAGAAACCCAGAAGAAAAAGGTGAAACCTTGTTCAAGTATTGCCATAGGTTGAGGATTCAGAGGACTGCAAGCAAGGTTAGATATATACTTTGCATGAATTGTCTGGTTTTCAACCTTAAAGAACGTGTCTTTTGGATGAAGATTGGTATTTTTCTTTCCTTTCTTTGGAGGCGTACTCGTTCAATGGCTTATTTGATCTAAAATATAAAATTTACTTTTGAAAGTTTGATATAGCTAACTTTTCAAATTCTGTACCATGCAGAGGAGGCTCAGTTTTTGATGAATGTAAAAAGAACTTAGTTGAGAATAAAATTAGATTCTATCTTCGGCTTTAACAATTCAACTCATATTACTGTGTAAAGATTCTATTTCACCCTGAACCAAATATGGAATAAGATAAAGGCATAAAAACTTGCCATGTGGGTGTGTTTGGTTCAACTTAGTGGAGAGGGGAGAGATTTTTTTTTTTTAACTTAGGGGAGAGGGGAGAGATTTTTTTTTTGGTACAAGGAGGGGAGAAATTTTAATGGAGAGAGAAGGGAGAGAAAAGAAATAAATAGATTTTAATATTATTTCTTTTGAATTGATGAAAAGAGAGAGGATGGGGGGATTTTAATGTCACATTGTTTAATTTAAGAAGGGAGGGAAGGGGAGAAAAAACAATTTACGTAGGTAATTGTAACATATGGTATTTTAAGGATATTAAAAAAAATATTATAGATATAATGGTCATAATAAAGTAAAAATTTAATTTTCTCCTTAAATCTCCAATTTTGGAGGGGAGAATTAAGAGGAGAGAGGAGGAAAAATCTTAAAATATTTTCCCTCATTTCTTACAAATTTTATGGTACCAAATAAAGGAAAAGAAGCAAAAGCCCTTCCTACCCCTCTCCTCACTTCCAAATCTCTCCCAAATCCTTTGTACCGAATACACCCCAGGAAAAAGAACAGGAGGCTATCTGGATGTATCGAGTGTTATTCTCAAGGTGACTCTTCTCCCCTTAAAAAGCAATGATGATTAAATAATTTGTTTTGATCTAACTTGAAAAGGAAGTAAAAGCAGAGAACAAGAATGAAGAATCTTTCTAGTATCCCATGCCAATTTTGAAAAAGGAAAAATCCGATCCGTTGCATCTTATAGTGAAAGACAGGTATGAAGAAATAGATTCCCACAAAGGGATGAATATATCCACCAAAACATTACGTGTTTTAATGAATGTTTGTCAAACAAACACATTGACATATTCAAATTGCTACTAGAATTATTAAATTTAAATATTACTTCATCTATTTTTAATATAAAATATATTTAATTAATTTAACTAGATTAAAAATATTGTTAAATTAATTAATATAATATATTTTTTAAAATATTATAATTATCTTTTTTAATTATTTATTTTCCTGATTTATTTTATTATTGTTAAGAGATTATTAATAGAAATAATTTGAATAAAAATAATAAATATAATAAATATATCTTATATTTAGGAATAAAATTAATTCTTATATTATGTTATATGCTAAGGATTTGGAGAAGTATTACAATCAAATAAACAGTTGATTCTACAGTATTCAATCCAATGAAGACACAAATGTTGTTAAAGTAAGCATAAGCGGCTACGTCAAGGTTGTTGACTGTTGAGACGTGCAAAACGACAATGTAATCAGTAGTGGAGAAGAAGGATCCACAAGCACTAGCTCCATAGAAAGAATATTAATCAACACGACATTGCTTTGAATGTTTTTTTTGTTTTTTTTTTAGAGTCAGATGGTACTCCTCTCTTTTCTTTGAGTTTAAAACTTGTTGGTTTGGCAATAGATTCGTGTTGATATTAACAATCACAATGAAGGAAGTAGAATTCGATATGTTTATCAGTTATACACTTAAACTAGCATGCAAATATTTTTTTAAAAAAATATAATCTTCTTTTATCAATGAGATTTGAGAATGAAGAAAATACATTTACCATTTCTATGAATGGATGGAGCTTACCCTATTTTTAAGAAGAATGAGTATATGCACGCAGATATGTTGAGCCTTCAAGATTTACAGAGAATATTTTGGTTTCCATAAGTTGATGTCATAATAGGTTTATGTTCAATAAGAAAGACATTAATCACATACAATGACTCCCTTTTGATACCAGGGATTTGGAGGGGATATAGGAGGGAAATGAAATTTTTTTCTAAATTAGATTTAAAAAAATTAGGGATGTGGGGTTAGAAGTTTTTAATTAATTTTTTTTATTCTTTTATCTACATCATCTCCTTATTAAAATTTTATAACATTACTTCTCCAATTTTTTTAAATCTAACTTAGAAAACTTTTCTCTCTTCTCCTCTTCCCTCCAAATCCCTCATAAGCATACCAAACAGCTCTTTAAGATACACATATCAATAAAAGTTAATATAATTAGAAAGAAATTTTCTTATAATTTATAAGTTCATGAATTCAAATCCATGTGAGGACCTTGATGATAGGTAATATATAAGTATTTCTGTAAATACTCTTTGAGCTGAAGATATATTCTAACTTTAGTGAGCCCCAAAATCTAACTCACCTAAATTTTTTCTTATCAATTTAATTTATATATATATATATATTTGCTAAGATTAAGTATTGCAATAGTATTAAGGCTTTAGAATATAACTTAGTTAATGAATATTGACCAATATTCTTTCTTTACATTACTATAGAGCTTGAATATGATGATATCATAAAGAAGAGATTTTAGAAAAATAAGTTGAGAAATCTATCGTTTTCTCACCGCTCTTATATTTTCGACTGCTCGTCTATCCTTCAAAAAGGATTCTCCTCTTCCACCAACATTGTCAAGTTAGAAATTTACTTCATGTATGTGTATTAAACCAAAATTTACACCCATAATAATATGGGTTATGGATGATGAATGATGAATGATGAATGATGAATGTAGTGTTAGGGAAACCATACGTTCCTTTAATTAGCGTTTGTTTACAATAAATCGTGTGATTAAAGGTACATGTTCATTAGGAAACACATTCAAGAGAAGCTCACAAAAATAAAGATTTTCCAAAAAGATAACAAAAGTAGAACAGGGAATTGAAATTAAATGAGAGAATAGTTGGAGTATGACCAAAAGCCATTCACAAAGGAATGTGACACTATTAAATAAGAGTATAAAACTAGTAAAAGTCATAATATCCTTGACAAGTTAAATTGCCTATTTTTCTTCATAAATAAATGGATATCACTTGCAAATTAATGGTTGCAAAGTTGCAAATCATCAAGTAAAATGAGTATCAAACTACCAAGTCATTAGAATTTTTCTCTTCCTTCATAAATAGACAAGTCTCACTTGCAAATTAGTAGTAAGCAACTAAGGGAATATGAGTATCGAACCTGCATGCGAAGTTATGGTATCTTTAACAAGTTAAAATTTCTACTTTCTTTCATAAATAGACAAATCTCACTTATAGATGAGTGGTTATTACAAAGTTGCTAATCAAGAAATAATAGTATCAAACCATTGAAACGACTTTAGTACAGATTTTGGTATTTTCAAATCTTTTGATCCTAGTTTTAATTTGAAAAAAGAGAAGTTGATTCTTTTCTTCGCTTTAATGACTCAACTCACACCAGAACCTGAACCAACGATGGAATAAAAAGAAGGCATAACAAGTGATATTTTAAAGAAATACAAGAAAAAGGGTGGTCTTGACGTCGTGTGCATCTATTCTGAATGTAGACATTTTTTTGTCAAAAATAACTACAAAACAATGTGTTTCTATCTGACCAAAGAAAAATTAGTCCTGACACATAATTAAAACTGGAGAATGTATCTGGTGTCCTAATATCCTACACCAACACCAATTTTTATCTGTTTATTTATTTATTTTTAAAAAATCATTGCATCTTATAATGAAAAACATGCTTGTAGAAATAGACCGCTCCTAATAGATGAAGGCATTGTTACTAAACGTGACAAATGTACTAGTAACTGATTACCAAACAAATATAATATTGACAATACAAATTGCGCATACAATCAATTTAATGAAGATACAATATTTGGATTGTGGAGCTAAGAAATACTAAAAAAATACCACATGAATGAGAACAAAAAGAATAGGACTATTAAGCACAATCAGGTGCGCGAGTTAAGGTTGTTGAGACGAGCAAAGACAATGGAATAAACATCGACACTAATTGGGGAAGCAGGATCCACAAACATGGGCTCTATGGAAGGAATATCCTAAGACAGTTCAAAACTTTCCCATTTAGCAACACGACGTTGTTTTGAATGTTTCCATCCTTGGGAGTCAAATGGTACTCCTCTCTCATTTTCGAGTATGAAACTTGTTGGTTGGGGTACAAATTCATGTCCATATTAATAGTCACCTTGAAGGAGGTAAAATTCGACATGTTTATTAATAGCACACTCACAGCAGCCTAGAACAATCCAAGAAGGTGCGAATTTCTATCAATAGTAATTGGGAATGAAGAATTTTTTATTATTAATTTTGGGAATGAATGAATGGAGCTTAGCTTATTCTTGGAAAAATGAGCATATGCACGCAAATATGGAGAGCCTTCATGACTTATAGAAAGTACTTTGGTTCCCATTAGTTGATGCCATAATAGGGCTCTATTAAACAAGAGACATTAAACAAAAACAATTACTTGCTTTTAAGATATTTACATACACACACACATGTTGGAATTAGAAGCCATACCCATAATAATTTGGGTTAGGGATGAATGATGTGGTGTTAAGTAGAGCATAGTTTCCTCCAATAAGTGTTTTTATGAAATAAACCTTGGGGTTGAAGGTTGATGCCATGTCCTATAACTATTAGAAAAATAACTTATCACTGCGATTATAAGAAAAACTGCCGTGAAAAAAAAAAAAAGCGGTGTCATTTTCATAAATAGGTTTAGTTTTTATATGTTGTTTATAAACTATAATATTAAGAGCTTTAATAGCAAAAATTTTATAAATTATAATACATCAGGTCCTTATTCAACGTTTTCATCAGATCTATAACTTTTTCTCCAGATCTTTAACATTTTAGTGAGTCTGACCGTGATGACTAATAGTGAGTGTCGTCAGATAGACCTTGTTGAAAGAAGCTTGAAGAGCTTTAATAGAATAAACTCATAGATTTTTAGTTTCTTTAACATATCTTTGACTTATTCTTTCCATATTTGATCTAATACTTTTGATGAGTGTGACTGAGATGACTGATAGTGAATGTAGGCCGAAGAAAGCAAAAAGAATTCAAGCAATTAATGGCTTTTTTTTGCAAATCATTGTGAAAGGTTACTTTTAACAGCAATTATAAAACTACCGTTAAAAGGTATACTTACAACGGCAGTTAAATTCATGGCACTCCCAAAACTGCAGTGAAATGTCACTTTTAACCGTTGTTATAAGTTTTTTTTCTAGTAGTGAGTTGATCCAAATACCTAGTCCTCATGAAAAAACATAGTATTAAGAGAAGTTCATAAAAAGAATGTTTTCAAGAAATATCAATAAAGGAGAACAAGAAAGGAGCTGAAATTAAATGAGAGAATAGTTGGAGTATAACCAGAAGCCATTGGCAAAAGTATGTGACACATCTTTGCCTCCACTATTATAAGCTCCCCCAGATTCCCTAACCCATGCTTGAGCTATGATGCATATTCTTTCCCACTTGTGGATACATCCTTGAATGTTTGAGCAACAGACTCAAGAAAAATGGGTCTTGCACCTTGTTAATCAAAGCCTTATCACACCTACATTTATCAGATAGATGGAGTTTTAGACATTTTCTCATAAACCAAACATAAGTTATGTGTTCACTTGCCCTCTTTGTGTTTATGGAAATGCCCAAAATAGAATAAGGGAAAATATAATAGAAAAAACAAAGGTTATAGTTAATTGTCTATGTATATTTGTAGTATAAAAGGTCCATATATTTATACTTTTTGAAAGGTTATTACTAGATGACAAACATTTTAAAAAGAGATTAGTTTCATGGAATATGGTGGGTGACTCCATCAACAATATTAGGTGCGATATTCCACAAGAAGCTATCAAACATTCCTTCTTGTAGAAATCACTAGGGGCTAGCACCTGGGGTCTTTAAGTAAGATCTAGGTAAAACATATTCACTATGAGTTCAGTAATATCCTTTGCATATTGTACACTTTCTATTTTTGCACCAATTCCATCAAGGCATAAGAAACTTTGCCTTACCTAATTCATATGAATCGAATTTGAATCCGTTGGAAACAGTGTAGGCCATGAGAGTAGCAGCATTATGTGGGTTCCAATTACCTTCCTATAGAACTTTGTCCTAAACAAATCTCCTTTTTCCATGGAGATCATTCAATTCAAATGTGAGCTTGACTCTACCGCAACAACAAACACCATATTTTAAGAATATATTTCATACAACACACACACACACATATATATATAGATGCTGAGATAATTAAAGATCATGGTGTGAAATGTTATGTGATGAGAATTAAGGGAATATACCCGGTTTTGTTGAACAAGTAATTAATTTGATCCCATCTAATATGATTACGGCATCCAGAGCTAAAACCAAGCGGGCCATCTTGATTCTTTGTGAGTCCTGAGCAATTTTTTGGATGTCTAAATCTGTAACACTTGATCTTCTAATGATCCTCCTAATCTGATTCTTAGAGGTTTACATGCTGCACCAACAAACAAATTATCCGTATAAACAATTTCATCTTTCAATTTATAGTAGTAGTTAGTTTGCGATAGGTTTTATTGGGAGGTGAATGGAAGAGGGGAATGAAAGAGAGAAAAGGAAATTGAATGGTGGGTTAACAATTATAATTTTAGTTTAATTTACCATATTAAAATCCATATATTGAAATGAAAATTGAACGAATTTGGAAGATTAATTTATAATCTTCTATTTTTTTTAATCCTTTTGAGCCAAATGAGGAAAATCTCTTAATTTTTTTATATTTTTTCCTTTTTTTCGATTCAAGTGAGGAGTGAGGAGTACATGGAAACACATGCATGAATGAAAGAGGACTTCCAAACACTAAAATAAAGAATAAAAAAACACTGAGCATCAAGGATGAAACTTTCTTGGTCGTAAAATTTTCTCGAGAGAAATAAAGGTGCCATACCCTTCATAGCATTTATCAGAATTTTGCTATTCAAATCCTGCCAATATGGACGCATATATACCACATTGAGAATGCCTGCTTGTCCCCAAGGACATTGACCATAATCACACTTATCAGAAGGTCATCAATCAAAAGTTGCACAAATGAAATTTTTATCTGTATTGTCTATTGATGTTATCACTTTTACATTAAGCTTCACATCTTCTGAATGACGCAAAGAAAACAATGAAACAAGAACACACAAAAAGCTAGTTTTGCTTCCATGGTGGAAATTAAGATGTTGGAGAAAGAAGCACAAGAAAAGTAGACAATGATTCCTACATTTATATGGTCAGTTGAATGGCAAAATTCTTCTCTTTCCTAATCAGATGAATGGGATTGAGAGATCATGTTCCAGGTGTATCTCCTTTTGTTTTCAAAATAATATAACTAATCATTATTGACTACTAAAATGGACCAAATAACGTAATGTCTCTTTTATGAGTTCTTTTAACAAAATGAGTTGGAAAAGAAAATCCCATCATTCTAATGTTAAAATTGATCTGTCTCTTTGGATATTAATTACCAAAATACCTTACCCTTAATTTATCACTGTCTTGGCCCCAAAAAAAATTACCTTACCCAAATCCAATTTAATCTCAAATATTAAAAGTGCGTTTAATCCTTGGAGCGTGTTTATTTCAGGGGGAATTGATGATTAATTAGTTCTGTTTGTTGGATATGGTTGAATTTTATATTTAGATACATTGAGATTGAACCCTAACTGTAAGATAGAGGAGGAATTTCGGATTTTGGAATTAATTCTTGTATGCAACTTTGATAATTGGTTATGAGTGATTTTGTGGTTGAATTACAGGTATTGGTGGTCTTTCTATTTACAGATGAATTATTGCGAATTGTTAGGGTCTTTTTTGTATAAGCAATTTGGACACTGTTTGGTTAAAAAATTATTTGTGTCAAAAACTTTAGGTAACAGGGATCTCACATTTAAATTTTCATGGTTATTGGACTTGATTTGAGTTACCATTGAATACTCAATTTATAGCCTGAAATGGGACTTTTTGGCATAACTGTGAAATTAGAACTTGTGTGACTTCTTGTAGTTTTTTTAAAGTGATTTAGGAGCAACTAAAAAGTTACGAGAGATATCTGGAATTGTGGAGTTCATTTAGTATACCTGAATTGGAATTCTAAAATAATGATTGGGAGTTTGATGATAAGTTTTAAAGGGGAGTGCTGGCTGTTGAATTGATCCAATTAGAGATATTGAGGTTTTTGATAAATTAGAGTATGTACTAAGTAATTTATAATTATAATGAATTAGTTGAGTCAAGAATTCAGTGGGATTAGGAGTAGAAGAATGTCAAAGAGAGCTTTCAATGAGATTATTGAGCGAGATCTCCTGAACAATAACATATCTAAAGATTTAATTTTTGATAAAACACAATAGTACCGTATGATTTATATAGTCGACCCTATTTAATAGAATAAGACTTGTTGTTGTTGTTGTTGTTGTTGAGTCAAGAATTGACATAATTTGGATTAGGTAATGATGAATTATTTGAGTAACCAAATAGACCCAATTAAATAGCTATATAAAAAGATATGAGTAATCTTTGTTTATTCTTTTATATACTTTTAAATCATATATTTGTTGGTATAAAACTATTGGAATATATTTTGTGTATTGGTTCTTATTGATAATTTGGAAACACTTAATTGAACTTATAAATTTTGTTTTATGATGAATTTTGCATTGGAATCAATTATTGTATGAATTTTAAATTTAATTGGTTACCTTTGTGGATATCGGAATCTTTGATTTACTATGAGTTATGTGTAGGAAATAATTATTGTTGATAAATCGCTAAATTTATCCTTTAACTCTTATATAGTTGTTTTAATTTTTTAACAAAAATATTTATTAATGTTCTCTTGTTCCTATTCAATTTTCTTTTATTATGTTACCTTAGTACTCTTTCTTATCTTGTTTATAAGAATCCTTAAAGAATATCTCTATAATATTTAATATAAAAACTTTTACAAAATTTAGTAAAATACAATTGTTTATTTTAACAAATAGTCTTGATAATTTTAACTCTCTTTCTCATTAATTATATTAGAAAGAAAAAATTGGGGATAGAGGTTAGCTTTTATTAAGAGTATTTTTGAAATGTTACAATAATTTTTGACCAAATAAAAAATTCTAACTAGTTTTACTTGCATATCTTTTGTTTTATGTTTTACTGGAAATTTGTTATACTCTTGATCATTTTCGTTCTAGTTATGATTTATGACCAATTTATAAATTTTCTTTATATTTGAAATAGGAAATAAAAGCTTTTCTTAAAGAGAACAATAATCTTTAAGATATTCTATTAACTATAATATTCTATTAGAATTTAAAGATCTTTTTTTCCAAAATAAAAAGAACAATAAATTAAAATTTTGACTCATCATTTTAATCATTGTAGAGATATTATAAGATATGTAAATATTATATAATCAGTATATAGGATAAGATATAATATTATTTTATTAATATATATATAATTTTTTATTATATATATATACTCTTCAGAATATCAATATAGTACAAGTATTTCTATCATATTTTTCTCTAAAATAATATGGTATCAAAGCAGGTTAATTAGAAATCTTTATTTCTTCTTTTTTTTGTTGCCCACCTAATTCACCGGAGTTTTGCCCTGACTACATCCAGATCTGACATGTATCGCGTATTTGGCTATGGTAGATGAGTCTTCCAACAGGGATTTTTTACATACGTCAAGGCTCAAACTCGAGACTTCGCTTAAATGATACTAAGCCACTTATCACTTAGACTAACCCCTGTTGGTAAAATTTTTTTTCTTTTTTCTTTTCTTAACGTTTGTGCTCTATTCTTTTTGACAGTTACTGTCAACCTTGGGACTACATTTGGGTCTCTTGTTCACGGCCTCTGAAGATGACACGCATGGGCCAGAGAGCATTCGGCTTTCCTCCTCTTCCCTTCCCCTCCTCTTTCCCTCCTCATCCATCATCTTCTCTTTACAACCTTTACATTAAAATCTCAAGGGTTTAGATTTAATATTTTAAAGTAGAGGTTTTTCCATTTTTTTACTACAACTGTGATATATCCAAATAAAATTTTAATAATGTAAATTTATTTATATATTTTTATATAAAATTATAAAAAATTGTAAAATGATAAATATATAGCATTAAAATTTTAATCTAAAGGTCGAAGAGAAAAAATAAGAGAAGAGGAGGAAAGCCTCAAGTATATGATAAATAATTAAATATATACTCACATAATATATATTAATTGCTACATCACTTACAAAATTTAGAAAAATAGTATTTTCTTTCCGAGGTACATATACTTTCTCTCCATATTTAATTAAGTACCTATACATTTTTTTGTCTTTATTAAAAAATTTAACTTCGTTACCTAACAAATGGTATGTTCAATTCACAATAACTATCATGAATAATTAACTTATGATTTATATAACAATTGTTATATAAATATTGGCTAATATTAATTAATAATAATTAACTGATGTATAGATAGAGACACAGAAAGAATCAAAAGCTAGAAACTAATTATATGATATTCCGTCCCACATAATAAAGATATACAATTAAATGCCGACTGAAAACCTATCAAAAATCAGGCAAAAAAAAACTATGAAAAGCATATTTAAAAAAATCAAAACTAAAGAAAAACAAAAACAGAAAAAGGAAAGCTAGAAAGCAATTCGAAAGAATAACTATGTAGAACTAAGCTAAGCACAAGCAGGTGCATTCAAGTAACTGAGACGAGCAAAGACAAAGGAATCAGCCGCCACAGTGATGGGAGAAGAAGAATTCACAAGCACTGGTTTCATGTCAGGAATATCACGAGACTTTGTCAACCTCAAAGCTTTTCCATTCAGCAACACGACGTCGCTTTGAATATTCCCATCTTTAGGTGTCAAATGGTACTCCTCCCTCTTCTGTAAACTCGCACTTTGGTCTGGGTACAGATTCATGTCTGGCTTAATAGTCACGTTGAAGGAAGTTGAATTCGACATGTTTATCAATAGCAAAGTCACACCAGCCTGCAAATTTCCAGAAAAGTATGAATTTTTATTTACTGGGATTTTAAAATTATAGGGAAAAAAGTTATTTATTGTTCTGGAAATTAATTAATGAATGGATGAATATAATGGAGCTTACGTTGTTTTTGGAACAATGAGCATATGAGCGCAGATATGGAGAGCCATCATGGTTTACAGAGAGAACTTTTGATCCCATAAGCTTGTGCCATAACAAAGCTCTGTGATCGAGAAAGGAATTAATTAATCACACATAATGCCTCATTACCTTCCTTATTGGATATAAAATCTATTTAATTAATTTAGATAAATTAAAAAAATTAGTTAAATTACTTATTTGTAATAATTATGTCTTAGTCTCTTTAAAATACCCTTTTAAATATGTACATTTGAACTACCATATCATTGATTGAAATCGCCTTAATATATGCAATCATATAAGGATACTTTAAAAAGAAAATTATAGTTTGGGAAGACAAGAGATTGAGGTTTTATAATTAGAATCGAAGTAGACTCTTATATTTAGAATAGAATAGAGTATTTTTTTAAGAACAATTATAAACAAGATTGAATTAGACGTCATACCCATAATAATCGGGGTTAGGGATGAAAGAAGTAGTGTTGAGAAAACCATAGTTTCCTCCGATCAGTGTCTGTCTGCAATAAACCCCATGGTTGAATGTCGAGGTCATGCCCAGTTGATCCAAATACCTATTGATCATTAACACAAGTTAGAAAATGAAAATTGTTAAAGAAAGGATCTGAAATTGCACAAGAAAATAATTAATTAGGGTTTCACCAGAAGCCATTGGCAAAAGTGTGCGACACGTCTTTGCCTCCACTATTATAGGCTCCACCAGATTCCCCAACCCATGGTTGAGCCCATGGTGTATACTCCTTCACTGCTGTCGATATATCCCTGAATGTTTGAGCAATTTCGCTCAAGAAATATGGATCCTGAATCTTGTTGATCAAAGCCTTATCAACACCTACATTTATATGTTTAAAGCTGTCAGACATTTTCTCATGAACCAAACACAAATCAAGTATTTTCTTGGCACACCACATGTTTGTGAAAAGTCCGTTTGAAAATTTGATTGGCCATGAAAAAAGCCAAACAATAATTGAATTAGAAAAGAATGCAGAAGTTGCATTTGAAGAGAAATAAAGAAAAAAATTCGCATGCACTTACCGGCACCTAGGTTATAAATATGGTGGGAGACTCCATCAAGAACGCCGGGTCCAGTATGCTCCAAGAAGGTATTAAACCATTCCTTATCATAGAAACCAGCAGGGCCAACAACTTGTGGTCTTGTTTTGGGATCAGGGTACAAAGCATTCACTAGTCTTCTAAGTTTAGTGATGTCTTTCGCGTACTGAACAGCTTCTATTCTTGCAGAAACTCCAGTACCACACAGCTCATTTCCTGATGATCATGATTTAATTAATTAAACCCCATTATCAATGGCACTAAAACTAATTAATTATCACAATCCGCAAACATATTTTAATCATCAAAACCTCTAAATGAAGATGATATAATTAACATTAATAGTAATTACCTAATTCAAAAGAATCAATCTTGTATCCTCTAAAGACAGTATAGGCCATGAGAGTAGCAGCATTGCTTGAGTCCCAATCTCCTTCCCAAAGAGGAGTGCCGTCGGTCTTCTCATCGGATTTCTTCTTCCCAATCAGCTCATTCAATGAGAATGTGAGTTTCACTCTAACACGCGTAAGAGATTAAATTGATACGTCATAAATTATAATTAATAAAATAATGTGTTTAGTGATAAAATAGAAATAAATAGGCATACCCAGTAGTTTTGACAAAGCGACTGATTTGGTCCCAACGGGTACGGTTGAGGCAACCATGGCTAAAACCAAACATGCCATCCTTATCCTTTGTCATTTGGGGGCATGTTTTGGTGTTACCAAATTGGTACACGATTTGATCTTGCACTGATCCTCCCAGTCTTATTCTCAGCGGATTAAATGCTGCCAAAATAATATAAACAAATTATTAATCTAATTCTAATATGATAATGAAATTAAGTTTAAATTATACATCTTTCATGTTATAATTGAAAAAACTATATAGCTTAAACAAAAACAAAACTGTAAATTTGAGAGTGATAATGATCAATAAAAATAATTAAAGACATACCCTTTACTGCATTTAATAGAATCTTATTCTTCAAATCCTGCAAAGATAAAGAGCAAAACATTATACACTCATTATATGAATAAAAACTATATTATTTGTAAAATTAGGTTAACTATAACCAGACTCGTTTATGAAGAACAATTTAAATTTAAATTCTAGTGATGAATATATAAAAGTAAATTAATCACCAGATTGAACATGCCAGTTCGACCCCAAGGACATTGATCATAATCACACTTATCAGAAGGCCACCAATCTAAAGTTGCACAGATGAAATTTTCATCAGTGGTGGCTATTGAAGTCATCACCTTCACATTAAGGTCCACATCTTCAGAACAAGAAAAAGAGAGTGAAAATAACGACAGAAGAACACATAGGAAAGCAAGTTTTGCTTCCATATTGACAATTGACAAAAGAAGGTAAAAGGGGTGATGTGGAGAAAGAATTGACTAAGGTCTTGTATTTATAATAGTTTAGTGAGAGAATTTTTCTCAACATTCCTATATCTAATTAAGATAAGATTAACTTTAGAGATTCTGATAGTGATAGATTTAGGCAATCATTAATTAATATTAAAAACAAATCAAAGAAGTAACGACAAAAGTAAATAAAGAGAAGAATATCACATAATATCCTTTTATCTGCTTTTTCCCATATGAAAAATATTAATGAATATAACAGAATCAGATAAGATAAGATACGGAGGCATGTCAATAAATGGTCAAAAAACTAAAGCAATTATGTTTCTATTATGAAATATATTGCTTACGTTTCTTTTCCAAAAAAATTAAAATTAATAATAATAATAATAATTTAAACATACATTTTCCCTTATCTATTTATCATTAGTTTCTTTTATCAATATATTTTAATTTAATTCATTATCTTTAATTATTTTTATTTTTATCTTCTAACAACATTCAGAAATCTCTAATAAGGCCTCTTGGTCTAATTAAGAATATGTTAAGAGTATAGGACTAACTTTAAATTTAGGTATTTCAATAGTATTTAATTGGGATTCTTCCTAAAATTTTTAGTAATATATATTTATCTATATTTTTTTCATTTTCATTAAAGTATGTTTTTGTTTATTCACGTATAAAATAATCATATTTTATTTAGTAATACAAGCAATAAGATTTTTGTTAAAAAAATAAAGGAGATCTTAATTAAAATACGGAACTATTATTCTAGTATCATCAATAATGTCTCTAAACCAGTGATTATAATCACACACTTTTTTTTGTATAAAAATTTTTAGAAAGGGATTGGACTCGTCCACGATCCAATGATAAGACGAAGTCTCATTTTCTCCTAAATAACACCAATATCAGGTAGGGTGAGTCGTCTATTACACTCAGGCATAAACTTGATATCCAGGAGTTAAGATGTCTCCCCAAGCACCACGACTAAAACTATAACAAAATAGTACTCCTTCAGGAGCAAATACGTTTCAAATAGTCACATGACTCACTCTTTCACTAGTAAACTCACTGAAAATGGGTTGATCAACCCCTTTTCTAATTAAATTGATAGCTTCTATGCAGTTAGAATAAACAATGATCTTTCAGATAACCTTTAGGCAGCCCATGTTAAGGCCGTAAAGTATACCAAACATTTATGCAATAGTTGGGGGAACTATAGTGAGTTTGCAGCTGAAACCACTAATCCATCTTTCAGTTACAACCATTTTCCAAGAACGAGTTTGATGAAGTCCTTTAATTTTGGAGATTATGACCCTCCAAGTCATACCTATGGATAAATAAATCTCCATAATTGATCAGATCCTTATCCAAGCATGGTCGGAACGAACTTGTTTGGGCCTTGGCCATTTAGGCGTTCATTGGGGTCTACAGATCCAAAATGTTTACTACAATGAGACATCCCAACAAATACATCCGAACTACACTGACCATCCAATCTTCTAAATGTGCTTTTTTTTTTAAGTAAACTTAGGATATTCGCTATTAGAAGTAATGACTAATCCCTTCACATCTAGAGCAAGTAATATGGGTCAACATGCAAGTTAGAGTCTTGACGGGTTGGGTTGAATAAATCCTCCTGAACATGGGCTATCATTTTGTCAACTCATCAAAAGTGGGTTAGCCCACTAACTCCACTGTTTTTTTAAAAAAATGTTTTACCTAATACTATAGTAGCATATAATTTTTAAAATAATTGCAAATATTTCAAATTTTAACACAAGGAGCTATTTCTAACAGACAACGGGATTTTGTGGTATTGTAATTGTCACCCAAGATTCAAAAGGAAGCAAAGAGATCACAAGAAAATTAATAAAACTTAATAACAATAAAACAAAATGCTTTAGCAATATGCTTAAACACCAATAACTTATAGCCAGACCATAACGTTAAATCCTGCCTACAACGCAAGCTTGATTGATTTCCATTATCAATCTTTTCCTTCTTAGTCGAGTCAAGTATTTAACATTTAATAATAATAATAATAATAATAGTATTAGTATGCTGGTCAACCCCGCGTTAAGTGAGCTAGCCCATCATGGGTGCGGGTTGATGGTTGTAAATTAAAAATATCCCACTTTTAAACGGGTCACTATTTTACTAACCCAACTCACCACTTTTTGACGGGTTACCACGAGTTTAACTTATCTTACTAATCAACGGGGGTTGGTCCGAGTGGTAAGCGGCTCAGTATCGCTTAAGCGAGGTCTCGAGTTCGAGCCTTGGCGTATGCAGAAAATCCCCGTTGGGAGACTCATCCACCATAGCCAGGTGCGCGACGCGAGTCAGATTCGAATATAGTCAGGACAAAGCTCTGGTGAACCGGGTGGGCAGCTAAAAAAAAAAAACTTATCTTACTAGCTCTCCTTGTTCTGTAGATTTTCAGAAGGGGCAATGAAATATGAAACACCTTAAAGTTGAGGGGGCCCAAGTTGTATTTTAGTCTGCAAATTCTAAGAATACTAATGGGCCAAAAATTAATGGGAAGCATTTTAAATAATCATTTTTATAATATATATAATTTAAATTATATTAATAATATTTAAATTGTAAAATATTAAATGGAATTTATGAGAATGATTCAAGATATACGTAATAATTCAGCGGTATGGGTGGATATTTATATATATATATACACTTAAATGTATCACGAGCATAATAATCTTTTGCAAATAATATGAGTTCTCAAATTTAATATGATTTTTATATTGTATATTGATATTAATTAAATCATATCAAATCAAATTAAATTAAATTTTAAAATAAAAAACATGATGCCACCAATTGTTACGAATTTAAAGTATTGTCACAAGTTTACAAGATTGCTTGTAATCTTTCAAGAAGATTATTTTTTATATTTAAAATGAACAATGTTTTAGATCTGTATATTGAGATGACTAATTCCCATATAAAAACTCTTGAAAATAGAAAACTAGAAGATTTATAATTTATTAATTTAGATATTCAATTGAAAATACAAATATTTCAAATTTATGTAGCCACAATGTAGCAAAATTTGATATTTTGTTTTAATTATACGATACAATGTAAAATAACAATGGAATAAAATACATTATTTTAAATTTGAATTGAATAATCAATTCTATTATTCTATTATTCTATTATTTTTAAGTAAATATGAATAAAATTATTTTATACAAGAATAAAAAAAACCCATCAATGAAAGGAAAAAATAAATCAAAATATATTTAGTAAAAATGCAAATAAATGGAAAAAATTATAAATAGTAAAAGGACATCATAAACATCTAAATACATAAATAAAAATAAAAAATTAAATATGATTAAAATATATAAATAAATCTTTCAAATTTAAATAGTTTAGTAAAATTTTAATTAAAAAGGAACTTAAAAAGATATATGTTATAAACTTGTTTATTCTAAATGTAAATCACCTCAGGTTTTTTCAATTTATTATCATGTATTAATCTTTTTCTATATCGTATTTTGTTATATCCATTCTTATTTTTCATATGCAAAAGTTGGCATTTTTATCAATATACTATAAACAGTCAAAGAAAGCACCTAAATGCTGCCTACGCTGTAGAAACTATTTACCAATATTACCAAAATATTGCATTACAAATCGTTTTACAGAAAAAAATGATTTTGATTTTGTGAAGAAATTGTTCTCTGAGAACAAGAACGATCTGCAACCTAGCTTTTGTGTTTTTACGTGCACGTTTAGTTAACTGTAAAATTATAATTTTATAAATTTTTTAATTAAAATTATAATTTAAACTTTTTTAAAAAATAAATAATCATATTTATTTTAATAATTTTTTAGACTAAAATATATTTTAAAATTAAAATTTTAGATAAATTATTAAAATTAAATTTTAAAATAATAAAAAAATTTATAAACTATTAAATTACTATTTTATTTTTATTTTTTTATATATTTTTTCTTTCTCTTTTCTTTTTTTTATTATCTCTCATCTTTTCTTCATTCTCTCTTATCTCTTATACTTTTAATAAAATTATAATAATTTTTTATAATTTTTTAATTATAAAAGTTATTTTAATAATAATTATATAAAAATTTATTTATTTAAAATTATTTTTTTATAAATTATTATCCAAAAACTCTTTCTTATCAACTCTCCACAAAAGTCAAAATTTTGAAGGAGATAGAGAAAGTGGGGAAGATGGGTGACATTGGGAAACGAGACTAGGGAAAGCGAATATTATTGAAAAAATAGGAGTCAGGTTGCAAATATTTTCTCCGCAAGGACGATTTCTTCACAATATCAAAATCATTTTTCTAGAGAATGATTTGTAATGCAGTATTTTGATAAATAGTTTCCACAATGTAGCATTTTTTGTATTTTCTTTTGCTTTTTATTATAACATATCGATAAAAAAAAGTCACAAAATTTTGACAAAAAAATGATAAATTATATAAAAATTTTGTGAATATTGAGTAAATTGTACATAATCTCTTTAATATTTTAAAATTTTCATTTAACATTATTAACTTTTTATATTTTATCATTAACCTCGAGTAATTAATTTACTGTTATCTTTTTAATTGAAATTGTAATGTCAGATTAATAAAAGACAAATGATATATGATACTGTATCTTCATAACATATAATAATTATATATTTTTTCACATAAGGATTAAATTTTCATTTTATTATTAAAATAAACCCTTGCTCTCCTGTATCTCGCCGTCGACAGTCTTCGGACCTTCAATTTCTTAAAAAAAGATCGTCACTGGAAATCAGGCTCCTTTTTAGACTTGTTCTCGTTTCCTGGTGCGAGCTCCAACAGTGGGAAATTGGCACAAGAGGTATTCCATATATTGCTGTTTTTGTTCTTTTAAGTTTTAATTTTACATTTATTTTTTAATAAAAATTAAGCAGTATTCTTTAAAGATTAATCTTCTTAAATTATAAAAATAATTAAAATAAATTTTATCTATCTTAATAAAAAATTATTTGTATGCACATTCTAGTTCAAATATACTTCTTTTCTTTTATTTCAGGCTATAACTCTTTTTATTTTATAATTTTAAACTTCGAGACTCCTAGTAGGGATGTTCATAATGCCCGTCGCCCAATTCGCCCGCCCGAGCCCGTAAAAAAATCGCCCGACCCGGCCCTAAAAAAGTTGCCCAAATGTATTTAGGCAGAGCTGGGCCAGGCTAGGCACCGGGCCTATATATATATATTTATTATTTTTTTAATTTTTTTTAACTTATTTTATTTGTAATTTTACACTTTTCACTTTAGTTGACAACTCTCTTTGTTCATTTTTAAAATATTAAACATACCTTTTATATTTATGTAGATATCAAAGTTGTTCTTCTGCTTTACTTACTAAGTATTCGATTTTTTTAATTACAATAACGCTACAAATATCCGACCTCTACATATTTCAATATCTTTTTTATATATGCAATAGACTTTGAGACTTCAATTATTATCTTTTTATTACCTTATTCTTAGTGAATTATATATATTATTTAACTCTTAAGAATATAAATATAATATTATTTTATAAGTTCATGATGGCAGATTTTTTTCTCACAATATGAGCAGAACATCACAGCCCGGGCATGCCCAGCCTACCTATGTCTAGCCCGAAATAATTAGGGCTTTTACCAGGCCGGGCCGAGCATCAAACTGCAAAATACAGCCCATATTTATTTTCAAGTAGGGCACCAGGCAGGGGCTACCCTGCTCCCATGCACACCCCTATCTCCTAGGCTGCCAAACCTCTTACTTCCTCGAAACCTGATCAGTCTACAATTTAGATCGTAGTACCTAGCGTCCACAGTATCTGACACCGTCTGAAAGGGGAAACTTGACCTTCGTTTCCGTTACCATCCAAAATTGATGAGACCACAGGATCGTGAGAAGACCGCTTTCCTTACACAAGGAGTGATGCCATTCGCATTCGGTCATCTAAATGCACCGGCTATTTTTCTATCATAGATAAACTCTTCATTTTATTAATTTTTTAAAATTATTTTTATTAATATTATTTTAACAATAATATTATTGTTGAGCATAAGGAGAGAGACAGTTTAAAAAAATAATTAAAATATTTTTAAAAAATATTATATTAATTAATTTAATTAATCTAATTAAATCATTTATATACGGTATTTGGGCTTTATGCATTTTGCTTTATCTTAATATAAAAAAACACTTTAAAACATGATTTAATAATTAATAATTTCATAAGTAAATAAATAGAGAAAACGAAACTCTGCAGTTCATCTAGGCAAAAATTAAAACAAAAGTCAAACAACTACAAAGTCGCACTATTTACCTGTATCATACTGTGATAACCTGATTTGTGGGATTTTCATTGTTGCCATTAGAAAATAATCGTGCTGAGTCCAATCTACGAGTTTCAGATTAAGAATATTGGATCCTGCATCAAATCAAAATACATGAAATAAGCATATCATATTCAACCGAAAATAAGCTACAAAAATCTTGCTATTACTCTCTTACTAAATATATTTTTTAATATTTAAATTTATATTTTTCTCATATCGAGTACTTGATTCATATGGCAATAATGATGCGCTATCTAAAGTTATTTTATATAATCTTTTAATCTTTAATATATAAAACTTAATTAGAGAATTTATTTTAATTTTATATTATATTTATTAATTTTTTAATAATAATTAAAAAATAATTAAAATATTTTTTAAAAATAATATATTAATTAATTTTTTAAATTAATTTAATTAATTAAATAGATATTATATTAAAAAATATGGGAGAATAAATCATTTCGAATAATCATCCTCATGGATTCAAACAATATTTGAAGTAATACCTTGATTTGAGGAACTGAAAATCTCATCTCAGTTGGATCAATAAGACCAATCAAATCATGGTCCATGTATCCAAATACCATATATATACCACCTTTACATTTGTTCCATCTGTAATCTCCAGCACCAAGAAATAAATCCCCACGAAGTCAGACACAATCATGGAAAAAGAAATTAAAGGAGTTTGACAGAACTATATTCACAGCAGTAGAATCATGGAGCAAAGTAGAGGTAAACCTGTACTAATTATAATTAACCTATCATTTATAGATTTAATTAAAAAAAATATAATATATATGATCATTTAAAATATATCTAATTTATAGGGAGTACCACTTTATTATGATTCTAATCACGATATTTAGGTAAGTATCATAATTTCTAAATATCTAGGTTTACATAATAGACAACTTATTCTACCTGATATTAGTATCACCTAAAAAAAAAGTTTTAACTTACCCTTAAATCAACACTTTTTTTAAAAATTTTATATAAAAAAAAAAAATCCCCGAGTGTTACATGATATAAGAGATATTTAGTTATTCATACCACTTCTAGTTTTAGTAGTTTTTTGTTCAGCTTCTTCATTTTTTATTATAAACTTGTTGCTTTAATTTTTTTGGTTAGTTGTTCATATTTGTTTGTGCTATTTAATTTCTGCAATATATTTAATTTATTTTTGTCTAAAAATTATTATAAGTGATAAGAGAATTTATTTCCGTTATTTTCCCATAAGAATTGGGGTTTTGACAAATCATGACAATAGATTATCAAATGATACTAAATTACTTTTTTCTATTCCTTGTTATAAGAGACTTTTTTTTAGGTATAATATGCTCTTATTTATAAGTGATATTTAGAAGTTGTATCAAATTATTTTTATTCTTTTCTTATTTTACCTCAATTTAATTACTCGTGTTATTCATATTTAATTCTCACATTTAATTTAACTTTCTCTCTCAATCACATATCTTTCCACCCAGGGAGACTGCCCCTCATGTGGCAGATGCTTTAATTTTATCTTCAGAATTCTTTGTCATCCTCAGGAATCAATCATTTCTCTTAATTAGGATTGTGCTTCAATTTCATGGTTTTTTTTTTTACTCTCTTGCCGACAAAAAATAGAGAGACTCACTATAACATCACAATTTCTATTTCTAGTATTACTATTAGAAAGTAATTTATAAAGTAACTTAAAATTTAGAATTTTAAAATTAAGAATTAAGAGATTAAGAAAAATAATTGAATATAATTAGAAATTTAAGTTAGTAAATATTTACTAATATTTAGTATTTTTATTCAAATTATTATATTTATAATATTATACTTTCTTTTATATTTAATATAAGATATTTCTAACCACTTTTCATATACCAAAAACTAGAAGTTAAATCATTAAATTTGTCATAAATTAATAAATTTTTTCAACTTTATCCCCGAAGTTGGAGAAGTTTCATTCAAACAATATAGTACATCAATTAGTGACAAGAAAAAATAGGAAAAATTTAATTATTAAGTTTGTTGACATAAAATTCTCCTTCTAATAATAATATTAACAAATTTAAATTATTTATACTAAAATTGGCTACAAACTTATTATGATATAAATAAATTTTGTTAATCACTTAAAGCTATTATGGTTATAAAACAAATATTTATTTTAAAAAAATTAACCATTATAGAAAAAGACAAAATCACAATTCAAGCACTATTATGATTAAAAGAATTCACCTTATTTTAAAAAAATTATCCATAATAGAAAAGAGTAAAATTTAAATCATGATACTATCATAAATATAAGAGCTTCACATAACATATGCATACAAAACTATGTTAGAAATAATCCAACTCCACTAACATAGTTATAGGGTTCAAGCCCTTGATTAATATCATTATGACAGTTATCTTCGTAATCATCTTAAATAAGTCTTTGGGTATCAAACCTATGAATAATATCACACAAACCCACTTCACAACTAATATCATATATAATATTTATTTATAAATAAATTCTCAATATGACACTTTTTAAAACTGGATCTACAATCAACAAGTCACAAGTAATAAAGTATCACATCTTATCAATGAAAATTGAGATATAATCTGACAATATACAACTAGTTCACACAAAAATAAAATGAGAAATCTATATAATTAATATATCACTAATCAAGTCTCCAAGCTTTCCTTGAGGTCTTAGCACGAGGCTATCATTTAAAAAATATTCATAACCACGAGTGAGACAAATATATCAGTAACTAACAATCATAAGCATCATACATACCAATATGTGATGATGAGGTGTTAAATGGGACAAATATATAATAATATCATAATTAATAGTAAATAAATAATTTCAAATGCCATGATACAAATGTAATCCCATGTTATAATCTAAGACCCATAAAGGTCTATCCTCACATAGAAGAACGAAGAGAGCTACTAGGGCTTGCCCCACGCAAGAGGCGATAGAGCTAACTATCATACATTAATAGAGGCCTCGTAACGTGAAGGTAACCAACACAACCACAAATCAAGAGTTATAAAAGTTTATTCCTACGCAGGAGTAAAAAATGAGCCATACAGGACATATCCCCACATAGGAGGATGAAAAAAGTTATGAAAGGCTTATCCTCTTTTAGGAGGACAAAAAACAACCATTAGGGCCTATTCCATGCAGGAGGCGACAAATTGAACCATCATGTATTGGTGGAGACATCATCACGTGGCGATAATAAACACTATGCACTTACTAATTCCCATAATATACACCATGCTTAAAAGTTCAATAAGTATTCAATTTTAATATCTATATTTTATTTACAAATCAAATTCCATAATTTGAACATAATTACACAAGTTCTAATGATTGTATTTTCAAAAATATAAGTCGCTAATCACAAACAAGAAGTTAAAATATATAACTAGTAGAAAGTGGTTATCTCTTGCCAAAGCTAATAAAAGTATCATAAATGAGGAGCCTGATATTTACTTCACAACACACTGGTCAATATATATAATTTATTAGTGGAGGTATCATCACGTGACAATAATAAATACTATGCACTCACTAATTCCCATAATATACATCATGCTCAAAAGTTCAACAAGTAATCGATTTCAATATCTATATTTCATTTACAAATCAAATTCCATAATTTGAACATAATTACATAACTTCTAATGATTATATTTTCAAAAACATAAGTCACTACTCACAAATAAGACGTTAGCATATATAATCAATAAAAAGTGGTTATCTCTAGCCAAAACTACTAATAGTATCATAAATGATGAGCCTAATGTTTAGTTCACAAACACACTAGTCAATATATATAATTTGTATAAACGTGCATTAATAATTTATTAATTTGACACAATATATTTTAAATAAATATTCACTTTTCTCTTATAACTTTATTTTATTTAGAAATTATTAATTTAATACCATAATTTAATTTCTCTATCCCAATCATATTTTTATCATCCAATAACTTGATAACATCAAAATTTTCATCCAATTATAATAAAAATTCCAAAAGTTTCTCACTTTAATCCTGAAAAAAAATAATAATTCATCTATTTTTTAAATTATCATTCCAATGATAATCCTATATTGTTTCAAGTTTATTTTACTAATATAAATTTTTATTTAACATCAAACTCTTTAAACAATCTAAAAAAATGCTAAATTTATAACTCTTAAAGCTTCATAACAAAATTTCAATGCTCACATTTTATAATTAATTTTAAAATCAATTCATTCGATCATCAAAACACACACTAATAATAAATTATTAAATTCAAATTTAGCATATCTAATATTATAATTCATAATTTTTCAATCAAACCCTTATGTTACTGATATCATTAAATTATACAAAATTCTCAAATTTTTTTAACTAATAATTAACTCTTAATATGCTCAACTTTAAATTTTATCATCAATAAAATATCTAAATAATTAATCAATTTAATTACATAGACTTAATATCTCCAATTATACCTCTAATTTTTAAATCTCACTTATAATATCTACTTCTTCATTTTATCAATATTAAATCATATAATTTTTAACTTTCAATGACTCATGTGAACTAACTATTATTCTACAATTATTCAATTTCATCTATATCCTCATTTTTTTCAATTTAAGGTTCTAATAAAAATATATATTTTTAATATATAAGTTTCATCAATAATTTAAATCGATTAAATATTAATTTTAACTCCAAAAAATATAACACATTCATTAGACTCAAATTTAATTAGTAAAATTATCATATTCAATTATCTCTATATTTTAATATTTAAACCCTAATCTCAAATTTCTAGAATAATATAATAGAAAAATTTTAAATTGATTAAATATAAATATTTACTTACCTCTATAATTCTATAGTTCTCATTTGTTAAAAAATTCATATTTATTCTAATCATAATTCTTAAATTTGCTTTAATTTTAATAGAAATTATAGTTTTAAGTATAAAAAAATAATTAAAAAGTAATTTTGATAATAAAAATATTTTATAATAATAAATTAAAATTTAAATAGATTTACATATTTATCAATGGATGGAAATAGAGCAGCTGGAACGGAAATTGCTAAGGACGAAGAATAACGCCACGGGCTTCTGCTGTGCGTGTGAAATATTATAAAAACGGGACACCAACTCTCTCTTTTCAATATTCTATTTTTATTTTTGGTCTTTTGCTGATGTTACGACTTTGTCTTTTCTTTGCTTTTCTTTTTTTTTTTCCTCTTATTATTTTAACTTTTAATAGAAAGGATATTTTTTTTATTATTACTATTTTATTTCAATTATATTTTTTTTATATTTTAAATAAAATCTTTTAATTTAAATAATTAAATATAAATTTTATCTATTAAAAATTAAATCCTTCTAATGTTACTTAAATTATAAAATAAAAAATTAGAATGATATAATTGAGGTCTTCTAATAAAGATATAAAATATTCTTTAATTGATGCCTTATAATAAAAATTCTAAATTTCTGGTTTTACTATTATTTTCACCATATATTCGGTCTCTTCCATATAAATAAGGATATTTTAAAAAGAAAAATTATAATTTTAATATATTAATTATTTTTAACTAATTTTAACTTATTTTTTAATTAACAAGAATCGGTTAATCATCTATTATAAAAACGAATGGAGGAGTACGCCTTAAATGCTTTTGCTTGTAGATTATATAGTCCATCACAAAACCTCTTGATCTCCAGTTGAAATTTTAGAGGTAAAACTTATATTGAAATAGAGAACTATAAATTTTAAAATTAGATTAAATTATTATTTAAATATATATTAAGATACTTTAAAAAAAATGCCGAATAATACTACTTGATATTACAAAAAATATATATTTATATTTAAATTTGAACTTCAAAGAAAAAATTTATAATCGTTTAATATTAATCTAATATGATGTATATACTATATTTTTTTTATAAATAATAAGTATATATCCAATGTACTATACAATATTATATTTTATAAAAAAATATTTATATATTCTAAAAGTATCATGTTATTTAAATTTTATCTAATTAAAATATAATAATTTAATATATTTTAATTTTAATTTACCTATAACTTATCTAAAATAATTTATATTTTATTTTATTTTTTTAAAAAATAAATATTTTATTTTAGTTTTGATGAGTTTTTATTTTTTAAGATTAAAATTTTTATTAATTGTCCAAAAAAATTAAAATATTTATTTTATTTTTAAATAAAATAAATCATAAATATTTTTAATGAGTTATCAACTAAATTATAATATTTTGATTAGATAATATTTAAATAATATAATATTTTTAGAATATATAGATATTTTTCTATTTTATAATATATATAGTATATTATAATGTTTGCATTATTATATTTTTTATTAAAATATTTTGATATGATTTGAAAGTTTAAAAATTATTTTTTTATCAATAATATAAGATTTAATCGTGGAGTAATTTTGATTTTATTTATTTTTTATATGTATATATTTTTTAAAATTATTTATATTAATATACTTTTAATAATCATTTAATAAAAAAATGAGAGAATTAATAAAAATAGTTATAATATTTTAAAAAAATATATTATATTAAATAATTTAATTAATTTAATTTAATTAATTAAATATATTTTATATTAATAATTAGAAGAATAATATTTTATTAATTATTATAAATTATAAATATTTATATATTATTTCAAAAATACTTGAGATAGGGGGTTTGAAAAATAATCCTTCTATTTAACACGTGTATAACACATTTTTCGGTTGGAATTTGGAGCAAAGCGAAGAGGGCAAGGATGAGGAAGAATGAAACGGAGAAGAATAGGGACGAAGTGGAAGAGCTTCTACGAGCAGCTCAGGACGAATTGTTATTGAAGCTCTCTCTCGATTCTCACATAGCTTCATCTTCAACTTCAGCTTCATCAAGTCTGACTCTCGACGCGGATCTGGAGCGCAGATTCCATGCCCTCAAATCAAGTCAATCGTCGGTGGGAATTGCACCTGAAGGTCGCCAATCCAAACCTGTTCTTGGCGACGATCTTTTCACCAGATTCGATGCTCTCAAGGTCAAATCGAATCCATCATTGAAGCAAACCCCCGTGGTTCCCTTTTCTGAAGAAGAAGAAGAAGATGAAGATGATAAAGTTGAGAAATTGATTCAGTGGGCCAAAGATGCCGCGCGTCTAGATCCTTCTACTTCATCTGATGACGACGACGACGACGACAGCGAACTACAAAACTAGGATGATCGGATGAAACGGAAATAAGTTTGTTATATTTGTATTAATGCATTGTCTCGACTTCTACTTGTAGACTTCGGTAATTTGATACAATTTAATATATTTCTGTTGGGGTAGTTACCAGGTTTGTGAGTGAAACTGATAATTTAATGTAAATCAAGATTCCCTCTGATGTCGACTCTATTTCGACTCGACTTCTTTTATTTGGGTCTGGAGATTAAGCAAGATCAAAACCAAACACTTTCACCGCAATGATAGGAGAAGTATGATGGGGAAGATAAACAAAACCTTGAGTTCAGTATTCAAACTAATCTGAAGTGTGACAAAATTGCAGGGTGCCAGCAAGCACCAACCAACATGAAAGCCAGATAGGGAAGTTGAGGGATTTAGAAATTGAGAGTGATTTCCATGTCAAGTTGCAGCAAGAGGTGTCTCTTTTACTCTTGGAGAAATGCTAGAACATGAAGCACATAAAGCAAGCTCATGCCAAAGTGATCACTTGTGGACTTGAAAACAATAGCTTTGCTCTAAGCAGAGTTTTAGCATTCTTCTCCTCAAACACACATCACAACAGCCTCACCTACGCCTGCAAAAAATTTCAATGTATTCTCCAACCCACAATTTGCATCTACAATACCATCATCAAAACCTGCTTGCTCCACAATGAACTCTCCAGTATCATATGTATGTTCACTGAGATGCTACACAATGGCTTAATTCCTGATAATTACACCATCCCTTATGCACTAAAGGCTTGTACAGGCCTGAAAAGTTAGGAAAATCAATTCATGGGTATAGCTTGAGACTTGGTTTTGTGTTTGATCTTTTTGTGGGTAATTCATTGATGGCAATGTACTGTGTGTATGGAGATATACGATCTACTTGACAAGTGTTTGATGAAATGCCTAGCCTAAGTTCTTTGTCTTGGACTGTGATGATATCAGGATACGCGAAGGTGGGTGATGTTGAAACAGCTAGATTTTTCTTTGATGAAGCATGTGAGAAGGATAAGGGAATATGGTGAGCTATGATTTCTGGGTATGTACAGAACAATTGCTTCAAGGAAGGTCTTTACTTGTTTCGTTTGATGCAGATAACTGACATACAACCTGATGAATCTATTTTTGTTAGCATTCTTCCTGCTTGAGCTCATCTTGGGGCTTTAGATGTTGGCATTTGGATCCGTAGATACTTGAATCAAACAAAGATGCCTATGGCATTCGCTTGAGCACAATTCTATTATACATGTATGTTAAGTGTGGGCATTTTGACTTAGCCAAAAGACTATTTGAGTCCATGTCACAGAGAGATACAATATGCTATAATGCCATGATTTCTGGTATGGCAATGCATGGTGAAGCAGAAAATGCACTTGAACTGTTTTCAGATATGGAAAAGGCTAAGTTCAAACCTGATGACCTAACATTCCTTGCTGTTTTCACCGCTTGTAGTTATGCAGGAATGGCTCAAGATGGCCTGAAATTTTGGATAAAATGATTAATGTGTACAACATTGATCCTAAAGTTGAGCATTATGGTTGTCTAGTGGACTTGCTTAGCAGAGCAGGGCTGTTTGAAGAAGCTAAAGTTATGATAAGAAGAATAAGCCATTGTTCAAGTAATGGCTCTGACCAAGAAGCATTGGCTTGGAGAGCATTTCTTAGTGCTTGCTGCAACCATAGAGAAGCTCAAATGGCCGAAGCCGCAGCTGAAAGACTCTTTCTGACAGAGAACCACAGCAACTAACTTCCAACTCAACGGTATCAGGGTCATGTTTAGAATTTAAGGATCTGAATTCGAATCCAAATCGGAGTAAGATTAACCAAAAAATGTTTAGAATAGCAGTGGGGTGTATGTTATGCTTTCTAATATATATTCAGCAGCTGGGAAGTTTAGTGATGCCAGAAGGATAAGAGAGATGAACAAGAAGAAAGGAGCACACAAGGCAACTGGTTGCACTCAGTGGAGATTGATGGGATTGTCAGTGAGTTTATTGCTGCTGAGAAAACACACCCACAAATGGAAGAGATTCAGAGTTTTGAAGAAAATGCATTTACACTTTGATTAGATTGATCAGAGCTCGAAATTTGAAAATTAACATATCAAATTTACTTGTAGATTACACCTTTTACTTTGAATTTGAATTTTACAACTTCTTGCATATATGAATCAATTCGTCCCTGATACGTAGGCATTACACCTTACTCTGAATCAATTCTTCTTTGTTAGGTCCATAATATGACAAACTTTAGATTGCACAAATCGGTGAATTCATTTCTAATCAACCCAATCCAATGCCGATCTTTTGCCAACCCTGTTATATGCAAGATCTTTGTCAAATA
The DNA here is from genome assembly GCA_037074615.1 of Leucaena leucocephala. Taxonomy (NCBI): domain Eukaryota; kingdom Viridiplantae; phylum Streptophyta; class Magnoliopsida; order Fabales; family Fabaceae; genus Leucaena; species Leucaena leucocephala. The sequence continues at coordinate 10,876,230 of CM073563.1, read as the reverse complement.
TTGGTGTGTATAATATTTTCTTCATTAAACTAATTTAATTAAATTAAAAAAAATTAATTAATTTAATTAATATAAAATATATTTTTAAAATATTCTAATCATCTTCCTTAACTCTCTCTTTCTCCTCTTATTTGATTGTTGCAATATTTAAAAAAAATTAATAAATATACAAAATATCTTATAAAAATGTGCGTGTGTATGCATTCATAGGCAAAATGACACCAAAAGTCTAAAATTGCTTGTGAAACACACACACACACACACACACACATATATATGATATATTTCAGCTTTATACTTACCTCTTTATTATTGTGTTCAAATTAATAATGGTAAGCACATGCTCAAGGCTTCAATTGAAATTTTCCTTTTGTTTTTTCCCCATTTCTTAGGAAGGCACATGCATGCTCCAAATCATCCTTCAATCAACCCACTAAAATCATAATTTGGAGCAATAAAGATGAGGGTTGTAAATTTGCAATAAGGAAGATACAGATTAGACCAAAACTGAAAATTGAATAACCTATTTTCCTATTTTACTGAGATTATCAGATGATCAATTGTTTCATAATTATACAAGCAAGCCTTCCAACGAAGAAAATTAAAAGAATATATGTATTGTGTTTATTCATCAAACAAGGAAGTCAGCATCAGAAACTTCAAGGACTTTGTGCACACCAATGGGGTTCACACCAGGTCTGAATGCATTTCCTTCAATATACCTGTGAAGAAAACATTACTCACTTCAAAGAATAATAACAGATAAGAGTCATCCTTCTGAGAAATTCTTAGGCAACACTTTCCATAACAAATTCAAGATCACACTTTCAATATGCTTGTGTATGTCTTTTTTATTATTTAAAGGGGTAGGACCTAACGTCATGTTTGGTATGCTGACTTTCATTTTGATGGATAGGGAATGGGATTGGGATTGGGATTGGGAGTGGGATTGGACAATACTAGGGGGATGGTGGTATTGGACAATCCCATCTAAGTGGCATTGGGCAATCCCAAGTATTGCCTCATACCAAACATATTAAAATGTTCAATCCCAATGCCAATGCCAATCCCAATCCCAACATTCTCAATGCTACGTACCAAACGTGGCCTAAGGTTACAAATGGATCAAATCTGCAGCCTCCCACTTATACCACTAGACCATGAGGACATTAGCATGCATGTGAACGTCTATCCATAATTGGTTAGTTGGTTTAATCTATCACTTTTTCCCCTTGTTTTGGTAATATCACATCTACTTAAGAATTTCTCATTTCTCCAACTATGATAGCGTAATAGAAAACTCACAATTCTTTCAAGAATGGGTGCTTGTAGAAGGCATCAGGAATTCTCCCAGAAAACTGGTTGTGGTCCAAGTACCTGAAAAACAACAATTAAGGAGGAAAATGTTAACATTGCAAATCTTCTTGAGCGTATATGACAACATTTTCTAGTTAAAGAGGAAAAGGTGGCAAAAACCCATCTCTACAGTTCACATAAAACAAAGATATGACCAGCAGGAACAGCAGACTGGAACTCATAGTAGCACAAACCATGAAGATTAAGTTGAAACTTGCAACATATTCTATTTGACATCTCTTAAAGCGCTTAAAATCTCAGCAAACTGATATTATATTACTTGGCCACTCCTATGCCAAAAACATGTTTTATAAACTAAAGAAACTGCTCCTCTATATATAAACAACAGCAAGATAAAAATTACAATAGGTATAAATAAGGAAACCATAAATAAAGGTGTTTCATCAAAACCTCATAATAACAATCCAGACTCTTATTTACCTGCTATTCTACTGAAGAACAGTCCAGTATGGTTAAAAAAGGCATTATGATTCATAAAGTCAGAAAACAAACTTACAAGTAAGTTAATTTAGGGATATGAGCAAGACTTGATGGTATAACTCCTGACATTTTGTTGTAGGATAGGAACCTGTCTCAACAACCAATCAAAACACTTTAAGGAAAATTTCCAAGGAGTGTGCCAAACAATTAGATGGCAACCTTAAGCTTAGAAGAGCAAGAAAAGCAAAACCTTCAAAGATGTAAGGGGACAGATGGTGGGAAAAGGAGAAAAGCAGGGAAAGAAGCAAAGCCAATACTCACAGGATTTCAAGATTGGTCAAGTTAGCAAGTTGTGCAGGTACTCCTCCAGTGAAATAGTTGTTGTTCAGGTATCTATGTACCAAAAGTGGAAAGGATTTAGACAGAGCGTCTTACTTAAGACAAGGAAACATTAGACTAAAAACAATTCATGACTCATTAGCTAGAAATAACTTACAGATTCCGGAGAGCTGGAAAGCAACCTTCAATGCGGATGAGTTCCCTTATGGTACCCACCAAATGATTGTTCCCAACATCCCTATCAACACAACATCATTACCAAGAGTCACATTAAGTTTGAGAATTGCAGGGGGAAAAACACTGCAGTAAGAGACCCATATAAAATTTGAATATTACAGGTGCCGAAGATTTTGTAGGGTGCCCAATTCTGGGGGAATTCTTCCAGTAAGACGATTTTCATGAAGATAAAGGTAGCGAAGCCCCGGAAGGTTAGCTAATTCCCTGGGGATTTCTCCCTTGAAATTATTAAAGCTCAGGTATCTGCAAAAACATACGAATTCATATTTGTAAGATATAAACAAAATAATGCCAAGAAAACACAAATAAAAAAAGTAATCAGTAAGATCAAGTTACTCACAGATGTGTCAGACTCTTAAGCTCACCAATCTCTGGAGGAATTGCATCTTGTAGTTTGTTCCATCTCAAATTTCTGGAAGGAAATAAAGGTCAGCCATGAGTCAAGTTTTATAGAATCGAGCCAAAATAATTCAATTCAAATATCAATTATTGCTTGTCAACATAACTGTAAAAGAGATACTCTCCATAAGTCATTCTGACCCCACTTTGTAAGCAGAAATGAGAATTTATATAGAATGAAGTGAGACTTCTTATGCATGATGTAAAAGTTTAAGTATCAGAACAAAATGGAGTAATAAAAATTGAGGAAGGGTCAGATAATAATACAATATTTTAAGCCGCTTCAGTCGTCCAATTTGAGGAGGAATAGGTCCTGTCAACTTGTTATTATGAAGATCCCTGCCATAATTATGTGCAGTCCATAAGATCTCAGAAGGTATAGGCAAAAACATTCAGTTATGTATCAGAAGAATACATGAACCTTAGAAGATTAACACATCATTTCAGCATGTGAATCTTATTTTTGGGATTTTGTCCCTTACAAACCAATGCAGAAATAAATCACAGTTAAAATATTCACAGTTACTGTCATTAGCAGGAATCTTTCATTGGTGCATCCAATATCAGAATCACTCACTGTTATAAATGCGCGTTGAAAATCCACTTGAAACATTACTCGAACTTCATACATCATAAGGTCAAGGTTGACAGGAAAGATACTTTAATATGCTACTTTACAATACAAATCTTACTTTCCATCATTAACATTTACCATTTATGGACCAATTGAAAGTCTTGTAATTGAGGGGAACTACCAAAACAAATATAGCTTATCACATCAAGTGGCACAGGTCCATCAATGAACACAGTAATAAGTGATACCAATAACACCTATTCTGGAAAGACTTTTGAGAATTGAGATCCAAAATAAGTGAAAGATACTTACAGCCGTGTAAGATCCAGCAAGCTGGTTACAGCAGTGGGAAAAGGTCCTACAATAGACACAGCATAGACCTCGCTGTAAATAAAGAAAGTAATTCCAATTACCCAAAGCCATGTTTCTTAATTCATTCATAAACTACAAATTCAATCGAACCCTCTTTAAAACTTGGAATTCATCCCCGAAGTACGATGCTTACAGTTCCGTAACAACTCGATAATCACCGACAGTGGAGCAAGTGACACCAGACCAAGGAGGCAGATCGCCATCTCCACAGGGATCATCTCCAACCCACGCATACACAACTCTCCAACCAAGAGACGCCTTGATCTCATTCAAAGCTTTAACTGAAAATTGTAAGAAAACCAGAAACCCATCAAATACGAAACCTTTACGCATAAAACAAAAAACCCATGAGCCAAATCAGAGAAAACTACAGAGAAGAGAGATCCATGGTGTTACCATCACGCTTAAGGGTTTTACAGTGTGCAAAGTGGAGCATCGATAGAGTGAAAATGTGGATCAGAGAAAGTAGAGATGAGGATATTCGCGCCATTTTGAGGGCGACCCAGAGATTCTTATCTCACAATCACTCTCAAAAAGACCTGCAAATTGGCGGTCCTCGTGGATCTGAAGAGTTACAGAACAGACGTCTCTTTTTTCCGTTGTAGCTCTCAGGGCCTAGAAGAGAAAACTCGTTGCCTCTGAGATTGGGATTTGGCAATTTGGCATTTTGAGTGAGAAAAGCAGGGATAATTATTGCTGGTTGATAAAATGAAAGTGGAGCTCCAGCGAACTCGGCATAAACGTTGAAAACCTCCTCCTCACTTCGTCGGCGGCACTGAAATTTTATATACATTTTGTAAATTTTCTGATGCGGTTTTTTTGGGGATTAAATTAAATTATTTTCTCCATCAGAAAATAAAATATAAAAAATGTTTTTTTTTTGTTATAAATAAATAAAAGGCAGAGAAGAAGAGAAGAGAATTAGATAAAAAAAAAATAAGGGAGTATTTTTTATTTATATTTAAGGCATTTATAGGTATAACTTTATAATATTAATTCTATTAGATTCTACAAATATCCTAATAGTAGGAGATGAATGTGCAATAATAGAAATAATAAAAGATATGGGGAGATATTAACATCCACATAAATATTATATTTATAATATTTTCTTTTCCTTTTTACATTTTTAAAGAATAGTCTTTTGTTGTTATTCTCCATTACTATTACCAAAAATCTATCCACTTCTCTAATTTTTTTTCTTCTCTCCACTTATCCCCCAACCTAAGCATAAGATTATTGATCATTTTCATAAATCATAATCTATGATTTATGAATAATACATTAATATATTGATGTTATTGTCAAGAAAGAAATATATTGATTTTAATTTTCTAAGTTGTTTGATTCAGAGTAAGTAGAAAAGGGAAATTAAACTTTTTCCGGAAGTATGGGAATGATGCATTGAGAAAATTTCAAATAAGTTCTACTTCTCTAGTATTTACTGTATATTTTAAAATAAAATAAAACTTAGTTAAAAATATTGAGAGAATTAGTAAAAAGTTTTAATTAAGAAATTTTATTATTAAAAAAACAATATATTTTCTTGCGCAAAAAAATATTAGTACGTTAAAGAATGTCACATACAGTAATAAGTTAATCTAAATTGCAATTGTTTATGTTCTAGTACTAGAAACAAGGATTAGGGTGTGTTTGGATTAGCTTTTGGAGAATAGATTCTGGGAAGAATAGATTTTGGAGAATAGATTTTGGAGAGAATAGATTTTGGAAAGAATAGATTTTGGGAAGAATAGATTTTAGAGAATAGATTTTGGGAAGAATAGATTCTGGGAAGAATAGATTTTGCAAATAGAGATGTTTGGATGATTAATAGTAGAATCACTTTTTATATTAATAAATTACTAAAAAGGGTATGATTTGATTAAAGTATGAGAGAGGAGAGAGGGTAGAGAATAAATAGGAAAGAGGAGAGGAGAGAGAGGAGAGAGAGTATAAGAAAAAAGTATGGGTAAAATAATAATTAGATAATCTATAAGCTCTTTTACAGTTCCAAAATCCATTTTCAATAGCTTATTCAAAACCATGGTTTCAAATCGAGGTTTTGCCCAAAATCAATTATGGACAAAAATGGTTGTTTGGCAAAAAATTTTGCAAACCGAGTTTTTGTTTCAAAATCAATTCTGGACAAAAATTGTTGTTTGTGTGAAATTTTTTTAAACTGAGGTTTTGCCCCAAAATTCATTCTTAAACGTGATGCCAAACACGCACTTAGATTTATAAATTAAGAAAAATATTAATTGAAATTGTTTTTTAGTTGAATAAATTTAAGATGAGATTGCCCACTTATGACTAGTAAATAATTGAATTATCTTAGCTTGTGATTTAATTGTTGGCTAGTTGTGCGCTCTCTCTCTCTCTATATATATATATACACTCAATTATATTTGTTTTAATTGTAAACATGATAGGTTAGAGAAGAATAGGAATGAAATCTTTTTTTAAAAAAAAAACAATTGTTACACCTGTTGACATTAACTATTATATAGAAAATGTGATTTTTTTTATACAGACTGTAACTTTGATATTGGCGTAGAAAATTAATATTTTTTTTATTATTTAATTTCTTTTAAGTTGTCTACCCAATTCATTTAAATTTTATTCTGACTACATTTGGATTTGACCCGTGTCGCTCATTTGATTATAGTGGGTGAGTCTCTTGATATGATTTTTTTATACATATTAAGGTTCAAACTTCATATTTCGCTTAAATAATATAGAACTATTTACTATTTAAATCAACTCATATTAATTTCTTTATTATTTAATGACTATTTCTACATTAAATAAAGTATAGTTGGTAATATGGGTTTGACTTGTTAGGTTAACCCGCCAATTTGCCCAAAAGTGACAAGTTTAGATTGGGTAGATTTTAACCCATTAGGGTACGGGTTGTTTCAACCCGCATTGTCTATTTACAAACCGTGGCATTTCATTTGGAATAGCCCAAAAAGGGGATTAATGCATGATAATACATAATCACCAAAAAAAATATATATGCTATTGGTATTGCATTTTTTTCCGATCAAACCAAGGGCGTTAGATTAAGCAAGATTGAACAATGTTGAAGCTATTATTTTTTTTTTTATTTTAGTCGCTATTAAAAATTACACTTTCTAAAGTGACATATAACACCGCAACTAAAAATTTAATTTTTTATAATAACAAATAACATCCTTATTAAAAATATTACTTTTTGTGACAATATTATTATTCTTTAATTGTTATCACAAAAAATATAACTTTCAACGGCGGCTATTAAAGTTGTTTTTATTGAAAGTAATGATGACTTTATAGAATAACTGTTGAAAGACAAACTTAAATATAGCCGCTTAAATTATCTCTTTTCGCAACTACTCTTTTTTACCAACAAATGCAATTGTTTTTATTTTCTATTTAAATATAATATTTAACATCTCGAAATATTAAATGTGTTATTTCTTATAAGAAATAAAATAAAGTAATATGTTTTGATTTGTATAGCTTTTATGCTTAAATCCTTACTTTAATTTGAAATGAAAGATACATTTACACTTACCTTAAACACAAGTGTTCTATATTACTCTCTCTCTTTCACACTCACATCAAATTCAAAGGAGAAGAATACAAGTTAGAGAATATATTTTTAATGTGTGATTTCAATTTGACAAAAAAATAATTATAAATATTTAGTTTTATACACATTATTACATACCTCAAACTACTAACAATATTGCGTAGGGAACTTTTCAATTTTTTTTCTTGGCTGGTTCAGTTTTGGGATATATACTAACACTCAAATTCACAATTTAAAATCACAAGGTATTCATGAGATTGTAGCATCTCACGTTGAATTGCTAAAAAATTTATTTGATATAATTCTCTTGTGAAACAGGCGTGTTTCTTGATAGATATCCTTGAATCTAAACTTCAAGAATATATTTTGTTTTACCCATTTATTTCATTCCAAAAGTTCCATAAAGATTGTTCTTTAATAGCTATAACTGAATTTAAACTATTTATAGTCAATACTGTATCATCTATATAAAGGATAATATCACAAACTACTTGATATTGATACAATGGTTTTCTTCAATCATTTAAAAACCATATGACACTATTGACTTTACGAAACATCAAATATCATTGTCCTGATGACTCCATTACCTTTGCAAAATGAGGCTACCACTATAAAACTTCAAATATTATTGTTTAGATTATTGCTTTAGTCCACTAATGGACCCTTTCAAAATCATATGAGGTTCACTCTATGAGACCTCAAATACCAGTTAATGAAATCTATTAGCCGTTGTATATAGATTTCTTCATTAATATTGTTATTTAAATGTGATATTATACTCATTTGATGTAATTCTAAATCCAAATTTTGAATAAGTCTAATGGAATTGAAATGCACATGTGAGAAGGTATACTCAAAACATGTACATTCCTATTATGCATAACCCTTTACAACTAATTGAGTTTTGTATTTGTCAAATTGATATGTCATTTTTCTTAATTATGAGAATTCATTTGTTCTCAGTGCCTTCGGCTTGACATTAGATCTAACTAATTTAAAAATGTTGTTGATTCTCTCTTATGTAATCTATTTCCTCTTCCATTGTTTTATTCTATCGGTCTTAAGTAGGATTTAATAATGCATCAAAGCTCCCTTTGATGACCTCTCAAAGCTCCCACTTAAATTAATATACTGAGACAATTGAGGATTGTCAATTTATTCTATACTACCTTATTTCTGTGTCTTATAAAGAGACACAATATGATTAATTATCCCTACTAGGAAAACCAATTCCATTAAATGTGGTGTATCTAAATTCTATTTCAGTCATAGTTCTATCTTTTTTCTCACATAAGAAAACAATTTTAGTCACCATTCTATCTTTGTTTTCACTTAAGAAAACATAAACTTTTTATTGTAGGAATGAATATGGACGCGGCATCTGAGTCCATGGTCTATAGTATTAGTGTATATGGACTTAAGGAAACTCAAATCTAGTCCATAATTTATAAGGTACGGAAGTGACAAATTGACTAATTTAGAGAGCTCATGGTTAAATATGAACCACACTTGATAAAACCAAAAGTGGATTCTAATCCACCAAAGGTGTATTTGATATGACCTAACTATTCTCTAGCTTACACTTAGTGGATTAAGTTGAACTATCATAAACCTAATAATGTTAGTGTTCTAATACTCTTCTCAACAACTCCATTTTGTTAAGGAGTACAAGGGATGGTCAATTGTGAAAAATACTATTTAAACTATTTAGAAAAATACTATGTCCTAGGTCCATTCGTTGGACTAGAGTTGTCCTATCCATTTGATTTTTAACCTCATAGGTATCGTCTAAAGCACTTGAGTTTCAAATTTATGTGAAATTAAATATGCATGACCTTATCATGAATAAGATCTGTGTCTTACCCTTATACTCAATAAACAACATATTTGAATGGATCAATTGCAATAGTTATTTAGTCATAGTTATTTTATCATAAAATTTCTTCTTAATTTACCTGCTAGACAATTCCCAATCCTTTCTATATTGGTAACTCAAATTACCAATCCCCGCTTTGCTAATTTTGGTACCAAATTGTATGTCATTATCTAGCATGACACATATCCAAGTTAAAACTTGAATTATAAGGAGTGGTAAAGCAATAGAATCACAAATGAAATTACCAACCGTAACATAAATAGAGAACTTTCTTAAAGGATGCTATAGTAACATGAAAGTTTACATAAATATTATAGTCTCGAAGGCATGAGATAAAGACTTAATTTTGTCAAAGTTATGTGCATTAAGCACATCATGGAGAATTAAAGTCGTTCCACTATACAAAGTGAACTTTGTTGGCACTTTTGCCTTTAACCTCAATCATTACATTTGTGCCAATATAAAGCCAATTTCTTTTATTCGACAATTGATGGTACTACATAAAGGATCCTCAATCCCAATTCTCATATATAGTATATGGAGCTTAAGTGTTATTGTGCTAATTTTGATAAGAACAATCCTTCACAAAGTGACTGACTCAATGATAGAGAAAGCCTTTTGACCTCTCTTAGATCAACCTTCTTTTACCCACATTTATATATTCTTCTTGAAGAAGATCTTGTTCTTTTTGAACTTAGGGCCATCCTTCTTCCCACTTTAGGAACCTCTTACCTTTCTTTGATTTAGGCTTAGAGGATGAAGGGCATGCTTACTCAGGGATGTAAGCATGTCAAGAGGATTTATAAACCTCTTAGACAAGATATTCAAACTCCAAATACTTTATCGCATTGTTAAAAGTACGTTATGGGTAATTGTTAAAAGTATTTTATGGGTTAAATTAACTTTTATTTGCTATTAACTTGTAATGAGCAACTTGGTGACAATCTCTACTCATTGTCTATATCACAATTACCTTCTTTAAGTTCTTTTATCATGTTGGTGAACTCATGTTGATCCTTTCTTGTAGGTGTATTAAGCCTCATAGTGTAGGCATCTGACTTGATTGACAACCACTTCAGTTTGGTGATAGAAGTAAGGGTGGGCACGGGATAGGTTATGACTGAAATAACCTTATCCCGTGTCCTATCCCGATACAGTACACGGGACATAAAATTCATCCTGTGTCCCATCCCATCCCATCCCGGACAGGATCAGGACAAGACTGAAATTCCAGATATAAACCATTCTTGAGAAGCAAGAATTTATGGGAAGACAGAAAATTCCCACAAAAATATTTAGTAACTTACTCCCATGCCCATTCCAGAACCTTTAAGCCCAGCCTCTCCGTATGTGTCATATATGGTCCTTTTCTCATCATCTGATAAGACCTGCAACAAAATTAAACTCACTTGAGACCACTTATCACACTAGACACGCATAAGAACTATTACTGTTCAATCCATCAACATGAACATGTATTTTTACCTTGTACGCATTGCTGATTTTCCTTAAATTTCTGTTCTGCTCCAGCTTCTCTGCAGCACAAACAAAAGTGAATGATGCACACTATAGTTTAACAGCGAACAGATATGAAAAACAAATCCAATGATCTGTCAAATTTTGCATATAGAAGAAGAACTGTGTCATTCACATTAATCCCAATTTAATTTGAACTTGTTGTGTTTGCAAGGAAGTGCTTCAACAGGAGAATATACTTCACACTAAAAATTCCTGAGCTTCAGACATATGAGTCATATGTAATAGATTAAAGTTCCATACTGTTACACTTATTAATAGGCCATAGAAAACTCATAGCCTAAGATAAATAAACCAATTCCTGTTCATCAAATGCAAAATCATCCATCATTAAGCAATTATTCAATTTCCTCTGCATCTTGAGGTTTCCAGTGCTACCATGGTGTAGCATCAGAAGCCATCATTGCATTGAGTTCCTGCACATGGAACAACAGTAAGAGATAGAGAAAAATACTGTTTTTTTAAATCATAGTTCATGGTTTTGCTTGATGACAAGAGGATTTTGACTTGTTACAGAGAGATTTGTTTGAACGATCTCCAAATTGGCACTTTCCATGCCATTTTGATGGAATACGCCCTATTCCTTTATCACTGAAGCTCTTGGATTCTGGCCAAACACCTATTCAAGACGAAGATGGTAAATAATAAAATTGTGAATCAGTTATAGTAAATGACAATAGAGAAAAAATCCATAATATAAGAAGTGGTAATATTTAAAATCATCATATATCACAGTAGAAAGAAAAAATGTGAAATAAAACTGAATTAGAAGTGATCATAACAAAAATATTATCCTTCTAAATCAAATGGTTTTGGAACTTTGCACTTTTCAGTGGTTAGGCCTGAAACAAGTCTGTTTTTTTTGGTAACTTTTTGTTGTTTCATGGAAAATAATCTTACTGATGCAGTGATATATAAGATTAGAATATCATAGCATCAATGGCCCTAAGGAATTGTGTAAAATTCCAAGCAAGCACAAAAATAAACAGGGAAAAGTCTGTGCAAAACTATGGAACCTAGTTTCCATGGAAAACCCATAAATCATTTGGATTCTTCAAAGAAACATACAGTAAAAGATTAAATTTTGAATACGAGGTTAAGTAAAAAACCTGTGTCAAGGTTTGCAATGATTGTATCTTCACCATATTTTGCCTTTAACCAAGCAGAATCGTTATTAACTACTCCTTTAGAGGACTCTAGCCCAAGAAACACCAGACACCACATTTGGATTCTCTGTAAACACCATACAATAAAGAAATCAATAATTTTTAATGTTAAATGATGAGAAAAATAGAGCAAAACATAGAATGTGATGTAATATATTTATTATTTATTATAACCTATTTAGATATTAATTAGGATAATTAATAAATATTTTTGAGTGTGACACGTAGTTATTGGGCCCAATCTAAGGTGGGTTTTTGACTCAGTTTATTTAAGGTTAATTTTCTGATGATAGAAATTAACAATTCAGTTTGTGAGATCTCTTTCTGAGTCCAGAGCGAAATCTAAATCTTAGCTTTGTTCTGAAGGTTCCCCACTGATGATGGCTGAAAACAAGTTGCCATCGCTATGCCTAATCACTAGCTGGAAGAACCTGTGATTTATCTGACAGTGTTCTTTGTTTGATAGGTATCCTATTTTGATCTCAGTTCTTCTCAGATCAATCAAACTAATAGCGAGAGGTAATTTTAAGTCTTCTGCTGCATCTCATATATGTTTTATATTTGAGTATATTATAATTTGTATTGATTGTATTGCATTTGAGATGTTTAATTTCTAACACTTGAGGCATAGGGTAAGAACAAAACACCTGAGGCTTTGATGCGGTGAGGGGGACTAGGTGCCGAATGCCTAAGAAGACCGATAGAAGCTATGAGGCAGTAAGGGGGACTGACCACTAGCTGACAACCATGGTGGTTGGGGCAAGGGCGTGAGGCGGTGAGGGTATGAGTGTTGTGTCTGGTGCTTGCTGCTAGGATGGTTGAAGCGGTGAAACTTGAAAGTGTGACTGTGAGAGTGAAGAGTGATATCTGTTTCTTTTTTGTGGCCTCACACTTCACTAATAAATAATATATATATATATATATATATATATATCTTAGGACGGACGGGATGACTTAATAGTCATGTCGAGACCCGTTCTATCGCCATATATATATTGTCTTATACTAATATTTTTTTATCTTAATTATTTTTAAGATATGACGAATTTGTCCTGAAGTCACTCAAACGGGTCACCTGGGCCTAGATAGAAGCACATCCAAATTTTTTTAGTACAATTCACGTGGCCTAAGGAGTTGAGTTTATTTCTTGCATGTTCAATCATCACCCATAGGACTTAACAAGGTAATGTGTGCTAAGTAGCGTTTCTTTTGAGACCATATAGGTCTCATGATCTCCTTATATTGAGATCAGTTTCGGGCTCCACCAAAGTCAATGGTTTTGAAAGTATCTCTTTCCTTTATTTATACAAGACCTTTCAACACCAAATATCTCAATTGTCCACATTAAATTTATTAACTATGTTCTTAGCAGTCTTTCCTGCCATAACCACAACATCATCTCATATAAACAACGTTCTATTATTGAGGCTCAGAGACAATAACTTATTCCTTTTCTGACCCCTTACTAAGAAGTTCGTACTTAGGCATGTGCTTTTCAATAAAACAATCATCCAAAAGAACAAATTCTTTTGTTTTTGTTTCAGTGGCTTTACAACTCCCTCAATTCATTTGTACCTATACAAAAAATTAATGAGCTCTTGCAAATATTTTTTTAAGATTTTTAAAACATATACAAATCACTAAAAATAACACTGGTAGCCTAAAAAATATATCCAATCATGCTCTAAAATGGCCTAATTTCATACTATATTAAAGTTCTTGAATTTAGAGATTTTTATAGATAAACCGTATTTTATTTAGTGTCAAAACATACTCTCACCTGGAATCCTAGAAAAATAAAAATTATAGAGATGCCCACTCTTAATAATGGTGTGTGATAATTATACTCCAGTTAGATGACTGACGATGACAACATGCTGGCAAAATATGAGATAAGGAATAATATTATTTAGCTTTAAAATTATGCATTTAATATTTATCTTTATTATCTTTAAGATTATTATTAGAATGTGATTTAGATTAAATTTAGTATTTAGTATTTTATTATTATTATTGTTATTATTAATTAATCCTTTAAGTAGAGCTAGGATGATCAGTTACAGGAAACTTGATGAATTATTAATTGATAGTTACCTTTCTCGACTCTTATATTCCCTTTTCTCAGCCTCTCTTCTTTTGATCTTTTCTCCTTTCTTACTATCTTTTCTCCTTTCTTACTAATTTTGTCCCTTCTTCTATATTGTTTTACACCACACACGCCATCCAGAAAAGGTTAACGAGTCGTCATGGGTTAGATGATGCTAGCCATGTGGCACTAGGTGCTCCCACCGTGCTCTACATGTCTCATTGCCTTTATCCCTTTTTTATCATTTTTTTTTGTCTGCCCAAACACTATTAGGCTTAGAATCCACCTCCTTTTTACGTTGTTTTCTCTCGGGTCTGGATCCACAAACTTACCTGCTCCAATCTACTACTTATTCCCTTTTCAGTATGTATGCCAAAACGACGGGATTTAAGGTTGGAGGTTATCTTCAACTTCAACTTCAACTTCAAACTTATTTATCTCATAGGTCGGGTCTTTTAGAGTTGACACTTTCTTTTCTCCATAACTTTGTCATTTGATGCTCTGTTTTTTACAGTTTTAGTCTCATTTACTTTGTTTTTTCAAGCTATATGCAATTACACTAATTTTATCCTCCACACCCTACCTATATTTTTTCCCTCTTCTCTTAAATTTTTTTATCAAACTCTTCTTACAATTGGGCATGGACACTTTGCATAACTGAACTGTCACTAAATTGAAAGCGATTTCTCTTCCTTGAATACTCTATTTTATACCATTTCCCAATTACATACTCTAATTTCTTGCTAAGAACAGTCGCTAATATTTCCTCCGATATCATTCGAGCATCACTCTCTAAATTTTGGTCTGATTGTTGAAAAAGTTCGTGCATACGACTATACAATAAAAACATATGAAACTATTATATTAAAAATAAAACTAAATCAAAATAAAATATAAAACTATAATGCATAAATGAATATGTTCAGAGTGTGAGTTAGCCCATACTACTTATCCATCTAATGTCTTTCTAGTATGTTATATATCCCATAGTTGGTCTGGAGGGACATGTTGTCCAGTAGTTAGATCTCTCTACAAAAGAATAACATACAAGAAAAAATAAATAATATATTTTAAAATAAAAAAAGATTAAAAACTTAAATTATAGTGGTAATAGATTAAACTTATTGTAGAATAGTCAATCTCTACAAATGATCGAGGACCACAAGTATGTTTAGTCATTAGTTTTTCTCAGTTTATCGTGTTTACTGCACTTTTATTTTACAACAAAATTTGGAAATTAATAAGAATTTAATTATTAAAAAAATATATAATTTAGTTAAAAGGATAATAAGGTACCTTAAACATGTCACTCTTAAAATATACTAATAACCACTCACAATATTAAAAACTAATAATTTAAGGAGGATCAACTAACCTATCCTCATAAATCTCATATTTCTTATAGTGAAAGTGTAGATTGGTCTTCCAATTTTTGAATGCATTTTATAAAATAATTGATATAGCTATATGAAACTTTTCTTAAGTAATTGCATCAGCAGGTTTAAATTTATCCTGAAAAAAATAAATATAAATACTTTATATAATAGTATAAATAAAGTAAGATAAGTATTAAAATATGACATAAATAATACTTTTATTTTTAAAATCATATATGAGCATATTTTTTAAAAATATTCTTTCAGTTACCTCCACCATCCCTAAAAGAGACTATGGTTGTAAGAGTTAAATTACAATAATTAGAAAAGTCTCTTGCTTCTAGACCAATTGCTTTTGACATGGAATTGGAAAATTTGACTTAAATCTTTGCTCCTTGTGCGGTCCTCAAATTCATGTTAATAGACTTATAAACTCCTCTACACTTGTTAATTGTAGTAGAAGAGGCTATCGTTCATGTTAAATTAAAACAATTAAATATTACATGCGATATAAATCAATTATTATAAAATTGAAGCAAATTTACTTGCACTACTATTTTGAGTATGACTATGGGGAGTAGGGGAGAGTTGACAGATATTTTCTCAAGTTGTTGTTGCAGTGATTGAGGTAAAATAATAGGTCTTGAATGAGTAGAGTATGTACCTTGGCTATTTGTGTTGTCATGAGATGTCACAGGAAGACCTTTCCCACCTCGACCTTTCTTTAATACTAACATATCCTAAAAAAATATATATTTTATTTAGTCTCTACCTCTCTATTCTATAAGTTAAGTTCTTATATAAAAGATGGTCGTGGGTTGAATTTGATTTACAATAATCTTGAATTGTTAGTGTCATTCCTATTAATTCAAAGAAATATAGAATAGAGAGGAGGCATATTTCTTTACCCTCTGTTTTTAAATATTATAATGATGCCTCAGGTAATTCTATTGTTTAGATATATAGATAGAGAGAGAGCATTAATTTGGTTATTATATGGAAGAGATCTTATGTTAGCACTTTTAACAAAAGCAGAAGATATAAAAGAATATGATTTGTATATCATCTCTAACATATACTACTTTTTATTGGGGTCTCAACGAAAAATCCAAGATTCAAGAAATGATGGATAAGAGTTGAGATGAGTTTTGTTCATAGGATTCCAGTGGCATCAAAAGGCATGTTTTTGGGGAGTCTGAAACGAATGACTCAATATGTGGCCTCCATTTCCAAAACGTATTTGACCTCACTTTTTTTTTTCTGTCTCCATTTTAGGGTAAGCCCTGTAAATAAATTTACTCTGCACTTTTAGAAAATTGCAATCCTAGAACTTTGGGTCAAGTCATGATAAGAGTCCAACACTATTCTACTTTTTGATGGAGCATGGATAGTTGAGGGTAAAGAAAAGCCTGTTAGAACTATAATTCATAATACATTTAGGATTACCTATATAATGCACACATTATTTCACTCGATTTGGCCTCTTTACCACTCCAACAGGAGCAGATTTGCTCAAAGAAGCCAAATTGCAGTGCAGGAATAAATATTTATTTTATGTTTTATTTGGAAAGAAATAAAAAAATAAAAACAGTCTTTTAACTGCCATTAGACATAATCTATCTAAACTATAGAAAAATGGCAATGCCGAATTGTAGACAATCCATATTAGCTCCATGAAATGCAATAGAGAAGTCAAATTGCTGATACAAGTGAGAAGTCACAAGATTCTTATGAAAGGTTGCTTATCGTATCATCAAAGAAAAGTCAAAAGAACTCCAAAGAAAACAAAAGGATCATCTGGGTCAAAAATGAACTAGTGCCTCTTTTTTTGGCCATAGAAAATGAATCAATTACTTGTCATATCAATGTAATGTTTCTTGCTTTGATGGAAGGGTCATTGTGATTCCACGTCCAATTCAACCAATATGGATACTTAACAGGGTAAGTGATATTTAAACAGAATTTTTCAACTAGAGGGCAATACTCAACAATGAATGGACCACTAGATAAAGAATTATATTTTGGTGAAACCTATTTTTGATACTCATAAGATGTCCTCAGTATTAATTACCTCTTGCAAAAACTTTTGTATCATTTTAGTACTCAAGTTTGACTTTGTTCCATGTTCAACTTTCAGATGTTGTAAAAGGATACCACACAAAACTTTTGGGAAAAAAATATTCTATGATGTTGAAACAAAAATTAAACTTTCTATTCCTTTATATCTTGACTGTTTGCATCCAAACTCTACTTCTTACAAAGATGATTTGAGAATGATCAAGCCTCTGATTGACTATCTCCAAAGTGTTAACTCCACCCTTTCTGTTATCCCACATTCAGATTCCCCTCAAATTTCGGATAAAAGCCTGAGCATGGTGTCTTCTCACTTAGAGTCCATGAAAAAGTATGGATTTTTCCAACTGAACAACATCAATGTTATCATCGCAATCCCTAAATAAAGAAAACCCATTATGAGAAAGCTTTCATTTTTAGGTTCCACCCTCATGGGTACTTTCCCTGTAAGGCCAACCCCACTACCAGATATTGTAGAACCACCATTACATTATGTTCTTACCTATCTCAACTTTGTTTTCATTCCTTCCAACCACATCATTTCCTTTTGTCTCAAAATGAATTTTGACAAAAACTTCAAAACGCATAGCCACAGCAAGTCTACCAGCAACCCTAGCATCCAACGATTTTAGTTTGTTTTGAAGTCAGAAAACTCGAATACTTACTCATTTTCACTTAATCAACTAAAAGCTACTCAAAATGTTGACTTTAATCGATGATCCAACCCATAATGAAAAGAAAATAGAGGAGATAGATTGAAGACAGAGTCGAAGAACTCACCTTAGATGGTCGAAGATGTCATAAGCTCGATCTTTGACCTCCAGTCACTCCTCCAATGTCACAATCCTCTGGTCCTTCCCTCATGCTCTCCCTCTCTCTCATGCTCTTGATGTTTCGCGTGTTCTCTGAAGTAGTCGATGGTGAGAAATAAAGAAGAGAAGGAGAAACCTAATGAAATATTAAAATATATCAACGGCGACAAAACAAGGTCGTCGCTAAAAGTTTACTTTTAAAGTTGCCGCAAAAACTCAAGACTTTCAGCGGTAACTTTATGTCGCCCCTGAAAGTCTTACTTTAACCTAATGAATTTTAGAAATAATCCTCTTAAAAAAACAATGATATTTTTCCTCCAATAACTTCTTCAACTCATTAAGGAATTTTTATAAAAGTTTTTAAGCAAATGATAACCTCTAACTATTTTTATTGAATTTTCTAAGAAAATAAGCATTTAATTCTTAAAAAATATCTATTAAATCATTTGACTCTCTTTTGGGGAAATAAATTATTTCATAATTTTCTATACCCAAAAAATACTTATTTTATATTTTTTTCTTAATTTTTCTTAACCCTAAAATATTTTTAATGATTATTCTTTCATTTATTCTTTTTCAAAAATTTCACTTTTGAGACTTTTTAATTTCAAAAAAGCACTCTTAAACTCAATAATACTTTATAAATCCTTTTTATAAAAGTTGGGATGTTACATGAAATATAACAACAGAGAGCATATGTAACAGTAATTAAAAATGTATGCACGTATATATTTTACGTCTATTCTTTCTCCTTATCTCTCTCGCACACACATCTCCCTCTCTCTATCTCCTCCCCACATTGTCTCTAACACACACATACTAACTCTCACGCTCATTGACACATATTTACAATATCTCTCTCATACACATATCTCTACTTCATTTCCTTCTTTCACAGACATCACATTATTATTTATATAATCTTTCTTTACTACAATCACATGTGAAATTTCTTTATTTATTATTTAAAATGACATTATTCAATAATTTAATTCTATATATATTAGATCGTTGTTTAAAACCCCTTCAAATAGGGAAAATTGTATAAACACTTTTAGCGGCAACAAATACAAAAGTCGTTGCTAAATCCTACCTGTTGCGACGACAAAAAATTGTCGCCATAGAAACTATAGACTTTTTGCCGCGACACATGTTTGTCGCATCAGATACTATGACCTTCTACTGCGGCGATAATTAGTGTGGCTGCAGAAAAGTGTCGCCAAATTTTTTGAGTTTTTCAGCTTTTGCAGTGTCGCCGCTGAAAGTCTTACTTTCTGCAGCGACTTATTCAGCAGCGATTTTGTTGTCGCTGCAGAAAATCAGGACTTTCAGCCGTGACAGAAAAAGTATTTTTAGCGGCAACTTTTTGTGTCATCGTTGAAAAGTCATTGTCAAATCAATATTTTTTTTGAAGTGGATGTCATGCCAAGTTGATCCAAATACCTAGTGCTCACATGAAAAAAACCACACTATTATTTGAAGTTAAAAAAAATCCAAAATAAATAAAAAAGGAGAACAAGAAATGAGCTAAATTAAATGAGGGGTTAGTTAGAGTAGGACAAGAAGCCTTTGAAAGGTATGTGTGACACATGTTTGCCTCCAATATTATAAGGTCCCCCAGATTCCTTGAGCGGTTGAGCCCATGGTGCATACTGTTTCACACTTGTTGATATATCCTTGAATGTTTGAGAAACCTGACTTAGGAAAAATGGGTCTTGCACCTTGTTAATTAAAGTCTTGTCCACACCAACATTTATCATATAGATAGAATTAACATTTTCTCAAAAATGAACCAAACACAACTATATGCGTTCACAACTTGCCCTCTTTGTGCTTGCGGAATGCCCAAAAGAACAGAGAAAATAGACAAAAAAAGGTTAGTTAGTTCACGTTTATGCATATTTGCAATATCAAAAGTTCCATATGTTTGTACTTTTGGAAAGCACTAAACCCTAGTACTAGATAATAAACTCTTTTGAAAGAAGTTAATTTCATGAAACACTTGATAAGAACTAGAGAGTTATGTTGCTTACCAGCACCCAAATTGTAAATATGGTGGGTGACTCCATCAACAACATTAGGTGATGTATTCTGCAAGAAGCTATCAAACCATTACTTCTTATAGAAACCACCAGGGGCTCGCACCTGGGGTCTTTTAGCAGGATCGAGGTAAAACATATTCACTAATTTTCTAAATTCAGTAATATCCTTTGAATATTGCACACTCTTTATTCTAGCACCAATGCCATCTCCACATAGCTCATTTCCTGCCACAACTTAGACTTTGATCATAAATTACAAAGCACATTAACAAACTTTGAATTGAAATTCAAAGCAAAAACAAAAAAAACTTTGCCTTACCTAATTCACATGAATCAACTTTGTATCCTTTAGAAACAGTGTAAGCAATGAGGGTAGCAGCACTACGTGGGTTCCAATTACCTTCCCAGAGAATTTTGTCCTCCATGGAGAACATTCAACCCAAATGTGAGTTTCACTATACAATAACATCAACGCCATATTATAAGAATATATTTGAGATTGCACATATATACTTGCTCAGACAATTAGAAATCATGGTATGAAATGTTATGTGATTAGAATTAATGGAATATACCTGGTTTTATTGAATAAGTCATTGATTTGATCCCATCTAGTATGATTAAGGCATCCAGAGCTAAAACCAAACAAGCCATCTTAATTCTTTGTGAATCCTGGGCAATTTTTTGGATGTCTAAATCTGTACAACATTTGATCTTCTAATTATCCTCCTAATCTGATTCTTAGAGGGTCAAAAGCTGCACCAACAAACAAATTATCCATATAAACAATTTGATCTTTCAATGTACAGTAGTTAGTTTGCCATAGCTTAATTTTATTGGGAGGAGAATGGAAGAGAGGAAATTTCCAGGGGAATGAAAGAGAGAAAAAGAAAATGAATGGTAGGTTAACAATGATAAATTTTACTTTTTTTTACTATATTGAAATTCCATGCATTGAAATAAAAAATGAACGAATTTGGAAGATTAATTCATAATCCTATTTGTTTGAGAAGAATGGACTGAGCATCAAGTATGAAAGTTTCTTGGTCGAGGAATTTTCTTGAGAAAGAAAGTGGCATACCCTTCATAGCATTTATCAGAATTTTGTTATTCAAATCCTGCCAATATGGAAACAACAAAAGATACTTAATTATTTTTTATATTTAATATCAATACTAACTTTAAATAATTATATACCAGATTGAGAATGCCTGCATGTCCCCAAGGACATTGACCATAATCACACTTATCAAAAGGCTACCTATCTCATTTTGTTTTCAAAATAATATAACTATTCATTATTGGCTACTAAAATAAACTAAAGAATGAAACAATATTGTCTCTTTTATGAGTTGTTTTAACAAGATGGGTTGGAAAAGAAAATCCCCTCTCTTTAATGCTAAAATCGATCTGTCACTTTAGATATTAAATACCAAAATTAACTTACCCTTAATTATCATTGTCTTGGCAAAAAGAAAATTATCAATATAATGCCGGATCACCCAGATCTAAGTATAATATATGGCCAGGGGCAAATTATTTTTTGAAAATTCTTTGTAATATTGAGTTTCAATATTATGCCTGATTATTTAGAATTTTTAATTTTAATATGATTAAGTTGAACACACTTATAATCAATATAATTTTAAAGGTAATAGCACTTTAATGCCCATCGTTGTTTTTTATATATATACAAAAGAGACCTAATACACCTAAAATAAAGGAAACTAATCTATAAGGAGATTTAATCCAAAGCAATCATTGATTACAATTGCCTTCAAATAAAGAGGGCATGAATGTAACATTGTTGTATTCTTCAATCCTTCTTTAACCAAAGCATCAGCTAGTTGGTTCTGATCTCTAGCTATATATTGGATCTTCAACACCCAATTAAGATTCATGAGCTTATGTATCTGTAATACCAATAAACTACACTTATCCGATTTGAAATGTGTTAACACGTCTACCATATTTTTAGCATTGGATTTAAAAATAATATTTTTAAATTGTATATTCCAAGCTAGCTTAAATCCTAGACCGCATACTCCCATCGTTGTTCTTAGATACAGAAGTATAGAACCACTCTAATCAAGCCACTATCATGAATCTTGGGCTCTGTTATAACTACTGTTCATTTCTACAGTGCCAGCTAATATAAGTGATGGTTTGAATGTTAAGGCAGCATGTAATGTAAAATAAAGTTGCTTTTCTTTGCTTCAGTTCCCTTCAAATTGAGACATGTGAATGGGTTAGAAATACAATTATTTGAAGTGTATTCGATTCTTGAGAAGTATCACTTTATTGTAGTTATAGTTGAAACACTTGGAGAAACATCTTAATTCCCAAGTGCCTAGGTTTGCATTTGAGGGTAATAGACGACTTGCCTTGACCAATATTAGTACACTACTGCAAAAAATACTTTCTAAATCGGTTAAAAATTGTGATCTACATCGGACAATAACTGGTGTAGAAACGGACCTGTTTAGAAAGTGTATACTTTTTAAATCAGGCGGTTCACTGGTGTAGAAAGTGTAGAATTTAGACCGATCCCTTTTGAAATCCAACGTAGAATTTGCTAATGTTTACACTGGTTGAACATATCCCTTTTGAATGGTTTTATGAATTGTTTACACCGGTTGTGTTTTCACTCAGTGTAGATTAATGAATTGTTTACACCGAGTAGCATGTAATGTAAAATAAAGTTGCTTTCCTTTCCCTCAATTCCCTTCAAATTGAGACATGTGAATGGGTGAGAAATACAATTATTTGAAGTGTATTCGATTCTTGAGGAGTATCACTTTATTGTGGTTCTAGTCGAAATACTTGGAGAAACATCTTAGTTCATAGGTGCCTAAGTTTGCGTTTAAGGGTAATAGACGGCTTGCCTTGGCCAATATTAGTACACTACTGCAAAAAATGCTTTCTAAATCGGTTAAAATTTGTGATCTACATCGGACAATGACTGGTGTAGAAATAGACCGTTTAGAAAGTGTATAGTTTTTAAATCAGGCGGTTCACTGGTGTAGAACGTGTAGAATTTAGACCGATCCCTTTTGAAATCTAGCGTAGAATTTGCTAATGTCTATACTGGTTGAATAGATCCCTTTTGAATGGTTTTATGAATTGTTTACACCGGTTGTATTTTCACCCGGTGTAGATTAATGAATTGTTTACACCAGCTGTGTTTACACCTGGTGTATATTAATGAATTTTGTATACCTCACTATAAAGACAACTGATGTATATGTTATCATATTTACATATACTGTTTCTACTCCTATCGGTGTATATATTGTTTTATTAACCCCATCCCTTAAAGCTTCATGAATAAACTACCTAAATATACATACTAAAAGAGACATCAACAGAGGTAAAGTTCAAGATGCCAGAGACAGATCTTCAATTACTCATTACATTATTCATTTAATAAAATTCAATAAAAAATACAATCATTTGAACAGAAAAATAAGAAAATGTATTTTGGTAATAACAAATACTATTGAGAAGGAATAATTTGAACAAAAAAACTCAACCCAAATATTGCACAAGTCCTCAATATCTTGTTCAGAAAATTGGTCAGATTGATCAAACATTTTAAACATCAAATTCAAATAAAAGAAATTAAAGCATTACTAAGATATATTAAATTGACCAGAAATATATGAAATCATTAAAAACACAATTTACTTCTTGAGTTAGGTCAGTCCTATTTGACAAGATGATATTGATCATGTGTTTAACCATGTAGAAGCTGCACAAGTTGCTTTCTTTGGGTTGCCTTTGACTCTGTAATATTAACATGAACAAAATTATGTGGCATCAGCAAAAAACCTGTGTAGAGCTTAACACTTAATACTTTTATTACCTTTTGATATGATCTATTTAGGGTCTCTCACCAAATTAGCTTTCTTAAGACCCTTGCAATTGTAAACGTCCTCATAGCCCTATGACCAAAATTATGAACTTAATAACTATTTTATTACAAAGACCATATTTAATTTATTACAAATACCAGTATTCTGTAAAGAAGAAAGCTCACATGTTCATAATCTTTTTGGCATCAATCGATGGCTTGTAGTAGAGGTAGCATAAGAAGAAAATTTTATAAGTATGCTTACATAGTATGATCAATTGCCAATAGTTGCTGTAGAAAATAATTAAACAGTAATGATTATTAGCATTAAGAAAATACAAACCTAGTATGAAAAAAATTAAAATATTATTATTCTTACTCATACATATATTGTGCAAAGAAACAATCAATATCGGTTTCACCAATCCTCCTTGCAATGTACTCAAGTCTTGAAGATTGAGATGTCCCTTTTGAATAAATCTAAAATGGGCATAGGAATCCGAACTGACCTTATTTGCCCTTGGAAACTAACTTAGCTTACATGTACCTCCAGTTAATGCAAACACGATGTTAGTTAATGCAAACACTCAGCTTGCATGAATTTTGTTATTACATATATTTACATTTAAATTAGACTTACATTAAAAACACTTGGACGCACCCGGAGGTTAGTTCATTCCTAGGAGTGATAACCGATTTCACATATGCATGGTCAACAAATGTAGCAGCCCCCTTGTCACCCACAACTGAATCTATAGGTAACGCATCCACATGGAACGTTTTGTCATATGCTAATTGGATCACACGTTTTATGGAATTCAAATTGGGTGGTGTGGAAAGTTTACTTGGGGATGATGCGACATGATCCGAAACAAGATACTTTAGCCATAATATGAAAGTCCCATTTTCCTAACTCACAGTCTTCACCTCATCAGTCAGAATTGGGACAAGAGCATCTTCAAATATCACGTCTTCAACTGCTACTCTTAACTGATCATTCTGAATTTGGATGTAGTGGGCAGTTTCTCCTAAGATATGGATGGAACTATGTGCTACTAACCTTTTGATAGGATCCTCCACATCTAGATCACAAGGTTCAGCATCCTCTGACACCTTTTTGGCCATGCAACAGCTCCCTTTAGTGATAGGACGGGCTGCATGTGAGAGCATTTGAGTAGCACTTAGCTCCTATTGCCTTGATGTCAACATAGATAATATTTCTTCCTTGATCTTTGCCAATCCCTCTTATAATTGTGCCTAAATTGAAGCTTTTATATGTGCCTTAACCTCTGTTCAAGCTTCTTCCTTAGCATCTTCCCTCATGGTGGATAACAATGATTCTAGCTCTGCCCTCGGGACGCATGGAGAATGTCGTAGAGATACTCTAAAAAAATCTCTTATACTGACATATCGACCCACTCCCCTGACACGACCCCCATGCTCTTACTTGTTCATGGCAATAGTCAATATGTCATTCCATCTGACTTAAAGGAGCCATGGGCTTCTTGTTGTTTAAGATCAACCTATAATATAAAAAGAGCAAACATAAGAAATAATATAATTAGTTTACTAAAATAAAATAATACAAGTAGTACTTACAATTTTTGCCGCAATCATGCGAGCGTTATCGCTTGTAAATGCTACTCTTTTTTTGGTGAGCATACAACCATTTACTTTCACGACGTATTAGCGATGGGGAGCAAAAGTAACACTAGGATCAGACTCAGCAGCCTTTTTCTCTTGGCCCTTAACAAGTATCTTTCAGCCTTCGCGTAACCCCTTCGAGACATTGTGTGAGGGCATCATTCTTGAGAGCATGTTCAATGACTTTTGCTCTTTTTTCCTATAAGACTTGAAATAGTTAAAATTAATACATACAAAAGGAAGAAACATGGGAAATGCAATATTCCTTTTTCACAACGTATCAACTCACCATAGCTTTTGTAGTAGTCTGAAGCCTAACAAATTCTTCCCAAGTAGCTTCGTCAATGAATTGATACTTGCTGCATAGAGAAGGATGATGCTAACTATCTTTGTTCCAGTCATGCACATACTGATGAGCTAGTTGTGTCTTGAATTTCCTCCAATGCTTAGCGCAATAAGACAACGTCTTCTTCTTGAAGACTTCATTGTTGGGAACATCATGAGTGAGCTACAATAATTTCTATTGAAAGCAGAGTTATCAACAAATAGTTGTGTTTTTTGGTATCGGTATGCATACAAAATACAATAGGCAGTTCTTATACCCGGATAGAGTCCCAAATTTGATTCTTCATGCGATTATCAATAGCATCCCAAGTCTGTATGGCGATATTAGTCTTATTGTGTGCTAGGAGGCTAACATAACTTATGTACTTTGTCCTGTGTTCACCAATTGGGTTCTAATGTGTGTCAAAATCAATCGATAGTAATTTCCCTTCTATCATATCTTTCAAAATGTCTTTCAATCGCATCGCATTTATGCCCCTCCTTTGCTTAGAGTCGCTTGAAGTATCGCTAGCCTCATTCTGATTACCACTACCCCCATATTTCTATATACGCAATAACAAAAATAAATATGGTAAACAGAGAAGAACGACTGACCACAGGGAAATAAGTGCATGCATTTATCGATGGAAAGAAGTGCAAGCATTTATCATAGAAAATTACTAAACCTAGATTCAACGAACACGTAAAAGGCGAAGCATGTACACGAGAAAATAAGTATTCATAACACGTATATGACAAAGTATAACGAGAGTGAGAACAGAGAAGAATGACTAACCACAGCAAAGCAAGATGAAAACTACAGAGCACGACAACTGGTGTAATGATAGATGACGTAAAAACTAAGACTACATACAACCTGAGAAATAAGAAAAGAAGAGACACGCCAAGGGGCGGGCTTCGATAAAGTATTTTTATTTAAGACTTTTTACACCAGTTAACATTTAAATCTGGTGTAAAAATCATACTTTGAATATGAAATGACTAATATTTTGAAATTCAAAATAATTTCTACATCAAATAACATGTACAACCAGCGTAAAAAAGTTTTCATATCACTTTTTACACCAGATAACATATACAATCGGTTTAAATATTAGTTATTTTTTATAAACAATCCTTTATTAACCCATCACTTATAAGTTACAATAAAATAATATATGCAATCAGAACAATATACTTGTGCTATCATTACATCAAAAATATATGCAATCACATAAAAATCAATCAGAATCCACTTCTTCTTCATTCAATTTTGGTAAACCTACTGAAAATGAAGGGGTCTCACAAATTGAATCATTATCGTCAAAAACCCTTTTTCCTTATAAAGTGACAAACCATCTTTTATTTGCCAGATTAATGATATAAAACACTTGCTTTGCTTGATATGCCATAATGAAAGGCTCATTCTCGAAACTTGTACTTTTCAAATCAATCTGTATAAATCGTAACCGATCCACCATAACACCATTATTTATATTAGCCCACTTGCATTTGAACACGGGAACTGTGAATTTGGTGTAGTCCAACTCTAAAATCTCCTCAACGATGCCATAATAAGGGATAACTACTAATTTAGGATTGTTGTCTTTTGAACTAGAGAAGTGAATAGCTTAACCACTAACATAACACCACTATTATGTATGCTACTTTTATCATCTAGGGACTTAGTATAAAAGGAATATCCATTGATGTTAAATGAATTCTAACTTATCACATTAAATTCAGGACTACATGTCAACTATCTAACTAAATCAGATACACAATTATTATTTTTAACCTTCTGTGTGAACCAATGTGCCAAAGATTTATTGTGTTCTCTAATTAACATTTGCTCTTTTATTCTATAATTTTATTTTCGGCAAGCTCTTTATGATCAGCTATATAGTTTTGAACTTCATCAATATTATTCAAGATATGTAAGTGTATTTGTTGTAATTCATTACGATCAACACTCTTCACCGATATTCCGTATTGACCCCCTATTTGGCATAGGGTTAAACGAGACTAATAAGTCATACTTTAGACAGGTAGTGTTGACAAAAATCTATAACTTCTTCAAAAACCTATTTTTCAACAATGGATACCTCGGGTCGACTTGGATTCTTCATGTACCTTTTAAGGATTTTCATGTACCTTTTAAGAATTTTCATCTATCTTTCAAATGGGTACATCCATCATAAGTATACAGGGTCACACAATTTTATCTCTCACACTAGATGAACGATAAGGTATACCATGATGTCAAAAAAGCCTATAAGAAACAGTTTTTCAAATTGGCATAAAATAACATAACCCTCGTGCTCCAATTTATCCAACTTTTCAGTCTCAAAGACTTTGTCACATATAGCATTGAAGAAGAAGCAAAGTTGGGTTATAATATGTCTCAAATCATCTTGTAGGATTCCTCAAATAGCTACTGGGAGTAATTGTTGCATCAAGGCATAACAATCATGAGACTTTTAGCCTACTAATATCAAATCTTTCATTGACACAATCTTCTTAAGATTAGATGAGTACCCAGAGGGAACTTTGATTCCTTGTAAATATTCACAAATACTTCTTCTCTCATCCTTGGACAAAATATTAATATATTCAACATAATAACTCCCTTAACCATTTGGCTTTGGATGTAAATCCTCACATATTCCCATTTCTTGCAAATCTAATCTTGCTTTCAAATCGTCTTTGGAACTACCATGTTGGTTGAGAAGTGTTTCAAAAATGCTATTACACACATTTTTCTCCACATGCATGACATCGATACAATGCCTTACCTGAAGATGCTAATACGGAAGCTTAAAGAAGACATATCTTTTTTCCATATATTTTTCTCACTTTTCTTGGTAGTCTTATTGAAAGTAATGTTGATGTCTTTTACCTTTTCATAAACTTGTTCTCCTGTCAATAGCTTCAGAGTATTTTCAAATTCTTGGCCACCAAAACATTTTTTCTTCAATCGATGGTATGGGTGGCCTTGTTTTAGAAATTTCATATAACTTAGATAGACTGTCTTTCTTCCATGACGAAGTTGATAGTAGCAAGTCCCCTCCTCACATATGGGACATGCTTTATAGCCCTTAACACTATATCCTGACAAATTTCTATATGCAAGAAAGTCATTAATTGTACAAAAGATCATGGCCCTCATATTGAATACCTCCTTCTAAATAGCATAAAAAAAATCCATGCCTTCTCAAAGCTTCTTCAAATCTTCAATCAAGGGCATTAGGTAAATGTATATGTTATTTTCCAGTTGTTTTGGTCCTAAGATCAACATAGATAACATTATATACTTGCGTCTTATACACAACAAGAGAGATAAGTTGTAAACTACTAAGAAGATGGGCCATGAACTATGTATACTACTTAAGCTACCATAAGGGTTCATGCCATCTGTACTGAGTCCAAACCTTAGGTTTTGTGGTTCCTTGCCAAACTCGAGAAATAAGTCATCAATCTTCTTCAATTGCAAATAATCGGCCGGATGATGAAGTTTTCCATCACAAATCATTTCAGTCGCATGCCATAACATTTTTTTTGCATCATCTTCATTAGCAAAAAGTCGCTTAAACCTTAGTATAATTGAAAGATACCATAACACCTTTGCAGGAAACTTATTTGATTTGTACATTGGTGTCTTACATATTGGACATTTCTCCTTATCTTCAACATCTTTCCTATACAATATGCAATCATTTAGGCATACATGAATCTTTTTATACTGCATGCCTAAAGGATATATTATTTTTTTAGCATCATAGTGGTGTTTGGTAACACATTTTCTTCTGAAAGCATGTCTTGCAACAACTCAAGCAATTCTGAAAAACCTCTATCACTCCACCCATGCCGTGCTTTCACACTTAACAAGCTCAACCCCATATTCAAAAGGTTATATTTTCTACACCTTGGGTATAGAGGATTTTCTGCATCATTGCACATATACCATATGCATGTGATCGCATAAAAGTATCATCTCCAATATCACGAATCATGTCCTCTACCCGATCATCAGTATCCATGTTATCATCAAATGTCTGTTCCAACTGTTCAGATGCACTCGACTTTTCCATATTTCACCATGCCATATCCATACTGTGTAACTCTTGCAAAATCCCTCACAAATTAGATGAGTATACATATCTGCAGAACTTTATTTTCTCTCATTCAAATAACTCACATAAAGACAATAAAACCTTCCATTGTCATTATC
The DNA here is from genome assembly GCA_037074615.1 of Leucaena leucocephala. Classification (NCBI taxonomy): domain Eukaryota; kingdom Viridiplantae; phylum Streptophyta; class Magnoliopsida; order Fabales; family Fabaceae; genus Leucaena; species Leucaena leucocephala. Next base: position 10,845,916 of record CM073563.1, on the reverse strand, counting down.
ACCATTTTGTTTAGCAAAATCTAAAAACTCATTTCCATTGTTCATTTAGTATTTATCCAACTACGATCTATATTTGTGGAAGACTAAAAAACTATGAAAATAGAAAACAAGAAAACCTAGCTTGCAGTAATGAATCGAATGAAACAAGTAAATGACAGCAATAAATCCAGCACAAATAACAGAGGTACTGCCAGTAGTACATAAATCTCCAGTTCTCGAGACAAGGAGTTCAAAACAAAACTCACCGACTGTGAAGGGTCGAGAAGACTTAAACGCACAAATAAGTGAAAATGATATATGGGAGGCACGAAGAGGCTTTTGATTAAATTAAAGAGTATTTCGTAAGCAAATCTACACGGGATAAAATGCCACCGGTGTAGAAATAACTTTTTTTAAACTGGTCATGATATTCTACACCGAACATGGATATATCTGGTTTCAAGCTGTTGTATTTTTTTTTTTTGCAAAATAAAATAACATATCATCAAAACAAGAAACTTCATTCATTCAGCTTTACTAATGACTTTACATCAAAAGTATGAAATTTTCAAACACAATATCTATCAGAATATAAAATATATTCTCTCCTTTTGTCATTAAGTACAAAAAATAAAATAGGAGGGGTAGCAGATAAAGGTTGTAGGGTTTCACTACTCATCAGACTCGGAGGTCTGGGATTCATCAGAGTGGGTAAGATTAACAGGATGATTGAAGCTATCATGTTGTTGATGGCGTGAACTTCTGAGTGGAAAGCTCTGAAATTGTCTTTTAGTCTAGTAACTTTCTCAAACAGTTCTTCCACTGAGTCCTCCAGAGCATTGAAGCACATGATCAGTTCCTCAAGGTACTCCATCAGAGTGACAACCAGGGAAGGAGGAGAAGGAACTGCAAGGTGAGGGTCAGGATGTTTGTCTTCAAAATCTTCTCTGTTTCTTTTGTGCGAAGGAAAAGGAGGTGTGCATGAGGAAGAAGCCATTGGTACGTTCAGATAGAAGGAAAGAAAATAAAATAGAGATAAACTGATGAGATAAAAGTACTAATCATATGAATGGTATACATATGGTTGAGGAATAAGAACAATTTCAGAAAATAATATCGAAAAATGCCATTGACATCCTATTATAATAAGTACAAACGTTGAGAACCGAAAAAGTAAAATGAATGGCCTGAGAAGTTATAGAGAAAAGAAGCGAGAAAACCTAGACAGAAAACTGAAGAGTCATAATAGAAAGTATATTTAACACCGGTTATATATATTTTACTCCAGTTCAATATAAATCCGGTGTTAATATTTTATCTTATTTACAAAAATACCATCTTTCATTTGTTCTAAAAGCTTCTCTGCAAGGTATAAAGAAGTTAAAGAAAATAAGCGGTAAAGCATAGATAGAAAACTAAAGAGTCAGAATAGATAATATATTTAACATCGGTTCAATTTAAATCTGGTGTAAATATTTTGTCTTATTTATAAAAATAACATATTTTATTTGTTCTCAAAATTTCTCCGTAAGGTCTGAAGAAGTTAAAAAAAAGAAGTGGGAAAGCATAGACAAGAAACTGAAGAGTCAGAATATGACGGAGTTAATCTATACCTATTAATATTAGTATCTGGCGTAATAATTATAGTTTATACTGGTGACGTGTTAATATAATGTAACTATTTTATCTTATTTACAAAAATATCACTAATCATATTTTTTAAAATGTATCTTCATTCTTTTATCTTTTCCACTGGGGATGCCTTGCGAATTTTTTCTCAAAAAAAAAATTAATGAAATAGTAGTAGTAATTACATGGAAATAAAATCTCTCCGCGCACCGCGCGGGGGAGGCCTTGCTAGTAGGATCATATAGTGGTTTAAATAGCAATTTTGTCTTATAATTCTTCTGAGTTAAGAAGTAATTTTAACAATAAAATTTTATGTTATGAGAATTTACCATCACAAAGATGATCATTTAGAAAGTGAGCAATTTTGTCATGCCGTTAAAAGCTTCAAATGTCTGTTAGTGGGTCCCACCTAATGGTATCCACGTGTCACTTCCCTCCCTCTCCTCCATCACCCCTCTCACCGTCTCTCTTCCTTCTCTGACCGGTGGCATGGTAGTGCTAATTGATGAGGGCGGCAACAACACAAAGATGACGACGACGTTCCATCTATGACGGTGGAGGATGGCAAACCTTCTCCATCTTTATCTTTTTCTTCGTCAAAACAAGATGGAAGAAGAGCCCCAATATCAGCAAGAACGGTCAGCGAAAAGCCTGGTGATGATCAACCTCTGCAAGGGTAACACTCGACTATCGTTTGTCGACCAAAATTGTCGTTGATCACCTCTTCCGCTTCAACATCGACAATCATTACCTGATTTTGCTCTATTAGCGTTCGATTAGAAGGAGGAAGAGATTGCTAGGATGCAAGAGAAGTACGATGGTGACACCTGGAAGATCTAGAGACTACTCTCCAGTCATGAGTTCAACACTAGATCTATCTTCAAATCCTTCCAAATCGTTGTTGACAGCGAGCTCTTTGACCGCCTCATCCCCATTCTCTCCTTCGTCACTATCGCAAGTCCATTGTTCTTGATTTCTATCAGATTTTTCAGCTGTGAACATTATGATCATGAACTTCTCCGATCTCTGAATCTTTGAAGTTGTGTGCAGACACGTGAGCCATGGGAGCTTGAGGTTCAAAACATTGGCAAAAGCTGTGGAGTTGTTGAGAGAGGTTGAAGAGAGAGGACCCAAGAAGGCTTCTCTCCATGTACTGGAGAAAGCTTGAACCTTGAAGAAAGGATTGGAGAAGGCGTGACTCATGAGGGAAGGGCAAGAATGAGTTGGAAAAATGTGATTGGGGATTATTTGGATAAAAGGGCAAAAAGTTATTGCAAGGCACGTGTCAACATAACATCACACACTGACTAGGGTCCCGCCATAAATAAAGTTATCGACGTTTGTTATTTAAAAATTTTATGTGTAATTTAGCATGGGATGGAATTGAGATATGAGAAATAAAAATAAAAATATAATTAAATATTTTTTTAATATTATAGAATTTAGTTTTATTTTTATTTTTATTTTTAATATTTTATTTTATTTTAATTCTATTTAAAAAATTAAGAATTGAGATTAATTTTATTAAAATAAAATATTTTAAATTATTTTATTACAACTAAAAAAATAAAAATTATTAATAATAGTAAATAAGTCTTTTTATTCTACTTATATCTATTTTTTAAAATATATATATATTAGTTACATACTTATTTCTATTTTATTAAATAAATTTTAAAAGATAATATCCAATTTAATTTAATTTTTATTTTTACTCTCATACAAAATAGCAGCGTAAAATTTTATAGTGTTAGATATATAAAATTTTATTATTAAAATTGCACATTTATCTTGTTTTTTATTATGTAAAGTGGACATTTACCTTGTATTTGTATTCAGCACAAATTTGACCTATTTTTAATTTCTAGTATTTAACATTCTCCAATTTTATCATCTTCATTCCTTTTCCTAAGACACAAATCCCTTGTAAAGCCCTACAAACCTCTTTAACAAACTTCAGCGTATGATTGAAGAAAGTGATTCGCAGAATTGTATGGATTCTCCATTCGCTCATCTCTACACGCAAGACATTGCTTCCAGAGGCATTAATCTAATGGTGGCTGAACTGAATAAATCAAATTATGATTAAAATATACAGAAATATTTATATAATTAATTAGATTAAAAAAATTAATTAATATAATATAATATTTTAAAATACTCTAATCATTTTTCGTAACTCTATTAGAAAATTATTTAATCTGATATTAATAAGAATAATTTAAAAAAATTAATAAATATATAAAATAAATTTTATATTTAAAATTAAAATTAACTCTCTAATTAAATATTATATTAAGAATTAGAAAAATATAATTTTTTTAAAAAAATAAGATTTTAAAACATTAATCTATAAATAAATCAAGCAGTAGCACATATAATCTAATAAAATAAATTTATTAAAACATAAATATAAAAAAATATTATCTTTTTAAATTAAAATAATATCATATCTTTTAACAATACTAACATCAAAAAAGTACATGTTTATCCGCTAACATAATAAAATTAAATAATTAATAAAGTTTAGTATAATTGATAAATAATTAAATTTTTTAAATATAATATTTTAAAATTAAAGATTAATATCAAGGCTAAAATTGTTTAGGATAGATTTGACTAAATTAAAAAAAATGTGAAAAAGATAATTGCGTGTAAAATGGTTTTCTAAATATCGAATATACCAAATCTGTCCCCGTCCCAGACCTTCTCATCTTTGCCTTATCCCGAGCTGGTCAAATATACTATCATCTCGACTTCCTTCCACGAGATCACTGATCGCTGAATAATACTGTAAGAAAAATGGTGCCTCGCATGCTTCTTCTCATCTTCTTCATCTTCTTCTTCGACCCTTCCTTCCAATCCCAGGTCGAGATCTCTCTAAACTCAACCACTTTGTCCAAATCCGGCGACTCCGTCCTGATCAAATGGTCCGGCGTCGACTCCCCCTCCGACCTTGATTGGCTCGGCATATACTCTCCTGCTGACTCTCCCAACGATCAATTCATCGGCTACGTCTTCCTCTCCAAATCACCCACTTGGAAATCCGGGTCGGGCTCCATTTCCCTCCCTCTAGTCAATCTCCGATCCAGCTACTCCTTACGGATCTTCCGCTGGACCCAATCTGAGGTTGACCGGACTCGCCTTGATGAAGACCACAACCCTTTGCCCGGCACGGCGCACCTCCTGGCCTCTTCTGAGGTGGTCTCGTTTCAGTCGGGTCGTGGGCCGGAGCAGATTCATTTGGCCTTCACAGACAATGATGATGAGATGAGGGTCGTGTACATCACGGAGGATGCGAGGGAGACGTATGTGAGTTATGGGGAGAGAGAGGGGAAGTTAGATTCTACAGCGATAGCGCGTGTAAGAAGGTATGAGAGGGAGCACATGTGCGACGCGCCGGCGAACGGAAGCATCGGTTGGCGTGATCCGGGGTATATACATGACGCGGTTATGGCAAACTTGAAGAAAGGAGTGAGATATTATTACAAGGTAAACTACAACCATGATGCATTTGTGGGATTGAATCTATTGATTTCTAAGGATTTTGATCTTGTATTCACTGTGTTTACCACTTGGTTGTTCTGTTTTGTTTAATTTTTTGGCTGTTGAGCTTGATACTGTAAAGCTGCTATTTTGAGTTATACTCTATCTTAACTGCCAATTTGTAATTTGCTTAACTTCCTACGCCTCAACCAGCCTCGTTCCTTTTTTAAATCGTCCTTCTTAGTCCCTTTTTTTAATTTTCCTTCTCAGGGAATTTCTCAACAGTGCATGCTCTATTGTATACTAAATTGGTTAAGTCTGAAGTCTTATTGGTAAGTAGTGTCACTTTTTGTTGGTCACTTTGATAGACTGATTGATTTACAATTGACTGTGGTGCTTCAGTGGTGGCTCTTGAACTTTATATTGCTAAACTATGCACCTGAGCTTTAATTCCTTTGTCTGTTATATATATATATATGTTAACTTTTTCCTTGGTTACCTAGTAGATAGATGCCTCTAGTTGGTTACTTTGATCATAGACTCATTTATTGACACTTGGTTGTGGTACTTCAATGCTGGTTTTCGGACATGGAATTGCAAAGCTGCTGTGTTTGAGTTTCATTTATTGACGTACATTTTGATTATTTTCCTTTTGATTTGTCAATAGAATAGTATTACTTAAACATCTGGAATACTTGTATGTTTTCTAGTCTCTTTTGTAAGTTTTCCCTTTTTCTGGTATTTTTAAGAATTCCACTCATTTATCCATTGTTGGTTCTCCCATATATTTACTTCTGTGATATATGATTAGTTTGGCTCATTTTTCTTTTCACTTTTAAAACCAAACTATTTTAATCTTGCTCAGAATTAGTTGAATCACATAAAGTAGTAGCGCATTGACCATTCTAGCTAGAAAGCCTATGTCATCTACTCTTGAGATCATCATCTGCTTCTTACCAGGTTGGAAATGATTATGGAGGTTGGAGTGAAACTCACAGCTTTGTGTCAAGGAATGGTGACTCCGATGAAACAATAGCTTTCCTCTTTGGTGACATGGGAACTGCTACTCCTTACAATACATTTCTGCGTACACAAGCGGAAAGCATATCAACAATGAAGTGGATCCTCCGTGATATCAAAGCTCTTGGTGATAAGCCAGCATTCATCTCCCACATTGGAGACATTAGCTATGCCAGAGGATACTCATGGTTGTGGGACCATTTTTTCACTCAAATTGAACCAGTTGCAGCCAAAATGGCATACCATGTTTGCATTGGTAATCATGAGTATAACTGGCCCTTACAGCCATTTAAACCTGATTGGGCTAATTATCGAAGAGACGGTGGTGGTGAGTGTGGTGTACCCTACAGTCTAAGGTTCAATATGCCTGGAAACTCTGAGGAACCCACCGGAACTGAAGCCCCAGCAACTCAGAACCTTTATTACTCATTCGATATGGGAGCAATACATTTTGTGTACTTCTCAACCGAGACCAATTTCCTTCCTGGAAGCAGTCAGTATAACTTTTTAAAGCATGATTTGGAATCAGTTGATAGGGATAAGACTCCTTTTGTAATAGTCCAAGGGCACCGACCCATGTACACAACAAGTAATGAATTTAGAGATGCTGGATTGAGAGCAAAGATGCTGGAGCACTTGGAACCTTTGTTGGTGAAAAACAATGTGACCATAGCTTTATGGGGTCATGTTCATAGATACGAGAGATTTTGTCCTCTGAACAACTTCACTTGTAGTAACAGTGTGAGTCAAAAAGGGGAGAACTCAGAAGCATATACTGTTCATATTGTAATTGGCATGGGAGGACAAGATTGGCAACCCATCTGGGAACCCAGACCTGACCACCCTACGGACCCGATCTATCCCCAACCAGAAAGGTCTCAGTACCGTGGGGGTGAGTTTGGGTACACCAGATTGTTCGCTACGAAAGAGAAGCTCGTGCTTTCTTATGTTGGGAACCATGATGGTGAGGTGCATGATATGGTGGAAATTCTAGCATCTGGAGAAGTTGTCAGTGGTGGTACCAAAGAAAGAAGTGAATGGACATTTTCAAGGTATGCTAAAGCAGGAAGTGTGGTGATACTTGGGGCCCTCATAGGCTACCTTCTTGGTTGGTTATCACATGGCAAGAAGAAGTCTGAAGCCAGAGTTAATTGGACTCCTGTGAAAACTGAGGAACCATAAAACCATAAAATTTTGCGTGAAGGTAAAATGACAAATTCTAAGGCAGATATTTTCTGAAGAACTTAAGCCACTTGTGGGATTACTTCGAGGGATACATGTTACATCTGTAACTTGGGATGATTGGATCCACTGTTCTATTCTGTTGATAGATACAAGTTCCAGAGGTGTAAGATGAGATGATGCTGATGTGAATTGCACACCGATAAATTATGCTGATGTAAATATATTCTTATTTATTATGGTCCTTATTTTACTTGAAATAGCCTCGTTTTTTATTCAAATGCCCTTATTTTACTAGCTTCTTATTGAATATATTTCAAAAGTGAATAATACCACGGGTAGCAGAATGCTGTATTGCTGAAAACCATTCTGCAGGAATTAGTATTGCATTTCCTTTGGACAAGACTTTACATGCAGTTTCTAAGTTATTGTCATCATAAATGTATATACACACCCTCCTGTCCAATATATACAAGACATTTTCTATAAGCTACTCTTTTGTCCAAAATGTAGGACACTTTCTACTTTTAAAAATTGTTTTTCCAATTATGCCCTTGAGGGAGAGTAGAGCATTATTGGTCAGCTTTTTAATCATTGAGGATTCTCATTTTCATTCTAGGATTGGTTGTCCCACATGTGACGTGCTGTGGATGTGAATTCTCAACATGAATAATCCCTTTAATTTACTAATTCTTTAATTTTGTAGGTGATAGTTGGGATTAAGGGTAAAAGTGGGAAGACATGTCAATTTTTTGAGATTAAGGAAAAACTGAATTTTCTTAATATGTACCAGTCTTTAATATATGATATAATTTAAAAATTAATATTAGTTCTAAATATAAGTTTATTTCTTATAGTTATTTATTTTTTTAAATTGTCCTTATTGATACCTCATTGATAATATTCAAGAGAGGGAGAAACATAATTAAGGGAGATGATTAGGGTGTTTTAGAAAAATATATTATATTAATTAATTTAATGAATTTATTTATTTTAATTAAATTAGTTAAATATGTTTTATATTAAGAATTAGAAGAATATAAATATAGTTTATTAGTTACAAGTGTCTAATGTATTGGACTAGAGGAAGTATTAGTTAAAAATCTAACTAATGAGTATACCAAAAACCCCTAAAAAATGAGCTTTTTTCACTTGGTATACAGGTAGCTAAATTAATGGGTCTAGTGAGATCATGAAGCCTAAGAAATAAATCATTTATGAATTGGAAACAGAGAAATTTGCTATAGATAATACATATGTACATATGTAGATAGATTGAAGGAATTTACGTACAAGAAGAATATACATCTTAATTGAGAGGACGATTTACACAACTCCAAAAAGGAAGGGGAAAATACATTAAGTTGTACAAAAACAAAATCTGAGCAGAAAATTTAATATCAAAGACAAATCATAATCAATATCCCGGGGAAAAACGAATCAAAAAACACCATTACAAGGGGAAAAGAAACTTCAATACCTTCCTCAAAATATGCTAACTTGCTAGCAGTTTGCGAGCACGCTGGTTGGCACCTTTAACTCGAGAATTCAGTTCATCCACATCATCACTAAGATGATCAAGAGCTTTATTTTGCCTTCGATAAACCATTTAGTGGACAAAGCATGAGTCTGATTATATTAATGTGTAATTTGTATATGGCATTTTAATACGATTTCCTACATGTTCATATAACCAGACACATTTGTAAAACAAACATCTGAACTCAGCTGTATTATAATTAGGCCAACTTTTTGTCCAAACCCAACCATTAGAGTATCAGACTTAAAATAGGGAATCCATGCCCAAATCAAGCATGGTTACGCCTGGGTAGTCTAAAAAACCAAGTTTGACATTCAATACTATTAGGTTAAATTTGAGCATTGTTGAATCCAATTAATGGTAGCTATTGTAAGGTAATTTTTCCAATCCACAAGATTTAAGTCATTGAACTTACTTAAAGAGAATCAAGTCCCTTCCATTCAATCAACTATCATGGGGGTGAGGTAATAATGGTTGAGCATGCATTAATGAGCATTTCAATTGAAAAATTAACCTGTCAAACTAACACATAATAAATTTTACTTTTATATTTCTAACAAAACTCAATTCTATGACCACAAACACTATGTAATGTTAGGGATTGTTGATAACTAAGCACTAAAAAGGACTTTAGGAGTATAACATCATAACACAGATTTTACCTGTCAAGTTCAGTTCCCATATCAACTGCTATCCCCTTTAAATCACCCAAGATATTACTCAGATCATCGAGGGCGTCATCTTGCTTGTTCTTCTCCATCTGTGTGAAAATCATTTGTGGTATATCCCAAAAGAAGAAGTTGCTTCACAAATCATAACCAATATGTTAACAGGCTTATATGCCATGAGGAATGCATACCTCAATTTTTTGATATGCATCTGCTGGTTCAGAAGTTGTTTTAGAAGCTGCCTTTCCTTTACCATCATTTAGGCCTAACTTTTCCTTCTCTTCCTTATGCTTCTTTTCATTTGTCTTAGATGGCTTGTCTGTTCAGATAACAAGCATTAAATTTCATCATATTGTCATGTTTTTAGCAAAACCTCATAATGCATCACATGATTTACTTTCAACTAAATTCATGTCAGATGATATTGTCTTGGAATGCATACCCAGGTCCGGTGTGGATTTCAGATGACATTTGATTTCAAATGCGTCACATTATTTACTCTCAACTAAATTTATGTCAATAGCTAAAAATATGATTAATTGAATGACAAAATAAAATATTCAAAACAAATCACATTATTTACTTTCCTTAATTATGTGCTATTGATCCCTGTACAATATGCATCAGGACCTATTCTAGTTTACTTGTGATATATATAAAAGGACAACTAGATATGTGAAACTCCTACTATACAGAGTCTCTGGTAAAACAAAATAAATGTCACTGTTTATTTACTATGTTTTAGGATTCCGTGTTTTTATCCTCACACAATGCCTATAGAGCTATTCTTGTTTACTAAGTAAAAAAACAAAAAGCTAGTGTTAGGACATTATTTTCTTTTGTCATATCTGAATGTTAAGGAATTCATGGATAAGATTTTGGAATCATGAGGTACACTGAAGAAATTAGACATGAAGACTTAAGAAGAAAACCTGGTGTAATTACAGGGCCTTTAATCTCCTTGGTCTTCTTTGGCCTCCAAGGCATAGAGAACATGCCTCCAAGATTGTTCAACAGTTTTTCACCCTAATGAACAGAATGTATGTTTGAAATAATATTACAATCTATTGAAAAGAAAGCCAGGAAACAAAAGGAACAACACTACACAAAGTACTAAATTTCAGCAGTTCTATAGCCATAAATCAAAATTTGGCTTAACACATCAAAATCCTTCTTAGACTTCAACCTCCTCACAGCTTGTTGTATCATCACTAAACTGTATAAAGCTTGTTATTAACCTTGGTAGAGGTGACTTTTATTTAAACTGATTTTTACAAATTAAAGTTGGGGTAAAAGTTAGATAGTATGATGTTATTGATGTTTGGATAGATTTTTTTTCAAAAAGTCAGTTGGGTGCTTTAGAGTAATTTTATAGTCGGACGTTTTTAGAGTAATTTTAGTTTTTTGTAACTCAATCAAGTAAGAGGGATTATGCTTTTGAAGCCAAACAAATGAGAGGGATTATGCATTTTCACTTCCCCGCGTGTGTGAACAGTTCATACACCGTAACACGTTAACAAATGGCTTTACACTAAAGGTAACTTTTTTGTCGAAGCTCTTCTGTTTAAAAGCCATTCCAAACATTACTAAATGGCCCAAAACAACTTTTGGGAAGAAAAAAATTCTTTTGAGGTGGCACAGCGTGAATCCAAACAAAGTCATAGTGTTCTAGGACTAACAGATTAAATTCCCAGTTAACATGCAAATGATTCATCGAAACAAACACTCAAGAAACTGCATATAATCTAATCAATATGGAAACAAAATTTACCCGACTCAAATCCTTCTCTGTCTCAACAATCATATTGTGGGTCCTATGAATTTGCTCACCCTGCTGGTGAAGCATGTCAAGGGTCTTTGTAGCATCCCCTCTGATGTCCTCAGCTATCCTCAGACAATTATTAACATCCTTTGTTGTCTCTTCAGACTTATACACAGCATAGTTTTCCAGCTCTTGGACACTCTGGTTCTCTAGGCCCCCAGAGTCTTTGAAATCATTATTGTACCTGTTTTTAGCAGCAGCCGAGGTAGATGATGAAGTGGCAGATGCCTTTCTTCCTCTTCCCCAATCATCGTCGTCATCGTCATCAAAGTAGTTTCCTTTGGATTTTGGTGCTGGGACAGGTTCTGAAGTTGTTCTTCTTTCTGGCTTAAGGGTTGTCTCAGGAGTGGAAGATACTGTACCAGCAGAGTTCTCCTCCTTTGGGGCTGCTTTCATAAACCCAAACATTTTCACAAACAGTTACAGAACCAACACTTTCTCTAAAAGCCTGAAAATAAACACAAAACCGCAATGCAATTAATTAATAAGAAACTGCCAAAGAATCATAATTAAAAACTGTGCTTAAAAAGAACAGCACACGATAAAGATTCATGATGTGAGATTCTCAAGATTCTTAATATTCCACCAAAAATCATGTGTCTGGGCAACAATGAAATCCTTCTAACATTAAATATCTTCATACCCAAGATATTCTAAAATGACGGTGCACTAGATGGCTCAAGAAACATAATCTCTAGAGAAACCCATGATAATAATCAGAAATAAATTGATAAAAATTTTGTACTAGAAGTTGATCCTTGATCGCTAAGAAACTCAAGGGTGGATGAGGAAAATGTAGATAAACTCATCAACTTTAATATTACGAGTTTTTAAACTCCTCAACGAAATCGAAATGCACATGTGTATTGAATCAGACCAAGTAAGAACAATGAAAGTAACGGAACCCGTTATTCAGAAACATCTAAGAACAATCAAAATCATAGAACAAGATACAATTGAAAGAACCTTAAGGGAAATGAAAATGCAGAGAAAGAAGTTTTCGAGTACCTGAAATCTGGAGGGAATAAGAACAAAAGCAAGTAGAAATTGGCTTATATATCGAACACAAACCCATGACCAAATCGAACGATGGGTTTGTGTACAAGAGGTAGGAAGGAGACAGATTAAGCAACAAGATAAAAATGAAGAAAATTCAAGAATAGATGAGAATTAAGCAGAACATTAAAAAGAAGAGAAATTGAATGAGATGTAAGAATCCGCGGAAAATTTTCCAAACCATCCCTGTAAAATTGTACTCGTGACAAATTAAGGCCCTCTTGAACATTTGTCTTTCTTTGGAAATAAACTTTCCTTACAAACTAATTCTCTCAAAACATATTGTCAAAATAAATTTTATCTCTCTTACTAATTTTTTTATATATACGGCTTAATTTGAACACAAAATATCATATTTAAAAAATCTAACTATCTATCAGCTATATCAAACTTTATTAATTTTTCTCTTATTTTATTTTTTTATTATAAATGCACTAATTTGGTATTCACTCTATTCTCCTTTATAAATGATTTTTGGATTGTGTCTTTAGCTATGATAGTGAGGAATCCCTGGATCATATTTTCTTTTTATGTCCCTTGGCTAGATCTTTATGGTTTGAATGTTTTAATATTAGACCACTAAATCTAGACCTATATGGATAACTAGATTGGCTGATCGCATTGCTGCTTCACTTGTTTCAGAATCAGCACCTTTCCATCATTCTTAAAATCATTCGTATGCTTGGAATTATATGGAAAGCTAGGAATTCAGCATTGCATAATGGTGTTCTGGTAGGCCACTGTACCCTCTTGGAAGAGATAAATGGAATTCTTAATCTCTCGTCTATGGCATTTGCAAACTCTATCATAGTGCTATCAAATTCAAATGCAACACCTACGGGTATACCTTGTCGATTCAATCCATGTGTATGGGACATCTTCCTACACAAATTTAAGAAATCCAGATTTCACTTCTGTCAAAGCTATATATGCTTTCAAGAATTTCCTCTCATCGAATTCATTTCGAACAACCAAGCTACACCTGGTCTGCCTATCTCGGTTAAATGTCACCATGCCTCCCTTATATGGATTCACAAATCCAATATCCTGTTTGACTATCCAGGATGACACCTTAATGTCAATTGTATTTGTCACTGGATTCATTGACTTTGCAAAATATTCAAATAGGATGTCTTCAATAATTTATTCTAGGATTACACATTTTCCTTCTTTTGTAGTTCATGTTATATTTTCTGACGCTTATTTTAGGACTTTTGTTAATGTTGTATGTTCTATGTTTTTTAGTTCTTGGTAAGATTGCTCTTAAATAATGTCATTTTGTCTTTTTATAAAAAAAATTATTATTTACTTTTATAAAAAATAATAGTACTTAAAAAATAGATTGAAATTCGACTTCTATTAAACAAAATTATTTTTTCATCTAAAACTAGGCAATATTATCAATTAACAAATAGTAGCACAAAAAAACTTTCGAAATACAATTAAAAACATTTTTGTTTCAATAAAATTGTAATTTTATTTATAAATATGTTTTTAAAATTGTATTTTAATATTACTTATATTGTTTCAAAATAATAAATCTAATTATTTCTAAATTTCGTGAAAGTAAGACAATGTTTATATTCTTGGTGCAAAACAAATAAACTTATGTCTAAACCAATAAAATTAAAATTGTAATTTTATTTAAAAATAGGACAAATTGATGCACTGGTTTAAAACTTAATGGTCTAATTCGAGTTGAGTTGAGTCAACCTAATTGTGATTAAAATATTATAATTTAATTTAAATATTAACAGAATATTATCTATATAACTATGAAAAAATAATATTTAAATAAAAGCATTAATCTACAAATAAACAAAATATATATGCATAAAATACATATATTTCAATAAAATAGAATTATTAGAACACAAATATGATAGATTAATTGTTTAGTCTTTTTTTAACAAAAAAAACTCAAAGCGGCACCGTTTCAAGTTCAACAATGAGAAAAAACTATATAAAATCTAAAATGACTAATCCGTCCAATCTATTAGGTTATGGGGAGTTAATCCCAAGTTAAACGGGTTGATCATAAGTCAATTATTTCCCAATTTAGTTAATTGATCATACTGATTAAGGGATTGATTTACCAAGTGATCATCATGACGATGTAATTCCTTCAATCTCAATACTATCCTCTCATATCAATCTCATCTCTTGTTGATTTTCTATTGTCAAGACATTTTTAACCCCAAAAAAGAAATCTCAATCAATGATTCAAGTGACCCATCCCCAAACACAAACAATTAATATCCTTGAATCTCATTAATGGCTTCTCCTCTCCTCTCCTCTCCTTCTCATTGGACTAGACTTCAACTCTTGAGCCACGTTCCATCCAGCCAACCATGCATATGTCCTTTCTTTGATCATAGTTGGAAAGCAAATACCACCTCTTATTTTTAATATAATAACTAAATAATTAATTTATAAATTAATTAAATTAATTATTTATAATAGAGTTATCTTAATTTACCTACACTGCCCTATTTATATTTGCAATCTAGAAGTTCTTTTTTATGTATGAGTGTAAAATTAATAATATTCCTATGGAAGAAGGGCTCTGGAATTGGAATTGAATTCTAGCCTTTTAATTTGTTGTCTTTCAAAAAAGGAAATATCAAAACTTTATTTATAAGTGTTGCTTTCACAAGTGTCACTTTGAAATGAACAACTCAACTATCGCCTACCTAAACTACTCACTCTACATTCACTTTAAATAAATAATTAGTACTTTGCTACCAAAAGGGCAACTTAATTTTCATAAAATCCCTCAAATATTCTAAAGTTTTATTAAATTACCAAAGGTTTCTAAAGGGATATAATTAATTAATTAATTAATTAATTGCACTTACGATTTATCCCTCCTAATAACTTATTGTCTATCCTTAAATTTGATATTTATCATTTCATATTTGTGACTTGGTATACAAAATTGGCAAGGGTTGTTTCCTTCTCTTAATTAAGATGGATCATTAAAAATTTAACTCCAAAATTTTCTTTTGTACTTTCTAATAATTTTACACTTATTTGTTGATATTTTCAACAAGCTGAAGATGAATTTGAAACTGGCCTTCCTCATTTTCAAGTTGACCATTAGACAGTACTTTTATTTTTATTTTTATTGTTTTTTTTTGAGCTAGTTCTCTTTTAATTCAACTTTTAAATTTTTTTAAAAAAATATATCTTCCTTTTGGCCAACCAAATTCTCAATGATATATCTTAAAATAGAAGATTAGTTGCAAATTAAATCACTTTTCTAAAAAGGTGCAAATATGAGCAAATAAATGTAAATTACTTTTTGCATAATTTTATTCTTAAAAAAATATTTGGTTATAAATCTTTAAATTTAAAAAATAACTTTTGTCAATATCAATATAGAACCAATTATAACAAACCTTATTATTTATATAAGCCTTAGACATGAACATGATAGTACAAATCATTTTGAACTTCATATAATATATGAGGAAATGTATCTAATTCCTTAACACTATTTTTTTGAATTTTGAAGGACTTAAATTATTTTTAAAGTCTGGTTCTTAGCTGTAATTTTATCCCACTTTGCAAAAGTGTGTGTGTGTGTGTGTGTGTGTGTGTGTAGAGGTGGCCCATAGTTTGGTTGATTTGCACTACAACAAAGAAAGGGAAACAGATTAGTGTGGCAATGACCTCAAAAGGTTGATGTTGAACAAACAAAAGCATCATTGTAGCCTATCTTGAGTTCAACAAACCAAGGCATCTTTTAATCAATTAATATGAAATTAAACTACTCAAAATCCCATTGATCATTAAATTAGTTGAAACAATTATTTAAAATTTAGTAATATAATTTTGATTGAATCAGAGTCAATCCAATTATTATTAAAATAATTTAATTTAATTAAAAATTATATTAATTTATGAATAAATAAAATATTTATATATAAATCACACATAATGTAACAAAAGGCACAAATATGATGGCTACTATTTTTGCTTTTTCTTTTTACTCAAGATGAGGTTGACTTATAAGGGGAAAATATAAAACCCAATCAATTCAAGTTATATTTAAAAATGTTCATTTTTTTTAGTTAAACCGACTGGAGGACTGATTAATTGGTCTGACAAGTCAATTGAAGTTATATTTAAAAATTAATATAATGAATAAAAAGACATCACCTTCCTTAATATATGTTTTGTGGACAATATAATTTGGGTTTTTATTGATTTATTTTAAATAATAATTATTTATTGGGTATTTGGTTTAAAATTAATGTTAGATTGGTGGTACAATATTGTAATTGGATTTTGTAGCTTGGAATATTGCAGATCAAAGTGACAGTATTTGTATTTGAAATAAATAAAAAGGAGGTAGTGGGAGATGAATCTCGGAATCTGCAAAGTGCTTGTGTTCTAATAGGAACCTGTCCTAATTTCAATATTTGTCACAAAAAGCCTTTATGAGTGGTCTATCATTGTTATAAAAAAATCATAAAATGTGCTATACCGAAAGTAATGGTACTTTGATTAATTATTAGTATGTATTAAAAAGAGTAGTTTCTTGATAAAAAAATTTAAAAATTATTTTACAAATATATTTTAATTTTAAAAAATTGGTTATTTCAAAATTAAACAATACAAATACAATTATCTTCCGAGAGTTTTTAAGATTCAACATTGAGTAGTGTTGACCACCTTTAAGTATTTTTGGCATGAGGGAAATTCAGGGAAGGTGAGGGAAAATTTTAATGAGTTTAATTTAAAAAATTTAGAGAAATAGAGTTATAAAATTTTAATAAAAAGAACATGTAAAATAAAAGGCTAAAAAATAACGAAAAGCTTTAATTTTTTTAAAATCAAACTCCATTATTAAATTTTTTCCCCTCTACTCTTTTTTTTATATTTTCCTCATACAAAATATACTCAATGCTAAGTGAAGAAATCATTTTTTTCTTTTTTTATATTACTATATATCCAATTTTGAGTTCATGATTATCCTCTAAGTATATATATTTTTTAAAAAATTAAATTTAAAATTTAGATAGATCTAATAAAATCTTATACCACTAGAACAACTTTATATTGATAATTTCATTTTGTTTTACTAGTCTCTTCTAAATATTGCATCTATTTTTAGTTTTAAATTATTTAAATTAAATTTTAAAAGTATAGATTAATAAGTACTTCAAACAAAAATCAAATCTAAATGATTAAACTTAATCTAACATTTTATATTAATTTTCTCAAAGTTACTTATTAAAAAAAACACATTTCTAATTAGAGTCATTTATAAAAATTATAATCATGTAAAATCACATTTATTTATCATTAATCCAAAGTCCAAACATATACTATGGACCCGTTTGGATAAGATTTTAGAAATAAATTTATGAAAAAAATAATTTTTGAGCAACTTTTAGAAAAGGGCTTTTAAAGAAGAGTTTATGAAAAAAAAAATAGTTTTGAATAAATGGGTATTTGCATAATTATTTTCAAAAGTACTTTTATTATTAGTAAATTACGAAAAAGGATATGAGTATTAAATAATGAGAGATAAGATATGAGAGTATAGAGGAGAGAGAGTATAAGAAAAAGTATGAGAGATGATAGAGGGTATAAGAAAAAGTATGGGTAATATAATAATTAGTTAGCTCATAAGTTCTTTTACTATTCTATAAATTACTTTGATCAATTTATCTAAAATCTTAATTTTAAATTATAATCTAGTCCAAAAATCCATTTGAACAAATATAACTATTTCTTTTAAATTTTCTTAAAATTTAAGTTTTACTGGTTTAAAACTTAAATTTAAACTCTTCCCAAACATATAGTATATCTTTATTAAGAAGAGAAGATGTGCGTGTCAGGTGATGAACACTTAACCTTAATAAGAATATCCTATTAAGTCATTTAATCTCTTATTAAGTCATTTAATATTTAATAATATCGAGTTACTTACAAAATTTGAACCAAGAGATTCTACAGGTCCTTTCAACCCAGAGTTTTCTATTTACCATTCTCCAACAACGAGAAACTTGAGTCTTTAACCACTTGGCCAAAATCTTTTTGCTGTGAGTGAGACAACAAATGTCAAACCCACACAGGTCTTCCACAAGGGGGACACAGGAAGGTAGTTCAAGATTCTTGACCTCTTCAGGATAATATAAATATATTATATTTAATCATGGTTTCATCAAGGTTCAATGTTTCGGTTCATTTCATTCATTCATTCATTACGCCCAAATTATTATTATTTTTATATATATTCATGATTATGGAATCCTTCCAGGCATCACTGACCCACTTCCTTATATTTATCATTACTTATTGTACTTTAACTATTTAGTCGGTGTCCTTTTATTGCTTTCTTATTTTCTGTGAAAAATAATACAATAAAAAATATTGTGTCTACATTAACAAATATTAAGCATATAAGAAATAAAAATTAAAAAAGGTTTAGCAGCAAAATTGGGGGAAATCAAAAAAGGCTTAGCTCATGAGAAGTTAGATCATATTGTGTTTGGGATATAACCTCTATATCCTAGAGCTCAAAACAATTAGATATTGGTAAATAAAGGGGGGTAAATATAAAATTTTAATTTATTATCTTCTAAATTTATAATTGTTTAAAATTATCTTTATTAATTGTATATATTAAAAATATTTTAATCAAAAGATATTACAAATAATTAAGTAAGATATTTTATAAAAATTAATATAATTTCTTTTATAAATAATAAATTTAACTAATTTTTTTATTATTATATATAAATTTCTTATTTGGCTCCTAGTTATTAGTATATAGGAGGAGTATCAATTAATAAAATAAATATAAATATACAACACGCATATCGGAGGAAGAGGTCAAATAATTACATATTAGATACTAGATATTATAAATTTTAATTCATATATGTACATTTTTCTTTCATTATTTATTTTTATTCATTAATTTTTAAGCCAAAAAAAAAACTAGAGATTATGGAAACCATATGGTGGGGTCATCTCTACCTTTCACCAAACATCACCATAACTTACGCCAGAGTTTGCTATAGCAAAGAGCGAAAGACCCCATAAGTGATCCCAATAAATAAATAAAAATAAGGTACATATCTAGTTTTAGTAATCATCAATCAATAGAAACAATAACTTTACTATAAGCTTCTAATAGTAAGTCAATGTGATTTATTTCAAAAGATTTTATATAATAATCTTTTCTGATATTTATTATAAAAATTAGTTAATTTTTTAATAAATTAAAAAATTAAATCAATCACTTAATTATGACTAAATATAATATCTTAAGATGAATTTATATTATATAATTTTTAATTTATCTAAATTATTCAATTAACTCTTATATTATATATAATTAATTTATTTATTTAACTTCTTTAATTTATTAAAAAAAATTAATAAATTTTACATATTGATAGATGAATCATCAAATATCAATAATATAAATTATAGATTGAATAAACAAAATAATCAAGTGAATTAAATAATTGGGTTTTAGACCTAAGTAAATTAAACAAGTTAATCCCTTATCATCAAGATTTGTGTGTTTGTGTGTGTGGGTGTGTATTAACTTGTATTATAAAAATAATTACAGAGCCTTTTTTTAAAAAAAAAAACAGAGGTTATCCAAATTTATTATCAATATATCACACATATTTCTTAAAATATCCTAGTGTCACCTTGGTGTGTGATAAGATCAGTATTAGGATATTATAAACAATTTGATATAGCATGGTGTGTGGACTTTTTTTTATTGCTTAAAAAACTTTATTTTGAGCTTTATAAGTTCTTAAGTAGTAGTGATATTAACATCTATTTATATATCTAAAAAAATTTGGAAAACCCCTCTATTATATAATTGCAAATAGTTTGAATTGTTATATATGCATGGATCATATCATCTAATTCTTTGTAATAAACATTATTGAGTAATTACTAATTACTATTTATTATTATTGTAAATTCTGTTCATAATTAAAATTATCTAAAATAAAAAATTGAAAAATATATGAATTACTAGCAACGATGGTTAATTCAAATATTTTGGGACTCATTTTCTCTTAAGTCAAGTTTTAAATTTACCCCTTGTTTATGAAGAGAATTGCCGTTATCAAAATTTAATATCTATATCATTCAATCTAACTTATTCACAATAAACAAGCAGATGATATTTTTTTTTGGTTAAATTAAGGTTAAAGTATATTTTTATCACAATATTTCTAGAAGACATAAGGTACCCTAAAAAATGGGAAAATTTGAGAAAAATCCTCCTATTGATTTTTTTTTTGCGACAAATACCTAAATTGGAGTACATGTATTCTATATGTATAAACTTATTGAATATTAATGCTTTATATTTATCAAAATTTATTAAGTTCTTCTTAGCACTAAAATTTTCAATGGGAATTTTTTCCAATTTTTCTAAAGAAATATTGGAACAATATAATATATATAATTTTTAAAATTGATGTAATATTTCCTTTTATAAGTTATATTGTTAAGTAAATATTAAATTTAAAAAATTATTAAACTCTTATTTATATTTAATATCTAATAATATTTTAAATAATATTATTTTTAGGGGAAAAATATATATATACTTAACAAAGAAAACACAACAATATCATTTTAATTTTAGAGACTATACTTTATATTTTTATATTTTTTTAAAAAAATTAATCTATAAATCATTACCATTTATTTTAACTTTAAATCATGTCTCCATAATTTATTTTATTTAAATTGAGCCTTTATTATTTGGTTTGGTTTTAATCTATAGACTTTATAAATTTTTATTTTAAAAAATGTGTGTATGTTAATAACTTGTTCATTCTAAGATAGGTACTTATGACAAATCACATTATTTGAACCCAATTCAAATAAAATAAAATATAAAAATTTAATTTAAAATTAAGATAAATTATAAAGATCTAACGATTAATTTTTTTAAAATATTTATAACTATTTTAGGAACAATTTTTCACAAAAATGCAAATTAATTCTTAAATTACTCAAATTCAAATCCACGATTTAAAGGAATCTGTATTTCCGTCACAAACCATGGGATGTGACGGAGGTGGGCCCGGCTCGCGTGATTGCATAAATCAGAGAGAGATTTCATGACACGACGTCACCCCCACCTTGTCCCGTACAACACGTGCTCTTGAATGAATCTTGAACGCAACGCTACCATATGTTTATCCTACGCCGCGCTCTACAGGAACATAATCTAAATAAATGCAAATAATATTATTTAATTTAATAATTAACGATTCAGAGAGGTGAAAACGACGTGGTTTTAACGCAGTAATAATAATTCCAGCTTTTGTTCTTGCTTAAGAATCAAGTTAGCCCATTCCAAAAAGAGATTCGAATCGCCCCCACAAACAAATCTCATTCCCTCCACTCACTTTTTTCATATTCTAGTCAATCTATTTTATTACATAATGAGCCTTGAGAAATAAATTTGTAATAATCACTACTCCCTCCCTCCTCCATATCTTTTTATGAAATACAATTAACTAAATCATATTAATGAAAAATTAGTTAAAATTAATTAAAATCAATAAATATATAAAAATATAATTTATTTTTTAAAAATAATCTTATTTATAGAAAAGTGGGTAGGAGAGAGAATATATAAACAAATAGATGAGATTATTATTATCAAACTCATGATGACTCACTAAATTTTAATTTGTTACATTTCTACCTTATAAAATAGTGACAATTTTACTTAAACTTTTATTAGTTATAAACTCAGTTAAACTTATAAATTTATTCATCAAGTTTACTGTTTTTTATATTTCTAAATTGTAAAATTGTGCCAACTCACTCTTAAATTCATGTTAATTTTTTGAATTTAATTATATTTAGTGACTTTATATATGAATTCTATAAAAATATTTTATTGATCATGGTAAATTATGAATGTTGATGGATTTAATTTCAATTATTTAGTTTTGAAATATATTTAAACTAAATTGTTGTCATTTTTTATATTTTAATTATTTAATTATATATATTTTAATAGTTATTTATTGATGAAGATAAAACTCTTTTGAGTTTATATTTTTGTCATGAGTTTGTTTAAAATTGTGCGTAGATAAGATAGAATAAGTAAGAAAAAGGGATTAGAGAGACATAAATTGAGGGCAAAATTAAAAAAATGTATTAAATTTTAGATATTTTCAAGATATATCTTATAAAAAAGCAATAGCCATTCAAAAAATTGTATTTTATAAGAGGGAATGGATGGAGTATGAACACTGTCATTTGTAATAAATTTTATTTATATTCCTCTAATTTCTTATTAAAAATCACATATTGTAAAGATTTTATAATTTTTAAATATGAATTACATTGCAAAATGTCAGAAGCTGCTCATTGGTGTTGTCTTGTATTTAATTTGTGGAGTTTATTTTCATTTTGTTGAACTTGTTCTCTACATCGGATGGATTTGGCTTATTCTTGAATTTAAAGGCCTTCAAATCCATTTAATGCTTTTAAGGTATAGACTTTGAGCCTGTTTAAATAAGTACTCCTAATATATATATATATATATATATATATATATATATATATGATTCTATTTAGAAATTGACAGTATAATATTTTTTCTATTTATTTATAATATTATTAAATATTTTATATGAATATTATTATTTAGACTATTATTCCTTTTGACTTGTATATATTCAACAAAGGTAAAGGTAAAGTTAAAAAAATATTAAATTTTAAGAGAAATAAGATTTTTTTTTTAATTTTGATGAAATATGATAGAGGGAATTTATACTAAACGAAATTTATTGCAAGATCAAACTTAAACCTAAAAAAATCTTATATATGTCATAGGTCCAGGCTTGTGCTTGAGGACTACCTTACTATTGACTTGAACGTGCAAGACTAAAGCCTAATCTAACTTGATTCGATTCTATTTCTTTTAATTTTTTTTTCTAAATTAAAGAAATAGATATTAATAAATAATAACAGTCTAATGTTATAAATGAGATTGAATTGATAATTTTTTACTTATAAAAAAATTCACATGTTAGTTGATCACAACGTTATTAAGACCCGATTCCATTTCTAGTGTGAAAAGGGTGAACCACAAAGTAGTGAATGCTAGTAATGAAATAGCCTTAATAGATGAAAGGAGGAGGCATAATCTTTCACCCGAAGAGTTCGAATAAAGACTTTCAAATGGATACAGTAGGGTATTTGTACATTTGATAAATAATTTAAATATGAACAATTTTCCTAAAAACAAAAACATTGAACGAATTGATCCTAAATGAGATTAATAAGCATGCTTGTGGCCGAATTTGAGGGCCCATTACTTGGCAAATTGTAGCATTCAAATGAAGCACTGAATATATGTATCAACAATATTGTTTGTAGATTCAATTGGTAAAATGATGGGATATACAATTATATGAAACGTGTTTGATCTCTAGATAGTGTCACTTTAATGTGATTTCAGTCGCAGCGCTTAAAGAGATATCCTAATTTATAAGTCAATAGGTTTACGTTTGAGAGTAATAGATATTTCACCTTATCCGATATTAGTATCGCTTAGGAGAAAGGGAGGCTTCGCTATACTCTTAAGTTGTGAGTAAACCCCAAAATTTTAAAAAAAAAATTGTAATAAAAAAAATATCTGTATCAATCTCCATTATTACCCATCCATTATATACATCCGCTTCAGTTTATACACACACACACACACACACACACACACACACATATAGGGTATTTCCATCGCCTTTGTTTTTTCTTTCCTTCCACAGCCTCTTTACCCCCTTCCACGCGCCTTGTTTTTCTTCTTCCTCCCCCTTTCACACCGTTGCCTCTCCGTTTTCGCATCTTCACTCTTAGTTCACCTAAGTTTCCCTGCCTTCAATTTCATCGACTTCTCTTTTTCCTCTCCCTATGTCTGCGTCTCCTGTTCCTTTCTTGGGTGCCTCCTGTTTTTTTTTTTTTATCCTTCTTTTTTGGTATGTCTAGTTTCAGGCTTTTGGTTTGGGAGTCCCCTAAACCCTTTGCGTCTTTTGTTTGATTCCTTAGTTGCTTTGTTTTTGTATTTTCAAATGTTCTTGTCTTTCTTTTATGTTGGTGTTGTGTTGTCTGTTGCTTTGGTCTATGTTTGTTTTATTTTAGAGAGCTAGCAATTTTTAGTCAGCCTTCCTCTTCAGTAGCATCTCTCTATCAAGTTTCTTGACATGCTCTCTCCATGGCTTATACGGCCACTTTTTGCTCCTCAGCTGGGTTCTATAGAACCCCACTTTACAAGCTCAAGAGCTATTGACATTGGTGATGACGTCCTTCTTATCCTTATCCTTGGCTTTATATCTTTGCTCCACGTAGCTACTACTATTCTTCTTTGGGACTTCGAGCAATGTCTGGTCTAATGATATTACATGTAGTTTAAGATGAGACTCAAGCTTTAACTGGTCTTTAAACCGCTGACAGTCTCATTGCAGCTTCTTCTTCTTCTTCTTTTTTGTTTAAATTCCTGTTAACTTGTTGTACTTTGTTTTTTTTTTTTTTACATTATGCCTCCAATTTGGTTTTAACTAAAGATCAGTTTGTGGTTTTATATGTATAATTTTATATTTTGATTGAATAAATTATCCTTTATTATTAATATATATATCTCATAAGGTCATAATAACATAAGGATATGTTTATTTAATTTATTTATAATTATAATGGTCAACACAATCCACATTCACCGTATCATATATCTTACAATTTCAGTTATAAAATATTTTTTAAATCAAGAATTATGATATTTTAATTAGTGCATCACGGTGACGAGTATGGAGTCTTCATTAATGAGATTTGGACGGTGCAACAAGTTTGGTTTAGAGGGAAAATCCCTATAAAATGCCTTTAAAACTTGTAAAACTCAAAATGATGTTTTGAATATAGAAAATCCTAAATTAATGGGTAACTGCAAAATGGGATTTGAGTATTTTGACAAAAAGACAAAAAGTGCTCCTTAGTTATTATTTTTTAAAAAAGCCGAGAAATAAAAGTTTAGTTATTGTCTTATCTCAATTTAGACATATTCATTGTATCGTCTATTTTAGTTTATAATTTTTTAAATAAAAAAATTATTGGTTTAGAAAATAATAAGAGTTAAAAATTATTTTTTTATTTTAAACTATACATATATCAAAATAAAAATTATTTAAAATATAAAATTAAATTAAATCTAAACCGTCCAGAATTAATTTAAATTGTCAAGATTGCATTCTATTTTTCTAGCATTTTTGTTTTTGAAATAAAAATAATTTATATTTCTTTAAAAAATAATTATAATTTTTCTAAAAAAGTACAAATTAACCAAAAAAATTATATATTGGCATTATGAAATGCCAACTTATTAAGGTCGCGTAATTGAATCAAGCCAGGCTCAACATTTTCTTATGAATTATTTATCTTATACACATAAGTCAAAGTTCTGACACCAGTATTACTTTATCCCAGTAAGGGTGATATGGCAAAGAAGAAGGGGAATAAAAACTTTTAACATTTCTATTTACTTGTAATAGGGATTATACTGATATTCTTTTTTATATTTAAAGTTAAAAGTAAAATTTTCAACTAATTTCTAAAATAAAGGTAGATATATAATTTTTTTTATTAAATATAAATAACGTTCTATTTAAAATATTAAATATAAATATTTCTTTTAATAATAAGTATTTAAATTTTAATTTAGTGGAAAAAAATAGCCGCTTCCTTCCGTTACACTCGATCCTTTGATGGGAGATACGTAATTTTTGGCCTAAATATTTCGAAAATTTAAAGGGAATTTCGGTGATTTTAGCACAAATAAAGAGGTAAAAGGAGGGCGCAGGGAACTCGGTGTCGCTACATGCTGGAAAGTATATCTCACTCACTCATTGATGCGCGTGGGGACCACCCTTTCTTCCCGTGCTTAAATATCAGCCTCTCTCGTCGTACACTACTTATAATTTTGAGTATGACGCTCACTTTTCTAACTTGTCTCTTCTCATTTTTTACCCCGTTTTTTAAGTAATTATTTTTTATCTCACATAAAAAAATATAAAAAATCCCATATCTCGCCCCCTGTCTCTCTCCCCCCCTTCACTGTGTGTAACTGTGTAATGCCGAGACAATGCTTTCAAACGCTCCATAAAGTTCAAAAACTACGCGTCCCTTCCTTCTCACAACGATCACCAAAAACCCTAATACTTTCTCTCTCTTCTTTTCTTTCTCTCTCCCCTCCCTCCGCGTTTTCCCGGCGTATCCTTTCCTTCCTTCAATTTATCCGGGAATTCCGATTCTGCTTTGCTTTCTTCGCTTCCTATTACAGATTAAATATCACACTTGTCTCCTTCTAATTTTTCCATGTATGGAAGACAAAGACAAAGCAGCAGCACCATCATCCCGCTCTGCAATACCTCCGACTGAGTTTACCACCGACTCTTCGAGCTGGGCTCTTGGGCCCGATGATTCTGACGGCGTCTATTTCTTCCCTGGCGACCGAGATACCAGCAGTATACTCACCGACTTCGGTTGGAATATCGAACCGGAGCAACCGCACCGGATCGGTGTCGATGATACATCTGATGTTGCGGGAGGAGAAGGCGTGAGCGGAGGAGGAGGATTGTGGTTTCCGGATAACTCTGCTCCCGTTGCCTCGACGGAACAAGCTGATAAGGTGAACTCTGCAGCGGTGGCCGATGCTTCCACATCGAATAATCAATCGGTGTCTTCGACCTCCAGCGAGGATCCGCACGAGAAGTCCACCGTCTCAGACGAAAAACCGCCGGAGATACCGTGAGTGGGTTGTTTGTTCTTCTCCCTCTCAAGTCTCTCCTGTGATGAAATTGGTAATTAGGTCGAAATTCAGGGGCATAAAAAACGCTGTCGTATTAAAATAAACGAAATTATAGCAATCAAATCAGAATCGTATCAACCTGCGCCTTGTTTGTTTGTGCTTATTTAAATCTCTGTTCCATGGGGGAGAGTGCAATCCACTGTCCGTACTATCTAGAATCTGCCCACACCAGAATACAATATGGAGTGTTCTCTGCCATTTTTTCCCCCCAACTTCTTCTATTATTGATTTTCTTCTGGCGATTGGGTTGAAGAAAACCGAAAGTTGAGCCGCTTTAGGAAAAACCGGTTCTCGGGTCATTGAAAATTCATCCCGCGAGCGCCGCCGTTATTGCTGCGGGAATGGTGGCGTGCTCGAAACCCCCAAAACTCTGCCGTTTTAGAAGTTTTGTTACTTTACGTACTATGCATTGTTTGCACAAAAGTGGGAATGATGGGAGAGAAAAATCTAACGCAATACATTTCCTATTAGTAGTAACGAGACGGACCATGTTTTTTTCGGCCTTTCATGACTTGGGGTTGAAAGACACCATTATCTATTTTAAGTATTTATTTTTTTTGAAATTAATATCTGAAAAAATGTTTTTATTTATTTATTTGCCTTAGCTGATCCTCAATTTAATTTGAAGATATGCTTTTGGCCTGTAATTTGAATGAAGAATAGCTTTCACAGTACGTACGTAGCATACAGTCCAGTGACTTGGGGTTATAAAGAAATGTTTTTTTTTTGTAGTTGAACTGAAGTTTTTAGATTATAATTTAGAATTAATGTCTAAAAAATTGTTTTAAATGTGAGGACAATGTGGTTTGCTATCAAATGATAGAGTTTATCTAACAGAGTGTGTCTGCTTGTGATTTGTATCTGCCTATTAATTTCGTCATCTTTGCTTCAAGAATGCTTGAGTGTGTTTGTTGTTGAAGGCGAGAGGCCTCTTCTTTACTTTACCTGTATGAATATTTGCAACAAGATCACTGTGTTGCATGTGTGAGTGTATTTCATGTTGGCAACGGTTAATAGTACCAGTAACATTATATAAGTGGTAAAAATTATATGTATTTTTGCTTGTCATCTTTGGTTCTAAATGATATGAGGCTGATAATTGTGTTGGGTGGCTTTTGTAGGTTTCTTTTTATGCACAGCACAGTTCCTTATGTTTTGTGTTTTACTTTTGCTTTAGTGCAACAAGTTGATTTCTATGATAATTTATTATCGTGGCCTGGTGTGGTATAATTTAAAATTTGCCCGTGCAAAGAAAGCTGATTCTCCTCCGCATATCATATCATCCAAGTGGCTTTTGTATCACTTTCACCAACATATAATATATTAATGGTATGGAATCTTGATAACTTTTAATAGTATCCCATTCGCTGCATGAATTTTCTTCAATTTCTTACTGTACATTGTTATCGAACAAGATCAAATTAACTGTATGGATAGATGGATAACGTTTATGATTAATTTCATGATATATGTCTATATATATGCTTGAATTTTCAGTACTGTGGTTGTTTTTGTTGGGTTTTATTTTTGACAAATATATAGGTGACATATTTTGTAGGAGTAAAAGTAAAAAGAAGGGGCAAAAGCGAATACGGCAGCCGCGGTTTGCATTTATGACAAAGAGTGAAGTTGATCATCTTGAAGATGGCTACAGATGGCGCAAGTATGGCCAAAAAGCTGTAAAAAACAGTCCATTTCCTAGGTGGGTTCCTACATTTCTCAACACTAAGTTAATTTTATAACTTAACCACAACACCTGGGCTATCATAGTCAACATTTCTGTTCTAATCTTCCCTTGATATGTCAAATATAGTAATACATACTTGTGTTTGGAAAGCAGAAAGAGGAGGAAATAATCATGGTAGAGAACTTGAAAAATCATTATAAGAATCTTAATGTTCTACTTATATATGTATATATTTTTTTAGTCTTTAATATAAGATTTAATTTAAAAAATAATTTTAATTTTAAGTAAAAGATATATTTTTTATATTTATATATATATTTTTATAAATTATCCCTATTGATATTTTTTTAGTAATAATCAATTAAGAGGGAGAGGGAGAGAATTAAAAAAAGATAGTTAGGGTGTTTAGAAAAAAATTATTATATTAACTAATTTTTTTAATATAATTAAATATATCTTTATGTTAAAGATGATGGAATATAACGGAGCAGGTATTTTTCACTTGAACATTTTGAACATGAAACTTCTAGCTGACTATTCATATGTATATATTCTCATATATGGACAAATATTCCGTATATACCTATAATCTTTGTACGGGTTAGTCTCTACAATAGCCAGCGCAGTAGCTCACTAGCTCACTATACTTTAGCTGGAATAATGCTTTCTTCTACTCAACATGATCTCAAATAATGGTCGCCTTTTGAAAAAGTGATGAAAATAATTTTAGTTGCGATAATAGTTTTTGAAAGTAAAAAAATCTGGCTTCATAGAAAATTATGATTTTAGCTTTAAACTATAATTTTAGTATAGATAATTAATTATTAAATTTTATGAGGTATTTAGATATTTTATAAAAAAAACTATGGTTTTGGAAATATACATACATGCTCTTAAAGATGTAGTGGTCCATGTCAATTTAAAAAAAAAACATTGTAGAAATTACATACTGAGACTGTGTAAACCGTGTCAATATATGATCCTCCTCGTATATATGTGAATCTAGATATTATGGTGAGACCATGCATTCAATGCACGGAATGATGAATGAACTAAATAGTATGCTTTGTTGTTATATATATATATATATATATATATACATACACATATATTATTTTTTCTATCTTTAATATATGATCTATGTAATAAATTTAATTAAATTAAAAAAATTAATTAAATTATTTAATATGATATTATTTTTTAAAAATATCTTAATAATATTTTTTTAATTTTTTTATTTTTATTAAAGGAGTATTACTAGAGTAATTTGTATAAAATTTAATAAATTTAAAAAATATATTTTATATTTAAAATTAAATTTAATTATTTAATTAGATTATATATTAAAAATACGAGAAATATATATTTGACGATTTATGCAATGGTACAAGTATATTGCATAGCTGGTTGATGAAGGGGTTTTGAAATCGAAGGTATATAGATATATGTTTTTGGCACATGCAGGAGCTACTATCGTTGCACAAACAGCAAATGCACAGTGAAGAAAAGGGTGGAGCGTTCTTCGGAGGACCCAACCGTTGTGATAACAACGTACGAAGGCCAACACTGTCATCACACTGTTGGGTTCCCTAGAGCAGCAGCATCAATCATGAGCCATCATGAAGCCGCCGCCTTTGTGGCCGCCGCGGCCGCAGCTGGCCAGTTAGCTCCGACCATGTCACAGTTCTATTATCCCATCCAATTACCAAGAGACAACACTACTAACCTTTCTTCTCAGGCTCCTCCTCCTCCTACTCATCATCGTCACCAGCAGCAGGCACAGGATCATGAACCAACCGGAGGATCATCCCGCACCGTAATATGTCCAGCCGCCTCGCAGCAGCCTCCAGCCGATCAAGGACTTCTCGGAGACATCGTACCCCCAGGAATGCGCAATGGATGACGAGAAGAATATCCATCATGGTATATCTACACACACATATATAACTTCGCATCTTTAATTAATCTATCGTCTTTTTATCTTCAAGTGTTTAATGGAAAAAGAAGGGTTTTGCCCCATTGGGGAGGGATAGGGTACTTTATGTTAATATTTATGAGTTTTGAAGTAAACTCATAATTATTGTCATTAATTAGAAGAGATATTTAATTTCTATGTAAAAAGCTTATATAAAATATTTTCAACCAAAAACAAGATCAACTTATATATGGTTTTTTCAATAATAAATTACCAAACGTATAATTCTTACCAACAAATTAATATGTTTTTATAGCTCAAAATTACATCATTAAATTAACTTTTTTTCAATGTGAGTTCTTTGCATAAACAAATAAATTAGTCCAATCATAAATTGGTAGGACCTACTGATCATATGTTCTAACACGTGCTTTTCTACTTCTGACTAAATTCATTTGATTCTCTATAACTCAGCATAAATCAATTTCTTCGGGGGAAAATTAGTTTAAGGCATTACTTTGACTATTTTGATCTTGGAGTGTATGCATATATAGTATCACTTTAATAATTTCTCTGAATGAGAATAAAATTTTTATTAATGAATATAAATTAATTAAGAACATGAACAAGAAAAAAAATCCTGAAATTTTAGTATATATTTATTATGATTGATTGAATTTATTTGATTTTCTTGCATTTTGTCCACCTAAACATTAAGCTATCCAGCCACAAGGGAAAATGACAGGTAGTCAGCCATTGTTTGAGATTTTGAACATTAGTCCATTAATGACTCCTAGGGATAGAAGTTTAGTTTGTTCTTACTTCATATATGTTCTTGTTGCTGCATTTGTGTCGCGCCACCCCGTTGTGATACTATTTGAGAACTGCCTTAGGAAATCGAATACTTTCTAGTTACCTATAGTTTGTTTCTGGCAAAAAAAGTGAAATATAGGATTTTGAGATCAGCCTTAGGAAATCGAATACTTTCTAGTTACCTATAGTTTATCCGTAGACATATAATAATTTGAAATGTATTTGATCTTTAAAGAGTATTATTTTATTGTGATGTCAGTCGCAGTGTTTAGTGAGACATCTTAACTCCTGAGGATAATAGACAGTTCGCTCTACTCGATATTATTATCACCTAGAAGAAATAGAGGTTTCACCCTACTCTTAAATAAAGATAAATCTAACCCCTTTCTAAAAATTTCTAGACCAAAAAAGAAAAGAATACTTTCTAGTTTCTAATACTAATGATAAGATTCTTATATAGATAAAATTAAATAAATCAATTTATTATGATTAAATTAAATATTTTAAGATAAATTCATATTATATACTCTTCAATGTATTCAGATTAGCTAATTAATGTTTATATTAATTATAATTATTTATTTTATTTTATTTTTTAGATCTATCTAAAAAATTAACTGTATCTTATAATTAGAACTGAAGATAATTCTAATTAATAAACTTAAAAAAACATAATATGTATAAGAGATAGAGATCGA
Source organism: Leucaena leucocephala (assembly GCA_037074615.1). Lineage (NCBI taxonomy): Eukaryota > Viridiplantae > Streptophyta > Magnoliopsida > Fabales > Fabaceae > Leucaena > Leucaena leucocephala. The sequence goes on along the minus strand of CM073563.1, from coordinate 10,813,543 downwards.
TGCAGATGATAATTGCCTCAACAATAAACTTGGATACTATAATATAAGCTTTTTGTTTGGTAGAGGATCAATCAATAACTTGCGCACTTAGTTGCGTGCGGTCTCTTCTGTTTCTGTGCTACTTTTCATAAATAAATGAAAATTGTGTTGGCAATGACGAGGACAGTTGCCAATTTCTAGATCCTCTAGTGTCTATTATTGTCTAAATGGAATCTCCATTAATCAAATGTTAAAATGGGTATATTATTATAAATGTAAAAATACTTAGCGATGTAAATTCATTAGTTAGTTAGTATGTCTCTTAACTGATATTGATAATTGCAGTCATATTCTATGGAATTTGGTATTTTGTTTTTTGCTTTTACTGGTAAAAAAGGGTCCATGGGCGGCACCGAATATTGTCTATCATTTTCTATACATACAATGGTTACATATAGAGGGCTTCTTTTGTATTTGTAATTTACACTGTTAAGCAATAATAGTAAAATTACAAATGTATAAAAAATAGAAGGATTAATATAATTTTTAATTATTTAAATTTTTATAGATTTTAGTTTTAGTTTTTTTGAGTTTTAAATCTTGTGTTTTGATATCTCTGGAGGTAAAATAATCCAGAATTTTATTAAACTATAGAGATTAATATTTTAGATAAAAAAATTTAAGGGACTAAAATTAAAATGAAAATAAATTTAAATGATTAGAGATTATATTAACTCAATAAAAATAAGAATTACCACTTTGGTCCTATATATGTCTATTTTAGCTAAAAAGTTTAGTATTTAATATAAGTCTACTTAAAAGAGTATTAATGCGAGTATTCTAATTTTACCCTTACTGAAAATGGAGAGAGAAAAGGGGGTGAGTGAAAATGCAAGTAGTACTAATTCTTAAATTAGGGTAAATTTAAAACAAATCTTAAAATTTAAAATATATTAAATAATTTAATTAACCTTTTTTACTATGTGAGAATTAATTAAGCTAAACTTATATATACAACTATAATGATATATTAGTTTATAAAAATAAATTATAGTTAGGTATAAATTTTGGAGAATAGTATTTCTCTTGTCCTAAATATAGAATTTAATTAAAAAATTATTTTTTATTCTAAATATAAGATTAATTTTTTAAATTATTTTTATTGATACTTTCTTTAATAATTAAGTAAGAGAATAAAAAAATAATTAAAAAATAATTATAGTATTTAAAAAATATATTACAATAATTAATTTAAATAATTTTTTAATATAAATTAATTAGTAATATGTTTTTGGGATAATAAGAATAAGATGCATTGTGATTGACTCGAGGGAGTGGCGATGCATTATGAATACGATTGCCGACATGCATTGGATTGGTCTGTCTGGCCAAGAACAGAACTTGGGGGATACCCACTTCTTACTAAAGATTGTGTCAGTGACTCAGTGGACTAACCCTTATCTTGGCAAGTACCCACTTCTTCCTTATTGACGCTGTCTTGTCATCACCTTCAAAAGTTGAAACATCCTTTCTTATTATTATATTATATGACCTCACCCCACACCCGCCTATATTATATATAATTCTTTCGTCCTTTTCTTCATGACTGATTTTAAAGCTGCTACTGTTCTTCTGAAACCTCACCATGCAAGAGTTTCCTAATTCATATATTCTAGACTAGATGGAAGCCTGGTAATCTGTGATGTCATTTGCTTGCCTTTTAAGTTTACCGTTGTTTTTTCTCTTTAAAGGATTCATTGAATTGAATGGGGTCTCTTCTTTCTGTTACTTTGTTTTGTGTGTGTTTTTTTTTTCGAAGTAGTGATGCTATATAGAAAGATATTTTGTTTTACAAAGCGGCAGCTTTATGTTTTAGAACTGTTTGCTCTTTGGGAGCTGTGGAGAAAAATATCTCTTGCTCCACATTGCGTATATATCAAAGTCAAATTGACATTCTAAAGTATTGACTTTGTGGGTCTTTCATTGTGATTAAATAAAAACTTTTCATGGAACAATAATGATTCTCATAATTTTGATGGAAAGAATGGTATTAAATCAAAACTCTTTTAATATAATTTTAGTGCTAAAATGTAGAAATATTTGAGTAATGAATTTGAGAACTTAAGTTGTGATAAGGTTTCGATTTGATATTAGATTTTTAGGTAAAATATTATCTTGATATTAAATTTTAAGTAAGTATACTTCTTAGTACTTGAAATAAAATTAGAGGTAAAATTGTACTAGATTAAAAAGATTATAGATAAAATTATACTAAATTAAAAAGATTATAAATAAAATTATACCATAAATAAAATTATAATAAAAAAATAAAAATAAAAATATTTACTACTCACCTCAAATTTTTTGAGAAGGGTAAGCCCCCTAGCACTCCCTCTTTCTCTCTCTCTTCTAATGGGATCCTCGCTCATGGAAGGACCAAGTTTGTACAACCACTGGTTTTCAATGCGGAAGACGAAGTCATGTATGTACCAGTCATTTGTACGAGAAGTTTTATTTAGCGATGCATATATTGGAGTTGGGAATAGTGTTCTGAGTAATTAGTTTAGTATTATCCATATAAGTAGGGCCCAAATACCCGATGTCTTGTGAAATGAAACACCAGTTTCCTCTACTTTTCCCTATTCAAGTAGCTCCTCCATTTTCTGCTTAATAAAGAGACATATTATGGCGTTTGGTAATTGGTATGGTGTTTATGAGATAGACAGTTCATATAGGGACCAAATTCATGAATGAATTTCTCATTTCAGAACTACGTTCTGAGTCGTGTCAGTGTTATAATCCATTGGGTAACCTAGCTAGCTAGCTAGGCTTAGGGTTGTTCTTCTTCATCATCTCAACAACTTTTGGGGGGTGACCCAGCAACCATAAATGCCTTTGCCCGTATCTCCAAATCCAATCCCCCGTGCAAACATGTGATGAACCTGAGACACTGTTCATGCACATGTTATTATTATGCCTCCTTGTCACTCATGCCACTGTTCTCTCATCATCTCATGTCTTCATTCATCTCTCTCTCTCTCTGATGACACTGTTTCAGATGAAGGAAGCAGCTGGAGAAGGCAAAGGCTAGGCTAGTAGAAGAAGTAGTGAGAGAGAAAGCAATATGGGTTGATATGCCTTACAATCTCTGAACAAGTAGGCCTCGCAAGCCTCCCATTTTTTTAGCATATCAGTACCAGATACCTTACTTCCTATTCATGCATGCAACAGTACTCCCATTTACCCTAGTATCTAGCTACCACCAGGCAACTCATCTCATTGTTCCCCCCAAAAAGCTTAATTTATATATTTATATATATTCAAATTTACTGAACATGTATGTATATTTATGTAACTGTTGGGTTTGTATATATAATTAGGTGATGTAGATTATTTTCTGCAATTTAGTACCTTGGATTCATCTGCCCATTAATTAGTTGATATGCTCTATATATATAATAAAGGTAAAATAACATTTAATATTCTCTTGCTATTTTTTAGTAACACTTATCATTTTAATCTTTTTTATATCAATCACTCTAATATAATTTTCTTGATTCATCCAACACCTGATTTTATTTTATAATTATATCTAGCACCTTATAATATTATTTATAATTTAGGATGTTGATATACTTTAAATAAGATTAAGATATTAAAAATATTAAAATAATAATATATAAATATTAAATACACCATAAATAAGATTAAAATTTTAAATATATATGAAAAATCACATCATGTTGTTAGATGGTATTTTATAAAATAATAAATTTTGTTATCAAATAAAACACCCGATTTTCTATATAATGCGTGTTTAGAAAAAAAAATTCAAGCGAGCTTATGAGAAAAATGGGTTTATAGACAGCTTATAAAAAAAAGTGATTTTGAATAAATGAGTGTTTGGATAGTTATTTGTAGAAGGAGTTTTATGATTGGTAAGTTACGAAAAATGGTATAATTATTAAATGATGAGAGGAGAGAGGGGAGAGGGTGTAAGAAAAAGTACGAGAGATAGTGTAAGAAAAAATATGGGTAATATAGTAATTGGTTAGTTCATAAGGTCTTTTACTGTTTCATAAGCTGCTCTGACCAGTTTATTTGAAATCTTGATTTTAAATTATAGTTTAATCTAAAAATTTATTTGAATAAATATAACTATTTATTTAAATTTTTTTAAATTTAAATTTTAAATTTAAATTTAGAGAGTATCCAAAGAGAGGCCCAATAATATGCATATTTAGACCGGACAAAAGGACAACTTTTTCCCCTTTCTAACAAAATTGCTTGTCAGACTCAGCTGATCAGCTGTACGTGGTTTCACTGTATCTTACGGGGTTGTGATTTGGAAATAAAACTACTTGCTTGTACCCATTGTACATGGATTGAAAATATTAAAATATAAATATTTAAAATATATTTAATTTTTTAAAAAATATTATTTTATTATAATTTTAATTATAATATTTTAAAAAATATCTTAATTTTTAAATATTTAAATTTATATTTAAAAATAATAGATGATTAAATCTATTCTATATTAGTGTTGTTTAAAAAAATAGTAAAAAAATTTATTTTTTTTTAAAAAATTATAACAAAAAAATATTTCATATTTGATTACGTAGGTACTACTATTAAATAAATTTGAAAGGAGTGAATATATTATAGATGTACTTCCAATTGATAAGCATTTTTTTTAATTTAAAATAATTAATTGTCAGTAAAAGTAATATAAAATTAAATCGAAAGGCGTGAATAATAGAGGGGGTTACGTAAAGGCAAGGGTGGTTGCCTTGCATTGCAGTGGGAGAGCGCAATCAACTGCGTGGAAATCGAAATTGCTTCAAAGGCGCTACTCCCCACAATGCTTGCTTTTGATTGGCCCAAAAAACACACATTAGCCTTTAAAAATTAAAATCATAGAAAAATCACCCAATATTTAAAAAAAAAAAATTATTAAAAAATCTCATAATAATAAAAAGTAAAGAGCATATATATAATGACAAATTCTATTAGAAAAAAAATAATATATTTATACTATTTTTATGTTAATAATTTTTTTAATGATTAAATTTTAGTGATTTTTCTTAAAATTATTATTATTTTAATTAAGCATTTTGAAACACTATAAAAAGTTACCAACCATTTTAAAATATTAAAAAATTAACATTTAAAATCATTTTGATGTTTTGATTTAAAACAAACTAAGCTTCAAAATCTTAGAAAAATCCAATTCTTGATAAAGAATATAATCATACAAAATTTTCACATCAACAATTAGTTAGCCGTTTAAATATAACGACTCGAGTTTAAGTTTATACAAATATAAAGTGTGTCTTTAAATGAGTTATGTCTAATTGAGCATAATAATAGTTAAATATGACTCAATCAGATAATTATATAAAAAGTTTTATAATAAATTAGTAGCATGCATGCACAAAACAATAAGTCTATCTCTCTTATCATTGGTCTTAGCCCTTATAGTGATTTTCTCTAAAATCATTACTCCTCTATTATTAAATATATAATTTATTTAATTAATTTGATTATATTAAAATAATTAGTTAAGTTAGTTATTATAATATATTTTTTCTAAAATATCCTAATATATTTTTCTTAACTTTCTCTATCATTCTCTTATTTGATTATTTTAAGAAAATATCAATAAAAATAATTTAAAAAATAATTAGTAAATTTAAAAAATATATCATATATTTATGAAAAAAGAAATATTATTCTTTTAATCAAGTATTTTGAAACACTAAAAAATTATCAATTATTTTAAAATATTAAAATAAACTAACTTTTAAAATCATTTTGATGTTTTCATGTATTAAATTAAGTATTTTGTGACACTACAAAAAATAATAAATTATTTTAAAAAGTAAAAATAACTTAAACTTTTGAAAATTATTAGAAAATTCATATATTCGTAATTTAAAAAAAAGTGAAACTTTCATGTATGAACCAAAGATGTAATTAGTTAATTGAAAGATGAAATTAGCACTTAAAGGCATTGCTTTATTGTGCAACTACCATGTTCCCTTTCCACTCCTATCTTTTTCAGATCTCATTATCACAACTCCCAACTTGATGTTTTTCCCTCTTTAATTTCTCTCCTCTATTTATTTTTTTAATCACTGCTACCCTCTCTTCCCACATTCGACTATGGGTTCCCTATCCATTCGATTTTAAATGTAGGTGTAGGTTAAAGAGTTTTTTTTTTATAAATATAAAAATTTATTTTATTTTATTTCCTAAATTTATTAATTTTTTAAATTATTTTTATTAATTATATATTAAAAATTTTTTATTGATAGTAGTAATTTCTAGTATAAATGACTAAAGTTGATATTTTAATAAATTAACACAATTTTTTTATAAATAGTTAATATAAATATTTTTTTAATATTTATAAATTAATTATTTAAAATGTCACGAGAATATTGCCTAATTAATCCTCTGCCCAATTGATGGTAGCCCCACCTTTGATTTGCTTCTCATGTCCTATAAACAGAAAACACCTGCATCAATTATTATTGTTGCATTTCATTCTAGCCAATTCTTACGCATTCACATTTTTAAAACTATTTTCCATCACAATACTTTTAAGGGAAAATCTCTAAACAAGACTTTAAAAGTTGATAAAATCTAAATTGAGATTCTAAATATTGTAAATACTAGAAAAGTGTCAAGATCTAAATTATAGTTTTAAAATTTAGAGTCAAATGACTAAAATTTCCCTTGTTTTATTAAAAAAATCAAATATATTTAGGGAGATTTTGGTCATTTGGATTTGAATTTCAAAATCTTAATTTGGATTCTAACATTTCTATAAAATTTATAATATTTAGTGTCTCAATTTTAGATTTATTAATTTTTAGAATTTTTTTTTCAAGGATTTTCCCTACTTTTAAACCTTTTAAAAATTCCAATAGCTACAGTCATAATTAATACCACTTTGGTCATTATTATACCTCATAAGTCTATTTAAACTAATTTTCATATATTAAAAAATAATAATTAAATCATTAAATATAGCTTAATAATTTGATAAAGTTTTATAAATTTTCCCTTATTAAAATTATTTCTCTATTTTTACTAATCGTTCTCACATTTATCTCTAACTTCTCTCTTTCTAACAAAAATTAAATAAGAATAAAATTAACAAATAAATATTAGTAATTCTTTTGGTGGACTTATATTTAGGATAAAAAAATTCTTCCACAATAGACTTATAATAAGGATCATTGTTTCTATATAAAATAACTAATGCATCTTTTTGGTGGTTAAGTAATTTATTATATTGGAAAAAAATCATTCCAAGTTGCAAAACTAAGTCAAGCTACTAATATAAAAATTAATTGACTAATTTAGATAGATTGAGGATTATATAATATGGATTCATCTTGAAGGTTGACTTTGAACTTAGTTGACAGATTTATTTGACTTCTTTAATCTTCTAAAAAAATTAATTAGCTCTTATAATTATAACTGGAAGGAGTAAAAAAGGAGAATGACACATATGTACTATGTAAAAAAAATTAATTATTCAAAAATATAAAAAATGTATAAATTACAAAAAGGATAAATATTGAAAAATAAATGGACAAAAATATCCCTACGTGGTTGGGAATATAACTTAGTTGTTAATTTGTAAAATCTTAAAAGATTACTTACAAATTAGTTTGTAAATTTTGAAAATTTTATAAATCCTGAAAGATTAGTTGTAAATATTAAAAAATTAGTTGCAAAATAGTTGTAAATTATGGATCAAATTCAAATACTTAAGAAGATGTTATAAATCTCTTAGGACTTGCAATTAAATTTCTAATTTCAAAATTAACAATTGATTTATAAAAAGTCTTCCGATTCTCATAATTGAGTTTCTTGAATTAAAAAAAAATTAACAATCTACAACTGATTTACAACCATGTACAACTGAACTTCACTTCAGGGTATACAACATGATTTTTTATGATTTGCAACTAAGTAATGACCATTGGGGGCATTTTTGTCCATTTATTTTTCTTAATAACATCGATCCTTCTATGTAATTTTACAAATTTGTGGTCCTTTAAGATAGTTAATTTTTTCCCAAGGTCCTTACGTGTTATTGGCTACACCTAAACAAACACAAGTTATTAATTTTCTCCCTTTGTTTTTATATAGCTAAATGAGTAAATTAAATTCAAGCATTATCATATTTAATTGAAGATAACTCCCAAAAGGCGTTCCTCTACTTTGGTAACCATCACTACCCCATTCAAAAATGAACTTCTCTGCTAACAACTCTCAATAGAGCCCACATTTAATGGGCCCGAAAGATATTGGGCCGATATTTGAATAGATACAAAAAGGCCCAATTGTACGTTATCTTTATCTGCCAACACCATATTTGCACTCGCCTCCTTTTCTCCAAGGAAACTCGGTGGGAAGTTAAATTGCGCCTCATTATTGTAACAAAAAAAAAACTATAACAAAAAAAAATTGTGGCACAAATTTGATTTTAGAAAAACGAATTCAAAATTCAAAAATATTTGTCGTATGTAAATTGTAAAAACAGTTTTAAGAATTAATGGGAGGAAAAATTAGTATGTAAGTTTCTATAGTTTATCACTATTTTAAATCATATCCGTATAGTTTATTTTATTTTAATTGAGTATTTACTATTTTCAATCTTTAATATAATAATTATTTAATTTTTTTAATAGATTAAAAATTAAAAAAATTAATTATAAACTAGTAGAAGAGTCAATTGATTAATTTAAATAGATTAAGCAGTATATAATAAAAATTTATCTTCAGATGTTAAATTTAATCATAATTAGTTGATTTATTTAGTTTTTTTATTTTTCTTAAAATAAATCAACTATGTCTTATATTAAAGATGAGTATATTATAATTGAGATGTTGATATTTTAATAAGTATTAGGAACAAATTCTGAAAACATTCCCATATGGTTGTAACATGGAGTGACTCGGTTTTTGAACAGCTTTACCGGTCAATTTTCAATGAACTAATTCTAACTTACTTTTACAATCAAGCTTAGTCTTTAATTACCAGCTCTTGGTTAGGCCAAATAAATCCTATGAAGTCGTGTATCTGAAATTTTCTAAATCTGAGTTAATACGAGCCATTGAGAAAATGGACTTTCATGATTTTGCCACGTGATATCAATTCAACCTTAAAACATTTGGAAATTGGAAATTGTTTTTTTTTTTTATTATTTGAAGTCAATTGGAACATCTTGTTTCTTTCTTTGACAATTTCAAAGTGTGGGTGGTTCATATTATTATCTTCCTTCTAATAAATTCTCTCATTGTCATTTTCCTAAAGGAATTTGGTTTTGCTTTTGATGGGCAGCCAAACGGGACAATTACAACACCTAAACTAAGGCCTTTGTCAATGAGCCACTCAATGCCCTATTTTACCATTCTTCCGGAGTTACCAAACAATTCTTCTTCACTTTTTATTTTATTAAAAACAAATCACTCATTTAAAGACATTTACTACTCCTCTTACATTTAATATAATATATTATTTATTATTTAAATTATATTTTATATTAAAAACATGAGAAATAATAAATAAAGTAAAGAACTAAAATTTGAATATACATTTAGTTTATCACAGTTCATCCAACATAATTACCACTAACAATAAAATATATGTGCTTAAGCAAAAAAAAAATGTTTAATAATAGGCTTTAATACCCTTATTTTATTTTGTGATTCATCTAGTATTTTAAAATATTTTTTCAAGTATATCTAATACCTTAGAATATTTCATTGTACAATTTTATCCTTAAAGTATTAATTTTTTTAGAAGAAACTTTTCCTTTAAAGTATTTTTAGGAGCAACTTTAATCTCCATATTAATTCCCAAAAAATCCTTTAAGTGTTTTCAGTACCAAAAAGTATTTTTTTTAGTAGTAACTTTTGGGTGCTAGATAAACCACAAAATATTTTATAATGCAAAATATATCTAAAAAATACTTCAAGGTACTAGATGAATCACAAAATATCAAGAGTGCCAGACACATTTAACAAAATATTTAGGGTATTGGAACACATCTTATCTCTATTTAAAAAAAGTACATTTCTCCTCCAATTAGGTTGTGAATATGCACTTTACACAGTCCATATGAATAGTGTGGCTTCTTATAAATTATAATATATATTAGTTAAAAGATAAGTTTATTACATTAAGGGATGAATTTGTTTATCTTTGCCTATAATGACTAAATAAAAATAATAATTTATAATTTTTCAATATGAAAGATCAATATTTATATTAAGGGATGAATTGGTTTATCTTTTTCCCATTTTTTTAACTTGAGAAAAATTTATGCATATCTTTACAAAAGAAAACATCAACAATTTGATATCATTTGAAAAATTAAAAAAATATTTATTTATTGGTCAAATAAAACAAATAACTTGTTCAGTGTATTATGTATGTAAAAAAATGATAACATAGCCTCAGAAATTTTGGAGCATAATTTGGTCAATTAGTTGGTTACATTACGTCACATAATTCTATTTCTGATTATTGAAAACAAATTCAAGAGTTTCTTCCTCGATCCATTACCTTAATTTTAGGCACTATCCTCTCTCCCATATTTGATTAGCAAACTTTGAATTAATTGATTGATAGATATTTTATCTCTAATATGAAAATATTTTTAAATTTTAATTTAATCCAACTAAACCTCCTCCCACAATTCTCTCAACAATGTTTTAAATTAAATTTAGTAAATTTAGTAAGACATCATTTATCATCTAAAATCTAAATGAATCTGAAAAAAAGTAATAATTGTTTTTTTTTTATTTGGGATCTGTTTGTAATCCCCCATTCTTCTTTTTTCCTTCTCTTTTGGACATGACCATTTTGAAGGATAGGGGCAGAGCAATTGCTGGAGCGGGTTGACCCTGCCTATTTTTTTTTTTTTTAAGTACGGACTAACTCATATCTATATCCCAGCCTATTTAAACTTGTATTAAATAGGTTAAGTTGAACCCATTTAAACTCCAACGGGCATGAGCAGCCCATTTATCAAAGATAAAAATATTTTTTTATTTAAATCTATTTGAAGTTCTAATAACAATGAGAATAAAATAATAATAGTGCCCACATAATATGATTGTTCATCTTAAAATTAAAAAATAAAATACCATAATAATAACTATAAATTTATAATCACATAATCCGCAATGCTCACATAATATAATCATTCATAATTTTAATTATTCAATTGGATTATGATTATACATCAACTACATTATATTTATTTGTGATTATTGTAAACGGAACTGCCTCTACCTCTACAAAATAAATTTAAAAAAGTATATTAGTATATAATAAAAATAAATTTAAATAAATATATTAGTCAGTCCATAGCCCGCCCATATATTTTACTGTTTTAACCCATTTAAACCTGCCCGTTATAGCCTATTTTAGGCAGATTTAAACAGATAAAATGATATCGGGTTGCGGGTAAGTCTACATGCACTTTGCTCACCCCAATTGAAGGATATAAACCCTAGTCTAATTTATTAATATTGCCAAAAAATTATTTTTGAATGATTATAAAATTTTTATTTAGTAAATAAAATTCATATTTACCAATTTACCCCTAATGTGGTGACGATTAAATTATTCACTGGTAATTAACAATACTAGTGGTGGAAAAGATACGAAAATAAAAAAACACAAGAAAATAGGGTAATTTGATGATAAAAAAGAAGCAATATTATATGATTAATAGCCCCTTATAATATTAAAAAATATTGTTAAAAACTGTTAAAAAAAAGCAAAGGGTTAGCTAAGGAAGTGAGAGAAATGATTTTTTTTTTAAAAAAAAGGTAAAAAGATGGATTTTTTTGACCTTTTGTAACATAATATTTGGTTATGAACAAGATATTTTGTCAGCTGAAAAATAGAAGGAAAATTATTACAACTTAGACAAGAAAAAGGAGGTAAATGCATTGTACTCTAATTACAATTATAATACTTGGTTGCTATTTTATATTCTATAAAAAATGTTCTTAATTAAATTAAAGTACAAAAATTATATTAAAATTGAGTTTGTGTGAATTTATAAAACACTCAAATTATCTACAATTAAATTTAATAATATCTAAATATAACTTAGTCAGATAATTATATAAAAAAAAAAGTAAAAATGCTATGATTGCTTCAGCGTTGGTGTTTTCTTAGCAGAATTATGAGTAGTGCTACCTTAAGTGTTAGGCAATCTTACAAGTTGCAACCACCTTAATCCCAAGATCAGTGTTTCTAAATAAAGTTTTGAAGTAATCATCCCAAAAAAAAACAAATCTTGATGCTGAAGAATAGGCCAACAACTTTCGCAGCTTTTTTCTATCCAAGGACCTAACTTACATCAGCAATTACCAAAGCAGACTGAATTTTCTTACAAGTCTCTCTGAACCAATTTCTGAAAGACAATTGAGAATTCCTAGGCTGAGCACATGTCACGGACATAGTCTGGTTGACCTCAAATCTTGAATATCACGTTTGAATAAGAAGACATTCTCTTCCCGTTACTAAAGAAGTAGAACAACAAATTATATATATAATATATATTTAATTATTTTAATTAAATTAAAAAAAATTAATTAATATAATATATATTTTTAAAAAAATATTCAAATTATCTTTCTTAACTTTTTCATTATTTTTTCATTTGATTATTATTAAAGGGATATTAATAGAGATAATTTAAAAAAAATTGATAAATATAAAGAATATATCTTATATTATGACAAATATTAAATTTTTAAATATATTTTATATTAAATATCAAAATAGTAGCATGTTAGTTGTAAGTGTTTAAAGAATATGTTTAGAAAATAGTTTAAGAGAATCAAACTCATGCTTACGGAAAAGCAATATTAGAGTCATTTCTCTGTTTATGTTAAAAAAAGAAAGGCATGATAAAAAACCAACCCAAGTATATAGGAAAAATTATATTTAAGTCCTATGTAAGAAATTTAATTATAAAGAAGTCCTAGAAAATCATCAAATGATGGCAAAATTCTATTGGACATGATTTCTTCTAATTGTGAAATATGATATAATTATCCTAAGAAAAAATAACTCAAGCAAAAGAAATTATAATTTTATAGAAAAAAATAATAACTCAAGCAATAGGAATGATAACTTTTAAATGAAAGAATAACAATTGGGGACAAAAAACATAACAAATGAGGTATTTTTTTTAAGAATAGTTTCATCATTTCACAATTTAAAAAAATTAATTCTATATCTCATAAGACTTCACAGTAGTTTAATAATTTCTAAAAAATTCTCTACAATTAAATTTTGTGTAGAGGGCTTAAATGCAATTTTTTTTCAAGTATATATGTATAAGATAGTGAAAGTACAACTCTTTCACTTTCTTACAATGAAAAATAGGCCGTATGTATGTATGTATGTAGGTATGTATGTATGTATGTATGTATGTATGTATGTATGTATGTATGTATGTATGTATGTATGTATGTATGTATGTATGTATGTATGTATGTATGTATGTATGTATGTATGTATGTATGTATGTATGTATGTATGAGATTACTATTTGTACGCAGGTTCTTGTAGAGATGGCATTACGACTACTGATCAGCTTGCTAAGTTATCCCATGAGATTACGGGAAACTTTTGCATCTTTGATCAACTTCTTATGAGTAATTGAATTTAATTTTTTGTTAAAAAAAGTACAACTCTTTCTACTTAATCGTATCAGTTTATTCAACTATGGTTCTTCATTGAGTTTTATCAAGATAGAATGTTGGTACACCCCTTAAAAGTGGGTTAAGATTTCATGAAGGTATTGGCATTGAGCCTAAAGAATGCCTCTAAAAGCATGTGGGGTCCCAATTTTCTTTTGAGAAGGACAAGTAGACATCAAGTTTGAGTGAGGTTTAAAGGGGAAGGCTTTATGGGAAATATAAGTTAATAGTAATGGAAGCAAACTGAGCAACTAGCATAGTTGTTTCTATAATCATGCCTCTCAAAAAGTTCCCCCACTGAGATCTGAAAGCTTTGATTCAACATATATATAAGTATTATTTAAGTACTGAGAAAAACAAAAAGAAAAATGAAAAATCCACAACCAGAAAGGAAAAATGAAAAGACAAAACTTCTTTATACTGATGGATTCAGTGAATGTTAACTCTAGCATTTGCAGAAAAAGGAAATGAGAAGGGAAAAAAAACAACAGCTGTCTCCTACCAAAAGGTGAAAAAGATTTACCCACCAATCTTTTTTAACATTTCCATTTACTTTCATCATTGGACAATGACAAAAGATTCTCAGAATTCAGTCCAGACACTTATCAGAAGCTTGAAAATGATGAAAAAGAACCCATGGTTTGCTTATTCATCAACAGGAGCAGGTAGGTTAAGATCGACCAGGCAAGGAACAAAAACAGCAGGAGAAGAAGGAGATTGAGATTCTTGTTTGACTACTTCAGTGTTGTTGTTGTTCTCTTCAAATCCACCTACAAAATGGGACCTTTTGTGACCTCCCAAGGCTTGGCCTGATCTGAAAGTTCTGTGGCAGATTGGGCATTGATGTTCCTTTGTTTTCTTTGCCTTCTTCTTCATCTTGATCACTTTCTTCATCTTGGCCTTATTACTACTCTTAGGCTTCTCATAAGAATAAGGAAAAGAATCAGAATCAGTACTACTGTCTGTAATTTTCTCCGCACTAGCATATGATTCTTCTGAGTCATGATTAGGAAAACTGGTTTTCTTCTTCTTCTTGCAGAAGGAAACTTCATCCAAATTGTGACCAAGATATTCTTGTTTGGCACCATTAAATGAATCAAACTTGTCTGAATTTCCCAACACTACTAGTTTTTTGGATTCAGTACTGTTCTTGCTCCCGTAGCATCTGTTGTTGTTCATCATCAGCTTCCTTGGTTCAAAGACATCATAATCGTTAAATCCATGCCCATGTTCTTCCACTTTTGGTTGATTAAAAACACCATTTCTGAGAACCCCATGAACTGAAACACTTGGATCTTCATTTTTTGAACTATATCTTGAATACCCAGAATCTGAAAATTTCAACTTCATCTTGTCCTTTCCCAACTTCACAAGCTCAGAAGCATTATAAACAGAGTTCTTATTATTAATCTTATTCTGACCATCAACAGAGTTTGATTTGGCCTCTAAAACTGCAGAATAGTTATCAGAATTAGAATCTTTGTCCAAACTAAAACGACCTTTTTTATGGCTATAAAAACCCTTAGACAACAATATCAAGCACATAGCCACTTCTTCTACTGCTTCTTCTTGTTCAACCTCTGACACAGAAGAAGAAGTTGGGTTATTATTAAGGGTCATGACCCTTGTTCTCTTCAAATCCTCTGGATCTGAAGTTTCACTATCAGATTGAGCATTATCATCATAATCTATCATTGCAAAATTCTGCTTCTGATCTTTTTCAGAGTGACAAGCCATGTGACCACATAAAGCTTTCAAAGAAGAAAATCCTTTCCCACATTCTCTACAGAAATTCTCCTTATTATGATGTAAAGTGAATAAGGGATGATGATGAACAAACCTCTTTGTCTTTCTGGGATTCTCTCTGAGGCCATAATCTGATGAACTTAAATCTCTCTTCTTCTTCCTCTTCTTTCTTGTTGCAGCATCAACACCATTACTTTCAAACTTGTCTGATTTAGCAATGGCCTTATTATTATTGCTTGAATGTTGATTCATGTGGGTTCTAATGTGACCACCCAGAGACTTCCCACATCGGAACCTCCTGTTGCAGAACTTGCAAATGAACTTCCTCGTCGTCTCCTCCATTGTTCTATTCACTTGAAGAATCTGATACAATACACACACACACCCAGAAAGCAAGAAACAAGATCAGAAAACTACTATTGCAGTATCACCCACCTGAAAACTGCAAGGACCACATATTTTATAGTCATATTTCTCACCAAGGACAAAACTCAAATAGCTAATGTACAAAGCAATGGACAAAACTCAGAATCCAGATAGAGCTCATAAGAAACAGATCACGAAGTTTCTTGCTTTTGAACAACTGATGATAATAGGGCAGGAGAAGAAGAAAAGAATCACCATAATGTTCGGATGTGACAGTTCTATAAGTACAAGATCCGACCCACAAAAAGAGGACAGACCCCTAAAATTTCGTCTTTTTTGTTTTGAAAAAAAAAAATTCCACTCCAGAAAGGTACAGAGAGCTCAAAAATTTGCTGGGGATGGGATGAAAATATCAAATTTTGAAGAAAAGGGTTCGTTGTACCAGTGAAGGAGAATCAAAGGAGCTAAAGCCGCAGAGGCCATACTTCCTTTCTCTCTTAATTTGTCGTGACTTGTAGTTGGAGGAGAATTCCATGCATGAAGGGGAAGGAAAGGATTCAGAAAAGGGCAAAAAAGGATTGGTTACACGTGTACTTGCTTCAGAATACTTCGCTTTTGATTTTTTAGATTAGAATGATTTGTTGTTTGTTGAGATCTAATAGTGGCATAAAAAAAATACAAAAACATTAAAAACATAATTACATTCATTTCTATTAATAAATAAAAAATCTTAAAAAGGAATATTATATTTTTTTAATTAATTAATTTAGAAAAAATTGTAAAAAATCCTCATTTGGAGAATTTATTGCCCAAAATATTTAGGTTCTTGTATATATGTAACCCATCTTTAGTTTGTGCAGATTTTTTTTAGTTATATGCAATATATACCTAATTATATATAAATATTTTTTGTTTTACCTTTAAAATATGTCTTGTGCAACTATTTTTCAGTTGTACAAAAAACTTTTGCACACAATTAAATATATGTTGTATACATGTGAAGAAAAATTACACAAACTCAAGGATATAGTTTCTTAAACAAATTTATCATATATATATTTGGATAATAAATATTTCAATGGGGATTTTTAATAAATTTTTCAATGATTTAAAGGGATACTTTTTTGTTGGTAAAATTTGTAGACTTGCAACAGTAATTAAATGTACATGTGAAATTAGGTATGGACAGAGACATGTGGTATGTAGACCAAAATTTGTGAGTGCCTTAAATTTGGTTGCTTGAAAGGTGTATGATGAATGAAACAATTGAATGGTCAAGAGGGTCCAGACATTATTGTTTGGAGCTTCTCACAACATTGTTTGCTCCTTTTTGAAAATGATATTTCCTCATTCAACCATTGTGGTTTTTGTATGCACACACCCCTCCCTCCTAAGTCTATTTTGTAACATCACAATGTTAAAATTCGTTAAGATTTTTAAATATGTTACCAATTTAAAATTCTTTTAATAATGCCGATATTAAATATTTGACACCATAACTTATTAATGACACAAACTTAACTATTATCTCCCGTCCTTAATATAAAATTTAATTTATGTATAAATTACACTATATACTAAATTTTATATTAAGAATTGGATAGAATATTTTGTATAATTAATAGGGTTATAATGAGAATACTATAATAAATGCACTAGAAAATAGTCTAATGATTCTTATATTTAGGAAAAAAGATTATCCTTAATAAAAAGGAATAATGTAATATTGAAGTTGGAATGAAAGTTGTACTATTGAAAAATTCCTTGTTCCACATGGCATGATCAGATCACCTCATTTTTTAAATTTATTTTATACTATTTATTTATGCTATTACCAAATATCCAATTTTAAGGTTTATTCTTTCCAATAAAAATATTTTTTCTAGAATTTAAACTCCAGACCTAAAAATATCTAGTAGAATTTACACCAATAGCCCAACTCTATATAAATACCTCATTTTTTTTCTAAACCTATGTGATTTAGAATGTTAGCTAATATGCTTTTGGAAGCTCTCACTCTACATATAACATAATAATTATGGTTTGTGAATGATATTATACGATTAATTTATAAAAAAAATACAAATTCTACTAAAACAAGTAGGCAATACTCCCTCCCATACCATTTATAAAGTATTTGGAAGGCAAAATTCTAATCCTTTTTATAAGAACATCAAATGAGCTACTCCCTCTTATCCTTAAGAATAGGATATAATATTTATTATCCTTTTTCTATTTTGCTCCTATTCAATAAATTGGTGTTATGTTTTGTTTTTAGATGTGGCTCATTGGCTTTTCACTCATGCAATCAACATGAAAAACTTAGAAATTCTATTTTTGAACAGAACGAATGTTGTTAATCTTCAGATAGAGTTCATGTGCTTCTAGCCCCTCCTTTTTTTTTTTTTACCAGCATAAAATTGCATTTCATTCAGAAAGGAAATGAAACGAACAAAGTCCAGAGGAAAATAAAGTGCGACATATATAGGTAAACAAAACATAAAGACAGGGAAAACAAAACATATTCTAGAAAAAAGACGATCAGCTTTGAGTAGGTAGCCAATCCCTTCCCTGTCGTAGTCCTCTGGAACCTGGTCCATGCTGGTCAAATCTTCATCATGTGTTTCATGAAGTATAAACTGAGCTAGAGGAGGTGGTGATTCCAAAATCAGACCTGTCGGTCCCAACTCCCTTGAAGCCATAGCAGCCAAACAGTCGGCAGCACCACTACCCATTCGAGGAATGAGTTAAAAGGAGATATAACTTCGATCCGCGAGCACGTCAAAGACATCGATCAGATGGCCATGCGACATCCAAGGACACAAACTAAGATTTCGTGTGGAAATAGCCTCAAATAGATTCTTACAATCAAGCTCAATACAAACACAAGTGTGCTGCCAATCATTAGACATCGAGATGGGTTTCATCATAGCTAGCAGTTCTGAGTGGAAAACTGAAGAAACTGATGCTTTCTCAACCCATCCTCTTACAAATCTGCCATTTGAGTCTCTACAAAGATCTGATTTTTGGCATTACCTTTAGTTTCCAAACATCAGACCAAATCCTGGTATCAACTTTTCTAGAGGATGAAGCTCGAGCAGCCCCTGTACTGATAGTAGTTGAGTAGAAAGCTTTCCTATAACCAGATTTTACACAGTAGTTTCCATACTTAGCTGCAGCCATATCAGTTTATCCGATCAACAGAGGGGTATTTCTCTGATTTTAGATCAAGGATTCTAGAATCAACAGGATTATGCAAAGAAGATAAATCCCATTGTCTATCCTGAATAAGCTCGGAAACTACCATATCAGCATTAATAGCGGTTTGATCAATCAGTTGCAATTTGTAGTCTTTAGCCCTGGAATCCACGGATCCTTCCACACCTGAATGTAATGGCCAGTTCCAACTTGCCAACAGAGGTTTGCTGTAAGAAAATTTCTTCCCGTAAGGATACTATCCCAAACCCGCGAGGCTTTAGGACCCTTGACCGCCTTCATAAAAGAAGTACAGGGAAAATATAAGCTTTTTAAGATCCTTACCCAAAAGCTATCAGGATATTGCAGCACTCTCCATGCGGTATTTGCTAAAAGAGCATCATTAAATCCGATAAAATCTTTGAAGCCCATACCACCACGTTCTTAGAGTTTGTAAGGGATTTCCATGCTACCCCATGAATCTTGCCTTCATTACACACGTCTCCCCAGAAAAAATTAGACACTAGACTGTCAAGTGCAATATAAGTCTGTTTTGGAAATTTAAAGCATGACATGGGTTATATAGAAATAGCTCCTACCACGGCTTTAATCATAATCTCCCTCCCTGCAAAAGATAAGCTCTTTCTTTTCCATCCCTGAACCTTCCTTACCATCTTATCAAGGACATAAGCTAGAGCAGCATTCTAGGAAGTACCCCATAAAATAGGAAGTCCGAGGTATCTCCCAGGGTCTTCAACTTCAGCAATATTTAGACAGTTTGACACTTCATCTCTAACATAATCCTGAGTATTAACTGAGAAGAAGAGGCTTGACTTTTCATAATTAATTCTCTGCCCAGAAGTGCTACAGTAATCCTGAAGGATTTTACGGAACAGGCTACAGTTTCGAGCATCAGCATTTATGAAAATTATTGTGTCATCAGCAAAAAGACAATGAGTCAGCATCGGAACCCCTCTAGTGTAAGGCAAATACCCTTAAAATTTCCATGTTCAGCATGATAAGATATCATTGAAGACAAAGCTTCAGTTGCTAGGATAAAAAGGTATGGTGAAAGAGGGTCCCCTAGACGGATGCTTCTTTGAGGTATGTACTGAAATTCATCTTGAGCATCACCTCTTCTATGAAATCCCACTCTAATCTATCATAAGCTTTGTTCATATACATTTTGTATGAGTGTGTTTGGAACAAAAGCCCTTTGATTTTCAGAAATACAATCATCCAACACCAATCAGAGCCAATTCGCAAGAATTCTATATATAATCTTATAAGTAAAGTTGCAGAGGCTAATTGGCCGGTATTGAGAAACCTTTTTGGCTTCTAGCAGTATGTGGTTAAGTTGATTAGGGAATAATACACTGGTCTCTACGTATAAACATTGATGAATACACACACAATACAAATCTCGATGGCAAAAAGAATATAAATGCTCAACTATGATTTTTTTTTTAAAAAAATAAATTAAATGTGAAAACTAATTTAATGAGTTTTAAAATTAAAATAATTGATCATCATTACTCATTATATATATATATATATATATATTAAATGTCACATAAAAAAGAACATCAGTTAAATGCACTATATATACCAGCTTGATTATAGGTTACCAATTGATTTGAGGAAATTACCAAACATTATTTCTTCACGGCATCGATGTTAATCTTTATTTAAAAATAGGTGGCATAATTTGCTTGTTCCACTTGGATGATATATAGAATAGAGAGAAAAATGTGGACGATATTTAGGAGAAAAATGTGCTTTGTACTCTAATTATATAAGATTGGGAATTTGGGAATACAGAACAAGCCTTACATTTATTGGGAACCACTTTAGAATACAAAAGTAGAATACAAAAGAGTAAAAGTTGTAACTGGTTCTTCATCGCCTTCATGGCTGGAAGAACAAAGTGATGTGAACAAAATTAACATTTTTTTTATCCATATATATATATATAAATTGAGAGACTAAAGCCGGCACCACAGTGTGCCATGTGGCAGTTTCAAAAGTCAAATGAATCCGTCCTTATAACTTTTATCCTAAATATAAAATATACTTTTTATATTTAATTAATTTAATTAAATTAAAAAAATTAGTTAATATAATTTTTTTTCTAAAACACACTAATCATCTTTTATAATTCTCTCTCTCTCTTACTTAATTATTTTGAGAGATTATTGGTGGAGCTAATTTGGGAAAACATTAATAAATATAGAAAATATATATTATATTTAAGACATCTATTAATTCCTAAATTAGGTCATATATTAAGGATAAGATAAGTACAATAAATAGGTAAGAAGAGTGTAAAACATATTAATTCACCAATTAAAGGAATTACTTAAATACCAAATCTTTCTCTTTATTTGTAGGGCCACTATCTCCTATATTATTTTTTTGTTTTTAAAGCATATTCTATTGTTCCTTTTTTTATAATATTGTTATGAGTTACCTTACATATAAAATTATTAATTAAATATATTATTATTAGTTAAATTTTGTCAATAAAACAAAAATATTAAACTATATTGAAAAATAAAGAAAAATTGTGGATTTATTTAACTAAATTCACAAATAATTTTAATTAGATTATATATTAAAATTTACAAAAGTCAGTCCAATTGTGCTCATTATTAAAATTAAATAGTTTCTTTTGTTTTTAGTTTTTATTTGTTTGTTTTATGTTTATATAAAACAAAACAATTATTTATCTATATGTATATATTTCATATATAAAATTATTTTCTTTAAAAAATACTATTTATCATATTATATACGGATATTAACATATATTTATTTTGAATTTTAGATATTTATTTAGTTTACAAAATTTGTATTTTATTTGAAGCAGAAATTGTTTGATCATAATAATCACTTCGCAATAAAAGAGTCAACATAAATTATATATTATTATAATTATAAATGAGTAAAAACAGTCTAAAAATGCATATCAATAAACCTGATTCAATTATAAGAATTAATTAAATATTATATCTTTCCCCTTATTTATAGGGGATTATCTCCTATTTATTTTTGTGTTTAAGCCATATTGTTTTTCTTCTTTTTATACATTCACATACGTTTTCCATATTTTCGATACATTTTCAATTAAAATATTAAATTTTTTACATATTAAATTAGTGATTAAATATATTATTATTAGTTAAATTTTCTCAATGAAGAAAAAAATACTAAACTAAATTAGAAAAAATAAAAAATTGTAGATTTATTTAGCATCATATTAAAGAAAAACATGATCTACTTTATGGCGGTTGCTTTAGATTATATTGTGTTATATTTTGTGTTGTGTACTCCCAAAATGTTTGATCAATGAAGGAATCTAAAATCATTTAATATTATTAAAATATTTGCCATATATGCTATAAATATATTAAGATAAGATTATTTTATTTTAGATATGTCTATTATCTATCTGTTGCTTGAACTTATTTTAAAACCCGATCATATATTCAAATTATTTTTTTTTATTTTTTTAATTTTGTACTAAGTTATTTTGGGTTACAATTATCATTTATTTAAATTGAGAAGATTAATTTATTCAGAAATATTTAAGGGATTTCTTAGATTAGATTGATGATTTAAACTTTCATATATTAGTCATATATGCTATAAATATATTAAGATTATTTTATCATTTATAGCCATAATGCTATAAATATTAAAAGTTTCTTATATATATACTATTATTATTAAATTATATTATATTATTTAAATTTTTGGATGAATTAAAAATATTAAACTAGCTATATAAAAAATATCCACTAGATATATTTTTCTGGTTGAAATTGTGAGATAGAGATAACAGGGAAGATAACAATCTTTTCTTTTTATTATTCAATATTTATTATTAAATTTAATTATTTTGAATTTAAGAAACTAAATAGATAAAAAATAAACGTTAGAGTTGCCGAGAGATCAGGGTTTCATAAATAGAGTTTGAGGGTATGCTAGAGCCAAGAAGCTTCATACTCTTGTTATCAAAATTTGCCCATCGCAGTAGGGGGTATTCATAATGCCTATAGCCTAATTTATTTATCTGAGCTAGTAAAAAAAATTACCCAACTTGACCCTAAAAAGGTTGCCCAAAATATATTTAGGTAGGGCTAGACCGGGCTGGAATAAGTGATTAAATGGAAAATATTCAGACAAGCATTATATAGGTGATGCTATTAAATTACCTATTTGAGCACTTACATATAGGTTCCAGCTTTTAATACTATAATTTACTAATATCATTTTCTTTTTTATTCACACTACATATAATTAATTATTTGGCTAATATATACGTTTGGTCCTTTATATTTGTGTTAAATTTTATTTTAATCCATTAAATTTAAAAAAATATATTTTTAATCCTTGAAATTTAGCACAATTAATCTCACTAATAAAAAATGTTGAAGCACCAATATTGACAAAATATATCTAAATTTCAACTCTTTGCTATAAAATTTAACATGGTTTAAAAAAATATCAAAATACAATCATTTTTCTTTGCGTTTAATTACACAATCATCCTTTAAATTTTATTGGTAAACATTTTTTGTTAACTAAACTTAATAGTGATAAGTTTAAAAGAATAAAAATATATTTTTTACACTTAATAAATTAAAATAAAATTTAATACAAATATAAAAAGTTAAATATATACTTTAGTCTTAATTATTTGATCGGATGTTAATATAATGAACAAAGGATTTACTGTTAGGTTTGTCGTGGGATAGAAATTTGTAAAGTATAAGATGAAGAAAACTCTTTCCTTTTAGAAATGATTTTAATTAAACATATGATGATCTAAAAAGTCATATTTAATATAATTTTACATGTTTAGAATTTTAGCCAGCCATTCGTTTTATAATGTATAAAAAATCACTCATTTGCACCTGTGCATTGCCCTATACCTTTACTAGTTTAAACAATAATGTCTTCCATTCAATGCACTTTTGTTTTATTTTCACTTCATTAATCTGTCATTTCTTTATTCACATTTGAACAAAAATATTTATCATAAAATAATAAATTATTAATAATATATAAAATAAAATTACTTCTTAGTAGTACTGTTTATTTATCATTTATTTATATTCATTACACAATTTTTATTTTGCTGCCAATTTCTACTCTTTTAAAATAATATATAAATTTTATTTTTAAAATTTTAATTGTCTTGGGCATATGATATTTATTGGAAAGAACCATAAAATTTATAATTTATTTACCAGGACAAATATCAAAATAAAAAATTACAATTACGAAATCACTATTTAATAAACTCTATATTTTCTCTCACATTTTATTTTTAAAAATAATATAAATTTTTAAACTTATCTCTTTGGGTCTCTCTCACATTTTATTTTAAAATTAATATAAATTTTATTTTTCACCAAAATTAAAACTGACAAAGTCATCATGACAGGATTTTTTTCCAACTTTTATTTTTCACTAACATCCACATAATCATATCTTCAATGTATCATTTAATTATTAACCTAAATATTTATATATCTATATCATTAAAATTTTCCCCAATTTATATCCTCCGATATAAAATAAATTCTATTTACCAAAATAAAATACGAAACTCATTTCATAGATCACAACTAGTTACGTGGTGTAGGCTTAAATTACTAAAACAAAATTTTATTTCAATTTTGTCAAAAATTGGAGCATCATGATATATTAATAAAAAATTGATATGATCTCAATATCAATTTAAAATTTATAACATGTCAAATTATGAACAAATTAATGTGGATAACAAAAGGTTACAAAAAATAAGTCATATTATTTATAATTTATGGTTTATAAATAAATGGTGTGATTTATTAGCGTTTTATATTATATAGGTGTATTATAAGACTCACCCCTCAAAATCATTTAATAAAAACCATTTCATATATTAATATGAATACAAGAGTATAAATACTAAAAAAATCAACAAAGATGAAGGAAATTATAGTCCACATCATACCCAAAAATAAATTATATTAAGATGTTAAAAAAGCTTTATTCCCCCAAAAAATAAGAAACATTATTATCTTGCTTATATTATAATTCATTATAAATTTTACTAATTATATTGAAGATTTTAAATTGGCTTTCACACAGTAAAATTTTGTTTAATTTATTGATATTTAAAATTTTATATTAGTTTTAAAAATAGAATGTGGAAGAAAATATATGAGATTTTGGTAGGGGATAATTTAGTAATTTTAATTTTTTATTTTAATATTGGGTTCTTCTAAATGATTACAACTTTTACTGTCCTCCAAATAAATATCATTTACTATAGGTCTTTTATTTTAATTCTCTAAAAAAAATTATTTTACTATTAAAAATTTCGGCCAATATAAAAAGAACCCTAATTTTCTTATAAGTTGGATGATATCTTAATGTCAAGAATTCATCACTCAAAATAAGGTTGGCAACTTTAGTTTTTAAAATTCCATGTTAACAGGAGGAAGAAAAAGAAACCTAAATATATTATTCCATTTTAATATATATTATACAATAAATAATATAGATTGTTAATGTTTATTCAAGAAATAGGTGGCATGATTTACTTCTTCCACCTGGATGATATATAGAAAAAAAACGTGGAAGGCGTGTTATTCAAAAGTGTGCTTTATACCCTATATATATATATATATATATGATTGGGTATTTGGGACTACATAGCAAGCCTTACATTTATTTGTAACCACTTTGATTTTTTTTTTTTTAACCTGAGGAGCGGTTTCAAAATCACAATTTGGTAGAAGCAACAATAGTTCGGTATGATACCAACTTGAATTAGATACAAATAAGAACAATAAAAAGGTTATAATGTGAGAATTTCTTTGAATTGGGACCATATGAACAAATATAATGGTTGGGGTGTTCGTGGGTTTCTCGTCTCGGGCAACCCGTGTTGGTATGATACACAACTTAAGGTGATTCCAGATCAGTATCCGACTCAACATCTCATAAAGAAATAGAGGGTCGCAAACATTAGTGGTGAGAGAAATATCTACTTTGTCCTGATAATCACCTCATCGACTGAAGAATTTTTATCCCTATTTAGGATTTCTGATTGTGCTCATGACTCTTTTTGTTCATGCATCTACTCTGCAGTAATCCCTTTCTTAGATATCATTTGGAGCAATGAAGACTGATATCTAACAATTCTCATGAAAACACAAAGGAGTTAAACCGAATGAACGGGTCTAAATTGGTTCAAATGTGTCTTCTCTTCTTAAACCACAATCGCCAACAAAATGCTGAGATTTGGGCTCATTTACCATTCCTACACTATGGGAAAGTTGGATTTTTCAAATTCTTTGAAAGATTTAGGAGCGACAATAGATGTGATCTTAAATCTGTGTACTTTTCTTTGTACATTGATACTTTGAAATCTACTGATGTTGTTGTACAATTAGCAGATAGAACAATTAGACATCTACACGTCAAACTGAAAGACATACTTATTAGATCGAATGAGTTTGTATTTCCAACGAATTTCTATGTTTGTTTTAGATATGTAGAATGATTTTTGTTGCAATGGTCTTCTTATTTTAAGTAAGTCTTTTTTCTAAAAACCGCTAATACAATAATTAGCATTAAAGAAAGTAATTTATCTATGAAATTTGGAGGTCATGCGATTCATTTTAATTGTAATTAATTCTCCAGTGCAACTAATTTGGCAAACACTTTTGGATCTTTAGGTGTCAGGCACGCAATACAAATTCACAAAACCAACGGATTTATATAACCATCCTAGGATTCATAAAACATGTGACTGAAACATGAGATTCATTATTGTTTTGATGTTCTCTCACCATAGCTATTCTTTACTGGATCTATAGTCAGTTCATTGGTTCACATATCAAATGAGTTAGAAGAAAATTTAATACTGATTTAAAATAAGACAAATATATATAAAAATTGAGAGAGGCAAAATCCACTTTGAGATCTCTACATTTTTATATATGTGACTTATATTTTTAGGTAAATAAATTCTATATTTAAACCCGGAATATATCAAGATTTTATCATGTCTTAATGGTGGAATATTTTTACTTTGGAATAGCGTTTTGAAGCCAAAATGATCTATCAAAATTTGAAAACATAAGATGGCCGTAGATTTTGATATGTTTGGATTGGTATTTGGCCCATTTAACTTTTGGGGTAAAACCTGCTTAAAAATATAAACAATAAGGATTAGAACACGTCAATAAAAATTGATATATATAATAAAAAATGAATCTATATCTTATAAGAATGTGAGTTCGATTCTTATTACTATTGTAGGGATTCTTTTAATAGGCAATCTCGTAAGTCCTGTATGTATTCTCTGAGCCCTAAAACTATGACATGACCTTAGTAGGAGATTGGTGTTGAACCCACATAAATTTTTTTATAAAACAAAAAAAAGGATTAGCATGGTTGACATTTAGTTAGATTCTTTAAGCATTTAGTTAGTTATTTGAAGAGAATCTCATGATCAATACTAAAATCCCTTTAAAAAATATATGATATCAGGGGATTAGTCATTACTTTTAAATATAAATACCCTAAGTTTACCTAAAAAAATATTAGTTAAAATGAAGTCGTTTTTCATTTCTTCCGTGACCATGAACAAAAAAGAGAAGGGTTTGAAAGTGGGTCTTACCTTGTTTTAATAAAAATAAAATAAAATAACTTTAAAAACACAATAATTGGATGTTTATTAGAATATTTAAAGAATGAAAAAAATTAAATAATAAAATGTAGGAAAATTGGGGGAAAGTTTCAATAGAAATCTAATTGGTGAGAAGGATCTCAAATTTTTATACACATAGTATCAATATTCTACAAATTTTACATACAGAGTGACAATACTTTGATTTAAGTCCTTCTAATCAAATAAATTTTAAACGAGACTTTTCCTTAATATTCACTAAAATCTAAGTATTTTAGTATTTTTCAATTTTTTTCAACAATACATTAACTATTTTTAATTTTAATATTTCTCTTAAAATAATCTGCATCACCTTCCCGTTCACTTGACATCTCCCTTCCAAAAACACTAAACGCAGATGAGGAGCTAAAATGGTTCTTCTCTTGAACGATTTCAGTTTTCTTATTAAAAAAATTATAAATGTCATATCAGATGAGATGAAAGTTGTGGTTTGGCTGAACCATTTTTGTGTAAATTGCATGAACAATTTCAAATACGTACGGCATTTTGATAAACAATTCTCACCATTTAGTATTTTGGAAATACCTTTTACCCTTTATAGGATTTTGGTAGAAAAGCCGAAGACACTAGCCAGAGGGCATTATTGTATATTATGGTATTAATGTTTTTTGGTGGTTTAGATACTTCATTACTCCACAGACCACAATCATATCGTAGTTGGAGAATTGTTTTAGTAGATGAAAAAAATAAAGAAGCTAAAAGTTTACAATGTGATTTGAAGCATGGAAAATTACTCCCAATTCATATATAAATAATTTATTATTTAAAGTTCCTAGGAAATTTTTAAAATATTATCAAATCTTAAAAGATACATCTAGGAGATTCTGATTATAAAAAGACATTATTACCCTTGCTCATATTGATAAGTGGGAGAATATTAGTAGATAACTTAAAGTGAAGTATTTGATAAGTTGAAAGGTATTAGTTAACAACTTAACCTAAAACTATTGATAGCAACTACCATTCCACCACTTATCGACGAATACTCTTTTACTTGTCAAGTATTTTCAATGGTGTAATTAGAAATTTGGGATCAAGGGCGAACTTTTAACAATCAAGGTGGAATGAAAATAATATAAACAAAATAATAAAATAAAACTAAAAAATTTGATTGTTTGTGGGGTTGAAGGATATAAGTCTCTCCACTTTTTGTAATTGTGGGCAAGAGATGAATAATAATAAAAAAAAAAGTAGAGTGAGTGATGTGTAAAATTAAATTTTAGGTTTATATATAAAAAGTTGAGTTGGGTAAAAAAAAATAATTATGTTTTTTAAATTTGGATAGCACATCTCATCAATTCCAGCATGTCCATTTTTTTAAAACAAGTTTAAGGGTACTTTGAGACATTTTTAAGACTGACAGTTGTGATTTTTTATGGTAAAACCATGATTTTGGAAGAATGAAGCAACCGAAACACGCAGTTAAAATGCTGCTAACAGAGTCAGGCTAAAATGAATTGGGTTTCCAAGGAGGGTTAAGACTTGAATCTTATTTTAAAAGAAAACAAAATAAACCATGGGGGTGCTCAATTCATTGGCTTATAGACCAATAGAATATTCATTAGTTAAAAAATCATTTGCCTGTGTGCCTGCTGTGCCATTCAACTTCAGATGCGAATGTCTGGCATTGATAAAACTAATAAATAATTCCTTTTTTAAGGTCGATTAAGATTGTGAAGGGCAAAGTTGAATGCTTTGGGTGTTCAAGTAGCCTTGGATTCTAAACCAGTAAAGAAATAAAAATAATAATGTTAACTCACACGTGCTATCATATAATATCACATAATATATATATATATAGAACCCCCCCCCCCCCCCCCATAGAGATCTTAGTTTTGACTGTAAAACAACTAAAATCCAATACAGTGGGTGAGCGATGGAGTCAGATATGACAACCTTTCAATATATATATATATAGCCAGATTCATTTTCATTCCTGGGTGAGCCCTGCGCAGAAGATGAGAAAAACTGAGAGAGAAAGGGCAAGGGAAAGAATATTTATGAATCTAAAGAGACTCAATGGATGAAGAAAAATAAAAGAAATGATATTATAGTATTTCATTGTATAGAACTACCCTAATCTTATTACATTAAAGCAGGTCAACAAATAATAAGCATATATATGTAATGTTTTAGCTAAAGCTAGAAACATATGTTTAGGATCTACCCATGTGCCATAAAAGCTGATTATCAAAATATAAAGGAACAAACATTGTCATGTAACATATAAAGGAACATTGCCCTATTATCTCAGATAGTTGTTGAAAATTTTCTTCTTCTTGTTGCTTTAAGCCACAGCAGGCATGTCCTTCAGCCATGGATCCAGAGGCTTCCCAATGGAATAAACAATAAACCCAATCTCCCTCAGCTTCTCAACATCCACAATGTTTCTGCCATCGAACACGTATGCAGGCTTCCTCATGTTGTCATAGATTCTCTGGTAATCCAGATTCCTGAATTCATCCCACTCTGTCAGGACACAGATTCCGTGTGCATCTCTTGTTGCCTCGTACGCATCCCAAACGACGGATACTTCCTTAACTGATGTTGGACTCATGGGTTGAAGATGCATCGGATGGTCCCAGTCAAACTTCTTCATTGAAAGGTCCCTGGAGATCTGATCCTCGGCAACCTGGGGATCGTAGATGCTCAACTTGGCCTTGTCACCCAGCAGCCCCTTGCACACGTCAATAGCTGGGGTCTCCCTGGTGTCGCCGGTGTCTTTCTTGAAGGCGAAACCCAGAATGGCAATTTTCTTACCAGAGACTGTGTTGAACATGGAGGAAACCACCCTGTTCACGAACCGAGTTTTCTGGTAGTCATTCACCTTGACGACCTGTTTCCAGTAATTTGCTACCTCAGGAAGGCCATTGCATTCGCAGATGTAAATCAAGTTCAGTATATCCTTCTGGAAACAGGATCCACCAAAACCAACACTGGCATTCAAGAACTTTGGTCCAATTCTCGAGTCTGTGCCAACCGAGTGCGATACCTGGGTGATATCAGCACCAGTGGCCTCACAAAGCGCTGACATGGCATTCACAGAAGAAATCCTTTGTGCCAGAAATGCATTGGCAGCAAGCTTTGAGAGTTCCGCAGACCACAGGTTGGTGCAAAGGATTCTATCCACAGGAACCCAGTGCGCATAAACATCTTTCAGAGCTTGAATTGCCTTCTGACCTAATGGTGTTTCCCTACCTCCAATGAGAACTCGATCGGGTTGAAACAGATCCTTAATTGCAGTACCCTCAGCGAGAAATTCCGGGTTCGACAGAATCGAGAAATTGATCCCTTTCCTGTTGTGGGTAAGAATCTTCTCAATTGCTTCAGCTGTTTTCACAGGGACAGTTGATTTCTCAACCACGATTTTGTCAGATGTCGAAACATCGGCGATCATTCGAGCCGCGCTCTCCCAATAGGTTAGATCCGCCGCTTTGCCGGCTCCAAGGCCCTGGGTTTTTGTCGGGGTGTTAACTGAGACAAACACTATATCCGCCTCAGCAACATGTTTCTCCACATCAGTGCTGAAGAAAAGGTTCTTCCCTCTGCACTGCTTCACCACATCTTCAAGTCCCGGCTCGTAGATGGGAAGGTGATCGCTGTTCCACGCATTGATCCTTGGCACAGAGATATCCACCACAGCTACTTCAATCTCAGGAGACTTCAGAGCAATCACAGCCATGGTAGGCCCACCAACATATCCAGCTCCAATGCAACAAATCTTCACCATTTTTGCTACCTCTCAGCAACCTGAATGACACAAGAATTTCAACTCAAACAGCACATGTATATACACAGTTTAACAATTGGAGACTCCAAGTTGGAATAAATCCTCAGACGAGATTTAGTCAAAATAGGAGAACAACTGAGAAATTCATCAAAACAGATTTATGGAGCAGATACCAAAATTGCAGAAAAAGAGGAGTTTTAGAGAGGGACTAACAAATGCATACACACTCAATAACGTAGATACAGAGAACGAGATCAATGGATTTCAATATGAAGTGTCGGCAAATAAAATTTATTAGATCCAGGTGTTAGCAGCGAAGAAGACGAAAAATGCTCAAATGGAATTCATTTATTCCACTTTTTAACTCATATAGTGTGTGTTTCTACAAACACAAGCATATAAATACATCGAACAAAAGACAAATTGTAGAATCTAATCATCCATGACAATCTTAGCTACCAGATCTACGACAATTTACTTTACAAAAGCCAACAGATCTCCTCGCAAAGCAACAATTTCAAACATCATAACACAAATTACGCAGACCCAAACAAGAAAAAAGAAAAAACCCAAATGACAGAGAGGGGAAAAGGAAATAACCAATCCAAAATTAAACCCTATTAAGCAAAACGAGAAATCCCGAGGCCCCAAAAGCAAAACCGACGAAATGAAGCGAGTTTGAACAAACCCAAACTCAGATCAATTACCTTCTCTGCTACTAAACCCTTTTTTTTTTTCTGCTTGAGATCGTGAAATAGAGGAACAAAAGAGAGATCTGAACAGATCCAGAAGAAGATGAAAGAAAGCTCACAGCTTCTTCTGTGAATGAAAGAATGAATGAAGAATGAGGAAAAAATGAAGAGGTTGTGTGTATATATACAGAGATGAAGATACAGAGAGAGAAGTCAGGCACTAACCCAGTCACCAGGATATTACCCCCTCTGGTTTCCGTGAAGAAAGCATTATTACTACACAACTGTGCACAACACGTTTTTGGTTCTGTGTCATTTACAACCCAACCCTCTTTATGCATTCCTAATTAATTAATTAATTTAATCATTATTTCAATTATGTCGTTTTCATAGTAGTAGTAATAATTAAATTATTTTTACTCATTTTTTATTTGCAAATTAGTACTAATAATATTGTTTTTATATTATAGAAATTTGCAAGATTCGGGTTAGTTAAATTAGATGGTGGATCCAAGGACCTCGAAATGACATCATTATTTTTTAGTAATTAATCTTTTAAATTTTTATTATAAATTTTTTTTAACTACCTCAGTAAAATTAATAAAAAATATAATTAAGTCACTAAATTTATTTAAAATTAGTTTTTTTAAATTATCTATATTTAAAATTATGGCTGAGCCAAAAAAAATTATATCAAATTTTAAACAGAGATAATATTAAAAATATATAATTAATAATTTATTTAGTAATTTATAATAATAATAAATTATTTATTTAAAAAAGCGTCTTGTAATAAAAATGGGAAAATATATGCCGCGTGGACTATTACTGGGGCATACATATTAATTAGTTGTACTTTGTTGATAAAGATTGAAACTCTTTGTTTTTTTCGAAGAGATTTTTTTTTTTGAAATCTCCACCGACATAATGTCAGAAACGGTCCTATTGTTGCAAAAATGGCACGAGATTCCTCCCAAAAACTAAAAATGGTTACGTTTTGTGGGGCAAATTTTTAAAAAAAAAATAAGAAAAGAAAAGAAAATAGGAAGTGAAAAAAAAAGAATAAAATTAAATTTGAATGTTTAAAAAATTAAGTTTTATCTGATTAAAACTGGAATAAAAAAATGAATTAATTTCCATTTGGATGGACATAAAACAAAATCACTAAAGGAATGATAATTAAATGTAATGGTTTTAAAAATAAGAAAGGGCAACTTGGACATTTTGATCACATTTATCATATGAGCCATCTCTTCTTATAATTTCTTTTGATCAATTCAAATAAGATTTTATTTTTTGCACTCTTGTTTCCACCCGATATTTTAACGTATTAAATAAAATGTTATATATATATATGTATATATATATCATTTACTTTTTTTCTCAAAATTCAATTGGCCAAGATGGCAAGTAAGTCACTCATAATTTTTTAACTATATTTTCTAGTTCTTACTATAATTATTGTAAAGATAGAGAATATACTGATATATAATTATATTTACTTATGATATATATAAATATATATACAAACACAATATATATATAAATATATATATTTATAAAATGTCACTATATATATATTATTTATGTTAGTGTTAAAAAAATACATAATGATAATGGGACTTATAACCATTTGACATTAGTTTATTATAAAAAATTTAAAAGATACTGTGAGTTCCTTTTCTAATTTCGAAAGTCATTGGAAAACTGTTTCCAATTAAGTAAAATATGCTCACTCGCTGTCAACTATTTCAATTAATTAATTAATTAATACAAATGGATTTTTTTTAAAATAAAGAAGAAGAAGAAGAAGAAGAGAAGCTATTTTCTCAATTTTTTCATTTATTTTAAAAGAATTTTTGAATTGGGTGTGATTTTGGATCTGAATTAAAATCAAATATAAATGACCATATGCCAGACAATTTATTTCTGTAAAAAGAAGTTATCATTAATTAAATTAAAATTTTAGTAATTAATATTGGCCAAAATAATTTAGGAGTTGACTAAGAAAAAAGAGAGGAGATCTTCTTCTTTTTATATAAACATTAAATTCTTCATGAAGATATTCTGTTGAAGAAGTTTCACATTTTGGCTTTCCCTGTGCCCTCCCGATCCTCGCCAACAGAATCATCACTTTTTTAAGTTTTAAAACATCCCATGTAAACGGATTATAATATAATATATAAAATTAAAATTAAAATAACAATAATATTCTGGAACAATTATTTTTAATAAAAGTTAATAAAATAAAATTGGTGTGGAAAAGAAAATTGAGAAAGCTTTAAAAAAAATTATACGTTTTTTTTTCCTGGAAAAGTGAAGGAATTGGCTTTGAAGATAGAAAAAGGTTGGTATATCACATGACACTAGAGGTATTTATGGGTAAAATTGGGTAAGATAATCTTTCTGTTTGAACTATTTAAAAAAAGTATGGGCTACATTTTACAGCCCGATACTCAACCCTACCCGATAAAAATCCTAATTATTTTGAGTTGAGTATGGGCAGGTTGGGCATGCCCAAATTGTGATATCATACTCATGTTGTGAAAAATAATCTGCAATTATAAACTTCTAAAATAATATCATATTCATATATCGTTAAGAATTAAATAATATCTATAATCCACTAAAAATAAGGAAACAAAAAAATAATAATTAAAGTATTGAAATGCATTGTATATAAAAAAAAAGGTTTAAAATCTAAATAATTTATAATTGTACCTTTATATCAATTTTCTAAATATTGATAAGGATGAAGTATCTAAATAAAATAAAATAAAAAATTATAATTTATAATGTAATCATATTATGATTAGTAAAGTTAAATAAAAAAAGAAAAAATTAATATAGTTATAAATATTAAAACCCGCAATTTACTTAACTAATTATATTTCTAAATTGACCCTTTAGTCACCAGTAACTATCATATATTCTCTTTTTCAAATGTAGTATCTATAGAGAAAAATAAAAAAAATAAATAAAAGAATGACAGGGTAGGGCAACCCCC
Organism: Leucaena leucocephala; assembly: GCA_037074615.1. Taxonomy (NCBI): domain Eukaryota; kingdom Viridiplantae; phylum Streptophyta; class Magnoliopsida; order Fabales; family Fabaceae; genus Leucaena; species Leucaena leucocephala. The sequence continues at coordinate 10,778,315 of CM073563.1, read as the reverse complement.
TACCCGATGCCTAGCCCGAAAAAATATGGGTTACATGTTATAACCCGATGCCTAACCTTGCCTTGTATTTATCGGATTGGGCAAGACTTTTTTTTTATAGACATATTGATAGGGCTGTGCACAAAGCCCGCCGCCCAGTAAGCCCACAATAAAAATGGCCTGCCCAAACCAAGAAATATAGGGCAGGGTTAAGCATCGAGTTATAAAATATAGCCCATATATTTTTTGGGTTGGGCACCAGGCATAGGGGCTGCCCTGCCCATGAGCACTCCTTCTTCTTCTTCTTCTTTTTCTCTATCTTGTAAGGGAGAATATGATAGCTACTGGTGACTAGAATGTAATTTTAAAAATATAATTAATTAAGTAGGTAAATTGTATCTTTTAATATTTATAACTATACTAATTTTTTTTAACTTTGTTAATTATCATATGATTATATTACAAATTATAATTATTTATTTTATTTTTTAGATACTTTATCTTTATCAATATTGGGGAGATTGACACAAAGTTATAATTACAAATTACTTAGACTTTAACGCTTATTTTTTACATGTAATGGATCTCAAGATTTTAATTATTATCTTTATTGCCTTATTTTTAGTGGATTATAGATATTATTTAACTCTTGAAGACACATAAATATGGTATTATTTTAGAAATTTATAATTGTAGATTTTTTTTACAACATGAACATAGCATCATGACTTTGGGCATACCCAGCCAGCTCATGTCTAGCCCAAATTTGTTAGGGCTTTTACCGAGTAGGGCTGGGTATTAAACTGCAAAATGTAGCACATGCTTCTTTTAGGCAGGGCACCGGGTAAAGGGTCTATCTTACCTAATCTTACTTATGCACACCCTTATATATTGGATCATGGGTTTTATGAACACCCTAATGGACACAACAATAGAAAATATGGGAGAAACTATATGTGTGTGTATTATAATAAATTCATCAAAAGTGCCACCTAGAGGTTATCAAATATATATATACACACTCATTTTGATTATATATATATATATATATATATGAATTATGTAATTAATTTTTAGATATTATAAAAATTAATTATTATTTTTATAAAAATAATTTTTGATTTTTTAAAAATAATTTTATAATTATTTGTATTGAAATTACCTATGAAACCATTTTAATATTTAAATAATTATTTGTATTGAAATCACTAATGAAGTCTCTTTAATATTTATATTTATAATTTAAAAATATTTATAAATTTAGAAAAAATATATTAAAATTTTATACATTTAAAACTAAAATAGATTTTTTTATTAATTTTTATAATGATGGCTGGAGGGAGTTATATCAATAAAATTTAATAAGTATATACATGCATACGTACTAGGGGTGTATATGGGTAAGGCTGGGCAGGGCAACCCCCTGCTCGGTGCCCTGCCCAAAAAAATTATGGGTTGCATTTTACATCCCAATGTCCGGCCCTACCCTGCCCGGTAAAGACCCTAACTATTTTGGGTTGGACATGAACGGGCTGGGCATAAGCGGGCTGGGCATACACAAATTGTGATATTCTGCTCATATTGTGAGAAAAAAATCTGCAATCATGAACTTATAAAATAATATCATATTTATATCTTCAACAGTTAAATAATATCTATAATTAACTAAGAATAATTTAACAAAAAATATAGTAATTAAAGTCTTAAAACCTATTACATATATAAAAAAGAAACATTGAAATATGTAGAGGTCAGATATTGTAACGTTATTACAACACCAATAATCGAATACTTGACAAGTAAAACAGAGGAGCAACTTTGGTATCTACATAAATATAAGAGTTATATTTAATATTTTAAAAATGAGTAAGGAGAGTTGCCAGTTAAAGTAAAAAGTGTAAAATTATAAATAGAATAAGCTAAGAAAATAAATAAGATTTAAAAAAAAATAAAAAAATAAATATATAGGGTCGACCCAAATGGGTAGGCCAGCATACCCTACCCAGTGCCCTGCTCTGCCCGAAATTTGGCCTAGCCTGGCCCTGCCCAAATACATTTTGGGTAATTTTTTTGTGAGCTCGGACAGACAGACCGAACTATGGGCATTTTGAATACCCCTAATACGTACATACATAATATTGAACCTAGTAATAAATGAAATTAAATGTGTTTGGAATATTAATTCTCTCATTTTGTATATTTTTTAAATTAAAAAATTAATAAATGTGAAACAAAAGGCAAAGGAAACTAACCTCTACCCCTCTCTCACAGACTCACACTATATATAAAGCGTCATATTTTTTTATCATTTGTTATGGTTACATGGGTTTGGTGTGACAGAAGTTAACTTGAAGTTTGAATAATTCATAATGCCATTATTATTATTATATTGGAAGCTAATATTGTATATATAATGTTATTATTAATATTATTAAATATTGTTTATGTTTTTTAATTTAAGAATTATAGAATCCCCTCTATTTCTATCCATCAATCGGTTTTTGCAGAATAATGTTTTAATAAAAATTATACCAAAAAAAAATACGTTAATGAATTGACATTATTAGTCAGTCAAATTTATCCACCGGTACATAACTATTTGAATTTTAACCTTAATAAAAATTTAATAACTAATATATAATAAATAGAGAAAATTAATTTTTGGATCCTTATAATTTTGTTGAGTATTGAAGCAGATCCTTGAGTTTTTTTTGGTTTTTAATCGGGTCCTTCGAGTTTGCTTCGCCAAGCAACAAGGGCCAAGTTGTTTATAGCAAAAGTGGCTAGAGGAAGAGAAGGTGGACAAACAATGTCATCATCGTCATTGCTGTCTTTTGGTTTATCGTATAAACGTGTCGTCCATTCTAGAGAAGATGGTAGGATTAATTATTATAATATATATATTTTATAAAATATTATAATTATTATCTTTAAAACACTTTTTTATTTAATTATTATTTAAAATATCAAATAACTTAAAAAGATAATTATAATTAAAATATAAATTTTATATTTATAAATAAAACTATTTTTTAATTAAATACTATATTTATATTTAAGATTAGAGTAATATTTCCTTTCATATTTCATATCCAACTTCATTCTTCCCAGAACTAAATGGAGCATAACTGCCAACGTATGCTTAGATGTCCGTCACATCATCAATGTTTAATAATTTTTTTAAACATCTTTAACGATTTTTTAATATAATGTAAGTGCATGCGACTGAGACGGGTCTATTCTATATATATATATATATTAAAAAATTAATTAAATTAATTAAATATTTTATTTTTAAAATATTTTAATTATTGTTTTAACTCTTTCTTCTATTTAATTATTATTGAGAGAATATTAAACATGAATAATTTAAAAAAACTGATAAATATAAAAATATATATTTTTATGATTCTAAATATAAAAATTAATTAATTATTTTAAAAAATTAAATAAATTAATTAATTATAATTAAATTAAATATTTAAATATAAATTTATATTATATATTCTTTAATTTATATAAATTAATCAATAAATTTTTATATTATATATAATTAATTTATTTAATTAATTTCTTTAATATATCTAAAAATTTAAATAACTCTTATATATATAACTAGAGGAGTATTATATTTAGGATATAAAAAATTATCATATTCTAAGATATAGAAAAATTTGAATAGAATAAAGAGTTATATAACATCCAATATATATCATGATCTTATATTTGTTATATGCGTCTAGTATCTTAATTTTATTTGTGATATAATTTTACCTACAGTCTTTTTAGTTTAGTGCAATTTCACTCATAATCTTTTTAATTTAGTATAATTTTACATATAATCTTATTTCTCAAGTACTAAAAATTACATCAAATTAAAAAGATTATAGGTGAAATTATATCAAATTAAAAAAATTATATATAAAATTATAACATAAATAAAATTAAAATATTGGACACATATAATATATAATATCATAATATTTGTTGTTATATAACCCTTTTAAAATTATTATTATTTTATATATAATTTTCTAATATCTGATTTTAAAATAATTAATTGATAACGGTATTTTACTATACTCTTTTTATATTTCTGTTTGACATAAAATCAAGATCATTAGCTACTTAAATAAGATTTTAGTCCTACGAGTAATTATTTTTTCAATGCCCACTACCGAATTGTTGTCAATCATTCAAACTTTGTGTGTGTGTGTGTGTGTAAACACGAAGGAAATAAAATGAAGGAAAATTTTGTTCGCTCTCCCCTCCCTCACACATACACACACACACACACACACACACACATATATATACACACACACATACATATCCATACACCAGTCGATTCACCGGTTCACGGTTTAATTATGGTCAGACGAGGGTTAAATAGATCATAAGTAAAATAATATATATTTAAACAACACATGCTTAAATTTAAAAATATATAATTATCTTTCATAATAAAAATAAATATTTAAATTAAAAAAATAATACCTCCATTATTATCCCAATGCCTTAGCCCTTACGCCAAGATGTATATTTATAATTTATAATTTTAGAACACATTTATATACATATTTTTTTGTATATCTATTCCTTTTTTCTAATATATTTCTTCAGGATAAATATGCATAAATTGTACTATTTAGAAGCGTAAATTAAAATTTTGTGTGCGCGGGGCGTGTGACCAGTTGGACCAATCTAGCTACTAGCTATACTAATTTTGACTACTTCAAGGTCGATTCAACCGATTATATATGAGAGAAAAATAATAAATATTTGTAAATTATAATGTGCACACGTGTGTATATAATATATAGGCTAAAATATACAATGTCATAAATTTTGACATGTCTTAAATATTAACCTTATCGTTAAATGTTTTTATAAAGTTAACAATTTTAAGATTATCATAAATTTTTAATTTTTTTATTATATATTACGTTATTTAAAAACATAATATTAACATTTTATATATAATTTTAAATTTATCTAAATATTTAGAATAACGTGCATAAAAAAATATAAAGTATTTAAATAACATTTAAATTTGATATATAATTTTAAATACTTTTAATTTTTAAAAAAATATTAAAATATTTATTTGAGTATTTATTTTTTAAATAAAAAAATATAAACTGTCTAAAATTATATATAAAATTTTTAATTTTTATTTTTTAAATAACATAGTATGTAATAAAAATATATAAAAATTATGATATTATGAAAACTGTTAATTTTAATTTTAATAACTGTGACTTGATAATTAAAATATGAAAAAATAAGCCCATTTCCTCATATACATGTGTAGAATATACACAGATAATGCATAAATAATTGTATATTTTATATTGACGATAACAATTGCATATGATATATTTAAATAGAAAACACGGAATAAATATTATAAAAATATAAGTCAAACATGTAAATAGATAATCACTTTTATTATATTATGGTTAAATGAAAGATCATCTGATTTTTTTTATAAATGTATAATTAGTAATATATATATATATATATATATATATAAACTTCGTGTAACTTGTTAAACCTGTATTTTAAAATTAATAATTCTCATTAATTTTTTTAAAAATTAAATTCAACCTTTTAAATAAAATTTAAATAATTAAAAAATGAATATGATGCTAGTAGTCAATATTAGCACTATCTATAATAAAACATTTAGCAAATAGAAAAAAAAAGTCTCCAACTGGGTGGGATGTGAGCATTATATTGTTAGATTTAATTTAAGACAACTCCCGATTTTTATATTTATAAGGAGTTAAACTTAAAATTTTATACTAACAAAAAAAATAAAAAATTAAGTTTGTTTATTTTTTGATATAAATATTTAATTATGTTATATTTAAACATTGTTACCTAATCAAAATAATTCTTTAAATATATTTTTTATATTTATTTTGATTTAAATTTAAAATTTTATATTTAAATAGTAAAAACTTTTTTCGTTTAGGACCAATGCCCGCGGCAGTTGGTAGTGTGTCTACTGTCTAGGGGCGTGTGAAAAGATCCACATACAGAGTGGGAGGCGAGAGGTGTCAAAGTGGGATGGAATAAAGCAAGGGGTTGGGTACGTGGCCTAACCAAACAACTGCACTTGCCGAGTGTCACTTCCCTTTGACCGTTCGGCCTCCGCCTGCCATCATACGCGCCTTCACATCCGGTTTCCAGTCATTCATTTCCTTTGTTTGCTTTTTCCATTCATTCCTTGGAATTTGAATTCCCCTTCCAACGTGTTGATTTGGTCAATTCATTTTACTTTTCTTCCATTCCCTTTCATTCCATATCCTACTCTTTCACTTTTCATGGTTAAAATTTAACAATTTAAATATATTTATGACAATATAACATTTTGATGATAGCTTTATGAAATATTAAATACGAATAGTTTGAATTCAATATAAAAGAAATTATTTCTAAAAAAGTATACTTTTCTGAAAAAATTAACCTCCTAGAAGTTTCTACATATATCTTACTTATTTACTTTTCTTTAGAGATTTAAATGTATTGTTCTTAAAACCCCTAAGAATTAGGAAGTGCTGCAACTTTTTACGGGGTTTTGTCTTTTATGTGAGAAGTCGCGTCCCAAATTCTATGGGATGTTAAGATTCTTTTATTTTTCTTTTTGAGAAGTCTTTTTCTTTTTTGATGAAGCATAAACAAATTGAATCATCTACTTTCTAGAAATTTTTACTTTTCCTTACAATTTTCGACTGCTTACCATTGAAAAGAAAAATAGAGAATTTGGATTGCACTGTCACTTTCAACATGTTTAAAAAAAGGAATATGATAATGACTGGCTTACTCAAATCAGAATAGTTTAAATATTATTCTTCTAATTTTAAATATATTAATTTAATTAAATTAATTATTATAACATATTTTTCTTAAAGAACCTTAATAATTTTTTTAACTCATTTTCTCAATCTCTTATTTAATTATTATTAAAAGAGTATTAATAGGGGTAATTTAAGAAAGAGTTAATAAATTTAAAAACTAAATCTTATTTTTAGAACTACTATTAATTTCTAAATTAAATAATATATTTAGGATTGAAGAAATTTAATTTTCAATAAATCTCCAGGAGGAAGTAGGAATTTATTGCTTTCCCATTTAACTCAATCTTTATTAAATTTATATAATTTATTATATCTTATTATTAGGTATATAATTTTAGAATTTATGATTAACCTTCCTATTATAGTTGTCTCATCTAAAAATTGAACCTGATACTTAAAAGAATCTAACGAGCCTTATACCGTTAGACCAAGTCTATATTAGTTAAATTTGTATAATTCTAGGCGTAACCTTATTATAAAAAAAAGTAGAAGGATACTTCTTCTAATCTTTATTATAAGTTATTTCTAATTAATTCACATGCTAAAAACACTAAATTAATATTATTTTTATTAATTACACTAAACTCTATTATCATATTAATTTTTACTCTTTTATGCTACTCTTAATAAATATAGGTATGTATGTAAAAAATAATTAATGCTCCTTAAAATTAAATAAATACCTTATAAAAAAGACTAAAAACAATTGTTAGTTAGCGCCTTATCATGCATAGTAGAACCCACAATTTAGTATTAATAATGATGAGTCATAAGAGTGGACCAATTAGACTATAAAAATGAAAGAATTGATATTTAAATATTACTTTATTATAAAAGATTTTTAGGAATAAGCATATTAGTTATAAAATATCGATTTAGATTTTCCGATTGACTGGATATCTAATAATAAAATTTTAAAAAATAACAAATATTAGCTAGCCCAAAGGGTTATTAAAAAAAATTGGCTAGCCATATGCCATAATGATTATTGGCTAAATCTAATTTTAAAAGTTGGAGAGTAGCCATTTTAGATGATAAAAAGTGAGGTGTATAATGTGAATTAGACGACTTAATTAATTAAAGTTTAATTAAATTGAGATAATAAAACGGGACATGTAAATATGTAATTGTATAAAATAAGGGACATAGCTTAGAATATATGTATAGTAGGGCGAGATTGAAGGGAAATTGCCAAAAAGGAGGCATGAGAGAGGGGACAAGTTCGGCCTGAAGCCACCTTCTTTTTAGGTTTTCCGTCGTTCTTCCATTCCACCAGAAATACGCCATTGAATTTGACCCCTTCTCCTTTTATTATTTTTCCTCCCCATGAATTTGACCACTTACTGCCACGTGCCTACGTATATTTTCATGAAAAAAAAATATGATTTTTTTATAAATCGGGTTATTGCAGCGTTTACTTATTATAATTTACTTTCATTTTCGTTCAAAGGGTAAAATAATCTAATTTTTATTAAAATATAAAAAATAATATTTTAGATGGAATGAATTTGAGGAATGAAAGTCTGTAATTTGAAATAATAGAGATTAAAATTAAAATAAAAATACTAAATTTTATATTCATTCTTATAAATTTATTTTATTAACTGTATAAATATAGCTGGAAAAATAACTGTATAAATATAAATTGTTTAATATTTGATAACAACTCTGACTTTTCCTTCCATAGTTATTGTATTACTAAGAAAATTGAACTAAAAGAAATTAAAAAATAAAAAATTTAGGCAAAAAAAAGTTGATCAAAGACAGTTAATAAATAGTTATCTCATAATTTATAAGGTTATAAATTTAAATTTTATTATTGATATAAGAATATTATTAATAAATAATTTATAAGTATCACATTTATAAATATTTTTTTTAGTCAAAAAATATACTATAACTTTAATAGCATTGTTTTTAAATTTTTTTAACAATTTATTTACTAGGGCCATAGCGTAATAAGGTTAGGCAAAATCATGTGGACTAAGGGGTTACTCATGAAGTCTCACTTTTTAGTTATTACTTCAACTTAAATTTGGAGGAGTTGGCATGAATTGAATTGGACCACGTTTGGCTGCCTTCTCATTAATATTTTTTCAACATTTCACAATTAAATTATTCCAGCTATATATGACACGTATTTATATTTAATTAAATTATACAAAATTCTCATAAAAATAATTAACTTACTTAAACTCTCAACCACCAATTATATACTGCCTTAAATTTTATTATTGTTCTTTTTACATATAACCCCTTAAATAAATTTTAATTTATATACATATAAACACCTAAATTTGAAGTTACGTGCATATGAGTAATAAACAATTTTAATTGTAGGAGAGTTATTTACATAAATATTAAAATTTAGGAGATTTCTCTATAAGGTATAAATATTAAAAAAGTTATATATATATATAAAATAAAATTCAGGTTTGTTACATATAATTTAACATTTATATTAAGAATCAAAGTATAGATTCAACTATTAATAAATAAATAAATTTAATGATTACAAAGTCAAGTAAAGATGTGGGGGGATAATAATAAAACGATAAAGCATATGCCTTTTATGGCAAGGAATTGAAACTAGCTTTGCAGTTAAGAATTCAGTTATTAATCAAAACTCCATTCAAGTTCCTCCAACTAAAGTCTCATTATAAAGTGCACTATATTAAAATACGTTGAAAATATTTTTAATCAATATTAATATTAATTAACTTAAAATATAAAATTTATACCCGACTCTAATATTTTATAAGCCATAAATCGTATAATTCATTTCTAAAATTTTACTCATTACAGGGATCAAATAAACTATATTTTGCATGATGCAAAAAAAAAAAAAAGATTCCAAGAGGGTTACCATAATAGAGATTCTCATCAGATAACTCATATTTCAAAATCGAATTTGATTTTGATCTTTATGTCTGATATAATTATTATGTGAAATAATTAATTAAAGCATGAAAATTCAATTTGAATTAATTTTGTTAGAATTTTTACAGGTAGGAGGAATTAGGTAGGTGACAAGAAGAATCAGGAATCAGATGCAACACAATTAAAGCAATAAAGATGAACATGTAAATAAATATCTTAGTGTTAGTAACATGTGATGACGTGGACACATGTGCTAATTAAAACTAAAGCACTCAGTCATAAATAATAATTAAGGGCAGTGTCTTAAACAGATGGAAAAGTAGCTCTAGTTTCACATGACAAATCTTCCTTGATAAGAAAATATAATTTGATTAATTTCCCTCTAACTTCTCATTCTTCCTTTTCTTTTTTGCCTTTTTTAGGAATTATTTGGTCTAACTGTCCTAAACTAATATAAATTAATTATTTTTTTATATATTATAGTTGAGTATAGGGTTAGATTATAGTATTATTAGGTTTTAAATGGAGAATAAAAAAGTGTCAAAATAATCTTTTATCATAAAACCAACGTTTATTAAATTAATTTGAATTAATTATTGTTAAAAGTAAGCAAGGATAGCTTTCTCTAAATAATTTTATCCATTAACATAGTTAGATATATCGTTATTATCATATTGTTAAGCATCTATACCCTGTATTATCAATTAGTTTGTTAGAATGTTCAGTTAACTCATAAAAATTATAATTCATAAAATTATTAATTTAAATCTTATTGTCGATATAAAGATTTTATTAGTAGATCTTTTATAAGTATTTTAGTAAGTATTCTTTAAATGCTGATATATATTCTGACTTTAATAAATTCTTAATATCTACTTCACCTAAACTTTTATGTATCTAAAAAGAATTAAGAATTTATGAAGATATTCACCAATTCCGAATGTTAAATGACCAATGTTGCTTATGGGGGAATTGTTCTAAACATGGATATAGATTCTCATCTTTCATTTTCAATTTGAAGAAGCTTTTAATTGCTTGTGTTGTGTTCAATTATGATTCATCCACCACCACAATTGGGAATTCCTCCTTCTAATTTTCAGTCAAGCCACCACCTCACTCTCTTTGCTCTGTTTGTTTTTGATAGAATTAATTTAATATTTAGAAACCAATTTGGATGCTCATCATTTTTATGAGTGATGACACCTAAAGCTCATAAGATTTGGATCTAGATCTAATTTAGACAGTCAAAATCTAAATTTTTATTTTTTCTATATTTTAAAAAAAATTATTTTAATGGGTACATAATCGATCATAGAGATAATCTCTTAATTATATATATTTTTTTAAAAAAATGCTAGTTGAAAATATCTAAATAGTCCAGATTGGATAAATTTTGAATGCTCATAAAAATGATTCACACCCAAACGATTTCTTAGTCTTTATAGCTTTTCTAAATCTTTGATCACATTCCTATAGCTTTTTTATTGAATCCTTACAATAATTTCTATAGTTATAAGCATTTGCCTCTATGTTACTCAGTTAATTGGGGTTGATGTGAATGTTGAGAGTAAGTTGCAACCAAATATAAAATAAATAAAGTTTTTTGTCAAAATAAAATGACGTAATAAAATTTATTTATTATTAATATAAAATAAGAAATTATTATACTCATAATTATATCCTTATATCTATATATAATATATAATCTAGTTAATTTTAATTTTATTTAAATTTATATAAAAAAAATAATCTAGATGTATGCTGAGTGAGAGTCACACTATCAATTACTAACATAATTTCTCTTATAAATTATGAATATATGGATTAATACGTATCATTAAGAAAATTATAAGAACTTAGTAAAAATTAAAATACTATATAAAGGTATAATTAAAAATAAGGTAAAATTATAGAAACTTACATGGTAATTTTCCTTTGTTTTTTAAGTGAAACCAAAATGGAAATAAATTGTTCAAAATTTGAAAAATACAAGACACCTAATTTTGCATTACCTGCGGCGTAACTTGGTGTTGTATTTTAATGTAGGCTTTCCTAATCATTGTATAAACTCTAGGTCTCAGTGATGCCAAACATACACAATATATATATATATATATATATATATATATATATATATATATGTGAGTTTAAAAATAGAAGCAAAGTCAACTTGAGAAATATTAGAGTCAAATTTAATTATTTCCGAGCCTTAAAATGTCACTTACATCCATCCACTGTTTAGAAAACCGGTAAACCTCTACCTAACTAGATGATGACATCCCATAATTATTTTATTGGTGAAATTGTTGAAAAAAAATCTCCCATTAAAATTTTTATGCATAAAAATACCTAAAATTTATTTAAAGATCAACATAGGTATCTCATCTTTAGTTAGTAGAACTATTTATTTACATATTATATAATATATATTTAACTATATGTAAAGGGATTATATTTTATTTTTAAAATATAAAGTGTGTATTTTATTTTTAGTGAAAATAATTTTTCTTTAGCTATATCCAACTTATATTTAATAATATATAAAAATTTTTAAAATAAAAGACATTTGCTTATAATTAAATATACGTTGCACATATGTGAAGAAGAGCTATACATGCTCAAAGAAGACCTGGCTTTTACATAAATTTCCTAGCCCTTTAGACAATAAACATTTGAATGAGGAATTTTTTAACAATTTTTATTTTTTAAAATTAAATGGCAATTATTTTTTTTGTAGAGTCTAAACGGTATCTTCCCGCCAATAGCTAGAGGCTAATCTTTCAGAGGTATAGAGATCATGGAAATAAATGTTATCTCTCTTAACAAAATATTTTTCATGCATATAGTTTAGTTTAAATCTATAACATCATATTTAAGTAACTCATCTATTTAAATGTAAATCTTTATTTTTTGATACAAAAATTTTTAGAAAGGGGTTAAGCTCACTCACAATCTAAGGGTAGGGCGAAGTCTCAATTTCTCCTAAGTTATACTAATATCGGGTATAGCAAGCTGTCTATTACTCTTAGCATAAACCTAGGCACCTAGGAGTTAGGATGCACCCTAAATACTGTGACTAAAATTATAATAAAATAATACTTCTGAAGGATCAAACAAACTTTAAATAATCACATTTCTTAACATTTTCCTAGTAAATGGCAATCAATTTCAAAAACAAATACATATGGAGTGCATATGGGCCCATGGACATGGGGGTTAAAGCCTGCCCCAAACATCAATTGTTTTGGGCCTGAGCCTCGCATATTATCAACATTATATAAAATATAATAATATTCATAAATTCGACAATATACAATTTCTGTAACAAATGTAGTGAATAGTAAAATATCAAACAACAAATAAAATAGGGGTAATCAACAAAATAGGAATAATCAAAACACAGATGAGTGATTGAGGAAGTTCTTGAACCATTGAACAGATTGTTTGGGATATCTCTTAAGGTTATCTCTATAATCAACAAAATAGAGACCAAATCTTGAAGTGTATCCAGCTGCCCACTCCCAATTATCCAATAGTGACCATACAAAATACCCTTTCACATTGCACCCATCTTCCCTGCATCATTCATTCATCATCATTCATCCCACAATTAATCACCTTTTCATTACATTATTATTATTATTACTACTACTACTATGTAAAAGTATACTTTTGACCTTCTAACTTAAAACAATATTTCAGTTTAGTCCCTATATTTTTTAGCTATTTAACTTTAACACCAGTTTGTCTCAAAGGATTAATTTTTTTAACAATAATTGCTGTTTTAAAAAATTAAACTTAACATATTAGCATTTAAAATTTCCATGTCAGCATTTTTTTGTTCACAATGTTAAAATTAGAGGACTTGAAAAACACTATAAAATTAATGGATTAACATGAAACCTCATGTTAAGTTCAAAGATTAAAGGCGACCTTTTGTTGTTGTTATTATTATTAACTAAATTTATAAAATAAGAATTAGTAACGTACTTGATTGAATCTAGTAAGCTAGATAGATAGCCACTGTGGTATCTAATCCTCTTCTCATCCTTGAGAGCATCCTTAATGGATAAGAATACATTGTTTGGATCATCCATTCCTGTGGCAGTAACCACAAAGTGGCAAATTCATCAAACTTCATTCAGAAGTGATCTATTTCTTCAAATTTTGAAAGGGATAGAAAGAAAAATTACCATTTTCAGTGATAATGACTGGAGGGTTGCCATACTTTTGCTTGATGTAACTCATTAGGCTTCTCATTCCTCTTGGAACTATATACAACCATATGGAATTTGCCTGCGACCTCACAGATTTCCAGATTATTACTATCACACTCTTGCTCATTCATTAATCATATGAAACACAAATATAATGCTTCAATTTCACAATACGTATACGTACCCTTTCTCCAATAGCTTTAGTTCCATTGAATGCTGAAACCAAAGACAACAAATCCATTAACAAAACATCCCATAGAGAAAGCGTTGTAGTTTTTGTGTGCGTCAAAAAAGAAAAAACGTTCCACATTACTTATACTAAAGGGAGTCCCACTATACATACCACCAATCGCTTTCATCAACTGAACTGGTAAAAGTTGTTATAACTTAACTAAAGATTATGTGCTTGATCATTTAGGAATTCAACAGCGTAGTGTCGCTGCATGAATGGGTCATACTATTACCTGATTCAAATTAGTCTAGTTTATAATTCCCTAATTAAATGGTTAGTTAGAATATCAGATGCTCCCTCAAAAAAAGATCCCTTTTGTATATTCAGAAACCATTGTTTTTATAAACAGAAGTTTAGGTTTGTGGAATTTAAAGAATTTATTAGGGTTAGGGTATGACTCTTTGCTCCAAGAGTACTTATAGTTATATTTACAGATCACTCACTAATCAAATTCTTACATTGCCAGGGGAATTTAAACTGATAGGAGAATTTAAACTCACGAACTTATATATAATGAATCAAATTCTGACCAACGAAACCTGTCTTCATTGGCTTAGAAAGCGATTTCCACTAGTGCTGCCAACAGAAAGCAGTCTAATACTGTGAAAATGATAGAAGTTTGAGTGTTGAACTTACGAAGAGTAATGGCGCCTGAGTCTGAGATTGAGTCATTAAGCAAAACTCCAAGAATGTTTGTGGAATTCTCCTTTGCATAAAACGTAGTATAATGGTTGATTCCCACAAAATCTAATGAACCCTTAACAAGAACAGCTTCAGATGGTGAAAATTTTGGTAATCTTTTTCCAACTCTGCTTCTCATTGAACTCGGATAATCTCCAAACATCAATGGATCCAGAAACCTGCGTTTTGTAATTTAAGCAAATTTTTATGTAACTTGTTCATTAATAATTAACTAATTTCTTCATATAATTAACTGTATATAATTATCAATGACTTATAATTAATTACCAGCCAAGCTGAAAATCTTGAGCTCTCTGGGCTGCTTCAATGTCTTCTTTAGTGTTTGTTTGTGGCTCATACCATATCACATTAAAAGCTATCCCAAGTGATCCATGTTGTACATCCTGTGAAATAATTATTAATACAGTTAAGTGATTTAAACTTGAATATATGCACAAGATTGACTAATTCTTTATTGATAACAACAAAATTTAACTCTATCTAATCTTTAATATAAAAGTTAGTTGACTAATTTAGACAGATTAAAGAAACTAAATAAATCAATATTATAATTAAATCTAATTTTTTAAGATAGATTTATATTATATACTCACTAATTTATCCAAATTAGATAACTAACTTTTATATTAGTTATAATTAACTAATTTATTTAGTTTTCTTAATATATTCTAAAATATTAACTACCTATTATATTAAGGATTAAAAAGATATTCAACACAACCAACCAGCTTAGCTTGTACCACTCTAGCGTCTAATAAGTGCGACTGTGTTCTAACTTCATAAAATATTTACTATAGCCATAAATGTAAGCTTTTGTTGAGGGATTCAACTTTAGTCCTAAATATTAGATATCAATCCATTTTATTCCTCAAATGAGACTTTTATCAATGGGGTATTAATTAAAATAGATATTTTAAAACAATTAACACACATATATTACAAATACAACTGACGTAACTAATTTTTTTAATTTATAAATTAATTATCTAACTCTTGTACTCATCTGATCCTTAATATAAGACTTAATTGAAGAGTTAATATTATTTTTAAAAATAAATATATTTTCTATATTTATTAATTTTTTCTAAATTATTTCTATTGATACTCCTTTAACAAGAATCAAGAGAAGGAGGAAAACAATTAAGGAAGATGATTATGATATTTTAGAAAAAATGTACCATATTAACTAATTTTATTAATCTAATCAAATTAATTAAATATATATTATATATATTAATATTGAAGGAGTATATATATTTAGGATTGAAGGGAATATTTGATAAGCAAAACATAATATGGTCGCATTAACCTTTAATTACCTTGTACTTTTTCCTGTAAATATCTGCCACGGTTGCGTGAGAGAGGAGAACATTGTGAGCAACGAGGTAAGGTTCGGTGGCAGAGTTGCCGGCGGGGCAAAAGAGGCGGAGGAGGATGGAGCAGCGGCCGGGAGCTTGGAGGCCGACATCATATCCTTGTGTGGCAAAAGTGTGAGGCTCATTGAATGTGATCCAATGCTTCACCCGATCCCCAAAGTTCTGAAAGCATGTCTCTGCATAAATTGCAAAGTCCTCTCTGCAACATACACGCAAGACAACATATGTGAGCAGCATATATATAAACTCTTGAAATCATAATAAGTTGAGTAGAAAAGATTAAGTTGTGCTGTACATGATTTGAGGGTTGAGCCATCCGTTGTACTTGTCTTCCAAGGCTTGGGGTAGATCCCAATGGTAAAGGGTCACATAGGGTTCAATTCCTGCACAAATATAATGGATTTTATTATTACTCTATCCTATGTTAATGTAAAATTTTTAGAAGAGAGATTTATTTTAGTTATAAGTATAAAATTCTAATTTACTTTATTTCTCAAGTTTATATTTTTTTTTCTAAATTCTTTTGATTGATTGCATATAATAAAAATATTTCTCATCAAAGGAATAATCTTCAGTACAAATGATTAAAGAGTAAGTATTTTAAGGTGTGTTTGATACAAGGAATTTGGAAGGAGGAAGGAAAAGGGAGGGGTTTTTAGCTCTTTTCTTTGTTTAGCACTACAAAAATTTTAGTTAAAAAATTCCTTTCCCTCATCTCTTAACCCTCCCTTCTAAAATCAGAGATTTAGAGAGAAAAATTAAAATTTTATTTTATTTTAACAATTATATTTATAATACTTTTTCATATCCTTAAAATATATATTTTGTATCTCACAGTTGTTTATATAAAAATAACTTTTTTTCCTCTTCTCCTAAATTAAATAATATAACACTAAAATCTCTCCCCTCTATCCCTTTTCATCAATCCAAATAAGGTAATAAAATTCCTTCTATTCTTTTTCCTCTCCTCCTCCTTCATTCAAATCCCTCCATCCCCTCTCCTATTCTCACTTGAGCCAAACATACCTTAGGAAACCAACACAAATATTTTTGTCCAATAGGTTATCTAGTTTAACTATATTCTTAATATCTAACAATTAATTATCTATAGATCCTACGTTAGGAGTATGGAGTAATATATAATTAATTTATGGTTTCAAACCTAAGATTTGGGCTCTACATTGGCTGAGATGTGATGGGTTTAAATTAACTATAATTTTAGTTCATTTATTCAAAACTCTTTTTAAAACTAACGGAGTTTATCTGAATAGTAAGCGGTTCAGTATCGCTTAAGCGAAGTCTCAAATTCGAGCATTGACGTATATAAAAAATCTCCGTTAGGAGAGTCACCTACCATAGCTAGGTGTACGACGCGGGTTGAATTCAGATGTAGTCGGAGTAAAACTCCAGTAAAACAAGTGGGCAAAAAAAAAACTCTTTTTAAAATCTAACAATTAATTATCTATAGATCCTACGTTAGGAGTATGGAGTAATATATAATTAATTTATGGTTTCAAACCTAAGATTTGGGCTCTACATAGGTTCAGATGTGATGGGCTTAAATTAACTATAATTATAGTTCATTTATTCAAAACTCTTTTTTAAAACTAACAGGGTTAATCGGAGTGATAAATGATTCAATATTATTTAAGCGATATCTTAAATTCGAGCTTTGACGTATGCAGAAAATCCCCACTAGAAGAGTCACCCACCACAGTTAGGTGCGCGGGTTGAATTCGGGTATAATCAGAGTAAAACTTTGATGAACCAGGTGGGTAAAAAAAAAAACTCTTTTTAAAATCTTATGGTAACACATGAGATTTGCTCTAATTTTATACAAAAATAAGGATAACATAACTAAAATTTTGACGTTATTTCTCATGGTTGTTTGTATCAGCTAGTTTGAATCTTTCATTTATGAGCACTGAAGAACTAAGCATGTGAATGCATTGAGTGTGTGTTTAATTAAAAATCAATAAAAGAGAAGAAAACCATTTACCTTTGGCCAATAAAGCATTTATGACTTTGTTGTAATGATCAATTCCTGCTTGATTGATTTCTCCAGATCCATCTGCATTTTATATCACCCCATTTCATCATCATCAAGTCATTACAACTATGTTATCTAAACCACACACACAAATAAATAGATAGATAGATATATATATTCAAAAGATATCATAAACTGATGAGTATTCATTATGGAGTTTATTAAAAAGAAAATAATATAAATTATTTAAGGTAGTTTAGACGTATACAAAAAAAATAATTGGAGGCACTAGTAATGAAGAGGGTTGATCAAATAGTATAGAGTCTCATCTGAAAAAGGATACATATAGAAATATTAAAAAGAATATTTAATGAAATTATTTAATAAAAAATTAGTTAATAATATATCCAAATAAATATTTGACTACATTGTTGATAGAGCATATGTAATGATATTATCCTACGATCCATATACCTGATTATATTTAGTGCGATAATATTTATTATTATTATTATTGAAAAGAACATCCAGAAATTGGGTTTTGATGTGAATGTGATTATTATTGATCAATGATGGTGTATGAGGACTATGCATATATATACATATATGAAAAAAAATAAAAATAAAAAAGGAATAAAATAAAATGAGAGCTTACTAGGAAATATCCGAGACCAAGAAATGGAAAACCTATATGCATCCATCCCCAAGTCCTTCATGAGTTGTATATCTTCCTATTAATTCCCAAATAATTAAAAAATAATAATATTATAATCATCAATATATTTATATAAAAGCCACACTAATTAAAAGTCACATTATTTATCAGTAATGAATAATGGGACTTCTATCTTCGAGCTTCTTCGTCTATTCCCAATTACATATTTGACGATGCTCTTGGTTTTACTTACCTCGTACCGATGATAATGATCCACTGCAATGTCACCATTGCTGAAATCTATTATCTTCCCTGCAACGACACAGTTTAAGCAGAATTTCAGTTATCTTACATTTATCAGTTTCTTAATAAGCCATATAATTTTTTTAAAAGAAATTTTGTGATTTTTTAACTGAATTCTTTGATGCAATTAAAATTAAATTAAATTAAATTCAATTCATAGGCAGTGACATACCAAAAGTATGTGAAAATTTATCCCACACAGAGGGTCCCCTTCCATCCTCTTTCACTGCTCCTTCGTGCTACACAGAAAAGATTAACAATATCATCATCAGCATCATCCTCATCAACCAAAACAAAATAAATCGTAAGTCTTCAGATAATTAAGGGGAGATAATTAAATTCGGACATAACTTCAATTTTCCCTTTCACCTTTGTTGTTACATGGGCGGTATTGAAAAGGGGGAGGTCCAGTTTACGGTGCTCATCATCTATGGTGAGATTTATACCATTCAAATACAATTTCAATGATTTAAATTTAACGTTTTCAACTACGGATTTTTAAATAATTTTTTTAAAACTTACTGTTAAAATATTAACATTATTTTAGATTTTGTACCTATCAAAATAATTTATTTTAAAAAATAAAATTAAAAAAATTAAGTTGGGACTCTCTAGGGGCCTGTTTGATTTCTTTTGAAACTATAGTTTTAAAGGTTTTTTTGGACAAAACTTAGGTTTAGAAAAATTTTAAAACAAACAGCCATATTTATTCAAATAGGCTTTTGGAATAAATCATAATTTAAAATTAAGGTTTCAGATAACCTGGTCATAGTAGCTTATGGAACAGTAAAAGAACTTATGAACTAACCAATTACTATATTATCCATACTTTTTCTAATACCCTCTCTCTTCTCTCCTACTATTTCTTACACTATCTCTCTTTTCTTTTCTTATACCTTCTCTTATCTCTCATCTTATATCTTATCTTTCCTCATTTAATACTCATACATTTTTTTCATAATTTACCAATAATAAAAGTATTTTTGTAAATAACTATTAAAACACTTATTTATTCAAAATCACTTTTTTCTTCATAAACTCTTCTCCAAAAACTCTTTCCTATAAGCTATCAAAAAGTCATTTTCTTTCGTAAGCCTATTTCAAAATATTATCTAAACATACACTAGATCTAATATAGACAGTCCAAAATTCAGGTTATAAGCACTGTAATTAGATCTGTATCGAAAGTCTAATCGGTTTTATTCACACTAATTCGATCCACTAACAACCAATGTGAAAAAAAATACTTTTCAAACCGATTATAACAATCAACGTAGATATTTATTTAAATTATTTAATTAGTTTAAAAATTGATATCTTTTTAATTGATAAGCAGTGTAGAAAGTACTTCCAATGAGTTATTCTTTAACACCGCCTCTTCAAAATAAGAAACAACCTGGCTATAAAAAGCAGGAAATAATTACCAAAAATGAGAAGTGATTATTAATTAGAAGCAAAATTATTCACTAAAATTAAAAATTACTTTGATAGGCAAACGTTAGATCCAAGATCACACACCCAAGTCACATCAATAATATATGCATGGCGTGCAAGTTGCATCCATCTTCAATTAATACTTCCTCGATGGATATGAAATTCTTTTAATTTTAAAATATAAAACTCTAATATAATTTATTTTTTAATTTATAAATTTTCTCTTTAAAATATTCTTATATAATTGTACGTATATTAAGTAATTTCCTTTAAAAGATAGTTATAATGTACTACCTTTAGTAGGACCAGTCATAATTATAAGAATTAGTTAATTTTTTTAAATATATATAAAAAAATAAATAAATAAGCTAATTGTAAATAATATAATAGTTAATTAATTAATTTAAATATATTGAAGTATATATAATATGAATTCATCTTCAATAGTTAAATTTAATCATAATTAATTAATTTATTTATTTAGCTTCTTAGATTTACACAAAAAAGTCAGAGGGAGTACGCGATAATATAGGGTATTTTAGAAAAATCAATACACAATGATTACAACTAACTAACTCAACTATTTTTTTTAATTTACTTAAATTAGTTAAGTAGATTTTATATTAAATATAAGAGAGAATAATAACTAACCATTTAATTAATAATTTTGCCAAAATAATACGCTTTTTCCTACTAAGACCATTATCATACATTATTTTCCTTGACCACCCAAAATAATATTTCCCTTTTGTGGAAAAACGTCAAAATTATTATATTTTTATCCATGTACTCATCTGTTTATTATTTAAGTATAATTAAGTTACACACATTCTTAACAATTGAAATATGAAAATGACACTTATTTTAAATAGGAAAAAGTAATCCAAAAATCTTTATAGTTTACTTTATTTTTATATTACATTCTTATAGTTTATTTTGTTTGAATTAGATCTTTATAGTTTTCTCTGTTTATAATTTATAAGTATTTAACCTTGAGTTAAAAACCGTTTTAGCATTACTAATTTTAATTTATAAAATTTCTTGGACTTTATGGAATCTCCAACATTTTAATATTAGTGCATTTATATATAAATCAAACTTTATAAAGTTTATAAATTAAAATTAACATTTCAAACAATAAGGGCTCAATTCAAGAAAAATAAACTATAGAGACATGATTTAAATTTGAAGTAAATTATAAGGATATGTTGATTAATTTTTTTCCTTTTCAATAATGAAAAGAGGTTTTTTGTGATACTTATTATGAATAGAAGGGAGTATTACATATAAACACTATACTATGTATGAAAAAAATATAAATTAAACTTTAACATATAGTAAACATAAATATTGCTAGAATTAAGTTTACTTTGTCCAGCATGAATTAAAAAAATTAAAATATTTATTCATAATATTATTAATAAAATAATTTTTTTAAATTTTTATAGATATCATGATTTTTTTTAATTCAAAATAAAAATTTAAGGAGGAAGACAAATAATTACCCTTCAATAAATGTTATTAAATAGTACAGATGAATTTTTCTATCCCATGTCAACACCTTCCTAATCCTAAGCTTTACAGTAAAAAAAATATTAGGTTTAAATATACAAAACATCCATAAATTTTGTGTCAATTGTACATCATTTATTTAATCTGTAAAAGTTTTAATTAAAGACCATAATATTTTATATTTTGATTAACAAGCCCCTACCATTAAAATTAATATTAAAGTTAACGATTTTTGTCATATCATAATTTTTATATTTTTTGTTATATACCATGCCATTTAAAAATATTAATTAGAAATTTATACATAATTTTAAGTGATTTATATTTTTATTTAAACATAGTAAAATAAATATTTTAAATTCTTTTTAAGTATTTTATATTTTTAAAATATTTAGAAAATACTTTAAATTATATTTCAAGTGTAAAGCGTGATTTAAAAATTTTATATTTAAGTATTTAAAAAAATAAAATTATATGTCAAGTACTAAATGTTAGTTTTTTAAATGAATTGATATGTAATAAAAAAAATAAAAATTATGACCTGTCAAAGATCGCTAACTTTAATAGTAATTTTAGCAGTATAGTCTTGATAATAAAAATATAAAATATTGAAATATTTAATTTAAAATTTTAAAAGTGAAAAAATTTATGTTCAACTAACCTAAAATTCATGGAAGTGATGTATATTTTAACCAAAATATTATGATAAAATCATGTTTTGATTATCACTAAAATTATGAAATGAGCATCAAAGAAGAAGCCAATGCATTATCACTTATAATAATGCTAAGGAAAATTTAATTTTTTAACTCCTATAATATCGATTTGATTAAGACTCACTCTATAAATTTTGAATTAGTGAAATTTAATCTATATAATTTTATGCATTTAAAATATTAGTCAATATGTTTTAGTAAATAAAATTATATATTTTATAAAATTTAGGAATTAAAATTTTAAATAGTTAAAATTATAAAAATTAAGTTATAATCGGTTAAAATTTAAAAAATAGGTTTCAACTAAATCAGAATTATGGAGCCTGAAATTAGATGAGTCAAAATTTTATATACTATGATAAAAAACTATAAACATGTACATGACTTGAGACCTGTTTTTAGCTATCTATAACTAGTTTAGATATGGAGTGACGTGAAAAGGAGCAAAGCGATCCCTGATTTCAGGGAAAGGGGTGAATTATGTCCAAGTAGAAACCTCAACGACCTATTTATGAAGCTACCTACTTCCTATGAATCCCAATAAGAACAAACAAAAACACCAAAGACGATGGAGATCGATGAATTAATCTTTGTTTTGCTTACAGAACAAGCATTATAAAAGCAACAACACAATAATCCCAGAAACTGAAGAAACACGTAGGTATCTGTAAATTTTCCCGAGAAAACTGAACCAACCTGGTAAGCAGAAGAAGCAGTGCCGAAGACGAAGCCCTTTGGGAAGTTTCCTCTGTTAATCTCTGAGCAACTGCAAATAGCAATCTCATTTGTTGTTATTATTATGATTGCTATAATTGTTACACCAATAATATTATTCCCTCTTCCTCTTCCTCTTCTCTTTCTCATATTCTCTCTCTCTCCTGATCTCGTCTCTCTTTTCTTTTCTGTAATAATACTTCACACTTTGAGGTTTTTTCCATGACTTTATATATAAAGTACCCCCTTCAAAATTCTTCTCATCCTTCCATGTTAGCCGTTGACTTCAATTAAAAACTAGTAATCCCTAGTTCATTAAGTTTTTTTAATCGAATTATGCATTTAAACTTTAAAATTTACTAAATAAATAGGTTTATAAGTAAAAATTTTAAAATATGACAAAAAATAAATATATGTGCATTAAAATTATTTTTTAACAATTTTAATGATTTTTAAACAAATTTACATTTATGTTGAATAGGAGTATTTTAAATTTAAAATATGTTATTTAATGGGTAAGGTGGCATACACCTCTATCCTATTTATAGGGTAAAGAAAAATAATTTTTTAGTCTTTTTTATTAAGCTATATTATTAAAATTTTCATATTAATATACTCTTTTACCTTTCATTTATTATTGTGTTAATTTTTTATAATATATATTAAATAAGAATAAAGTTAGTGAGTTGTTGAATTTTAAAGTAGAGTTAATAAAATTTAAGATTTTTCTTGATCTGTATAAAATATATTGAAAATAATTTATAAATAGAATTAAAGAAGTATATGTAAGGAATTGGAAGACATGCAGCGGAAATTAATTTAAAAACTTTTTCCATTCCTTGCCAGGATCTACGGTATGTGTTTAAGTCAAGTGGGAAGAAGTATTACCCTTAGTGTGCCTCAGCGACTTCCACAGCTTTCGGTCACGACGTTCACAGCTTCTCTCTGCGGCTCGTGCTCCCTTTCTGATCACAAGAAGTCGACGACTCAGGTCGGCTTCCTCTACTGGTATCCACACGAACAGCGTTCCAACCACGAACGACGTGCTAGCGTCTCTTGTCCCTCCAGGGCTTTCTCAAGAGTTCGTCCTCTCCGTCTCTATTTTGGCAGTTTCTTATCTGCAAACCTTTTGCAGAGTCCCCTTCGGCCTTTCTATGTTCTATATGTTTCTCTGTGCAAAACGCAGCTCCTAAAATCAGATATATAGTATGCTATGCGTTTTTCTCTGTCAACCGAATTGGATTTTTTGGAGTTAATCTTATATTAATTCCAAAATTAATACAATATCATATATTGTATAATTTTATAAGAAACTAATTAAATAAATAATATCAAATCCGTCCCACAGATTTAATTACCCATTTATTTAATTTTAAATAAATATGAGACTGAACTATATTTGATTTATTCTCATAAATCAAATTTGAGATATCCTATCAATTTGAATTTCGAATTTCAAACGTGATAGAGATTTAATTTATCCTTATAAATTAAATCTTATAAATATCTCTTATATGAGATATCCTATCAATTTAAATTTCGAATTTCAAACATGATAGAGATTTAATTTATCCTTATAAATTAAATCTTATAAATATCTCTTATATGAGATATCCTATCAATTTGAATTTCGAATTTAAAACTTGATAGAGATTTAATTTATCCTTATAAATTAAATCTCATATATACATATAATATATATATACGAATTTATATATATATATACGAATATAAATATAAATAAATATATATATACATCTATCTTGGATCATTCATTGAATTTGGACATGTCTTAGATTCAATGAATCTGGACATCATAGCTCGTGTTGGGCTATTTTGTGTGCGACCCTGTAGGCCCATATGAAGTTGGCAGTGGGCCATTTGCTATACTAGCCTACAAGTCGCAAGCGGTCTCTAGCAAGACATAACGACTACCCAAATCATATGAGGATCGATAAACGATGTAACCTTTTATACAACCATATCATGTCCCTTCTGTCACGCGATTTTTTGGTCATGGATGAGGCATGGATAATGTCATCCTCCTATTCCTGACCGTTACTTTCTCGATTCCTGAGTAGTCTGACTATAGAAATGGAACTACCTTTCCATTACAGTATGGCCATACATTTCTCAGACTCACTCATCGAGGGGCCCAGTAATATCTCTCTACGAATGTGAGGGACAAATTCTATCTTGACCATTCACATTCCTCCGCATGAAAAACCACTAAGGCCGAACATAGTCTTTATGATCACTCGGTCAAAAGTGACTTTTGACTAGGTCAAAGCTGAGCGTTTTGTCATGTAGGAATCCATGATGATCTCAGGTCAAAGGGCGTATTGACATGGTTTGTATATGAGAGAAGCTTATGACGTTACCCATGCAGTTCTCTTATAGCGGGTCGATCCAGCACCTTGTACTCTTACATGTGCTTATAACTTTGATTTATATCTCTATACATCTTCAAAGTCATACTGGTCTTATTTTATCTGTGCTTCCGCATAGATGATCGACCAGGGACATTTAGGATAATATCATGAATTATCTAAGGATGGTCATCATAGTAAACATGCAAATAATATGATAACTCAATTAATAAATTCATAAATCAATAATGTTCATAAGACAATGATTGGCCCCTAGAGCACGATTTCCAACAGTATATATAAAAATATAATTTATGTCAATGAAACATTCTAACCTAACTTCATGGTACATGATATTATGAATTATTGGAAACATCTGTTGTTGTGGTAATCACCTAAAATGGCATTAAATAGTTTGGAGACAGCTGATAGATGTAGATGGCATTTATGGTGTTGTTGAAAAATCAACATTTGAATTTTTGGCAAAAAAAAAAAAGGAAGGAAGGAAGAAAGAAAGGAAAACAGCCAATTGAACAGAATTCACGATTTAATTAATGACCACTGACATAAGTATATATAGGATTAATTAATAATAAGTTTTATCAGTATTTATAATAATTTATAAATAAAATACACTGAGAAATTATGTAGCTGAAGTGTTTTTAATCCAAGTATCTAATTGCATGATCAAAGAAAGAAGAAAAATACTTATATATTTCATGAGTATAATGTTATCTAAATTTTATTCAATCAAAATATAATTAAAATTAAAAAACTTGGATTACTTTCTCTTTTGGGCTCTGTTTTCTTTTCTTTTCTTTTGGTTGTTTCTTCACTTTTAATCTGTTCTTAGTAATTTGGTGTTGTCTTCTTATCACTTCCTTCTGTATCAATTAAATTTTTCTCCCATCTTTGCTTTGCTTCCAACTTCTTCTAGCTGGTTATACATTACTTAACTCAATGAATAAATTAAAATTTATATATGTGTGTGTTAATAATACAATATTTTAAACATCTTCTATAAAGTGAATTTTATATATCATAGATTTTATCATATGTCCTACCTCCTATTTTAATTATAAGAATTAGTTGATTTGTTTAGATAGATTAAAAAAATTAAATAAATTTATTAATTATATAATTAATATAATAGCTAGTTGATTGATTTAGATAGATTGATGAGAATATAATATAAATTTATCTTGAGGAGAATTTGATTCGATCATAATTAACTACTAATCTGATCATTAATATATAACTATTAATTTTATTAAATTAAAGAAGTTAGTTAATATGATATATTTTATCTAAAATATACTAATTATCTTTCTTATGACGTGTAAATGAGTGTTGAGAAAATAAAAATTATCAACAATAATTTATTGTTAATCCCATATTAAAAATGTAGTCCAATCTGGTTTTGCCATACGTTTCCATGTTTCTTAGAATGAAAGGAACACTTTTAAAATGAGACCTAGAAATTAAAAAAAAGAGAGGAACATAAGATAAAGATGGTGTTGACATTAAATACGGAAATCCAGTATTATTATCTATCTATTAGCTTAAACTATATATGTAAGTGATTTAAAATTTAATAATACAACTCATATTTATATATAATTTGACCATTTCCAGTTTCAAATAATATTGCAATGTAATTTTGGCATGCATACCTATTTTAAGTGCAAGTTTCCTTCTTTCATAATATCATGTTAAATTATGTAATTAATCATTTTATTGATAAGTATTTACAATTTATGATGAATTTTCTCATATAAAACTCAAATCACGTACTACATTATGTGCCTATTTGAAAAATGTTAAACCTTAGTTTAAAATCTAAATTTAGCTTAAAACCTAAATTTGGAGAAATTTTAAAATAAACAGTCATATTTGTTCAAACAGACTTTTAGACTAAATTATGGTTTAAAACTAATATTTCAGATAAGCTGGTTAGAGTAGTTTATGGAATAGTAAACCACTTATAAACTAACCAATTACTATATTACTCATACCTTTTCTTACACCATCTCTCCTCTCTTCAACTTTTTCTTACATCCTCTCCAATTTCTCCTACTTTTTCTTACATATTTTCTCCTCTCTTTTCTTACACCCTCTCTCCTCTCATCTCTTATCTCTCCTCATTTAATACCCATACACTTTTTTGTAATTTACTAATAATAAAAGTATTTCTGAAAATAACTATCCAAATACTCATTTATTCAAAATCATTTTTTTTCATAAACTCTTTTCTAAAAACCCTTTTCTATAAGTTACCTAAAAATCTATTTTTTTCATAAACCATTTTTTAAACTCTTATCCAAACAGGCCCTATATCATCATCAACAATTAAAAACACAAATTATTTAATCTATTTTCATATTCAACATGATTTCCCACCTGTTTAATATGTCTTTTTTAATAATCATGCAATATATCACATCCATTATGAAGGATTTATTACAGGTAAAAAACACGCATGTAGCCCCAAAAAAAAAACTATTCTTCGTGTACTTAGAGTTTTCCTTAACGTTTATGTTAATTTTGATAATTAATTTAGGGGAAACTCCTTGGTGTACATATAATTTTTTTAAATTCTAATTTGGTACATTTATATTTTTTTCTTCTTAATAAATTCATAATTATATTCTGTTAGCACCATTAACCCCCTATAATTTTATTTTTGTTAGTATTGTTAGTCTATGTATTAAAATTAATTGTGATAACAGGATAAAATTAAATAATTTAGTAAGGAAATAAAAATATACATATATTAAATAAAAAATTGAAAGAAATTACGGGTGTGTGAAGAATAATTTTTCCATTAATTTATTATGTGCAAGTGTTAGCGATTGATAAGTAAAGCGAAGTGCGTTGGTTATAATTAAGAATGTTCCATAACACACATACCTTTGAATTAATAATTAAATCTAATAATTTAATAATTAAGTCCAAAACACCACTTCAAACAAACCATGGATATAATGTGTCAACTTCTCCATCATTCGAAGTTATTAAGGTTGATATAAAGATGAGTCGTTTTCTAGAATTTTTACCAAACAATCAATTAATTAATTTTATACCAAAAAAGATAAATCAATTAATTATGTGTCACTAAAAATTGTATCGTCCAATTCTTGAATACCTTACATTTTATTTAAGGACTACTCTAACAATAACGTACACGTTTGCAATATTCGGCTACTTTACAAAAATGCCCTTTAATTAAATATGTGTGTGTGTAATATATGTATGTAGTTGGCAATGTAGCTGGCAATGGATATGTACTAAATTTCGTGACACAATTTAAGAATTAGGAGTATATATATCAATTATGCAAAGTTGTCGATGAAACTTCTAAGCAAAGTTCCTCTCATAATAAATAAGATTCTCCTTTGATAAAGTCAAGATTTTAGAACTACATATACTCGAGCATGATGTCATAATATTACCCAATCTCAATAAAAAAAAACCAACCTGGATAACTGGTTAGATAAGTGAATCAATCTCATAATTAATTTAATAAAAAATTTTAAATAGGTCGATTTGGTCAAAAGTTTTATATTTTTTCCTCTTCCTTGTTGAGTAGGAAATAATATCATTCTAAGTAAAAAGATAGCATGCCATTCTATTTGTACGTTTGTTTTTTTTATGTGGAAAGAACAGCCAACAACAGTTACACTGCTAGGTCTGTACGAAGTGCACAAGAAATAAAGTATGGAGGAGTACTAAAAAAGACAATCCCATCCACAAAACTCCACAATTTCTTAGCGAGCGAGTCCGCAACCATATTTGCTTCCCTACTCCACACCAAACTAATGTTGCTTCCCACTCCTGATCCAACCATCTCTGTACCTCAGCAAGAAAGAGAACCTCAAGCGTGATCCTCATCCTATCCAGCATCAAGCTGTTCTAAGACTTCCACTACTTAAAAAAACACTTATAACTAGTGACCTCAAGATAATTAAAGGAAAAAAATACCATAACAAAAAAGGTGATAACATATTTATAAATAAATCGTATTTGTAAAATTTTATAACTGCGATTTAATATAAAACTGCTATTAAATTATCATTTAATGATTGTTCTAGTAAGAATGATCATTAAAGCTCAATTTTATGGGGGGTTTAGTATAAAATCGCTCTGTAAAATTTTATGAATTTTTAAACTCCCTCTCGTGGAGTACAATTTCATTTTTTTCACAACCTTGTGTTTTTTTTTTTGCTTTACAAAACAATGACAGACTTACAAGAACATCATTTCTTGACTTTTTCTTCCTATTTTTGGTGCCTATTTCCATTGATAAAGTCATTCTCCATCCTTTCTATCATCCCCGTCGTCAGTGTCGTAAGTCACCGTTTAACTTCGTTATTTGCTCATTTTTATTGTTGTTTCAAATGTTTGTTGTTTATAAGCTGTAATATATCTTATGAGCTATTATCCTTATATTGAAGACATGATCTTTATAGTTTTGGTTTGTTACATTAGTTTCTATTTGTTTGTAGGTACGTGTTTCAAATTTTCTGAATATGTTTGTGTTTTTGTTAATTTTTATGTTATTTTATTTGTTTGTTAACTGTCTTATAAAAATGTTAGTTCCTATTTATTTCTTATTTGATAGATTTGGTTACCATTTGAGATTATTTATATTTAAGGGAATAATGATTATAGTTGGATGAAAGTTAAGATAACTACTAACGAATATGATGATATGGTAGAAAGGTTTCTTGAATTTGCTCAGAAGAATGCTTTCAAGAAAATTGACAGTTGTTCTTCTATCCTTATGTCAACTATTTCAACTATAACAGATTGTCTATTACGGATATAAGAGAGCATATTATATGTGATGGGATAAGTTTAAGATATACAAGTTAGATTTGTCATAGTGAGATTATGAGAACTCCTTTTCGTGAGGAAGTTGTGAAAGATAACTTTGTGGATAGAATATTGGATATATTTATTGATATTGGTGTCAAATCCTTTCTAAAAGTACTCTCATATACATGAAAGTTTGCTAGATGATGTTGAGAAGCTATTGTATTCAGAGAGTAAAGATGGGTACACAAGGTTAAAATTTGTATTGCGATTGATGAATTTGAAATCGAGAAATGGTTAGACCGACCGATTTTACTTTGACAAAATTGCTCAAGTTGTTGAGTGATGCCCTTTCTGTAGGCAATACACTACCAAAATTAATATACAAGGCAAAGAAAATATTGTGTCTGATAGGTTTATTTTATAAGAAGA
The DNA here is from genome assembly GCA_037074615.1 of Leucaena leucocephala. NCBI lineage: Eukaryota > Viridiplantae > Streptophyta > Magnoliopsida > Fabales > Fabaceae > Leucaena > Leucaena leucocephala. Next base: position 10,747,123 of record CM073563.1, on the reverse strand, counting down.
TACATGCATGCCTTAACAATTGTATATTGTACATAAATGAGTATAAAATACTGGATAAGTACCCTAAACACTTCAAGATACAAAGTGAATAAAAACGGTGATGATTGTGATGAGATTGCCAAAGACTTTCATTTAAAGTTATTGTAGTATCTTATAATAATACCACGATTTAAACATCTGTTTACTAATGCCAAAAATGCAAAGAACTTGAGATGGCATACCGATGGGGAAATAAATGATAGATAATTTCTTCACCCAACTGATTCTCCTCAATGGAAGATAATAGATCAGAAATTTCCTGAATTTGGTTTTGAACCTAGAAATCTTTGACTTGGGATATGTACAGACAAAATCAATTCGTATGGTAATCTCAATAGGATACAGTGCTTGACTAGTACTCCTTGATATTTACAACTTGTCTCCCTCATTGTCTATAAAATGAAAGTATATCATGTTGTCTTTGATGATCTCGGGGCCAAAATATCTGAGAAAATATATAGATGTGTACTTGACACCTTTGTTGATGATTTGAAGAAACTGTGGGAGGATGATGTTGATGTCTTTGATGCATACAAATAAGAGACCTTTAAATTCCAAGCCATGATCTTCACCACAATAAATGACTTTTTGGAGTATGAAAATTTGTTAGGCTATAATGTTAAGAGTCATTAAGTATATCCTATATGTGAAGAATATATTAACTACATGCAACTGAAATATGAAAGGAAGACAGTCTACCTTTTCTATAGAAGGTTTCTTAGCTGACATCACTATTACTGTAGGTTGAAGAAGAAATTTAATGGCTCATAGGAATATGATGTTGCAAAATGTGCCCTAGGGGCCAATCATTGTCTTATGAACATTATTGATTTATGAATTTATTAATTGTGTTATCATATTATTTACATGTTTATTGTGATGACCATCCTTGGATAATTCATGATCTTATCCTAAATGTCCCTGGTCGATCATCTATATGGGAGCAGAGATAAAATAAGGCCAGTATGACTTTGAAGATGTATAGAGATATAAATCAAAGTCATAGGCACATGTAAGAGTATAAGGTGTTGGACCGACCCGCTATGAGAGAGCTGCATGGGTTACGTCATAAGCTTCTCTCATATACAAACCATGTCACTATGCCATTTGACCTGAGATCATCATGGATTCCTACATGACAAACGCTAAGCTTTGACCTAGTCAAAAGTCACTTTTGACCGAGTGATCATAAAGACTATGTTTGGGCTTAGTGATTTTTCATGCGGAGGAATGTGAATGTTCAAGATGGAATTTGTCCCTCATATTCGTAGAGAGATATTACTGGGCCCCTCAATGAGTGAGTCTGAGAAATGTATGGCCATACTGTAATGAAAAGGTAGTTCTATTTCTATAGTCAGACTACTCAGGGATCGAGAAAGTAACGGTCAGGAATAAGAGAATGATATTATCCATGCCTCATCCATGACTAAAATATCGCGTGACAGAAGGGACATGATATGGTTGTATAAAAGGTTACATAGTTTATCGATCCTCATATGATTTGGGTAGTCGTTATGTCTTACTAGAGACCGCTTGCGACTTGTGGGCCAGTATAACAAATGACCTACTACCAACTTCATATGGGTCTACAGGGTCACACACAAAATAGCCCAACACGAGCTATGATGTCCAGATTCATTGAATCTAAGACGTGTCCAGATTCAATGAATGATCCAAGGTTGATGTATATATTTATTTATATTTATATTCGTATATATACATTATATATAAGGGATATATAGAATTTAATTTATAAGGATAAATTAAATCTCTATCATGTTTGAATTTGAAATTCAAATTGATAGGATATCTCATATAAGAGATATTTACAAGATTTAATTTATAAGGATAAATTAAATCTCTATCATGTTTGAATTTGAAATTCAAATTGATAGGATATCTCATATAAGAGATATTTACAAGATTTAATTTATAAGGATAAATTAAATCTCTATCACGTTTGAATTTAAAATTCAAATTGATAGGATATCTCATATAAGAGATATTTACAAGATTTAATTTTTAAGGATAAATTAAATCTCTATCACGTTTGAATTTGAAATTCAAATTGACATGATATCTCAAATTTGATTTATGAGAATAAATCAAATATAGTCCCGTCTTATCTTTATTTTAAATTAAATAAATAGGTGAATTAAATCTGTGGGACAGATTTAATATAAATATTATTTATTTAATTAGTTTCTTATCAAATTATATAATATATGATATTGTATTAATTTCATAATTAATATAGATTAATTCCAAAATCTAATTCGGTTGAGTAAAACGCAGAGCATCCTATATATCTGATTTTAGGAGCTACGTTTTTTGAACAACACATAACACAAAAGGCTGAAGGGAATCTGCAAAAGGTTTGCAGATAAGAAACTGCTGAAGTAGAGACAGAGAGGACGAATTGTTGAGAAAGCCTTGGAGGGATAGGAGACGCTAGCACGTCGTTCGTGGTTAGAACGCTGTTCGTGTGGATACCAGTAGAGGGAGTCGATATAAGGCGTCGACTTCTTGCAATCGAAAAGAGAGCATGAGCCGCGGAAAGAAGCTGTGGAGGTTGCTGAGGAACACTCCGTCGACTTCTTGCGATCGAAAGGAGATCACCAGCCGCGGAGAGGAGCTGTGGAGGTCGCAGAGGAATATTGAGGGTAATGCTTCTTCCCACTTAACTTAAACACATACGGTAGATCCTGGCAAGAAATGAAAAAAATTTTAAGTTAATTTTCGCTGCGTGTCTTCCAATTCGTTTCATATAAAATGACTCGTGTTCATTTAACTGGAGAATTGTATCAACGTTTGTATGGTGTTCATGTTACCTTAAGTAAAAGTAATAAGAAGAAGGTACTTGGAAGGAATATATAGAAAAAGAAATCAATCTTCTTTAATCTTCTATACTTGTAGAGTCTTGAAGTGAGACATAGTTTAGATGCCATACATGTGGAGAAGAACATGTGTGAGAGTATTGTTGGTACACTCCTTCATATCAGTGGAAAGAGTAAGGATGGGGTCAATCGAGACTTAGCTAAAATAGAAATAAGAGTACCTCTACATCCACAACAAAGAGAGGGTAGTAAGAGAGTTTATTTGTACCCAATGGTACACACGTTATCTAAATATAAAAAATAAGTCTATGTGAGTGTTTGCTTGGTCTTCAGGTGCCACAAGCGTATTCATTGAATTTTAGGAAGTTTGTATCAATACAATATTTAAAGATAACAGGCATGAAATCCCACGATTGCTATATGTTGATGCAACAATTACTACCAGTGGCTATTCAAGGCATTATGCAATATGATGTGAGGAGCACTATTACTAGATTTTGTATATTCTTTAATGTTATTTGCAGCAAAATGATTGATCCTATTGAGTTAGATGAATTAGAGAACGAATATTATGCACTTCCTTCCAGTATTTTTTTTACATCATGGTCCATTTGATAGCTCACCTGGTACGTGAAATTAGACTTTATGAATGAATTAGAGAACGAATGTTATGCACTTCCTTCCAGTACTTTTTTACATCATGGTCTATTTGATAGCTCACCTGATACGTGAAATTAGACTTTATGGCCCTATGTGTTTGATGTGGATATACCTGTTTGATAGATATATGAAAATCCTTAAAGGGTATTCTAAAAATCTTATTAACCTGAGGCATCAATTGTTGAAAGGTATATAGATGAGGAGGTAGTTGAGTTTTGTAACTCATATCTTGTTGGGGTAAAGGTAGTTGAACTTCCTCAATCTTAGCAAGACTAGTGGAGAAAAAACAGGGAACTTGTGGTGCCAAAGTGAAGGGCATGTCTCATAAATTGGTGATGCAGCACATATTTATATTTTGAACAATAAAGATGAAGTTCTACCATACTTGGATGCTCACAAGAATATGCTCAGGAACAAGAACCCAAGAAAGAGCGATATGTAACTAGTTAATGAGCACAACATGTCTTTTATAAAATGGTTTAAGCAATAAGTGTTAAATGATAACAATCTTTCTAAGACAATACAAATGCCAACATTGGTGTTCTTGCCATATTATGGAGTGATTGAAGAGATATAAGATGTTAGTTACTTCAGGTTTAAAGTGCTAGTCTTGAAATATAAAGTGGATTAATAGTAATGTTATCAAAGTATATGAAAAATTTGGATTTGTTTCAGTCAATCTTCAGAGAGTTGGATACCTAGATGAGCTATTCATATGAGCAAGTCAAGTAATTCAAGTTTTTTATGTCACTGATATAGAAAATAAATATCTTTCCATTGTGTTCTAAGGTAAAAGGCAAGCAATTGGTGATGACAATGACTTAGGCATTATTTGGTTGGTTTTTTTTAGTTGAGGGGAGGGGAGGAAAAATGCATGTTTGGTTTAGAAAATGGAAGGGAGGGGAAGGGAAATATTTTGTTTTCTTCTGCTCCCCTCCCCCACTCTCTCACCCCTAAAAAATTGGGGGGGGGGTTTGGAGGGTCGAAATGTTTTTGACAAAATTGCCCATAAAAAAATTGTTATATTCAATTTCTACCCTTCAGCCTATTTTTGCTTCATTATTGACGACACACGCCACAATGATACGCACAGTGCTACCACTGGAAGAACTCTCTCACTCCCTCCCTCCCCTATCACTCATAGGCAATGCAATATAATAGAAAAGGGGAGAGAAGATGTATATATTGAAGCTGGTGGAAGTTAGCTTGCCGTTTCTACCTAGATGTTGATGGAAGCCAGCTTGTTGTTGTGACCCAGATGGCGATATGCTCTATCCTGAACACAATTTGCAATCTGCTTTGTTCTGCCCTCTGCTGTCGTGAATCACAAAGGTTCTTTGATAAAAAAATACAATAAACATAAAATAATATATTTTTTTTTAAAAAAATAAGGATATATATGTCAATTCATAATAAACTCCCCTCCTTTTCCCTTTTGAATCAAATAAGAAATATCTTCTCCTCTCCCTTACATACATCCCTTACCCTCTCATAAATTAACCTACCTTACGCTCCCCTTTCTTGAACCAAATAGCTTTAGGGTTCAACCTCAATGAAACCCCGTCTTTCACAACTACACTACCTATAGCGACAATATATTTCAATTTTGAAGATAATGAATAGATGTTAGGGATGCTTATTGTGAAGGAATTTGGGAAAATTAGTTTATTCTGTTGTAATAAATATTCTTTTGATACTTAATTAATTGCATGATTAATATTTTTAATTCTTACATTTACTTATTGTTTTGTAAAAGTGATAAAGTATATTTTTGGTTAATATTTTGATGTCTAGAATTGCCTTTTCACTTGTAAAGGATTCATCTTTAACCATTTATTTTTTTTATATATGATGTACAGATATATAGGTTCATTAAAAGTTTACCAATTCGGATGATTCTATGATCATTTGGGTTTTCAAATTGCTAACTTGATACTTTGATGTATAGAATTAATTGGATAGCTAGACCCTTAGATTGTAAATATCATCAATGTGTGAGTTTATGTTTATAAATTTATTAAGTATAAAATTTAGCATTTTACATAATATCTTTTTTTTCAATTGGTAGTAAGGCTATTTAAGGTGTCAATTCTAAGCGCAAACACATTCTACTAATCAACTTATATGGAAGAAATCAAAAGGAAGTGGTTTTCAACTAATTAAGTTTTATTTATATAAATTTATTAGATATAAAGTTTAATAATTCCTAATATGCCTAATATTTTTCTATTTTGTTAGTACCGTCATTAATCCTGAGGTGTTGAATATGGATACTATGTGATATGCTACATACAATAAATCATTGAAATATGGCTCTATAAGAAAATAGACGAGGTATGAAGATCACATGATTAATATTTTATAATACTTCAATTTATTCATATCTTTAATACTTACCTACTTATTTTGTTATTTCTAATTTGTAGTCGTTTGATAACAAATTGAGCTATAAAAATGATATAATCGACTTGATGAGGGATAATTTAGCAAGAACAATACTTCTACACATGCCTTGAAGATGAATAACTTGTCAAAATTTTAGTAACTATTTGATAAATAGTTTTTTTACTTGTTTAGGATTACTCATTGAAATATTTCTTTGATGTATATGATGTATAAAGTGCAATTTAGTTCATTGAAAGTTTACCAATTTGAATTTATGGTTCATTTGAATTTTTTTTATTATTTAGATTTTAGCATTGCTAAATGCATACATTGCTAGTTAAAAATTGGTCTATATTTATTTTGCTAAATGCTGGATATAATACGATGAAAACTTAAGGAAAAAATAAAAAATAACTTTTTAATGTGGTTGTTTCTTTAACCACAGTGGAAAGACTACCATTAAGGAAGGTTATAAAAACAATTGTCATAAAAAGTAAAACATGAGAGAAAGAACTAAGTAGTAACAGAGTACATTTAACAGTTCTTTACATAATAGCTACCATTAAATGTAACACATTCCATGTCCTTTTTTTGTTTTTGAAAAACTGCCATGGAAGTCTTCTTTTGATGGCGCTTTTTAATTGCTATTAAAAGCTTATACTTATAATGTCAGTAGTATTCACACTGCTTATAAAATTATTATTAAATGTTACTTTTAATTGTCTTAAAAAGTATTTCTTATAGTAATGTTATTCAAGTCAGAACATATTCAATATGTTATAATCATCAATAAATTACATAAATTGATATTTAGCTATAAAATAATACTCCTCTAATTTTTAATATAAAATTTATTTAACTATTTTAATTAGATTAAAAAAATTAGTTAAATTAGTTAATTTGATATGTTTTTTCTAAAATACCATAATCTATTCGATTATTATTAAAGGAGTATTAATAAATCTAATTTGAGAAAAAATAATTAAATATAATAGATAGATATTATATTTATGATTAAAATTAATTTTTTAATTATATTCTATGATAAAGATTGTAGGAGTATCATTTTAAGTAATCTGTGAAGTATAACAAAAACCCTTGAATTATGCATTCATTAAATTTGAGTTTGTACTAAATATAAAAATCTTTTTGATATCATATGCTGGGATAGGATATACTAGAGCATACAAAGAATATACATGCGTACTGAATGTTTCAGAAATGAATGAATTGATTTTTTTTAAAAAAATATATTTTTAATTAATGTAAACTTTTAAATTTCCAAATTATCCTTTGAACATTAAAAGAAAAAGACCCTATAAACTCTGCGATGAAATAAAACTTTGATATTGATGATTTATGAATAATAAGGGGCTGATTCAACCCAAAAATAATGCTTATCAGAAAATATAGTTTATCATTTAGTTTGGGCTGAAAATAAGGGGCAGACTCAACCCAAAAACAGAAACAAACAATAGGGGAAAAAAGGTACCAAGGTACTAATTTTTTTTATAGAATAAGCTAGTGAAAGAGGTGAGATATACGATTATTTAGAGCGTGTTCGATTATTAGGTAATACTAATTGATATCTCGCTCTACTTAATATTAATATCTTTTAGGAGGATGGGAGACTTCGCCTTGCCCTTAAATTTTAGGTGGCCTAACCCCTTTCAAACAAATCTTTATATAAAAAAAAAAGGAAAAAAAAAGGTTATCACCTAAAAAGAAAGTAAAAGAAAAAAAAAAAAAGAAAAATTAATCTGCAAGACCCTATAGGTATTGATTCTTGTACTCATAATTTGGAGGGTAGAGAAACCATATGTGATTATGTGGATCTTAGTTAACATTCACTTATATAGATTTAAATAAAATCATTATCAACCAGCTTAAATTATAGATTATATGGATGTAAGGATACTATTATAAGGACCATATCTTTCTATATTGATAATAAATAACTTTTATTTAGTCATTTTAAAAACTTCTTTTAAAATAGATGTAAGGATACTATTTGTGGAAAATTAGATGTGGCTTAATTAACATCTACATTAGCTATAATCAATCAATTCTGAGCAACAGCAGTAATGCCTATAAATATAAAAATTGTAAGGAACTAATAAAAAAACTAGTGAGATTTGATTAAAAATCAATTAAAACTATAACCATGAACTACGAAAAAAAAGAAAATCAAATAAGGGTAGTAATTATTTCTCTTATTGAAGATAATTAAATTTAAGATATTATTAAATACTAAATATAGATATCTCTTACAATAAAAATTTGAATATTAATTCATTATGATGTAAGAAAACAAAAATACAAATTAATCTAACTAAAACAGATCCAACCCTGGACATTTTCTCAATTACTCTAGGCCAGCCCAATTCTTTATCTCCATTATCCTGAATGTGTATATTGGACCTAATTTTTTTATTTAAGATAATTATATTTAAAATATTTTTAAATATTAAATATAAATAAATATTTAAATTTTAGTTTATCACTTTGAGAGAACAAAAGGACATATTAGTGTAACCAAAACAGATCCAACCTTATGTAACAAAAAAATACTCTGGGCCGGCCAGGTCTTTATCTCCATTATTCTTAATATGTAAATTGGGCCATCATACATTTGAAGCCCAGCCCAAACCAAGCATTTTTCTTATTGTTTCTGATATTTATAAAAGCCTCTTTGAAAGTATCCGAAAAATTCTTGGAATAAGGCACCTGCAAGCTGCAACACCAGAACTAAAATGATCGGGTCGAGAATGGAGGACGATGAAGAAGAAGGGCCGCCTCTAGCCGTTCAGATTCAACAAGATGAATCGACATCTCAGCTTTCTGATTCTGACTCGAAAGCTTCAGTTGGAGTTACCGTCATCACCGGCTATCTTGGAGCTGGCAAGTCTACTGTAAGATTTTCCCCTTCGCTTTTCTGTGCCTAATCCCTTTCTTCCCATTATATAGCAAGATTTTGACATTTCCTGAGCTTTGGTAATCTGGTTGATCTATATATATGTTTGCTTCTGCATTTTTTTGGGAAACTGCAGTTTACTGTGATTACACGATTAGTATATCAACCTGAGAACGATACAAAACATGCTTTGGAATGAAATGGAAATTTTAAAATGACTAATTTCAACTATGTTTTCGAACTTGAAAGCGTCTTGGAATTAAGCCTTAAATTAGGGGTTGTAAAGTGCAGTTTTCCCTCTCTTACTCGATTTGTGTTCTTGTTCGTTAACATTTTAAGTCACTATGTTTCGAGGTATTACCCAATGTATGAATGAAGAGTTTGATCATTTGTTTCAGCTGGTTAATTATGTTTTGAATTCTCAACACGGCAAGAGGATCGCGGTCATCTTGAATGAGTTTGGTGAGGAAATTGGGGTGGAAAGGGCAATGATAAATGAAGGGGATGGTGGTGCACTTGTTGAAGAATGGGTTGAGCTTGCTAATGGGTGTGTATGTTGCACTGTCAAGCACAGTTTGGTTCAAGCATTAGAGCAACTTGTTGAGAGAAAGGAAAGGTATAGCAAAGAAGAAATATTTCAAATTTATGATTTTATTGAATGAAATGACTCAGTAGAGAGCAGTGACATCTTCATATTGTATAACATGCTAATTGCTAATTTGCATTTTTGAATTTTGACCATTATTACCTTATATTGGAAATTGAGCTATGCAAATTTTTATTGTTGTGATCCAGACTCGATCATATATTGCTAGAGACCACAGGATTGGCAAACCCAGCACCTTTGGCATCTGTCCTATGGTTGGATGAACAGTTGGAATCAGCAGTAAAGCTTGATTCTATAATCACTGTAAGTATATTTTTTGGATGGATTTCAGTAAAAGTTTTTTCACATCTTTTATGTTAACTTTTTTTGGAGGTGTTTTCATTTGACTGCTAGTAACTAAATATTTCAAGACTATTCATTCCTTGATTGGTGAGAACATGTGCAGGAAATAAGGGTTTACTCTTTCCTTTGCATGAATAGATACTTTTAAATTTTTACCGTGTATGTGTGTGTATTTGTTTTTAAATTAAGGTTCTGATGAATCAGGTGGTGGATGCCAAAAATCTTCGTTTCCAGCTTGCTGAGCACCGTGGCTCATCATCCTCGTTTCCAGAAGCATACTTTCAAATAGCTTTTGCGGTATATGTTTAGTGCATAGCTAAATTTTGCCTACTACTGTGTCAGTGCTTGACCAGCATATGCAGGATCTTTCTGATTTTGATTGATCAAATGTTTCTCCCAATTCTCATGGTTTTCTTTCTCAATATATTTACAACATAGTGGGTTGAGCACTGTTGAGCTAATAAATTTGTTCTTTGTTTTAGGATATTATAATTCTTAACAAGGTTGATTTGGTCTCTCCAGAGGGCTCTGGAAGCATTTTGGAGGAGCTTGAGGAGGAAATTCATAACATTAACTCCCTTGCTGAGATAATTCGTTCTGTCCGTTGTCAAGTTGACTTGTCAAAGATGTTGAACCGCCAAACTTATGATTCTGCAGTTAATGAAACATACTTTTGTTGTTCACCCATATTTGATATTTTTGCTTTGATCTTTCTCAAGTACATTCAATTAACATTACCTTTGCCGCTCTCTACTTTCAGCATGCCACACATTTAGAGAAATTATTAGAAGAAAGCCGTTCCTTGTCTTCCAAAAAGCTTCATGATAGTGGTGTGGGAACTATATGCTTTTGTGAGTCACAGAAAGTTGATCTTGAAAAGGTAGTTTTATTTCTATTTCTGATGCCTCATGTTTTTGTCAATTACTTGATATGTAATTAATCCTTTGAAGTTTCTCCTTATGTGGTTTCTAGCATCATTGCATATTTTGTGATTAGCAGTATTTTATACATTTTAATAGGAAGGCTAATAAATGAGGCCCTCTTCATTTTTTATTTTCTTGTGTCTGCTATCCAACTAGGATACTCCATTTTCCTTCACTTGAAACTTAGATTCGTTGGTATTTGTCTTAAAAACATAACAGGAAAATTATATATCATTATCATCATCTCATTTACTTGAACTTTTCACACGCTCAATGCTGTGTTTATTGCTCCACATTGACAGGTTCGAATATGGCTTGAGGAGATTCTCTGGGAGAAGAAATATGATATGGATGTATATCGCTGCAAAGGAGTTCTGAGTGTAGAAAATTCTGATCAACTGCATACTTTGCAGGTAACTCAATACTTGTCATACTTAATGGTCTTGAGGCTTCTCCAGATACTCCAGGGTTTGAGGCTTGAGCCATAGAAAGCTAAGTTATTGTTCAGGCATCTAAGTTGGCTTTATTCCCTCATTGTTGGGTTGGTTGTGCTCAACGTTATGATTAACTGTCGGAAATGAATTGAATGCATCTCTTAGGTGTTTCCTATCAAGTTCTCATTAAAATTATGATCCAAGGGAATATTTCCTTCAAATAGTCAATAATGCAGAGTTGAATTAAAAAATGCCCGCATGATATTTTTATGTAGAGAAACAGGTTCAATCGAAGGAACTTGTTGGGATTATCACTGTTGCATTGGTTTACAGGACATTACCAACAACTGAACTTATGTGATAGACTTCTTTCGTATCATAACAGAATTTCAGAAGAACTAGTATGGTCTTGTGTTTCACGAAGTCTTAGAAATGTGTTGCATTATTTATGACTCATGAATAGTACTTGTTAGAGTTTTTATATTATATGTATACTTATGCATACCTACTATTTAAGGATTTTCTAGCTCAAAGAGAAAGCAAGATCTATAACTTGTGTTCTGCATTGTCTAACACAACTGACAAGTCTAGAGATTCAGAAACTCAGTATCCTACCCGGATACAATGGCCTGTATAATCCTTCATATACGTTATTTAGTTGAAGTTTTCGGTACAAAGTTTTTGTTAAGGAAGTTAACTCCTGTTCCTTAGGTTTTGTTTCGAGTGCCAATCTCAAATCCTTTATTACTGAAAATCTTGCAGGGGGTGAGAGAATTATATGATATTGTACCAACTCGCCCGTGGGGAAAAGAAGAAAACCGGATAAATAAGATAGTCTTTATAGGTAATGATATTATTAGATTTTTCTGATGTAAGCACAAACAAATGAAAGTGAAGGCTTTTTCCAGATTGTTTATGGACTGATACTCTTATGGGATTCACAGGTCATAATCTGAAAGAAGATGTTCTGATTGATTCCTTCAGAGCCTGTACAAGTACAACCTGCTGAAGATTTTTTGGTATAGAAGGGAAATGTGTATACTTCTCTACTCATTTTGAAAAACTAGGAAACTCATTTCTTGGGTAAGAATATAAAGTCTCGTATGTAGAATATAAAATCTCTTTTATTTTCCTCTACCAAAAACAAAGTTCTGGATTTGGTTTAACGAAAAGGATTCCACCATAAATTGCTGTGCGATTGACTGGATTGAGACCATGGAATATTGATTATTATATATAGAGAATGCAGTTCACTGTAGAGAATGCAGTTCACTATAGAGAATACAATTCACTAAGACAACGTACAAATCATGATAAGTTTGTTGTAAAAATATACAAGATATGGTGTTAGTGCTTGGAAAGCTTCTGCTTCTTTAACTTAGTGATACGTCTTTTCCGCTCTCTTTCTTCCTCCTCCTCTATCAGCCAGAGTTTCTCTTCATCCTCCCTTTTGGCAATTTTGGTACTCCTTTCCTCTCTTAGGATGCCATCAAAGCCTACCTCCGTATTGTTATCATCCTCGTCCTCATCAGCAAATTTGTTAGGGTTGTAGTGAAACATTCCTCTGATGATGCTAATAGCCCTCTGACCCTCATCGTCATTATCTTCAAGGGGCGGTCTTACGGGCTTCTTCTTGGGGCGTGTTGATTTGTGGGAACCTGTGCTGGTAGGTGGCTTTGACTTCTGAGGAATTGAAGATGTCACTGGCATTTTGGGTGTCATTTTAGGCTTTTCCCTAGTTTCTTTTCTTTGTTCAAGAGATGAATGAACTTTCGAAATGGGTGGTTTCTTCTTCACACTGTTGTTTCAAAGCTGTTTTCTTGAATCTGCTGATGCCATTGTAGAAGCTACCTTATTATTGGACCCTGCTGCCTTAGGAGGTAATGGACCACCCAGAGAACCACCATTAACACGCTTACCACCCCCGCTTGAACGCTGTTTGCTCGCTGGATGTGCCTTAGAGCTTGGAGGCTCTTTTGCAGGAGCTGGAAGCTCTGCATCATCAGAGCACAGAAAAGAGTAATCTCTTGTACCCTTAATTTTCTGTGCTTTAAGCTTAACCTCACTGACTCTGGGTAGCTGATTATGAAGTTTGGATTTGAATACACTGTTTTCGTTCTTGCTGCTGTTAGAAAGCTTATTAGATGACAATACTTGGATGACTCTTTGTGCAATAACAGATTGAGAAGGACCAAAAAATGAGCCATAATTATCATCACAAGGAAGCTCTCTCTTCCTTTCTCACTTGATGTAATGCCTTCCTTCATCATCATTGTTTTCTGATCGGTTCTTTCAATTTATGTCTCAATTCAAGGTATTCCACTAGTTTTGTCTCGTAAAATATAAAATTTAGATTGAAATAACGGGGCAAGTTAGTATGAAGAAAATGAGTATGCCGTTTATTTATAAGATTTATAAGGCTAATCTAATCCAAATCTATAGTTGTAAGATAATATTGAGGATAGAAGATGTTGTTAGATAATAGTGATATTGAAATAATGCATATTAATTAATGTGGAATTATATATCCACCCAATATCATAGTATTTATTATAAAATTATTGCTTAATGATTTTTTAAATTTATGATATTTTTGATTATTTTCATCCATAAAAATTATTTATTATTTTTTTTTAAAAAAATTATGATATCCGTATGTGAATCGTTATTTCTATGATATTATATATCTTCTGTTTATCGCATTACTACCTCCTCAAAACAATCAGAAGTCTGTTTTTTATTGTTCAAATTTTGATTTTTTTTTTAAATTTAACAGACCTTACGGAAAGTTTAATTAAACAGGCTTTATGAAAATTTATAATTTTGAGATGATTGATGATGTTAGAGATATTGTAAGATCTTATAAAAAAAAACAGAGAGAGAAGATATTGTAAGATAATTGAGATATTGAAACAAATTAATGTAGAATTATGGATGTCTACCAAATATCATAATATTTATTATAAAATTATTATTTAATATTTTTTAAATTTATGATATTTTTGTATATTTTCATCCATACAAATTATTTATTATTATTTTTTAAAATTTCATGATATCTTTGTATATCTTCATGTTTTTATGATATTCTTTTCTGTCTCTCCGTCATATTTGATTATTTTCAAGGATACCAAATTTCACATGGCAAAATAATCAGAAATGTTTTTTTTATCAATTTTTTATTATTTTAAAAAAATTTAAAACCTTACTAATAGTTACTGGCCTGTATTGTTAAAATATCACACTATTGGAGCGGAAGAGCCTACTCAACATAACAAATTAAAATTTATACTCCTAAAAATATTCATATAAAAAAAATATAGCCCAAGAAATGAACACAATTTATAATTGATATGTACATTTATTTAATATAAAAAAACTACATGTAGACATAGGTGATGTATAATATGTGATAGGAGGGTTTCTAAAATATTATAAGTATAAATTTTATACAAAATTAATTGCAATATTAACTAATAATATTTTTAATACTTGAAGTCGTTAAAAACCTTTTTTAAATTATATTTGATATCGTATTTTTTGGGTTGCCATCTAAACTGATAATCAATAATTTGAAAAATATAAAAATATTAATTTAAAATCAATACATGGAATATAAACTTTAAAGAGCCCTATTTATAAGTTGTAAATGATTAAACATATTTTTTAAACTTTAGGCAGTAAATAACTCAAATATATTTTGTGCTCATTTTTAGACTATAATTCGTTTATATCTCCTAAAATAGAAGGGATGTTCAGGTGGGTAAAAGGGGGAAAAAATAGAATTTGTGCGTAAAATCAATTATAAATCAACCAACTATACTTTTCAAATATTTTAATACACACTTTAGTTAAAATCTGTTAAAGTTGATTTGAATTAATATTTTCAATTTATTTCTCTATAAACTATAATTAATAATCTCAATCAATAATTAATGAATCAATCTTTAACAATATTATTGATTAATTATTATCATAGATTCAATCTTTTAAAGATTGAAATAATGACTCAAAATCTTTTTAAATTTTAAATTTTTAATCATAATAAAAATTTATAATAATTATAAATAATTCATGAATCATAACAAGAAATCTCTGGTCATTATGAAAGTGGAGGCAAAAAACCAAAATTATTATGAAATCTCATGGTGATGTTTAAAAAAAAAAATGTGAAGACCAAATTACCATTATTAAATAATGAAAATTATAGTTCTAATTCCTCGAGTGTTAAATAATAAAAGCGGTAGTTGTAAAGTTTTGTTGTTTTTTTAATGTTAAATATGTGAACTTTTGTTGTTTGGGATCGAAAAGAGAGAGACGGTTAGAATCGAATCTTTGAACAATCAACGATTAAATGATTTTTATTATAAAAAAAAAATAAATTATTTCTGACTTACCAAGTAATTGTGGCTAATTATAATAAAAGAAATTGAAAGAAAGCATAAAAGAAAAATACAATTGGATCATAAAAAAAAAAATAGTTACATAACATATAATATCTTAATCTGATTTTTGATATGTGTCTAGTATCTTGATCTTATTTATGATATAATTTTACTTTTAATCTTATTTACTAAATATCAAAAATTACACTAAATTAAAAAAATTATGGTAAAACTACACCCTAAATAAGATTAAGATATTAAATATATATAATAAATAAAATTAAAATATTAAGTATTATATAATACAAATTTTTTTGTACAAGTTTATTAATACAATGCTATGCAAAAGGAAAAGAAGATGTGATCTAAACACCTTAGAAGATACTGAGAAAATTATACTTGAGCTATAGCTTTTATTTTTTTAATTTTTAATTTGGTACGTTTAATAAGTAAAAGTTGAAGGAAATTAAATGTATTTTGAAAATAGTTTTCTCTATATCAATCAATCAACAAATTTTACTTTTAAAATCTTATAATATATAATTTACTTAAAAATAGGTGTAAGTTGATTACAATATTTTTAATTTTTTATATATAGATCATAATCAATAATATCACTTTGATCTTAAAAAGATTTTGATTCACATGATAATAATTAAATAATAATATTATTAACTAATTCTATAATATTTTAAATTTAAAAATAATGATTTATAATAATTATAAATATACTGAAAAAATATATTTTTTATAATTTGATATCAATTAATCAATAATCTTATTAATCAATTCTATAATATTTTTGATCAATAATAATCATAAATATACTAAAAAATAGATTTTTCAATTCAGGGGAGACTTTTAAGGAATTCTATGTGTATAAATGGGTCGCATATGAGACTAGATAGATGATCCGTCACAACTCACAACTCACAACTCACAACTCACAACCCAAGCATCCAGGTATTTAACTCACAACACAAGCATCCAGCTATTTTTTTTTCTTCTATAGATTTTTTGTTTTGCTAGTCAATGCCTCTTTAGAATACTACTCATAATCCTACACTTTTTAAAATTGACAAAGATGGTAAAATTTATATTTATGTTTATAAGGATGTAAGTTCAATTTTGTATGTTGTTATTGTGATCTCTACTAAATAAATTTTTGGGCTTCTCATGAACTGTTGGTTGTGCAACCCTGGGAGAAATCTCTTGTCATATGATAAACTTTGTATTTGTGATATTTGTGGGAATATTGTATTAGCAGCCTAATTAACTAAACGCTTGCTTAATGAACTTATGATTATATATATACATCTTCATATTAGTTTTAGGGTGAACCGTGTGTGAAAGCTTTCCGGTGGTTAGTCAGTTGAGAATGAGCTCATTGTAGAACTTAAGAGAATTGTATTATAATGAGAAAATCTCTTAGAAACTCTAAGAACATAGATAAAACAATTAATCAATTATAATGAGAAAATCTATGATTGTGTAATCTGGATTTCCATCCATTCATTAAACTTAATTGTGTTGATTTACATATTCTTATTCCGTGATCTATATTTACATAATTATATACTCTTAATTTTTATATAATTATTTAACTAAATTAAATTAAAATATTATTAAACATTTTTAGTATTCATTCATACTTAAATTTCAAATTTTGGCTTTATGCCACGAAAGCCCCTCTTAATCATAATTATTATTATGACTATTTTTTTTAAAAGATTATTTCAATCTTATTTATTTTTAATTAAAGGAAGTGACGAAATTTAAAATTTAGCATAGAGGATATTTCTGCAATTTTTAAAACTTCTAACCCAATTTAAAATTCTTCAAACTCTTAACTTTTTCTTTTTTTGCCAACTTCTTAAAATTCTTAACTAAACTGTCTAAAATTAAGATTTTTTTGGCCAATCATAATCCCGTGATATTTTTTCCTTTCTTTCTTTTTTTGGCCTGACACAGTCTGTTGAACTTCGAATGTAATTTTCTGACTATTCTGGTTAGTTTTCAAATTCAGTAATTAACTTTTCTGTTAAATTTTGTTAATCGGTTAATCACTGATAGATGAACGCCAAATGGGAACAGAGTAATCATCTAAATAATTTGGACACAACCGCAATTAGCGCTCTTTCCGTTCATTCAGCACATTGCTTTCTGAATCTCACTCTCACGATCTCAACTGGTGCGAATAAAAAACCCTAATTCCATATATTTTCTTCCTTCAGTTTTCCACACTGAATTGAAGTGCATTGTTCTTTTTTTCTTTACATGACGTGGCTTTGATCGGATCTCATTACATTTTCTTCCTTTTGACATTTTAATGCCTTCTGGAAATGGAAATTTTCCGTTTTGCTTTACGGCAATTGTATGAAACTTGGAAATGACAAATGGGTAGAGATGCTTTTGGTGCGGGTTCCAAGAAGAATGGTTGTAGGAATGAAATGGGTGGCCACTTAATTGTGGGAGATTAATGGAGTGAATTTTCTTGGTTTTTTGTTGCAGGCGATCGTATTAATCGACTGGCTGTGGAATACCGATTTTAGAAGAATTTGCAACGGTCACTTATTTCCAGTGGATGAATTCAGATACATCGGGGAATTCGGGAATTTGCCGTTATTTTATGCGCTTGGGCTACTTCTGAATTGTTAATTTTAACGGTTTTTAAGCATCATAGTGAACTACTTGTTTAAGTACGTTCTTGATGGGTTCATGATGAATATACTGAACATTTTCTCTTAATCATGTGAGTGAGAAGGTAACGCCAATTAGCAAAAGAAATGCACTTTATTTGTAAGGGAGTTTGAGCAATTATTTCAATGCCTGTAGGAGTAGTCAATATTCATGGTAACATTAATAGAAGCTTCTATACCATGACAGATTTTGAATTCTGGTGGTTTTAAATCTATTTGCCAAAGCAGTTTCACGATTTCGACATGAGAAGATCCTGGCATAATAAATTGCCAATAGTTTTTGGCACTAGACCACCGGGGAGCTGGTTAGTCTTGTGCCTAGTTAGCCTGCTTGCACTAATTTTTGTCTTGAGTTCATCTTTTTCAAATAATATTGAACCAGTACATCACTTTCCTGTATCTACTACCTATTCAAACTATAGAAGGATAAAAGAGCAAGTAGCAGTTGATTATTTGGAGTTAAGTGTAGTGACATCAGGTGCCACCAAGCTAGAACTTGACTTTTGTGGCAAGGAAAGAGAAAATTTTGTGCCTTGCTACAATGTTTCAGCAAACTTGCTAGCAGGCTTTGGAGCAGGTGAGGAGTGTGATCGGCATTGTGAGTTTTCAAGAGAGGGTAAGAGATGTCTGGTTCGAACTCCTAAGGACTATAAGATTCCCCTGAGATGGCCCACTGGTAGGGATGTTATATGGAGTGGAAACGTGAAGATATCCAAAGACCAATTTCTTTCATCTGGAAGTTTGACCAAAAGGTATTTCTTTATATAGCTGCTGTAGGGGAAAAATGGCCAAAACAATGTCTTTCTCTCTTGTGGTTTTACAGTGAATATGCTTTCACTATCTAACACTCTCGTAAAATATTATCTAGGTTGATGCTATTAGAGGAGAATCAAATTGCTTTTCATTCTGACGATGGTTTGATCTTTGGTGGTGTGAAAGAGTACTCTCGTCAATTGGCAGAGATGATAGGGTTAGGAAGTGACACTGAATTTTCTCAAGCTGGTGTAAGTCTTCTGCCTGCAAATAGTTCTTTGGTGAAAAATAGTGTTTGATAGGCACGGATTTTGTCAAAACAGTTCTGTTTATAGTAAAATAGGAATATTCAGCTACCTACATTCTATTTTCAATTGTCATCCCATGTTAATTTTGTTGCATCATTATTTGTGAATGCTTTATATTTTTGGCAATATGACAGATCCGGACTATACTAGACATTGATTGTGGATTTGGTAGCTTTGGAGCTCATTTAGCCACACTGAATCTAATGGCAATTTGTATTGCGGCGTATGAGGCAACTGGCAGCCAGGTTCAATTGACCCTTGAGAGGGGTCTTCCTGCAGTGATTGGCAACTTTATTACAAGACAGCTTCCATATCCTTTGTTATCATTTGATATGATTCACTGTGCTCAGAGTGGTATCATGTGGGACGAAAAAGGTAATTATTAGAGTTAGGAGGCATTAATCTACCCTCCGCGGTAGTAGACTTACTTTGACGTCTTACTAAAATTCAAATTCATTTCTTTCGTAGATTTTCTTGCTTGACTTGATTTGCAAACTAGTTTTCCCTGCTTATTTTTTTACCTAACTGCTGAATGTATTCATCATTTAATAATTAAATTTGAAGATGGGAGTTTTAGTTGTCGAAAGTTGTACTAGATTAAAGTTGGAGAATAGACTGATTTTAAGGTACTGCATGATTGGTGTCATAGAATCTAAGAAAATATATGATAAGTTGTCTCTCCATGGAAAATAGGTTATTTCACGGGGAAAATGTTTGAGGCTTTGAGGTTTGAGCTGAACTTGCCAGAGTAGACATAATACAGAAACATCCAGAACTAGATTTACAGCTGATGTCAATTTAATTTTAATGTTACTGAAAAAGTTTTGCTAGTTCTGATGTATGGTTGCTGTTTTGGCATTATCCATCTTGCCAATACTTTATGAGTACTTCACTGCAATTTAACAGGTCTTCATTATTTAGCTTCTGTAGGGAGTTCTGTGAACAATATTTCTTTCTGATGATGACTTTATTCTACAGATGGTCTATTCCTTATAGAGGTTGACCGTGTTCTTAAACCCGGAGGATACTTTGTTTTAACTTCATCCACAAGCAGGACAATGGGAAGTTCATTACAGGGAAACCTGAAAAAGAGAATAATGTTGAACCCAATGGAAGGGCTGACCCAAAAAATTTGTTGGACTCTTCTAGCTCAGCAGGATGAGACTTTTATCTGGCAGAAGACTGCTGATACTAAATGCTATACATCACGGTAAGGGAAATTGAAACAATGTGAACGTTTGCTTTGTTTAATCATAGTAATTAAACGCTTATGGAAGATTATTGATATCGAGTCAACAACTATTAGCTGTGCCTTTTTCCTTGCTCCACTGAACATTTGTCCTTCATGAAGTTCCTACCATAACTTGACAAATTTTAGTGATGTATGTGTTTTTTTAATATTGTAGCAAGCAGGATTCTATACCACTTTGTAAAGAAGGGGATGCTGCTCAGTCCTACTACAAACCTCTTGTACCATGTATAAGTGGGACCTCTAGCAAGCGCTGGATACCAATACAGAACAGATCTGGATCTGGATTGAGCACAGCTGAGCTTAAAATTCATGGAAAGTATCTTTTTTAAACAAATTCTGATTATCTTTTACTTGCTTCACCGCTCAATTTTCATTCTCAGTTTGTACTGTTTTTGCCTTTGTGCTTTTCTCTTTATAGCATTGCAGGTGTTCAGCCTGAAGATTTCTATCAAGATATGCAATTTTGGGGATCAGCTGTCAGCAACTTTTGGTCTTTGCTTACACCCTTAATTTTCTCTGACCATCCAAAAAGGCCAGGAGATGAAGATCCTCTGCCTCCGTTTAACATGATACGCAATGTGATGGACATGAGTGCTAAATATGGGGGCTTGAATCATGCTCTCGTGGAGCGAAGAAAATCAGTGTGGGTAATGAACGTTGTTCCTGTCCAGGCTTCTAATACACTTCCTCTTATACTAGATAGAGGTTTTGCTGGTGTTCTTCATGACTGGTATGCTCTTGTTCTTTTAAGTCTGCTTTTCCTTTTCTTTTGACAGCCTCTGCGCCCACACGTGTGTCGAACAGATCAGTGGTACTTGTTAGTTGGAGAAGAAACAGTACTGAGGCACCCGATTTGTTACCCGGAAAGAAAAAACCAACATTTTATGCGCTTTTCAATATCTTTGGTGTTCATCTAAAATAAACTCGTTGCTCATGAGCTTCAGGAAAATTCATTTTTATGTAACCCACTCGTTGATGTGCAGGTGCGAGCCTTTCCCAACCTATCCGCGGACGTATGATATGCTTCATGCTAATGGACTTCTCTCTCATCTCGCTTCAGAGAGGTGCAGCATGAAAAACTTATTCTTGGAGATGGATAGAATACTGCGTCCAGAGGTAATCATGTCCCTTTTTCCATTATCATGATTGCAGAAAATTTTATTTCGTGGGAAGTTGAATTTTAAACAATTAGAAAATGCTTCAACATTAAGCAGAACATTAATTTTTTTCGACTTCCAATCCCAACTCTTCCTTTCCTTCCTGCATTTGATCATATCCTATGAAATGCTGGTCACGTCTAAGTCTGTTTTCTATCATTTATTTGACATCATCCTTAACGATGCAGACCATTTATTCTAATGGACCCTCCAAATACTTCTAATGGACCCTCCAAATACCTTTTGTTTTGAAATTAGAATGCTGTGGAATAGTCCAACATACCCTAACACATTGAACATGTGGTTTCGTTGCTTAATAGGGATGGGTCATTCTTTCTGATAACAAGGGAGCTATAGAGATGGCCCGCATGCTTGCAACTCAGGTGCATTGGGAAGGAAGGGTGATTGACCTTCAGGATGGCAGTGAATGGCCGCTGCTTGTTTGCCAGAAACCATTTGTGAAAAAATGAACGATTGAGCACCAGTACATCTCCCCACGGCAAAAGAACCCAATTTCTTTTTTTGCTCTGGTAAATATTCTAAGCTTGTCAGTAGCATTTAGTTTGGTATAAAATTTGGGGGTGTTTGGATTAGTTTTTTGGAAGTAATTTTAGTTATGTAAAAGGAGTTTAACATAAAAGTGATTTTAAAACCATAGTTTAGTGATTTCTCAAACAGGCCCTAAGGGTTAAACACTTTCTCGAACTGTTCTGTTACTAAGGGTGAATAATGTAACCTTCTTCGGGGATGTGAGGCTATTGTTGGAATTAAGCATATGGTTTCAATTTGAAACATCAGCTTAATCTCCATAATAGTCTTGAATGACTTTTAAGGCATGAGTGAAAGATAATGAATTCGTTTGTAATTTTAACATTCACATGGATTATCTTGTAATTCAAAATTTATAGTAAGCCATTTATTCATAACTTCTGAATAATACAGCTCACATCAGACTCCGGACAACACATGAAAAACATACCTTTTATGTTAAAATTAAGACAAAATATTACAAAGTGCTGAATTGGTAATTGGAAAAACAGAGAAATATGAATAGTTTGAACTTTAAACCATAGGGAGGCTTATGATCCTATTGCTGTGTTAAAAAAAAATACTACATTTTTTCTTTAATATAAGATTTAATTAACTTTTTTAGATAGATTAAATAAATTAAATAAATAAGTTAATTATAACTAATATTAGAGTTAGTTGACTAATTTAAGGAGTATATGATATTAATTTATTTTGAAGGGTTAGATTTAGTCACAATTAATTAGTTTATTTTATTTACTTAATGTACCTAAAAAAATTAACTTGATTTAAGGGACGGAAACTATTTACCCTACAATTAAATTGAATAGATGCATTAAGAGCTTTGAGTTGGACCTGTGAGACATAGGATCTAGATTGATCTTAGTGTGACTGTTGTCTGAACTGTTCTCATATCAGAAGACTGTTGTCTGAATTATAAATAAAGCACTCTCTCATGAAAGAAAAAAAAGATGAAGCACCCACTGAAATTGTGCACGAAGTACTGCAATACCCTTTTGTAATATTGTAGGCTTGGACAATGATGACAGGCTGAAAATTGCCAAATCATGACAGTCGTAGCTATGAAATAAACTCATTTGGACTTTGTACCAAAAAAAAAACTCATTTGGACATAACAAAAAACTACATAAACTTACATATGCTCTGACTTGCAGTTATTTGTTGTAGCACTGATGAAATTAATTGTACAATTTCAGTGGATGGATTGTTTTGTTGGCACAGCAAATGTATATAGCACCCAGAGCCTTGATGCGTTCCACCTTTCCTCCTCAACTGGATCTGGAATGAGGAAGCTTATAGGCTGGAAGTTCTTTGCAAGCTAGCCACAGATTTTTTATTTTTTATTTTTTATTTTTTAACTTTTTATCAAAGCCGTTTCATTCATCTTTAGCAATTTTTTCTGTATGATTTATTCATTGATCACCATTGGACTTGAAGCATCTTCCAAACAATCACTAATTTTTTTATGAAGAAACGTGAATGGCCACAAAGTTCAAGAGTGAAATTTTGATATCGCAACTCTGAAATATTCAACATATCTACAACTTGACATGATCCTCCTCCCTCATTTTTGTGTGAATATAAGTATCATCCTAAGCACAAATCAAACTACGGTAAACGCAGCCTTGCCACACATTAGAATTTTAGACTAAATTATAAATTTGATAATTTATATTTGTATCAAGTTTTATTTTAAATTTTTAAATTTAAAAAGTCTATTTTTAGTTCTTTAAACTTAAACACAATTATTTTCATTTAATAAAAAATGATGACTTATTAAATTTAAGTGATGATTATATAATTAAATATTGACAAATTATATTTACATTTTAATCTTTTTAAAGCATGTTATATTTTAAATTAAGGGTTATATACCATTAAATATACTGAATTTATTTCTTATATGCATTTAATATTTTAATATTATTTGTAGTATAATTTTATTTATACTCTTTTTAATTTGGTACAATTTTTAGTATATAAAAATAATATTATATGTAAAATTGTATTAAATTAAAAATATTATGAATAAAATTGCACTACAAATAAGATTAGAATACTTAATGAATATAAAAAATAAGATCAGAGTATGAGTGCTATATAATCTTATATTAAATAATTAAAATTTAGATATGTTTTGTTAACCTTTAATTGCAGAATTTATTTAAATTCGTCAAGTTAGCATTTTCTGTTAAAGGTTAACAGTATTAAGTATAAAGGATTAAAAATAGATTTTTTAAACTTAAGGGATTAAAATAAAATTTAGTATAAATATAAAGGACTAAACATATAATTGATGCTAATTATTGGGATGCACTTTGAAGTCACTGCATAATTCAGCATAGCCTCAGATTTTCAGTCATTACTCAGTAGAACCTTCAATGATGCTATGGACCTCTGTTTCTTCTTCTATCTCTAGTAGCCATTTTCTGCCTATATCTCTCAAATATGTCTGCTGCCAAGTCAACCAACCCTACCTCTCTAAACTTTTTCCCAACCTCCTCAAACATGCCACCTTCCTCATTTGAATAGAATTGCAAAAATTTATTATAATCAAATATTGGTACCTTAAGCCCTCTGTTCATCATCCTCTCCACATACTTTGTAGCTTCCAATGACTTCCCAGCTTTCACTAAACCAACCACCCACAAAAATGGTGTCAAAATTGATAAGCGGATCTGAACCCTTTCTTCCTCTCTTCCACAAATGCCCCTGCAACAACATAATATAGATATGCATAGTTGGTTCACAACCTCTTTCGATCATCTCTCTCAACACCTGAGTTGCTTCACTTGCCCTTCTCAACCTCAAAAGACCTCTCATCAATCCATGGTAGACACTTATATCTGGTTTTTCAATCCCCTCTAACTCTCCCTCTTGCTAGGAGCCCATATGTGAGAAATCCCATTGTTGAGTTATCAGCATGAATCCCTCTCTCGCGCATTTCTTTAAACACTACCTGTGCTGGAAAGATTTTTCCCTTCTTACACATCCATTTGATCACAAGCCTGTAAGTTGAGAGACCAAGTTCATCCATCCTGTTTATCCTCATTGTCTGAAAGAGCTTCATAGCTTCATTATACGGAATCTTCTTGAAAAAGGTTTCCATAATTTTCTCAACCACTTCTATGTCAGGCTTGAACCCTTCATCCACCATCAAATTCCAGATTTTTGAAGCTTCAATGAGATCACCCCCTTCACAGAGACCCCTAATCAAATGCTTGTAAGTATCCCATTGGGTTTAATCCATTCTTTTAAATTGAAAACAACAAATCTAGCCTCTACAACTAGCTTACCTCCACACATAGTCTCAACCCCCTTGTTCAGAGTCCCTAAATTGTACGCATAGCCATTGGAATTCATCAAGTGGAAGAACTCCAAGCACTTCTTTAACTCTCTCGCAGCACCTAAAACCATCAATGCATTCCGAAAAGTCTTGTCGTTCACCAAACGACGCCATCCCATCTCTTGTAGAAGTTCCCAGAAAAGGTCGTGATGTTCCTGGATTTTCCGACGACATCGATCATGTTGTTGAAGGAGACGGAGGTGTGATTGAACGACGGGCTCTTGGGAGAACTGGAAGAAGCGGTACACAGGTCTCCATGAATAGGGGAAATTTTTTCGTAGGATCGGAGCTTGGAGTGGAGTCTGGGCTCCGTCGAGTTCTGTTGCTGGTAGAGAACTGTGCACACTCGGAGGAGCTATTGGGGGGTTCACTGGCGTGATGGGGTTAGCGAGGTGGGGTTCCGGCAAGGCTGTTGCTAGCGAGTGGAGGTGATGGCGGAGAAGATGATTGTTCAAGGAGAGAGTTGTTCTTCTACATTGTTGAGTTAAAACTTGGAGGACTAAAGGGTAGTAGGACCAAAGAGAAAAGAGAAAGAAGAATTCATCTGAGGCCAAACGTCGATCACCTGAGGCCACCGGGCATCAATCCCCCGAGCTCGATCCCCGTTCAACTTTTCCCTTTCGCCGTCACGTAGCTCGTGTCAGATTAAAGCGAAAAATCCCTAATAAATCCTAGTTAAATTTGACGGCCACGATCATTTTGTAGTTAAACAGTTCAGATTCAGTCACTTAAATCCAAAGGTCGTAGTTTTGGAAGATTTGTCGCTCCAATGGAAAATACGAAAAAATATTGGAGATGCAGGGGATCGAACCCTGTACCTCTCGCATGCAAAGCGAGCGCTCTACCATTTGAGCTACATCCCCGAGTAATTGTTTATGATGTACAATTGTTTTGACACTTACATCCACTCATATACATTTCAAACTTTTCTCTTTTAATGATAATGATTATTCATGGATTTTTTGCATGCAGGCAATGTTTATTCATGCACCTTACAACGTGGATCCCTATTCTAGCTATACATTAACATACTTATTATAAATATTTTTCAACATACTTTAGTATGAGATGTATGTTAAAATATTTATTATTCTCTCTTATTCTTAACATAATATCTACTTAATTAATTTAAGTAGATTAAAAAAATTAGTTAAGTCAATTATTTATAACACTTATATGTTAATTTTTTTAAAATATTTTTTTAATTATGTACATTTGAATAACTCTTAATAGAAAATTATTTAATATCTGCAATCATATATTAATATTTTAATGAAAAAAAATTATAATTTTAAGAGAGTGAATTTGAATATTATATTTAGGAAAAATAAACTCCTAATTTATCTCTTATATCTAGGGTTGGAGGTGTATTATTTTTTTAAATTTGTTAAAATTAGAAAATAAATACAAGCATGCATATATAAAGCTAAAATTGAAGTTTAATCATATTACCTAAGACTAAGGACAATTTAGTATAAAAGAATGAGAATAAGAATTCACTACATATTATCATATTACATTATAATAATTCTGATAGAATACCCTCATCATTCATCATCATCCTTCCAGATTTTGGTTCATTAAACAGATACATGCAGACAAATAAAATCATGATTTTGATATTTTCATCCTCAAACTTAAATTTGGTAAGCTGCTTCTCTCTCTCTCTCTCTTCTTTTCCAATTCCTATGATCCAGGGATGCACAAATACCAGACCAGACCAAGTTAGTGTCTAACCCTAGGTCTGATATCTCGAATTTTGTTGCTACAATTTGTCAACAATATTAATACATATCTAATGCACAAAATAAAATATAAAGCAAATTATACTTTTCACACATAATTTGTCTCATTTTTCAAATTCAGATACTGTGCAAAACTAACTTGAAATTGCTATGCATTATCACAAAATAGTCTCAACTCAATGTTTCCTGAAGTGTCAACTTGGATCGGTCAGCTAGGTTCCCTAACTCTCCATTTGCAGCAACAGAAAATACAAAGAATTATATCTGCTAATGAACTTGCACTTAACGTTCCTTAAAAATTCAATACGAGGAAGGTACTATGAAAAAAAGTATCATCCAACTTCTGAAACAATTTTGTCACTCCTAAGAGTCCTATCATCTATAGATCAGTC
Source organism: Leucaena leucocephala (assembly GCA_037074615.1). Classification (NCBI taxonomy): domain Eukaryota; kingdom Viridiplantae; phylum Streptophyta; class Magnoliopsida; order Fabales; family Fabaceae; genus Leucaena; species Leucaena leucocephala. Next base: position 10,719,396 of record CM073563.1, on the reverse strand, counting down.
CTTGGTCCAAAACATTGTACGTTTTTCCTCTAACAAGAAACACAAATTTTCCGACGTCGAAGTCAAAACTATGTATACCAAATGATCAGCCAACTGTACAAAAGAATTGACACTAACTATTAAGCTAAAGATAAATGCTTAATCCATTCCACTAACACTGTCAGAATACAAGACTAGCATTACTGATTTATTCCAATGCCAACTGTCTTCAATCTTTTTTCAGCAATAGTTTTCAGAGAATGTCTGGTCCAATGGGGTTTTCAGGTTCCACTGATTTAGTAGTCTCACCTGAAGGTTGAATGCCATCTTCTTTATTAGTTCCACCTGAAGGACCATGGTTATGGGGATCACTCATCTCTGGCAAATTGGATCCTTCAGAGCCAAACCTGGATGCGGAAGGGACAACATCTCCTCCACGTGCAGGTTTTAGAGAGTCAGGTTTATCCCCAAGCTTGTCAACAGACTGAACCTTTTCGGGATCAGCAGATACAGGTATTTCGTTGAGTTCCATATTTGAGTTCCTTGGTTCATGAATCTGTTCAGATTGCATTGCTTCAGGTTCAGCAGAGAGAGGCATTTCGTTGAGTACCACATTTAAGTTCCTTGGTTCATGAATCTGATCAGATTGCATTGCTTCAGGTTCAGCAGATACAGGCAGTTCGTTGACTTCAATATTTGAGTTCTTCAGTTCATTCTGAATCTGTTCACTTTGCATGGGCTCAGGTACAGCAGATGCAAACATTTGGCTGGCTTCAGTATTTGAGTTCTTTGGTTTATCCTGAATCTGATCAGATTGCATGGGCTCAGGTCCAGCAGGTGCAGGTGTTTGGTTGAGTTCAAAATTTGGAATCCTTGGTAAATCCTGTATCTGTTCATTCAGCTGGATAGAACTTCCAGTGTGCTGTCCAGTTTGAAGCTCCTTGTCAATGTTTTCAGTCACTGGAGGCAAGTTGGTGCCTTCAGCTGTTGACTTTGAATCCTTTTCCGTTCCCCGATCTGTAGCGGGTTCTTTTACCTGTCTGGATGTATCAAGTCTGTTTGCATCCTTTTCAACAATTTTGCCACATTCCATCTCCATGATTGATGCAGATTGACTCCCATGCCCAGGATCTGATAAAGTCTGGGGTATTCCTCCAGCAGGAATGGACAAGTCACTTGTTGGAATGTTAGTCATGGGCACCAGAACAGGTGCAGATTGATTCTCGAGCGAAACTGAGGCTCCAGAATTGATCCCAGTAGGAAGAATTGGGTCTTTAGAGATAGACACCAGAGGTTGCGGCACAACAGGTTGTTTGCTACCTTGTCCTGATGAGGGAATAGAACTTTGCACCTGAGCCTGTGGGTTAAGAACTGGAATTGGAAATTGTATCCTTTGAATCATTTCAAGATGAGGAGCTACATCGTTTTCAGGAGTAACAGGAACATATTGCCCTGGTTGAAATACAACACCTCGTAAATAGGTTGACGAGTCTCCTACCCGAACATTAAGGAGATACCCACCACCAAAACTACCCTCAATGACACCAGTAACCACCTTCCCTAACATTTCGTCATTAACACTACCAGTTGTGCCTGCTGTTTGGTTGGGGTTGATCACAATGTCAGGGACAAATCTTACAGGTGTGCTGCCTACCTGAACTGTGCTTGCTTGAACTGTGCTTCCTTCTTTGCGGGGCCGCCCACGTTTCCGTTTTGCTGGAGATGGATTTGAAGAGCCTGGTCCTTGATTTTGTTGGTTCATCTTCCAGAATGAGATGTTAAGACAGGTCAATGAAAAAAATTTCCTACTAATCATGAAATTAACATCAGATATTCCCATTTTTTTCTGGGAAACAAATAACGAAGACATATACATTTGTTTGAATAACTAAAAATGTGCAAAAACAGTTAAGTACATAAATTGCATAGGGCCTTTTAAGTGACTTTCCTGAACAACTATGAAAATTAAATAATTAAAAAATGATGCTACAGATGACATTACAGTGATCAATTTGAAGAAGCAAGCCAAAAGAAAAGAAAGAAAGGAAGGAAGAAAGAAAGAAAGAAAAACGAGGTAACAGGAATTATAATGCAATTAAGTAAGGGGTGATATAAACAGTAGAAGGTTTTAAAGGACCTTCATCAGTCCTATTCTTGCCCAATTTGTAACGAGGTGAAGCAAGATTAACCCTAACAAGTATAGTGTAATAAAAAAATAGAGAAAGGAACATCATCAATGTGTCTTAATTCTTTATAAGCCTCTTAGTGAATGATAGAATTAAGTCTTCATACGTCTTGCAAATAAGTTACCGATATAGGCATGTAGCTAGATAGATAAGGCTTAAACTATGAAAATTAAGTGATTTAAAAGTTATGCATTGGCCTTTTAAGTGACTTTCCAGAACAACTATGAAAATTAAAGAATTAAAGAATTGCGATGTCATAGATGACATTACAGTGACTCAATTGGAAGAAGCAAGCCAAAAAGACGAGATGAAGAAGTAGATTAAACACACGAGTAAAAAAAAGATCAATGACCAGATGCAAGACTGTTGCAAAGAAATCTAGATGCAGAGAGCAAACACGATGCAAAAGTAAAAACGAGAAGCAGATATGACCATTGCAAAGAACAATCAGAAAACTGTGGGACACTAGCAGAAAGAAAACGCAAAAAGAAGAAGAAGGAATAATAAGAAATAAACAAACCAGATGCAGAAGCAAACGAGAAGCAGATGTCAAAAACGGAGAACGCCGAGGGAATGCGAACGAGAATCAGAAATGATGTTTGACAACGAGAGAGACAGAGCACCGAGAAAGGATAGTGAGAACGAGCATCTCAACGCCGGAAACGAGAGCGTAGAACGCCGAGAGAACGCGAACGAATCTGAGAGAAGAGATCGGCGACTGTGGGTGTGAGTCGGAGGGGGTGAATGAAAAAAACTAAGGCGAACGATGTAATTACGCATCTTAAGTCAAATTAAATATTAATTAAATAATATTAAAAATAAAAAAACTTAGCCAGACCAGACTACAGCGCCTAATTCAGTTTAGGCATAGCCGATTATATCGATATAATTTAATTAATTAATATATTATATTTTTTAAAAACTATTTTAGTTATTTGAGAGAGGATCAATAAAAATAATTAATAAATAAAGTTAATTTCTCAATTTAATTATATATTAAAAATTTGAAGAGTATTTTTTAGAATGATCCATTTAGATATAAAGATTATTAAAATAAATTTTATTTTTTTTATTAAATATTTTTCATGCATGCAACATAATTCGATGATAGAAAATCATGTTTAAAAAATTTAATAATATATTAACTACAATAAATTTTGTTGATAATTTAGTATCTGTTTTAACTTATGATTGAGAAATATGTTTACGTAGACTAAAATAAAACTCTTTTTAACATATTTATCTTATAAGTAGTAAAATTACAATTAAAAAATCAAATCAAGAATTCAAAATGTACCCGCACTTAAGCAAACAAGCCTTAAAGAGGTTTGAATATGGCCTTTTACTAAATAAGCTAAGCTATTATTGAGTTTTCTACCCACTAGTATTTGAGTATTTATTACCTACTTTTACAAGAATGTTTTATTAAGGGTAGATTCTTCAAAAAAAAAAAAAGCAACCAATTTGTAATTACATTTTTTAAAATTTGTTAATTTAGTACCTATACTATTTTTTTATTATTAAATATTTTAGGGTTAAAGTGTAAATCTATCATAAAATATTCTGCTAGGGCATTGATACCATAAACTTTCTTTAGATACAAATGTACATATTTAGTTTTTAAAATTGTGAAAAACATATTGTTGATTAAATTAATTAATATTGACAATTTAGCAAACACATCAATAAAAAAAATAGTCCAAAAATATAACTTTTAAAATGATATAAAAATATTATAACTATTAAGTCAATTAATATTGATTATTTAACAAACAGTCCTCACACATTGCATAACGTTTTCGCTCACAACAACACTATCTACCAATGCGGGTATTCTACAAGATGCAGTTACACAACTCTCTCTGTTTTTTTTTTTAGTTTCCTCATCGTTGATAAATATTATTAAAAGATTTGGATGCGTTAATTTATAATGACAATGCCTCTAATTCGTGGTTAATTAGCTCTATGGTAAAACCACCGATTGTGAAGAAACTAAAGAAAAAGACGGTGGATGAGACAGCTAAGCTAAGGGAGCAGCAGCTATGAAACCGAGGAAGTGTAGCCGTTGAGTCGTGTAGAAGACCCAATAGGGATAGATGGAGCCACTGGGAGCGAAGACATACTACAACCATGTCTAACATGGCTGCATACTTTTTTGAGAAAATGACATTTGGGTTACATGAAAATAATTGAATGATAAAAAAATTCCACCAAATACTATAATTCATTTTAAATCCTATGAGACCTCACATGATTTTTTTGTAATTGTAAAAATACTTAACTATCTTTGAAGCTTAACTTTTTCCTTCCTTTTCCCGTAATCCCCTTCTTATCAACATCAAGATCTACTCTCTCTCTCTCTTATACCTCAATCTCCTCTCTATCTCTCCCTGTCTCTCCAGAATATTCTTGTTCAAATTTTCTTGTCATCGAAGACGTTTCTATCGTAGATCCCGTGTGTTGTATCTCTTCCTTCCCTCTCTTTACTCTCTGAGTAACTATGGCTCTATAGTAGTGGTTTTTTATAGTTGTGTGCACATGATATTTTTAATGAAATCGCTCTAAAAGTTGGCTTTTATTTTGATGGCTGTGTGCACAGGATATTTCTATTGTAATTGTAAACTTGTGAAAGATTTGTATTTGATGTATGTGATATATATCATATTTTCTTTGGTCCAGGGAGATACATTGCAAGTTAAAGTGAACAAATTAACATCGACAAAGACTCAGCTGCCTTACTCTTATTATTCTCTCCCTTATTGTAGACCTGGAAAATAGTTGATAGTGCAAAAAATCTTGGTGAAGTGCTTCGTGGTGACCACATTGAAAATTCTCTATATGTGGTTAGTTTTATTTTGAGCATTATAATGAGCCTGTTTATTATTATGGTTTTCGTCTGATTCTAAATTTGGGATATTTTTCATCGTTCCTCCCATTTTCGTCGTCACCCTTCTCTCTACCAGGTCCCTGCTCTGGCATCTCTCGTATTGTTATCTAATTCACTAAATTTGTTTTTAGTTTCTCATTTTTGAGTGTCATCATTACTGCTGAGTTGAGTATTGTTGTGTGGTGTTAGATTAACGAGCATAGGAAATTATATTGGCATACGCCTTTATAACTGTGGCTGTTTGAATTTTGTGGTTTTTCAACTCCTAGTTATCAATGGGGGAAAACTCATTGATTGTTGTTTTGCAAACATGTGCTGAGAAGAGAACTGCAACAATGAAGTGGCCGATTTCTCTTATGTGTGTTCGTGTTTAATTTTTTTGTGATAATTATATGATTGTTGTGACACACATATCAACTTGGATTTCAAAATATGTTGGAGCATTAGATACATACAATTTTGAATTAGGAAAAGATAGCGAATAAGAATTTACAGAAGTGACAGGTCCTTTTTTACTACCTCGATTATGAACAGCTATATCAACTTTGAAAATTAACCTCAAGAGTCCAAGATGCTTATCAAAAGATGAATATTGGTTAGTAACAATAGCTAAAAATGCAACAATGAAGTATTTGGTTTATGAAGAGTTTCGCTAGAACATTTTTTTTCTAAAACTTTATTATTTAACTGTTGTCAGCCAGAAATACCCACTATTACAGAAACTGATATTATAAAGATGAATAGATAATTCGGGAAGTTAAATTATTTTGTTTTCTAACAGCTATACCATATAACTCCAAGATACTTGTCAAAAGCATCTGTGAGTTATAAAAATAACCAAAAGAAGCCACAAGCTTAGAAAATTTTTGAGTTGGGTTAAAACATAATAATGAGGAGGATGACTATATTTATATAGAACATAAAAAATTAAAAAGGAAAACATTGCTTGATGTACTCGTCAAATGGTTCATCTTAAGGTTAATAAATATTGTTATCATGAGGAGTGATTGCACACGACATTTTATATGCACTTATTGAAAAATATTGTTCAATACAATAATGTCTTGTTCTCTAATATGGTAAAATAAAAATGTTTTCCCCTTATCCTCTTTTTCTTGTAATTCCAAGTATATTATTTTTGCTTTATTGCCCATTGTAGTAGGATATTAGGCACCTGATGGGATAATTTTAACAAAACCAGCAAGGAATAGAATAATTTTCTAACCAGCTGGGTTGTTTACTGCCAATCCCTGGTTCCTCAAACAGAATTGTAGCATGGAAACAGCCCTGATTTTATTACTTTCCCCTACTGGTTAGTTGACATCTGTAGCTTTTCTTAAGTACAGGGTTGTTCCAAACAGACTACTCCAACCTGTTACTTATAGACTTTATATGTTGTTCCTCAAGAGATATGCCTTTTCTCTTGTGTCTCATATCAGTTGTCCAAACTACAAAAAGTAAGATTCAATTGCTGTCACATACACCTGATAAATTTCTCCTCTTTTCTTGCAGACTTTAATTGCACGTGTTGATAGATGTAACCCTTATGAGGTTGATATGGAGAATTTGAAGAAACTCATCCCAAAAATTATGGAATTGGTGGCTCAAAATTCATTGGTAGACCATGCCTCAGAATGTGGGCAAGATATACAAGCTGTGAATGTAAAGCAATTGATTCCTGATGATGAAAAATCAATGATTTTTGGGGCTTGCTTATGGAAGCAAATTTCTAGATTTGTAATGTATAATTTGAATATGTGATTATGTTGAGAGGATCTAATTATTTTATAGTGATAAAGAATCTTAATTACTGAATTGTTATTCAAAGATGATGGCTCAAGCATTTCTGCATCATTGATAATATCTTAATTATAGTTGAACTTAAACATACTACTAATAATCTTACTTTACTTATATATATGTCTAGGTCAACTTCGCACTTACAACCTCAGCACCTGCAATAACAACCCCAGCGCCTGAAATAACAACCTCAACACCTGTAACTAACAACTCCATCAACTGCACTTATAACCTCAGTGCCTAAAATGACAACCACAGCACCAACAACTAACAACCCTATCAGTTGCAACTAACAACCCCATCAACTGCATTTACAACCCCAGCATCTGCAATAACAACCCCAACACCTAAACTAATAACCCCATCACCTGCAACTAACAACCACATCACATGTAACTAACAACCCCATCACCTGCATCATCAACTACAACTAACAACTCCATCAATTGCACTTACAACCCCAGCACCTACAATAACAACCCGAGTGTCTAAAATAACAACCCCAGCACTTGCAATTAACAACCCCAGTACCTACAACTAAGAACCCCATTAGCTGCACTAAGAACCCCATCAGCTGCAACTAACAATCCTATTAGCTGTACTAAGAATCCTAACACCTGAACTAACAACTCTAACGCCTGAAATAACAACCCCAGCACCTGCAACTAAGAACCCCAGCCCCTGCAACTAATAACCTTATCACCTGCACTAAGAACCCCATCAGCTCAATTAACAACACCATCAACTATACTAATAACCCCATCCCCTATACTAACAACCCCATCAGTTGCAACTTATAACCCCAGCACCTGCAATAACAGCCTTAGCGTCTAAAATAACAACCCTAGCACTTGAAACTAACAACCCCATCAGCTGTACTAATAACCCCAGCCATGATGATGAGTAAATCCATCTGCAATAACATTTCTCTCGGATGTTATTAAAAACAGTGAAATTCTGACAATCATCAAGAAAAAGCACGTACCTCTGAGAATAAAGGGTGCGTGTCTACACAAAGATACTCAATAATCAATATTCGCTTAGAAAGGAGACTGGATAAGAATTCAGAGAAGAAACAAAATAGAGTAAGAAAATGGATGAAACATAATGATAGGAATAGGGAGAGCTTGAAGCTTACCTATAGGAGGTCAAACAGAAGCAGAAACGGCAGGAGGAGGTAGAATATGCCCTTGCTTTGTGTGCGTGTGTGTGTGTAACAGTGTTAGATTAAACACAGGCAACATCGCAACAGCATTAAAACACTTTTGAGTCGGAAAACTTGATTAGAACTTGCAAATTGGACATTGGATCACACACAATCATGAGTAGAACATACAAATTTCCTATACCTGTAACAGAGGAGCACACCCTTCTTCCCTCAAATTTCCCTCTAATTTTCTCAGTACATCATAAATCTGATCAGATTCAGCATGCAATTTATCACTAGTTACAAAATTATGAACCTCATTTTTTACTTCAACCATGCTTTGTCCCACTACCTTTTTCAACCTATTCTCCTTTATCAATGTTCTAAGCCTGGCAGCATTATGCCAATTTTTCTCAACAGCATAGATATTTGATAAAAGTATATAATATCCTGCATGATTAGGATCTAACGAGAAAAGATTCATTGCTGCAATCTCCCCAATCTTTACATTTTGGTGGATCCGACTTGCGCCAAGTAAGGCTCCCCAAACATGAGGCCCAGCTGGGATGGGCATATGATTAACTATGTCCATTGCCTTATCCAATTCTCCCATGCGACCAAGAAGATCAACCATTATACCATAATGCTCTGTTTGGGGCTTTAGTTGGTACTCATTTAACATCATATCAAACATCTTTATGCCCTCCTCAACCAAACCTGCATGACTACAAGCAGATAGAATTGAAAGGAAGGTTATATTGTTAGGCTTAACATCTGAATTGTTTACCATCTGATTAAATAATTTCAAAGCTTCTTCTCCTTGCCCATGGAGTCCATATGCTGCAATGATTGAGCTCCACGCAACAACATCTCTATCTATCATTACTTTGAAAACCTTGTTAGCATTGTATATGCTACCACATTTTGCATACAACTCAATGAGAGATGCTCCAATAAATATGTTATTGTTGAACCCACTCTTAAGAACAAAACCATGTAGACAATCAGCTTGCTGAAGAATCCCCCGTTCAGAGGAAGCAGTAAGAATCTTCACTATGGCAACTGCATCTGGTCGAGCTCCATGAGATAACATGTTGCAGAAAACCCCCATTGATGTGCGTGCCATGCCAATTTGAGCATACCCACTTATCAAAGTAGCCCATGTGACCACATCTTTCTTGGGCATTCTTTTGAAGATATCAATGGCATTTTCAGGTGAAAAGCACTTCATATACATGTCTATAAGAGCTGTAGAGACTGACACATCCAACTCAAAATCTTTATCAACTGCCAACTTATGAATTTGTACGCCTACTTCCAAATTGGAAGTCGATGCACATGCTCGCAATGCACTAACTACAGTAACTGAGTTTGGTTCAACTCCTTTATCGATCATTTCACTGAAAATATATAATGCATTGTTTCCAGCTCCATTATTGGCATAACAAGCAACCATTGTGCTCCAAGATATAATATCCTTACTAGGCATTTCCTTGAACAAATTAGCTGCAATCTTGACGGCACTAGTTTTAGCATATAAATTTAGCAATGAGTTGACCAGAGCTAATTTCGTGGTAAAGCCCCTTCTTATTACAAACCCATGGATACTGCTTCCAACCTTACAATCAGATAATTTAGCACAAGCAGAAACAGCACTAACAAGTGTCACGGGGTCAGGATTTACATGCTCTAACACAGTCATACAAGAAAAAATAGACAATGCTTCTCTAGGATTGCCATTCTGCTCATACCCAGTAACCATTGAAGTCCATAAAAAAACATCTGGTTTTGAATATTCAGTAAAAACTTTGGCAGCATCATTCATTTGTCCACATTTTGCATACAGCTCAACTAAAGCTGACCCCACAAACATGTCTGTATCCTTCTTCTTCTTGACAAATCCATGAACTGTTTTTCCCAATTCAAGCTCCAGAAGACCTGTGCATGATTTCAGAGCAACAGACAACGTGAAGCTGTCAGGTCTGTCCTTAGCGGACACAGCATTAACAATCATTTGGCGAAATAGGCATAAGGTCTCTTCCCATGCTCTCTTCCTACATAAGCTCCTAAGCATGGAATTCCATAGATAGGCAGTTTTGTAAGGTGTTTCTTCGAACAATAAATATGCATTCCTGATTGGTGCATATTTAGCATATAGTACAGTAAGCTTGGTTGAAATGAATCTATCATGGGCAAGGCCCGATTTCAAACAATGCGTGTGCAACTGCTCAATTAATATCTTACTGCAACAAGTTTCCAATAGCTTCACCAAAATTTCTTTTCTTCTCATGTACAGTGAAGACTAGTCACTTTCGCAAACTCTGAAGTAGTTCAGTTGGCACCAAGCAAGCAAACGAAGTAACAAATATATTGACACTGCCCACTGCAGCTCCAAAGTTATTTAGTCGGTCCCTGTTAAAAAAAAAATACATATCAGACATGCTCTCATGTTTCTTCATCGATGAACACCACTAAGCAATCACTTTAACTCACTAAATTCCAGAGAACTCGTTTCTCCTTCGTTGATAAGTAAAGAGAATGGATTGTTAAATAAGGCAACTTGGGGGGCCAAGATATATGCAATTTACTCATGGATTGCTAACATGGATTACAAAGCTTGAAATGACGAAGTGGAAGATTGAGCACGCATGAGGTAGGAGGGACAACGGAGGAGAACGAGTGGCAGAGAGGACAAGAAGAGAGAGGTTACCCGACTCATGTTCACCCGACCCGTTTGACACTACTTCTAGTCGATTGAGTATTTTACTCCCAACCCGTTTGAACAAAATAAGTCTCCCAATTTTTACTGAGAATTTGAATATATTACAACAGAAATGCTAATTCCCTTGTAGATAGTAAAAAGTAACTAGAACAATTAACAATCAAGAACAAATTCAGAGCGAAGCTTCATTACCTGAGCATGAGGCCGAGATGCCGAGAGATGCCGCTAAAGGAGGCGAGAGGTGAGCTACGTGCCTGTGTCTGCGACGGGGACTGGGGACTGGGGACTGGGGAGTAATAACGGAAGGAGACGAGTGACGGGGTGAGTGTTTAGCTTTTAGGTTTCTTTTTTCCCAGAAAATTGGTCCTATTTAAAAACTTTTATTGATGAAAATAAGTGTTCAGAAATTATAGCAGGGGTGGGCAATTTTTTTTTTAGATAGAATTTAGGTAGGATCTTGCAATTAATAGTTAAAAATTATCCAATTGATTTTACCTCTTTTAATAGAATATTTTTTATACATTTAACCTGATTTAAATATCATATTTAAAATATTGACTATTTATTAACTATATCAGTTTTGTTGATATATATAGTGTAGGGCAATATTAATTGTGGTTGACTGGTAAATTTTGGAAAGACCTTCTCAAACTAACCATGCTTGAAAACTTAAGCTCACCACCGTATGATTGATTGCTTAGAGAAAGTTTATCTAATTTATGTTTTCTAATAAACAACGTGGTAGAAAATACCTAGGGAATTGTCGAAGAAAGAAGGAAATTACTAAGAAACACTTTGTTTAATTACTAGAATAAATATATTTCAAGAGTAATCTGGCTAATTTTTCCTTATAGAGTGATTACATGATACTGTTACTTTCCTATAACAGTGTATGTTGTTTATCCTCACGCTAGAGGCTGCAGTAACAGTTGATGTATTGGGAGGTTTGTATGACAAATTTTTCTTGATAGTATGTTTTGTTATTTTAGTAGTTTTGTATGAGTTTTTATTCAATGGTTGTATTAGTTTATTTATGCTGTGTTATGATCTCTTTTGACTTTGAAATTGAAATCTAATGGGAAATTTTGATCATTTCAAGAGTGAGAGAGTTATTCAGAGGTCCCATAAAAAAATTTATTATTAAATAATCCCATGAAATAATCAAATAATTAATAGTCCTAAGGAATTGAAGGTAATAAATTTAATTTGTACAGTTACCGAGTTACCCTTATGCACAAATGATAAGTTACTGAAAATACAATAATAACGTGAAGTATCACAAATGACATTTGGGGGACATGTAATGATAACTTGAAATGGCACAAATGACAACTAGGAATAGGCGATTACAACCTGAAGTGGTACAAATGACAATTAAGGATAAGCATTGACAACTTGAAGTGGTATAAATAATAACTAGGCGAATCCAGTAACAAATGCCCACACTTGTTATTTGTATCACTTCAAGCTCTTGCCGTATTCTCCCCAGTTGTCATTTGTGCTACTTTAAATTTTTATCAGGTAATTTGTCATTTGTGCATAATGGTACCTTAATTATTACATAAATTGAATTTATTATCCCCAAATATTTGATATTTACTACAATTATTAATGGAATTGATTACACTTGTTTAGGCAATTACAACATTCTTATGAAACAAAGTAGGTAAAGTTGATTAGGGATTCACTACAATTGTTTATAAAATTTATTGCACCTGCTTATGAAATTTACTATGAGGTGGTTGTTTTTCAGGAGGAAAAATATGGGATTAGAAGGAGGTCTAAGCAAATGGGTGAGGAATGTATACTTATTGTTTTGAGATGAATTTATTGGTACGGGGAAGAAATTTAAGAATATAAATGAACAAATTAAGGAGGTAGCAAATACCTGGAAAGAGTTGGCTCTAGATGAGCAAAATAAGTATAGAGAAAATGTGAAAAAAACACAGCCTGAGAAGAAGAGGAGGAAGAAGGAAGTTACTTTTAATACCTGTTGTTCACTCCCGCAATTGAAAGGCATTGTTAGAATTTATAAATGAAGATGAAGAGTTAATAGGGAAAGTAAAAAGTTTAGAATTCTATAATTTGCTTTGTGTCAGAACAACAATACTCCCTCGTGACCTCTTAGCCTACTTCATTCAATCATATGATCCCCTAACCCATCAATTTTGAATTAGGGAAAAATGAATGAAATATGAGCAAAAGATGTTGAGCAGTTATTTGGTGTACCATATAATGGGGAGGAGGTAAGAGTGGATGTAGATGATGATTATGAGACATATAAGAGGTTTAATATTGAGTATAGTAAAGTCCCTTATATGATACTGGATGACATAAAATCTGAGCAATACAAAGATAAGTTTGATTTATTGTTCATGTTGTATGTAGTCAGGACTTTTCTAGCTCCTACTGCAAGCACAACAGTTAGTGATAAGCTATTGAAGATGATATGTTGCAACATGAATATATTTCAACACTTTGATTGGGTCATGCATATACGTGTATTAGGGACTGTTACTACCTATATTCTTCAATTGAAAATGTAAGAACTTATGCATTTGGTGTTGCAATTATATTTTAGTGAGCATTTCTAGTGGGTTAAAGTTGCTTAGCATGAGTCGACCAAAGCAATTCAGTTTTGGGCTCATGAAAGGGTAAAGGAGATACAGCTATATGGGCATTGAGTATAGCAACAATCAAAGTGAAGTGAATGGTGTGAAGGATGACAAAAAAATATTAGCTCATTTATACTCGATATGTGTTCAGACTTGTAAATTTAATATTGCATTAATTAGTTATGAGTTTAACCATGTTTTAATTGTGTTATGCACGACTTGGAGTTGCATGCATGATTAATAGCTATAATTAAAGAAAACAATCAAAGGCATGCTGGTGTTATTGAGAATGAGCTGCTAAAAGGGTAGCTCAAGATAGAGGGCAAGCGTAATAGAGATGACGAGTCCCTATTATAATAGTTGGTGAAGGAGAAGATGATTGTCATAATGAAGATGATGAAATGAAACAAGGAGGTAGTGAGGGAGATAAAGAGGAAGAAGCTGGTGGAAAGGGAGAAGGAGAATGATGTAAACCCATCAATATGTTTGGGAATAATGATGATGGAGGAGTTTGGTCAATAAATGTGTATATATCAAATAAAGGCCTCGTAATAGATGAGGAAGAAGTAGACAAAGAAGTAGAGTCAAGGAGGTCAAAAAGCAAAAGAAACCAGCAGTAACAATATTGTCTCAATGGGTGTTGAGAAAGCTGGTTCAGAGGAGAAAAAGGTCGACGGATGGGACTAGAATGTTTTTCAACATGATATGTCACATGGGTTCATGTGATAATAGCAAAGAGTAAATACATATGTACTATCTTTGTATGTAATAACAAAAATTGACCACAATTTAAGGACTTACGATCCACATATTGCTATTGAGTACACTTTACAAGTTTTTTGTTAACATATTTATGAAAATATCAATCGGGATTAGTTTGATGGAATTCAAAAAATAAGTAACTGGATAAGTAAGTTTGTAGTAAGAATTAATAATTCTTTATATTATTTATGGATTTGTTGCTGAGTTTATGGTAAGGTTGTTGTGAAATACATTAATGTAAGTTGTTTTAAGACATTAATGACTGGCATGAAGAAGAGATGACAAGTAAGGCGATACCTTTTTTATGTTGACTTTCTGATTAACTTCTTGTTATGTAAGTATTAAGTGCATACAAGCTAAATTACAAATAGTAAGTATATTTTGAAGGCAATAATAGCTTCTAACCCAATTAATTGGGATGTTAAGCAAAAGAAGAGCAACAATTATCCAACCACATAGGTTATAACTTCGGATACTATGATTTGATACTTAGACTTACACTTGTAGAGCACACTAGTTCTATTTAGCGCTATAGCCTAAAACAATGAATTTCATGTGTTAAATTCATTGACTCAAAATGTTTATAATATGAAGAGAAGGAAAACAAATGACAATGATACCTACTAATTAAATAACTCAAATTGTTTTGTTGTGGAATATGGGCCCAAATAATATCACCATTTGCCTTCTTCCTCTTCCCAATGAGGTTAGGTTTAATTAACTTAATAATATCATGAAACCGATCTCTCTACTGAGAAAATAGTTTTATAGGTAAGCAATTTCGTTAATACAAATTTGAAAATATAACAGGATAAATGATATCCTTACACATGCTTTAATCACAAATGTTATCCCCTTTACATCCATTTTCCTTTTCTTTTATTATAAACATTTTGAGTCAATGAATCCAATACATTAAATTCATTGTTTTATGTTATAGCACTAAACAAAATTAGTGTGCTCTGACAAGTGTAGGTTCGAGTATCAAATCATAGCTTCCTAAATTTTAACTTATGTGGTCAGGTAATAGTTACTTCTTTTGCTTAGCATCCTAATAAATTGAGTTAGAAGTTATTATTGCATAGAAAATATACTTACTGTTAGTAATTTAGCTTATATGCACTTAATAATTATATGACAAGAAGCTAATTATAAAGGCGACATCAAAAGGTGTCGCCTCACTTGTTCTCCCTTCTTCATGTCTGCCATTAATGTCTTATAGACAACTGACATCACCTGTACTTCATAACAACCTTACCATAAACTTAGCTACAAATCCATAAATGATATGAAGAACTATTAATTCTTACTACAAACCTACCCAGTTTCTTAATTTTTGAATTCCACCATGCATGTATAGCTGATCTCGATTGATATCTTCATATAATATGTTAATATCTTCATTCAATATGTTAACCAAAACCCTGTAAAGTATACTCAATAGCAATATCCAGATTGTAAGCCATTAAAGTGTAGTCAATTCCTATCATTACATGCAAAGGCAAGAACTTACTCTTTACTCTCAGTACAAGAACTTATGTGACTTATCATGTTAAAGAACATGGCCTTCTCATCCATTGGCCTCTTTCTGCTTTGAACTAGCTTTATCAACACCCATGGGATGATACTGTTGCTACTAGTTTTTTTGCCTTTTCGACCTCCTTGGCTATACTTCCTTGTCAACTTCTTCCTAATTCATTACCAGGTCTTCATTTGCTATACATATATTTATGGGCCAAGCTCATTCATTATCATCATCATTCCCAAACACATTGATGAGGCTACATCCTTCTCTTTCTCACTTCTCAACAATTTTTTCCTCTACATCTCCCCTACTACCTTCTTCTCCCCTTCACTACCTTTTTGTTTCATTTTATCGTTTTCACTACGAAAATCATCTCCTTCACCAATTATTTCAATACGAACTTCATTGTCTCTATTACATTTGCCCTCTATCTTAAGCTGCACCTTCAGTAGCTTCTTCTCAACTACACTAACAAGCATTTAATTGTTTTCTTCATTTATAGCCATTCATAATACATGCAACTCCTTCAACTCCTGCATAACACAATTAAACATGGTCAAACGCATAACTAATTAATACATTATTAAAGTTACAAGTCTGCACACATATCGTGTCTAAATGCGTTAATATTTTTTTGTCATCTTTCACACCCCTCACTTCATTATGACTATCATTATACAAAATGACATCTTCCTCTCTATCCTAACCATCTCCTTTACCCTCTTATCAGTCCATAACTAAATTGCTTTAGTTAACTTATGCTAAGCAACTTTAACTAGCCAAAAATGCTCACCAAAATATAAAGATAACACCAAATACATAAGTTCAAACATTTTAAATTAAAGGACATAGGTTGAAAGAGGTAAAAACAATACATACCACCAATAGGTACATGCATCCTCTCATATTATAACTGTCTATCTTATTCTTTTTGAATGCTTTGGCATAATCTATCGTCTCTTTCCACAACACATTGATAATGTATGTTGCCCAATGAAAATGCTGAAATCCATTCATGGAGCAACATATTGCCTTCAACATATCGTCACTGACCATTGTGCTCGTAGTGGGAGCAAAAAAAGTCCCAACTAACTCAAATTTATCTTTATACTACCCAGATTTTATGCCATCTAGTATCTTCATATAAGGGATTTTACCATAATCTTCAACCCCTTATAAGTCTCATCATCATCATCCATGTCCATTCTTACCTCCTCCCCATTATAGAGTATACAAAGCACTTGTTCAACATCTTTTGATCCTATTTCATTTGTCTTCCCCCTAATTCTGAATTGACGGGTAAATTGTATGATTGAATGAAAATAGCGAAGATGTCACAAGGGAGTCTTGTTGTTCCCACATAAAGCAAATTATAGAATCCTAAAGTTTTTACTCACCCTATTAACTCATCATGTTCATTTATAAATTTCAACAATGCCTTCAATTGTGGGAGTGAACAATAAGTATAAAAAGTAACTTCCTTCTTCTCCCTCATCTTCTCAAGCCGTAATTTCTCCACCTTTTCTCTATACTTATTCTGCTCATCCAGAGGCAACTCCTTCTAGGCCTTTGCAGCCTCTTTAGCTTGTTCAGTCATATTCTTAAACTTTTTCCCTATACAAATAAATTCATCTCTAAACAATAAGTATGCATTCTTCACCTATTTACTTTAGCCTCATTCCAATCACATATTTTTCCTCTTGAAAAACAATCGCTCCACAGTAATTACATAAGCAGGTGTAGTAAGTTCCATAAACAATTGTAGTGAATCCCCTAATTGACTCTACCTAATTTGCTTTATAACAATGCTATTATTGCCTAAACTAGTGTAGTCAATTATATTAACAATTGTAAATTTCATAAACCAATATACTTAATTATTGCCTCTAACCTGAAACAGAGTAACCTTTCCACTCTATTTTGCCCCACCAAATGTAGTTTCTCACTCTGTTTTTCACCATTAAGTGAAACACGATATATTTCATAAACCAAGTGTAGTCTCTCACTCTATTTTTCACCACCAAATCAAGAAAGCAACAAATACTTCGGATAAAAAACAAAAGCATAACTAACAAAGCAAAGTACTAGTTCCGGGGTGAAAAAGTCAGCCTTTTAGAAGTACTGTAACAAGAACTCTGTACTGACAAAAATTACAAGGAGCATCATCAAAACAAAGCAACTTTCCAATAAGTTTATACAATTACAACACAAATCAATATCGAAGCTTATTATTTTTTATTTCCAGACACCACCATCTTCCAGTTACTCATTACATAATCATTTCTCGTCATTCCCATTAGGCTGGTAATTTTATTCCCGTCCTGGTCCCATAGATTTCAAGATAGATCCGTCCTGTCCCAGAAAAATATCGAGATGGGATAATATTTGTGTCAGGGACAGGACAGCACGACCCTCAGGTTGTCCTGTCCTGTCCCAATAGGTATTGTTTTTTTATGACAGAATACAATGAACACTGGACAATGATATATCATGAAGATCAAATAAGCAGTGTCTTTTATGCATTGTTCACTGTCAACCGAGTTTCTCTTCATCAAAGAATGTTATACTAGATCTTTCATGAAGAATTGAGGATCACGAATCCTAAATACAAAACTATACATCCAATCCAATTCCAAGAAAAGCCATATATGTGTCATGCAAATTTTTTATTAAAAGCCATATATGTGTTGACTATGTGTTGACTCCTCGGTTGTTAAAGAAGATAAAAGAATACCTAAGCTTTTACCACAATTACAATTTTGATCATAGATGACACTAGCATCAGATAATTGTAAATGAAAAATGAGTACTAATTCTCACTAGGATCTTGTCTGGCTATTTTTCCCTAATCCTAGCAGCCTCATTTTTCTCTTCTTTACAGGATGAAGAGAAACAGATAATTTAAATTGCATATGTTCAGCTTAGCAATCAAAAAATTGAAGGAAGAACAAGTAGATTTCAAAACTTAGTAATCTAATTTCATAAAATTCTACACACATCAAATCGAAGCATGAGATATGTAAAATGGGATCTAACCATTGATGTCGATATGTAAAATGGGATCTGACTCAAGCATGAGAATAAATCATGTTCGAAGTCTGTTACCGCTGTTGATAAGCACTCAATTGCCCACGAGCTCAAGAAACCAAGGGAAGTCACAGGGGCGAAGGGGATCTGATCGTATTGAAGTCTATTACAAAACCTCCTCCATGTTCGAAGTTCATTACCACCGCTGATAAGCACTCTGTTGCCCACGAGCTCAAGAAACCAAGGGAAGTCGCAGGAGCGGAAGGGGATATGACCGTTTGCAACACCAAAGATCCCAAGCTCAGAGTTATGCTCTCTCTCTATAGTATACGGGAAAAGGGGAGGAATGAGGATGCTGATATTTTACACAGAGGGCAGATTGGTTTTATAAGTCAATGGGCTAAAGCAAAAATGAAAATCCACTTTTGAAGGTTGAGATTCGAACCCTGGACCTTCCAGCAACAACAGTAACACATCCAACACCATTCAACCACTAACTCCTAATACATAATTACAAGAAATAATAAATATGTATATATTATCTAGATAGATCAAGAATTCTCATTCTGTCATTAACTTGTCCCGGTCCTGGTCAAGACTGGACAATATTAGGACGGGACACGGGATGCAAAATGAGTCCCGCCCCATCCTCGAGACCAGACACAGGACAGGGGTATCGCTTCCCAATTCGTCCCGTGAATATGGCTAACAACTAAGATTAATTATAAGAAACTAACTTACCATAGGATTTGGAAGTAACTAGGGCAAACAAAAGTTTTGGGAGCAGGATGCAAAATGCACAATACAGAATAATACTGAGTCCACTCTAGACAATTCTTGTTGAGTAGAACTCCAGCACTTTTCCACAATCTTCGACAGCGACAATCTTATCAAAACTTTAGGGAGGACGATTATCAATATCAATGAAATACTCAAGGAGGAATATGTTATTCTCAGCAAAATACTCCCTAATTCCAATGGCATTTTATTAAAACACTCCCCAATTTCGTCATTTCCCTAAAAGTTTTAAAGGATAGAGTAGCTGGACTCGAAGGATCAATGATACTGATTGTACTAGATCGCCTTACTAGAAATAACTACATAGAGTGGAGTCAATCGATGTTTATTACACTCGATGGAAGGGATAAGCTCGATTTGCTCCATAGTGACCAACCACCCTCTGACGATGATAATGTCCATCGTCAATAGAAATTCGATAACTCTCTCGTCACTTCCTGGATTTTGAATTCAATATTTCATGCTGTCTGAAAAAGATTCATGTTTCTTTCTTCTGCAAAGGCGATCTGGGTCGCCGTGAAAGAGGCTTAAGAGAAGAGACCAAATGCCTCCCTGCTATTTGACTTGCGTATGTGTCTTTGGAACATCAAACAAGACCATCGTCCTCTGAATACATACTACCTTGAGAAAAATTTATTGTGGCAAGAACTAGACATACTTCAGCATCGAGTATGGAAGAACCTAGAAGATGCTGTTGAATATCGACGATCTCTAGAAGAACACCTATTTGAGTTCTTGGTTGGCAAGAATATCATGCTCTTGTTTGAAGTAACTCTTAGCCATTCCAACTTAAATACACAATACAGTCAATTCCATGCATAAATAAAATCTTCATCTTCATTGTCTAATAAAAGTCATGTAATTAACAAAGTCCTCAATCACTCACAAGAACCAAAAATATGACCTTTAAATCACAATAAAAAAAGTATGAATAAGAAACATAAACCCAATCAAAGGAAGGAATCTGATTTCATAAAATTTTACACACATCAAATTGAAGCATGAAATATGTAAAAAGGAGAAATCAAAAGGCAATCACAATCGCACTAAATTAAAGTATGTTACATAACTACTTTCGTGTTCAAAGTTTGTTGCCGCTGCCAATAAGCACTTAGTTTCCCACAAGCTCAAGAAAACAAGGGAAGTCACAGGGGAGCAAGGGGATTTGACCATATTGAACTCTATTATAGAATCGCCTTCGTGTTTGAAGTCTATTGCTGCCACCGATAAGTACTCCGTGGCCCACGAGCTCAAGAAATCAAGGGAAGTCACAAGGGGAGGAAGGGGATCTAACTATCTACACCACCAGAGATCCCAAGCTGAGAGTTGTGCTCTCTCTCTGTGTAATCTATGAGAAAAGGGGAGGATGCTAATATTTTACATACAGAGGCCAAATTGGTCTTTTCAAGACAATGGGTTGAAGCAAAAATGAAAATCCACTTTTGACGATTTTGAGATTCGAACCCTAGACCTTCCTTTCATTACACCACGTCCAACACTACTCAACCATCAACAGCTCGTAATACATGATTACAAGAAATAATATATAAATGTGTATATTATCTAGACATATTAAGAATTCTCATCTTGTCCCTGTCCCAGTCATGATTGGGATAGGATGGGACACAAGATGCAAAATGTATCCTTCCCTAACCTTCGAATAGGGGTATCCAGGTCCAAACCAATCCCTTGAACACCCCTACTTCTAGTCACTGGGTTTCCCATGGAATTCACAACATTTGTCTCTCATGTGTCTAGTCTTCTTACAGTGGTCACATATAGAATACACCCTCCTAGAATTAGTTGCAGTGGTCGCATATGGAATATGCCCTCCTAGAATCAGTTGCATGGGTAACAATGGTGAAGGACATCTCAGTGGTGGCCACTGGTCGAGGGGCGATAAAATCAGATAGTATAACATGGCGACAGGATTCCTCGTCCGTCAGAAGAGCAAAGGCATCAGAAACAGATGGGAAAGGCACTTGCTCAAGCAAGCGACCATGAAAGTCCTCATATATTGGGTGTAAGCCGACGAGAAATTCAAATAGCATTTCTTCGTCTAAATCTCGTTGATAGGTAGCAACAGCATGCCACCAGACGTATTGCTTCAGTTGATACAATTCTTGCCACAGGGGTCTTCTTCTCTAGGTAGTACACATTCAAGGGGCGATCACCCGGTCTCACCGTCCATAGCCGAGAGTGCAAGTCAAACACCAGAGAGGCCATCAGACGCTTACTGTAGGCTTCTTTCACCATTTGCCAGATCTCCTTGGAGGAAAGGATGAACATGAATCTCTGACAGACAGCTGGAACCATTGCATTCAGGAGCCAGGACGCCACCAAAGAGTTTTTAGTCTTCCACTGTCAGTGAGTCCCAACATCATCGGTGGGTAGAGGGTCATCCTAGATCAGCAGAAATAGGTCATGGCAATCGAGAGCAAGATACATGGACTGTACCCACTTTAAGTAATTATCACTTGTGAGGAGCTTGGGGACAATGATAACAGTAGAGCCTTCAACACGGTGACTTTGGCTGGGAGACATCCTGGATGCATGGCTATCGACTTAGGCAGAGGGTCATCCTGGATCAACGCAAGTCGGTCATGGCCATTGAGAGCAAGATACATGGACTGTGCCCACTCTAAATAATTATCACTTGTGAGGAGCTCAGGGACAATGATAATAGTATAGCCTTTAACGCAATGACTTTGGCTAGGAGACTCAACCTACCGTCAGACATGGGGGAGTCAACTTCGGCGGAGGACAAATTCTAGGATCCTGCAGCCTACTTTGATACCATCTTGGAATAAAGCCGGGAATATGCTTGATAGAAGACAAGAGAATGGAGGTAATTCTTTTTTGTACATTGCTTCATCTATTCAGATACACATATATACTTAGGAATGTATCAATTGGAGAGCATAATCTAGGGCACAAATGGGAACAAATTATAATCCCCTATAATCTCTCCTAATCAATTCTCATAATCTCTCTAATTAATTTTAATATCTCCTACACATCCTCTGCATGATCATATTCAATCAACGCCCTAAAATCAAAATAATCGATTCAGAGAGCATTAAACATTACTTAAATGTGTCACAATGAAAGAGAAACCAAACCTCATCAAGGAGGTACAATCACCAATGAGTTGATGTGCAAAATGGAGTGAGAAAGCCGGACCACATATAAAACAAAAAATAAGTCACCTGGAAACACAAGATTATGCAATTTGCCCACAATCTAATTATAAGAATTAGATAATCATATTTGGTGCAAAATTCAGAGGAAAACGGCCGATTCAGAGGAAATAATATTTCATTGCTCTGCCCATAATCAAAAGAGCTGAAAATACACTGGTACGCCAAACTCTTCGGCAATTTCCTCCTGCATTTTAAATGCTAATGTAAACAAACATAAGGATCAAACTTATGAAAAATAATTATCCAAAAGTGTACTATGAAGAACAGGAAACAATCATAGCCCCTATTGCATATTTGTTGTGCCTATACTACTGTACAAAAATAAGCAGACGGCGAAGGCTTATGCAATTTATATTATATCTTCTTCAAATAAAAGCATCATAAGCTCCACATCCAGTTTTCAGTTCTGCAAATAAAATTTGTGCAACCTGACTGCAGTAGCTGTTAGTCTATGGCAAGCTCTCATGTATCAAAATATATGATTAACTCGCCCTTTTTATGTCTTCTTTTGTCACCCTCTCACCGTCAAATTGAGAGCCAATTAGATTTTCAAGCACAAAATGCAGAAAATGACAAGGGCAATCATTAAAAAAATGCAACAAAAGGATGAAAAGGGGCCTACTACTTGCTGCATACCCATGCTCATTGAAATGCACTTAAAATTATTTGCCAGCAGCCAATGATAAAAGAAAGAACGGATACGTACTTACAGCCTTTAAGACATTTTTAAATGAAATAGAATGAAATTATGGGATTTGATATAAAGAAGGAGGATCTGGAAGAGAATGAAATTATCAAGAATAGGACGTTATACCAGGAAGGAGTGATTTAACAACAAAGTATAACAAGAAAGTAATACCCCATCATCGGAACTTGGATCAATTTGGTTAGTGCACTGAATACACCACCTGCATTTGGAACAAGTTACAAACCTACTATTCTTTCACTCTACAATTCATCATGAGCGCCATACATTTAAGATTGGCAATGAAATGCTCTGTTTAGTGATTTTTCTTCTCAACTTGTCAGTCTTTACTAAGATAAGAAACCCTCAACAAACCAATCAAATTACTGATTAAGGAAAAAAAAATCAAAATCGTACAATGTAGTAAAAATAGTTGTTGGCTGCTGAATAAGATGTACCCAATGGAGAGAAGAAATGAAGGCGCAAAACCAAGAAATATGGAAGTGAGCCGGGATAAGAGGCCATTCGCCGAAAATAATGGTAGCACCATTGAAAAACCTATGAAAAGAAAGTCAATACAAATTAAAGAGGTCCATAATGCAAGATAATTTATAGTTAAGGTACAAGAGAAATAAAGGAATAAAAAAAACTTGTGCAAATATAAAAACAAGATGTTGAGAAATTTAAGTTCCTTAGTCCAAGACCTTCAAATCCATACTGAAAATGATTGAAATACAAAGTTAAGAAACAAAATTAAGACTGGTTATGTTGAGAAAAGTTGAAATGGTATAATGCTACCACTAATGGCACTTAAAAACTTGAGCCAAAAGAGAAGAATCAATAGTATACCAGCAATGGACCAATAATCTGCAGTTCTTGCTTCTCAAACAATTCCGTGAGGCGTTGGTATATACGCCATATCATGGTAGAAAAACTGACTAAAATAGTCTTCAGGACAAAAGATAGAAATCAATTAATATTTTTGAAATCATACATGATTGAGCTTCCAAATTAAATGGAGGAAAATGCACCTGCAAGTAAATCAGAGCTGAGTACTTGGGACTCTTGAACTTATGATTACATATGCTAAGCCAATACTTATTCCCTCCAGCATTTAAATCTAACCATCTTGCTGCTATTCCTATAACAACTATCGCGGCACCACTAGCAACTTTGCAAACATAGTAATTGAAAATTCAGTGTGTAATATGATATGAGGCGGAAAATCTGACAGACAAACTGCTGCAAGAAGAAGAAGAAGAAGAAGAAGATAAATAAATTCAAAAGAAATAGAAGAAAGGTTAAGTAAGGATGTATGTAATGATTTTTACCACATGGATGACTGAGGATTCTATGAAGGACTTGTCCATACAGAGATATAACAATGACAGTCAAGATTAAAAAACAAAGTGCAATAATTTATAAAACTCAAGATGCATGTGGTGGTTGAGCTTAAAATACGTTTAATTTGCAAACATAATCTTCGTACTGCAAACATGATGTTCAATTTGCCCACTGACTTTTGATTTAAATATTAAATATGTTTTAACCTTCATTTGTCTTTAGAGCAAAAGTGCATGAAATCAGCTTATAAAAGCCAAAAAATGGTGAATGAATCAGGCTTTGTAGTTATCACCTACAGGCCAACTTGTGTTTCCTTATTTTTGATGTTACAAGGGATGCCCCTTGTTGCAGTAATCACTTATAACCTCAAATATGGCTTACCAGGCAATAGAAACTTAGCAACACTTCACCATCAAAGCGAAACAATTAGTCAAGCAAACAGAATCGGATTGACCAAAAGAAAATCTGAAGCAGAAATTCTGTTACACAGGTGCAGATTGATAGGTTCCGTTTAACCTATCACAGACGCAAGATGACCAAGTCTACGCAGTTACAGACCCAAGACCAAGTCTAAGCAGTTACAGACCACGTTCAGTTAGTTTCATTAATCTTTCCATTTCATTTAATTGTATTCATCCCACTAGGTTAGCGGGAACAGCAGTTAGAATCCATCATGCTCTTATTTCTTTTGTCATGGGCATGTTTCCCGATAATGTAGGGAGGATCAGTCAGTTACTATGTATTTCAGCACCTATAAATACCTCAAGCTGATTGATCTTAAGCACAATAAACATTCTGATTTCAGAGATTCTCTTGGTTCCTGATTACTGTCATTACGAGATTCTTGTAAAGAGAGAGTGAGAAGGAAAGGTTACTCTATCATTTGGCATCAGAGCCATGGTCGAAACACGCGCATCATCTGCTGCGAACCCAGATCCCAACAGCAACCCGAGAGGCACACAAGCTTCTGACCCACTGGCTGTAATAGCAGCCAAACTTGATATGTTGGATGAACTACGAGACAAGGTCGCGTCGCTGGAGGTGCAATCACGGAACAACACAGAAAAGAAGAAAGTGAGGCACTGGGGAGAAGAATCTGAAGAAGAAGGAGAGAAGTACCAACGATACAGAACCCCATATGCGAAGATCGAGTTTCCCAGGTTCAACGGAGGAGACCCGCGCGGATGGGTACTGAAGGCTGAGAAGTTTTTTCGGTACTATCAGACGCCGGAGGATGACAAGGTAGAAATTGCTGCAATGTACCTTGAAGGAGACGCCCTTGATCTATTTTCGTGGATCAATTCAGAAAGAACCCTACTCTACTGGAACGAGCTGGTCAAAACGCTGAATGAACACTATGGGCCTCCAGAATTCTTGAATCCCGATGAATTTCTCTGCAGCATCCGACAGATGGGCAGTGTGGCGGAGTACCGACAGGAGTGGGCTAGGAGGGTTGCTCGAGTGATCAACTGGCCAGACCATTGCCTCCTCGGAGTATTCTTGAACGGGTTGAAGGAGGAGCTACGAACAGAAGTCCGGCTGCACAAACCGAGAACTGTGTACAGAGCGTCGAGCTTAGCCCTTGAGATAGAGAAGACGGTCGGGTCGGGTCGGGGATCCAGATCCGGGTCCTTCATGGGTCCAACCCGGTCCACTAACTACCACCAGATTGGCCCAGCTCCTTCCCACGGCAAACCATACCCAGTCGCAAGTTCAGCGGCGTCTTCCCCTGCTCTCGTTCATCAGCCAGCATCCGGATCACCGAGACAGTACAATTGGGACGCAACTCGACAGCAACGGAGGGACAACGGACTCTGTTTCAAGTGCGGCGCTCCCTTCCGGCCAGGTCACCGCTGCAACATTTCTTCTCTCGCAATATTGGAGGGCGACGACGGTGATGCCATGCCAGAAGCTGCTGAACCTATCATGGAAGATGATGAGGATGAGACCCACACGGCAGAGATCTCATTTAACGCAATTCTAGGACGGCCAACGCTAACAACCATGAAGCTAGGAGGACTGATCATGAGCCGCGAGGTCCTGTTACTCGTAGACAGTGGTTCCACTCATAATTTCATAGCTGAAGCATTGGTCCATGATTTAAATTTGCCCACTACCGCTATCCCCACCTTCGGTGTCCAAATTGGTAATGGGAGTATTATTCGCTACCACCAAATCTGTAAAGATGTTCAAATACAACTGCCAGGTTTGAGTATTAGACAGGATTTTTACCCATTTTCTCTACCTGGATTTGATGTAGTATTGGGAATTAAGTGGCTTGCCTCTCTTAACACGGTTCAAGCTAACTGGAATAAGATGTTCCTAATATTTTGGGTCAATGGGAAAAAGTATAAATTGCAGGGGATACCCAGCCGAGAACCAGAAACAGCTCTTAAGTATATGGCCTCAATCACGGTTAACAGGGAAGATCACATATCCGAAACTATTAATTTATCAGATATATTACAGGAGTTTAAGACTGTGTTTTCAGAACCAACTTCCCTTCCGCCATGGCGAGAGCATCAGCATGCGATTCCTCTCTTACCTGGAGTTATTCCGCCCAATCTGAGGCCATACCGTTGTCCATATTACCAGAAGAATGAAATAGAGCGACAGGTAGATGAACTTTTACACAGGGTTCATTCGGCCTAGCTCTAGCCCATTTGCAAGCCCTGTTCTGCTGGTCAAGAAGAAAGATGATTCCTGGAGGATGTGTGTTGATTACCGGGCTCTTAACAAGATCACCATACCCGATAAGTATCCTATTCCCAATATTGATGAATTATTGAATGAATTGTATGGGGCAGCTTATTTTTCAAAAATTGACTTACGTTCCGGGTACCATCAGATTCGAGTCTCGAATGCAGATATTCACAAAACAGCATTCAGAACTCACAGTGGCCATTATGAATATGTAGTTATGCCTTTTGGGCTTACTAATGCCCCGGCTACTTTCCAGGCCACCATGAATGATCTCTTTCGGCCCTATTTACGACGGTTTGTTTTGGTGTTTTTTGATGACATCTTGATTTACAGCAAAACCACCAAGGAGCATGAGGAGCATCTTCGGATCATCCTTGAGACCTTACAACAGCACTCCTTTTATGCCAACTTTAAAAAATGTGAATTGGGCAGGTCAAAGGTGTCCTTCCTTGGACATCGAATCTCGGCAGAAGGGGTGGCAACTCATCATGAGAAGATTGAGGCAGTAAAGGCGTGGCCAACACCCACTAATGTCACAGAACTCCGAGCATTCTTGGGCCTCACGGGATATTATCGCCGTTTTGTTCAAAATTACGGTACAATTGCCCGCCCTCTAACAGACCTCACAAAAAAGAATGCCTTTAAGTGGTCCGAAGATGCAGAGGCTGCTTTTGATAAACTCAAGATTGCTTTGGTAACCGCACCAACCTTAAAGTTACCCGATTTCACCACCGACTTTGTAGTAGAATGTGATGCATCCATGGAGGGTATTGGAGCAATCCTACTCCAACATGAACATCCGGTAGCACACTTCAGCCGAGGGCTCTCCTTTTCGAACCGGTACAAGTCTGCTTATGATCGGGAATTATTAGCTTTGGTGTTAGCTCTCCAACACTGGCGCCACTATTTACTGGGACGACACTTCACGGTCAAGACTGATCATCATAGTCTCAAATACTTATTGGCACAGCGAACACTCACTAATATACAGCAAAGTCTCCTCATCAAACTTCTTCCATTTGACTTTCAGATTATCTATAAGACAGGCAGAGAAAATGCTGGGGCCGACGCACTTTCAAGACGCCCTCAACAGGCGGAATTCCTACAGTTAGTCGTGCCCCTGCCACTTGATTTTTTGGAGTTAGAAGAGGCTACCCGGACGGATCCCTTCACAGCTGCAATAATTCAGGCCCTCAACAAAGACCCACGCTCTAAACCCGGATTTTCCTTAGCACGAGGGAAGCTGTACTTTCAGGGACAATTAGTCATTCCCCGAAGTTCTCCAATTCGGGCCAAGTTGATTGAAGAAGCCCATATTTCGCCCACAGGAGGCCACGGCGGTTTCCTTAAAACTCTCAAAAGACTCACCAGCACCTTCTTTTGGCCTCAAATGAAGGCAGATATTAAACTTTTTATCCAGCAATGCTTTACCTGCCAAAAGAACAAATATGAGACACTATCCCCAGCTGGTTTACTTCAGCCCATTCCCTTCCCAGAGCAAATATGGGACGATATTTCGATCGATTTCATCGTGGGCCTTCCCAAATCCGGTGGCTATGATACTATCCTGGTAGTAGTTGATCGGCTAAGCAAATACTGCCACTTCATTCCCTTGTGTCACCCATACACGGCAAAAACAGTGGCCTCTCGTTTCTGTGACGACATCATCCGTCTCCATGGCATACCTCGCTCTATTATTTCAGACAGGGACCCATTATTTTTGAGCGCTTTTTGGCAGGAATTGTTTCATCTAAGCGGCACTCGCCTTCGCATGAGTACTGCTTATCACCCACAAACAGACGGACAGACAGAAGTAGTCAACCGCTCCCTTGAGGCCTACCTACGGTGTTTCGCTCATGAACAACCACGCACTTGGAGCAAGTTTTTATGTTGGGCTGAGTACTCTTTCAATACAAGCTATCATACCTCAACTAACACCACCCCTTTTAAGGCAGTATATGGCCGCGACCCTCCTCCCCTTATGCCCTTCGTCAAAGGGGAAACCCATCTTGCAGAGCTGGCTTCCCAACTAGAGACACGAGATGATATGCTGCGCCTGCTAAAAGCTAACTTGAAGAAGATGCAAGACAGGATGAAGATCCACTCTGACCAGCACCGACGTGACATTACTTTTGAAGTAGGGGACGCTGTTTTCTTACGCATTCAGCCATTCCGTCAGGCTTCCCTCTCCCACCAGCGGTATTCCAAGCTTTCTCCACGGTTCTTTGGCCCTTATGTGATCAAAAGGAAGGTGGGACCTGTCGCGTATGAGCTTGCACTTCCTCTAGATTCCAAGGTGCACCCTATTTTCCATGTTTCCCTGTTACGACCAGCTCATGGGGTTGAACCTGCTCACCCACCAGCACCTTTACCCATTACTGCTGATTTTGAGATGGCTCTGGAACCTGAAGGAGTACTAGCTCATCGTTGGCGAGGCCCAACTCTGGAACTGCTCATTAGATGGAAGAACCGACCCACAGAGGAATCCAGCTGGGAAGAATATGACCTGTTGCAACTTCAGTTTCCAGAATTCCGCCTTGAGGACAAGGCGGCTTTTGAAGGGGGAGGTATTGATAGGTTCCGTTTAACCTATCACAGACGCAAGATGACCAAGTCTACGCAGTTACAGACCCAAGACCAAGTCTAAGCAGTTACAGACCACGTTCAGTTAGTTTCATTAATCTTTCCATTTCATTTAATTGTATTCATCCCACTAGGTTAGCGGGAACAGCAGTTAGAATCCATCATGCTCTTATTTCTTTTGTCATGGGCATGTTTCCCGATAATGTAGGGAGGATCAGTCAGTTACTATGTATTTCAGCACCTATAAATACCTCAAGCTGATTGATCTTAAGCACAATAAACATTCTGATTTCAGAGATTCTCTTGGTTCCTGATTACTGTCATTACGAGATTCTTGTAAAGAGAGAGTGAGAAGGAAAGGTTACTCTATCACAGATCCTGTCCCTTTTTTTTTTTTGTTTTGGGGGGGGGGGGAATTTATTTAGATATGCAATATAAACAAACCCTAAAATAAAATTGACAAGAACTCACCATTCGTTAAGAAATATTCTTAGAACAAAGATCAAGATCCATAAGCACCAGAAATGGCTTTTTCCATCGTTAAGAAAAGTAATCATACCTAAGTAGTGAGGATCAATGGGTGCGTTGAATAGATGAGCTGTAAAAGGGTAAATTAGGGAATTGGCTACCAAAACAGAGAGATAGACATGTATGGAGAGTAATAATTTTGGAAATCAACAAATTGATTACAACAAACTCACCAACAAAATAAGACGATCCATGCTCAGGAATCAACAAGAGCAGTCAAGCCAAAGATAACAAAAGCAATAAAAAAAATACATATAAAATGAAAGGGATAACAAAAGAGTGAGAAAGATTGGTGCTCAAGCTGTCAACATCTGAGAATAAGATTCACTGTCCATTAGGACATGCAGATATGAAGAATGGCAAGATAAATGACAAGATCTATGAATGATAATTGGCACACATGTAAATATGAGGAAGGGATATTTGGGACAAGTTTTAAATCTTAATCATGAGAACTATACAATCTTAATGTGTGACACAATTCACTTGAGAAATGGGAATCAATATCATTTGAATCTTATCCAACTTAGAATATAAAAAAAGAAAATTAAAATGCATACTTTGTCAGGAATGCAACTAGTAAATTTCATTTAAATTAAGCAATGGTCTCACACCAGTCGACACCACCACCTAAATCTTCCATTAGTGTTAGCTTCACCATAGTTTTACCACCATACTTTTATTGTAACAGCCACCAAGAACATAATTTTAAATAATTATTCTAAATCCTTGCATTTTAATTAGTAAATCAACCATCAAAACATAATTGCACAAAAGATTTTTCTGATATGAGAAATCTGATGTCATTCTTTGTTCTGCCTGACTAGGAAACTTACTACATAAGGAAACTTTACTAACCTTGCTATTCTGGACTTTTCCTCCCCTACCATTTTGTCTATAGTTAATTCCATTGTAGGGTGCTATGGCAACAGGAGGAACCATATATGTATCGGGAAACCATGGATAACCAAAGAAGACCACCTGAAATTCAAGTTAAGAAAAATATAAGCAACAAATGTATGATAATAATTCCTCACAAAACATATCAAGTGAACATAAAAATTGCTAATTGAATCTTCACTTCCCTAACTGACATAGAGTCTGAATTATCACTAAGTACTTTTAAAAGTGACAAAAAAAGTTGATTGAAATCTTCACTTCCCTAACTGACATAATTAGCAGCTCACAAAATCTAATTGAAATTATAGAAAGTGTGGGTTCAACAGCAGACAGAAAACTGAAAAGCTTAGCTATATAGCATCAATGCTAAATTACGCAAAGCATATAAGACCAGAAGTATAAAGAAAAATGCTGCAATGCTCTCCTGTATGCATAAAACCGCCCCACCCACAAAAGCAAAATAACTCTGTTTCTTATTACACGTGAAAAAGGAAAAATTGTTGAAGAAGACTTGCCACATACCTTTTGGAATTGAGTATTTGTTATGAATTTGATAACAATGGTCGAGCTGAACTGAACAATTTGACAATGTTGATGAATCCACAACATCCAGATGCATTGACAAATGATCAACATTGTTCCCTTTTGGGAAGATAAGTATCCGCCTGTTC
The DNA here is from genome assembly GCA_037074615.1 of Leucaena leucocephala. Taxonomy (NCBI): domain Eukaryota; kingdom Viridiplantae; phylum Streptophyta; class Magnoliopsida; order Fabales; family Fabaceae; genus Leucaena; species Leucaena leucocephala. The sequence goes on along the minus strand of CM073563.1, from coordinate 10,687,331 downwards.
ATTGCAATTTAATGTCCATCAGAGCCAACAGTCAAGACCAGCATAATTTAGCACTCGTACACACTAGTAACCATACTAACAACTAATAAACATTGGCACATAGCAATTCAGCAAAAAAAAACGGAAGATATTAATTCACCCAAAAACAATATTGGCAAAAATCAAGGTACCACTTGCAACCACCGATTAGAGTAGAGTTTTCTTGTAAGCCTGAAAATATTGTAAATGGTCCAAGTGAATCTCCATAATCGTGAGTCGTCCACTGCACTACTGTTTTCCACTTGGAAAACTGTAAGGCAAAGCATAAAGATGTGAAACCATTAAAAATAAGTAACCCAACCAGTAATACACACCAAAATGCCATTTATAAAATAAAATAAGAGGTTTTAAATCTTTCATAATTTTAAATGGACTGAACAAACAAGACCAGACCCCAAGAATGTCCGCACATAATAACATCCACATTCCAATCCAAATAACAGCCTTGGCAAGTGTCAACGCAAGCATTCCTGGAACACATCCAAGATAACCTGACGACAGAAAAACAACAAAATGAACATTGCTAACTACTTCGTCTTAATTAGGCCTAGCGCTCAATTTACATTAACCATAGTTGACCAAAACACTAAACCGACCACCCTAAACAATATTTATGATCTGAAAAACCTAAAGAAGATCACTTTTGAGCCAAGTATTATCGTCATACACATTCAGGGTCTAACCTTCCAAATCGCAACCTCTAAGTCACATGCAGAGCATTTACCTTCCATTGGTCGAGGACCCTCTGGAAAGTGGAAGTGGGGAACAAGCACCTCACCGTCCTTGTTACATGTAAACCAGTAAAGCATTAGTAAATTCCAGGTGGCTGTTAAGCCACGTGAAGTGGTTAGATTAAGGGATAAATACCTTGACTGTAACAGAGACGACAGTTGGTGAATAAAAACAGCCTTAATTTTCTCTCTCTCTCTCTATCGTGCCAGTCCTCCTGCAGATGTAGAAAAAAAAAGAGTCAAATTGGGGAACAAGATGCAGTGACCGAAAACCCAAGTGTAACTAAGAAAAAATTTGTAGAGAAAGCTACAAAAAGAAGTAAAATCTATAAAAGGAAAAACAGAGAAAAAAGGAATCTTTGATCACATTAGTGGCAGAGGAGTCATTAGAGTTATTTGCTAGGCCGTTGAAGCGGTTCCAACCGAAGAATCCAGAGACAGTCAGTCTGTGAGAAGAAGGAAAAGCAGAGAGAAGAAGGAACAAGAGAGGGAAGTCGATGAATCATCAAACGGGAGTCGATGGGTCTAATCAAGAAAGGCCAGATCCGGAATTTCACGCAAAGATTAATAAGGCGAGGAAGCATTAGGAAGACGCCCCGCTCAAAACCCCAGCTTTCATGCATAAAATTTGACCGTTGTTTGCTTCAAGTTCACGCTTTAACACGTAGGCAACGGTCTATTTAATTTTAAAAGTATGGATATAAATTATAATTGTTCTCTACCATTTTTCATATTTTAGTATAATATTGAATGTTTTAAAATATATATGTATAAGGCATAAAATACATTATGTGTATATTAATACATTAATTCCTATAATTTGACTTATTTTTTAATTAATTTTTTTAGAAAAAATAGAAGAGTAGAGGGAATAATATTATTTGAGGGATCTTAAAATTTATAATTATTTAAAGAAATAATATAAATTTAAAAATGTTAAATTGTCTCGAACCAATCCTCCTACCTTCCTTCCTATGTTCAGAATTTAAAAAAAATGAATACAAATATATTTTGGCCCATTTTCCCATTTAATTCTTTATTTTTATTTTTCTGTATGGATAGAAATAAATTTATCATATATCTTCTCCTTTATCTACCTTAATTTTTTTTTTTACTTTTGAATTTAGTAGAATTCAAATTATTCAAATGGGAGATAGGTAAGTTTAGATTTGGTGAAAAATTAGGATGAGGCAAAATAATTATTTTTTGAACAATTAACCAAATTATAATTAAAATTATTATGTATTATATGACTAAAATAGATCATAGGATCTATATATTATTTATGAGAATGTGAATAATAACATAAATGTTGATCAAAAGAATAATAACATAAATATAATTGATAATACCATATTATTAATATTATTATAGTACGATAATAATTTTAAATAAAATCGAGGTCACGCCTAATGTTTGCGGCATTGGTTCATACTTCATAAGCAATATTTTAATGAAATACACTATTTAGAATTAATGTGTATATTTCTTTAAAATAGTATATTACATAACAACAATATTTTTTAATTCAAAATATTTATTATTATATTTTAAATATATCATAAATATTATTTAAATTGAATATAAATAAGTTCTAGTGAAAAATAATATTCAAACAATCAGTTAAATACATTGTAATTAATATTATTAGCCAAAAAAATATTAATAGATAAATAGGAAAGAGAATAAAGAAAGAAATATCAACATAAATAAAATGGAGAATTGTCTTAAAATAGTACATAAATACTTTAATAACTAAAAAATCTTTTAATAAATAAGTAATATGATGTAGGAAATAACAAAAAAAATGTTATATTGATAATTCGAAAATTGTCAATGATTAATTTATTTATAAAAATGTAAAATAATTCTTCTTAAATAATAAAAAACACAACACAAGTAAGCTAACATCATCAATTTATGGCAAGAAAATATAAGGTATAGTGAAATTATAAAGATACAAATATCTTTTTTTTTATAAGATTTGAATATAAAAGAAGCTAAACTACTTGATAAAATACTATTTTAAAATTCTAAATATAGGAGAAAATGTAAGGATTTAGTTAAGAGTACTTCAGAAAAAATTATATTTTAGTATTTAATTCTTTTAAATAATAATAATTTTAAAATCCTTGGCTCTAATTTCCCCAAAACAGTAAAATAACGAATTTGGCGTTCCTCTTTCAAAAAGTATACTTAATCCGACGGTCCAGATCCGATCTTCACTCTACCCCACAAACTTGCTCGGTCACTCCTCAGTCTTCGCATCCATTTATGCGTTTCTTCTTCCCCGTAACGTGATCTCAATTCTCAACCCAACCCTTCCCCACGGTTTTCTTCTTCGCATTCTTCGAATTGCGATTGCTGGTACACTTTTTTTTTTTTGTTTCTCTTTTACTCTGATTACTCTCTGCAACAATGGCTTCAGACAAGGAGAGAGAGACCCACGTTTACATGGCGAAGCTCTCTGAGCAGGCCGAACGATACGATGGTAACGTGTTTTTTATTTCTCTAACCATTTTGAATTTCCTGAGGTGTCTTTTGGTGCGTTTTCGCTTTAGTGTGTCAATGTTGTTATTGATCTGTTTGTTGGGTTATATTGTGCTTCTGTTGGATCACATTACACGTTGTGAGACTTTGAGTGTAGTTTTCTTGTCACTTTTGTTTCATTTAGTTGAATATGTGACCCTAGATGCTAAAATTTGTTATATGAATTTGGTTTCTACTGTTGTTTGTAATGCACTGAGGCATATATTGGGAAACAACTCTTTCCCCCCTTTTTTAATGCATCTCCTTTCCGTTCATATTCTTTCAATTGTCTACCTCAAATATATGTTCTTTTGTTGTGTTGCTAGCCCTATGAAAACAAGAGCCATTTATATAATTGGTATTATTTCTCTAAACATGGTTTAAAGGAATCACACAGTTTAAGAAAGCAGTTACAATTAGTTTATGCTTTGATTATTTTAAAAAAAAAATATCAAAACATTCCAAAACTACCTTTCATTGACCTCTATCATATTATTAATTACTCCCTCTTCCCAATAAGTTGAGGGTTAATTACATGAATAGCTTTTTTTATAATACATCACAAATGCTTCACTAAATTTTGCAAATGATCTTATATCATGGATCATCAAAAGGTTGTAAAAGGGGTCTGACATTATAAATTGGAGGCAGAACATCGATGTTAAAACTCTGATTTGAGCTGAGAACTCTACAGTATGAATATTTGATCATTTGTATTTGTCATGCAGAAATGGTTGAGCATATGAAGACAGTGGCAAAATTGAATCTTGAGCTTACTGTGGAAGAGAGGAACCTCCTCTCTGTGGGATATAAAAATGTCATTGGTGCGAGGCGAGCATCTTGGCGTATTATGTCTTCAATTGAGCAGAAAGAAGAGTCTAAGGGAAATGAGAACAATGTTAAACTGATCAAGAGTTACCGCCAAAAGGTTGAGGAGGAACTCTCTAAGATTTGTGGTGACATTCTGACAATTATTGATGAGCATCTTATACCCTCTTCCACATCTGGAGAAGCCACTGTTTTTTACTATAAGATGTGAGCCAGGCTGCTTCTCTGCTTAATTCCACTATTTTACACTCTTGATTAATTGATTTCCTTTTCCATTCCATGCATCTAATTACTTCTTTTTCCTTCTCCTTCACTGCATATTAGACTTATTTGAATCGATTAAAATATTAGATACAGTAAGATACAGTGTGAGACAAATATGGTGTTTGTATGAATATGATGGTTCTCTCTTTTTATTTTTTGGTCCTTGGCCCTACAGGTATTTGATGCCATGCAAGAGCTATGAAACTACATATGAATTTATTTTCTGTTCCTTCTCCCTCCCTGATCTCAGCGTCTTCTTGATTCAGGAAAGGTGACTATTTTAGGTATCTTGCTGAGTTCAAGACTGACCAAGCAAGGAAAGAGGCAGCTGAGCAGTCCCTCAAGGGATATGAAGTATGTGCTTTTCTTGTATTTTAGTGCTGAATTTATTCGTTATTATATTGCTACTTGATGGAGTCCTCCATTTCTGATGTTAGGCTGCTTCAGCCACTGCTAACACAGAACTTCCATCAACACACCCGATCCGTCTTGGTCTTGCTCTTAATTTCTCTGTGTTTTATTATGAGATAATGAACTCTCCTGAAAGGTATTTCTGATTCTTCCGATTACAGACACGGGGTGTTGAGCTGCCTGCTTTGCTAGCTGTTGTCCTAATGTTATCTCTGAAACTTATAGGGCATGTCATTTGGCTAAACAAGCCTTCGACGAGGCAATTGCAGAGTTGGATTCATTGAGTGAAGAGTCATACAAGGACAGCACTTTGATCATGCAGTTGTTGAGAGACAACCTGACTCTGTGGACCTCCGATTTGCCAGAGGATGGAGGTAGGGTGTTGATTGAAACTTTGAATTGACTTGTAGGATGCATTTGGGTTTCACCTTGGACAATCTCATTCTTTAAATTACTGAAAAATGTTGTCCAAAACCATCAGACAAGCCTGATGTACAGTGAATCGGAAATATCCCTCCAACCCCATTCCTCCCTTTCTCAAATCTCAACTACCAAAGAAAATCAAGTTGGAAGATTTTCAAATAGATCATTAGTTTTACTCAAACATGTAAGAGACATGTAAGCAATTAATTCTTGTCTTTTGTAATAATTATGTATGACATGCTTATATGTCTATTTATCCATGACTTGACTGACTTGTTCTTTTGCATATGGATTCACCTGAAAATCCAGCAATATAACAAGTGTGAATGGTAAAGAAAAAAATCTTGCTATCCTGTCACTATAGGATTTATTTGCCTTGGACCAAAGTCACACGGTTTCAATTATTTATAGTTGAATAACTCTCAGCTAGATAGCTACATCAAGCTTATTGTTATGTACCTTATAGTGCAACTGAAATTCTTCTAATGTTGAGGTTCGAATAATTAATGCTTTGATTCAGGTGAAGATGGTACCAAAAATGAAGAAGTCAAACCAGCTGAACCTGAGGTTTGTTTTGATAATGATTTCTTTGCCACATACACTTGACTTTTCTTTTTCTTTTTTTCCTTTTGAATAGAGGGGTAGGCACTGACAGCTTGAGGTTTCATACAGGATCGAACCTAGGATCTCATATACAAGAGAGATTTTATACCACTAGGCTATAAGACTATTAGCAAACCTAATTTTTCTATAGCTGCTTATAATACATAAATTCAGGATTGTGATATTCTTTATTTTGCAGAAGAACTAAGGTAGACTGAAGCTGGGCATGGTAGTCTGATATCTCTAACTTACTCTGCAAAGGGGGCAATTTTAAGCTTCTCTTGCAATGGAGTTGGACCAGACAATGCAGACAGTGGCTACTTCATAGATTTTGTGCTCTCGTTATATATCTGATAAAGCTAGAAATGCTATCCGCCGCTGTCTTTTGATTTTTGGGATTTATTACCTTCATTTTTGTTTCCTAAGTAAATGCATGCTTTGCATTCACTTTTCTAAGCATCTTCTGTATTAGATTCTTTTGAATGATTCTGTTTCGTTGTTTGTTTTTAATATATTTCGACTTGGAATTTGTAACAAAGTTGAATAATCAAATAAATTGATGGGTATGGTATCCGTAGTGTAGACTCCATTCTTGTTATGAATATAGGGACATGCTAATTGAGTCAGTGTAATAAGAATTCCAGGCTGAGATATAGAGGAATGAGATTTCATTAGAATTAGGAACAGTACGGAGCAGAAATAATTTGCACTAAAAAAATATTGTATATTTATCATTTTTTTTTTTAAGTCTTTAAGTTGGTTTTTCTTTTCTCTTCTGTTATAACATATCTCCATTAACCAATGTAGTTTTTTACATTTACTTTATTAGGATTTTTAAAGTATCTCCTGGATGCAAAGCAAGGGAGAAATAAGGCGAGGTGGATCTCTGGTGAATTTTTCAGTTTTTCATTTCTTGAAATACTTTTGATAGTCGTCATTCAAATTTTGTAGAAATAAAATCTAATCAAGCATAAAAACTCCTCAATAAATGAAAAGTCACATGTTCAATCATTATTGTAAAGGCATTAATATTTACCAGAAATTCCAAAAAACAAAAAGATGAAATTGCAAGGCAGCCACAAAATCACGCCGGAAACATTCAAACAAACCAAAACCAAAACAAAATCAATCTAGAAATTGAGATCCAAAAATCGAACAAGGCCATCGAACAAGAAAAATACATAACAAAGGAGCAGCCATCCATTTGCTAAAATCTAGATTTATGGTCAAAAAAATTTGCGTAGTTCTAAAACCATTGTGGCTGCCATTCAATGTCAGCAAAGTTGGAGCTCAGCTATTCCATCGATGGAGGTTCACAAGTTCGAAGTTGAAACTACCCATCCATTATCGAACCCACTCCAAACACCACGAGCTCAAACGTTGCCATCGATGGAGGTTGAGGGAATTGCAGAAAAAGGGAGAACTAGATTTCACAAAAAACGGAGACTGGTGAAGAGCTCACTAGAGATGGAGATTACACGGGAACAAGATATCTTGAGTCAGTCATCAACATCGCCAATTCGCCATCCCTGCTTGAATACACTAAAAACTCTACTGAAATATGTGATAACCACCACTTTAAGAAGATTTGCTTACAAAAAGCGAGGGAAAAGACAAAAAAAAAAAAAACACTTCAGAAATTAAGTACAGGTGATTACACTATAGAAATTTCTCGTATCATATACAGATCATATCCCATTAAAATTTGTCATGAAATAGTTATTTATTCTACATAGCCTCTAGAGTGCAGCCTGTATTTCAGAAGAACCTTTGTCCCCAAAATATAATCTAACCAAAAATTGAGGGGAATGGAAAAACCAGCTGTACACATCCAAAGCTGAACAACTGTCACATAAAAATGTACATAATCCAAAAATTCTAGTCCGAATCTTCCTTGACATGGTAACTTGGAGGCAAAGAGAAGACTTGTTCGCGGTTTAGCAATTCCGCCTCTTCCTCGTCTGGTTTCTAGGGAGGGGAGATAAAAAGGGATAAAACTATTAGACTTTATCAGCTTTGAAATATAGCTCCAATAATTTCATGAGTATGAATAGAAGCAGAAAAAACATGGCTTAATATGATTATGTACCAGCATTTCTAGATTGTAAAACCGATCCAGCAATTGCAGGACTTCCTCAGAAGAGAAGTATCGGTCAAAACTGTCAAGGGACCATACTGAGATCTTCAATTATGTAATGAGAAGCAGGCCTAGTAGATTATTCTTCATAATCAAACATGCTACAAGGAAATAGTCACGGTTAGAAGACCTAACCTCCTGCGCAGATATTCCATCAGACCATATATAACAAAGTGGCGATGAATGCCTACATGAAAAAGGATTAACCATTTAAGCAAGCATAAAAATTTATAACAATTAACTCCTTTAATTGGCAACACCATGACATCAGGAAAGCTTGGCAAAATTGCCAAAAGGTGCCACCAATCTTGGTGTAGCTCCTCTTCATACAATAAAAATCATCTTGTCAGATGATAACTTACTATGAAAAAGCAATCACTTCAACTTTATATGCTCGTACAGTCGAACTTGCTAATACAAAATTACCTGACCCAGATAAGACAAAATCGCCTCCACCAGGATTCTATACAAACACGTTCTGGTACTCAGGAGTTACTCTATGGAGGTTAAGATTTAAATAAGACAAAACTTCATATTTATCACAGACTCACAGTATAAAGGAAGTCATAAGATGTCAAATCTCATGTTTTAGGAATAGACAAAAGAAAGGAGCACGTTAGGAAAGGAAGGGAAGGGAAGGAATGGAAAATAATACTAACATTCCACCATTTGGATGATTACTTAGGGAAGTACAGAAAGAAGGGAAATATCAAGCTTAGCCCGCATGAAATACTTTTCTTTTGGAGGACTTAGTCGAAAATAACACAGGATTTAGAAATGAAGATGCCAACAAGATGTCAGGAGTCTAGAAGGTCTAGTTACATAATCAAATATGTTCATTACATGTGGCAGACATGAGTATCTTTGTGGTTCATTAATTGTTACTATGGTATCGTGCTTGTTCTTGTGCTTCATTATTATAAAATTCTGAACAACATCAACCCCTATTGGAGGAAGGAAAGCAATTATGTCCTATCAGAGAAAGTAAAGCAATCATCAGCTAAATCATTAAGGTTTCAGTTACATTACTGAAATCTCAAGCTGAAAGCAAACTAACCACAATAATCAGCATAATATCATTGTAGTAAATAAGAAATGACATTTTCCACAGACCCATTGATATAAACACGAAATTTTCCATCAAAGGAAAAAAACCTAAAAAGATTGCGAATAAACAACTTGCCTTGTAGTTTTTTTGGAGAATAAATTTGAAGACCCTGTAACAGTCTCAGCTCCAACTCGACCTGCGTTGGCTCCTATAACCAGATTACCAGAATACAAATCAACACTTAATTCAAACGCGCGATTGTGATCGCATATCAGAGACAGGTATAAAAAAAAAAGAGAGATTAGTTAACCTTGGGTAAAGAAGAAGCAGAGGAAGGAGGAGCTTTGCATGGAGAATGAACCGACGCGCCATCTTGTTCTTCTTCTTTGGGTTTGCCGCCTCCACTGCCCATCTTCATATAAGCACCAGAGGAATAAACAATACTGTTTCAGCGAATATGAATATATATTATCAGTGAAAGGGAAAAAAATCGCCATACCTTTCTCGTTCGCTAGGGTTTTGGGTGTTCGATCGGAAAGTAACAGATTTTTTGAAGAAACCTTTTTTTTTTTTTTGGATAAACAAAGAGACCTTCTTTGGGTTGCTGAAGAAAATTGTTTGACCTTCATGTTGGACTTTAGACCCATTAAATATGTGGGCCATTGAGTCCATTTAACACTTACTAGGCCCAAGGTCTCTCGGGATTGGTGTAAGATATTTATACTAATTTTTTCCCATCGTCGGTAGTTCAACTAGTGAAAGGATAAAATATATGACTATTTAGAGTATGTTTGATCCTAAAGAGTACCACTTTATTAGTTCCAGTCGCGGCATTTGGGGAGACATCTTAACTCTTAAATTCCTAAGTTTACGCCTAAGGTTAATTAACGGTTTACCCTGCCTAATATTTGTATCGTTTAGAAGAAAGGTAAACTTTGTCATACCCTTAGACCATGGTGAACCCAACCCCTTTTCCAAAAAATTTCATACTAAAAAAAATTTTTTTTTACCAAAGTGACCATCAAGGAAACAAGTTGTCATTATATTTTTTTTGTTATAATTACAGTTATGACGTTTGGAGAAATATCTTAACTCTTAGTTTATAAGTTTACGCATAAAGGTAATTGATAGTTCACCCTATCTAACATTGATATCGCTAAGTTGAAAAGGAGATTTCGTCATATTTTTAAATCGTGAATGAGTCTAACCCTATTTTAAAAATTTTGTAACAAAAAAAAATCATGAGTTTTTATTTATGAATATGTGATTTTTATTTATGAATGTGTGTATAAAAAAAATTAATTGGTCAATCCTTATAATTTTATATAATTTTAAATCAAATCTATTTAATTTTTTTTATCAGGGTCTTTACAATATTTTCATAGGCATTAATTCTTATGTTTACACTCTCTTAATTAGAATTGTTGTAGATGGTGATTAAATATAAAATTAAAAAAATAAAAGAGTTAATATAATTTTTAGTCCCTTAAATATACATAAATTTTAATTTTGATCTATTAAATTTTAAATTATATGTTTTGATCTCTTAAAAGTAAAATAATCAAATTTTTATTAAATTATAGAAACTAATATTTTATATAGAAAGAAATTTAATAGAGAAAAACATATAATTTAAAACTTAAGAGATTAAAAATAAAAAAAGATAAATTTAAAGGATTAAATATTATATTAATTTAATTAAAAATAAAATAATGAAATAAAATTTATTTAGTATCAATATAAAAAAAATTATTATGCTGATAACCTTCTCTTTGTATCTATTTATAATCGATAATTCAATTGGTTTTAATTTGATTTAGATTAATATGCCAAAATTCATAAGTACATGTGAGAACCACATCATTGATTAGTAATATTGTTTTTCTTATAAATTAACACTTGATAAGTGTAGGAATCAGTAGCGAGGAAACTATGAGCATCCTATAAATAAACTACAAATTCCTAATTAAAAATAAAATAAAAAAATAAAGAGACAATTTTCTGAAATGGCGATTAAATATGAACTAGGAAGCTAGTATGTGCCACCTAAAAAGGCGTGCACGAAACAGGGCAGCATCAAGCCAGCACTTAGTTCAAATCTCTTTCCAAAATTTTTATTAATTTTAAGACTCATAAAAGAATATAAAAAATATTTTGCCATAAAAAAGTATATAAAATATGCCTGAATAATAATTATTTTCTATTGAAATGTATAATACTTCTCTAAATAATAAATATTGTGTATTTGACTATTTCTCAAGATTTTATGTACCTTAATAGGGACAAATATCAATCTTTAACATATCAATGGAAATGGATTTTGACCAGTGTTTGCCCCTGCTGATACCTTTTTCTCTTATTTATTTTATCATATATTATTGGTATAAAAACATACAAATGTAGCATACATGGTACTTTTTAAAATTTTTTAATTATCTTAATTTTTTTACAAATAATTATATTTGTATCTAAATAAATTACATCGTTAATGTAGACATCCGTTATTATTCTGAATAAAAACATAATTATAAAATATTTTCAAAAATTTCCACTCAAAAAAATATTTTCAAAATTATTTAGGTTTAAAAAAATTATTTAAATTGTTTATATTATATATATTTAGAGGTTGTTTGGTACGAAAGATTTGGAGAAGAAGGGGGAATTTTTATGAGTTGAATATTAAAAAATTGAAGAAGTATGGTTAAGAGTTTTTAATTAGTTTTCTTGCCCTTTTATCTTATATTTTCTCTAAATTAAAATTGTATAACCCTATTTCTTCAACTTTTTTAAATTCAATCTAAAAAAAGTTTCTCCTATCTCATTTCCTCCAAATTCCTTGTATTAAATACCTAGACTTTTTTAAAAAAAATAACTTTTAGATAAGCTCTTATAGAAAAAAATTATAGAAAAAAATAATTTTAAATAAATGAGTATTTATATAATTATTTTTAGACAGACTTTTGTTATTAATAAATTATTAAAAATAGTAATTATCTTATGCACACTATCAGTACCCCACTCTTGCTACCGCTATTCATTTCTTTTTTTCCTCCACTCTTTTGTTTTTCTCCACTCTCTTGTTCTCTCTCCACCTCCACACCGAGGAGCAAAGATCATTAGCACCCTCGACTACAATGGAAGACAACGAGCCTAGATCTCCAACCAGCGACGAGCATCAACTAGCTACGGACCAAATGAACACCTCTATGAGACGCACAAATGACAGCAACGAAAGTTCTCTCCATGAGCAACGGTGCAGGAGTACCAGTGGTGATGGCGAACAGTGATTTCAATAAATAGCAGAAGAAGAAGGCAGGCGATGAAGAGGGAGAAATAGGGGTAAAATGATAATTGGGTAGTTCATAAATTTTTTTACTGTTCTAAAAGCTATTTCTAAGAGTTTATCCAAAATTATGGTTTAGTTTATAAGCCGTTTTGAACAAATATAACTATTTTTTTTTAAATTTCTTTAAACTAATATTTTGGCCAGAAGCCTTTTTAAAATCTAGGTTTAGGAGTTATCTGAACACACACTAAATAAACCTTAGAGGTACACTTGGTAAAATTGAAGAGTTTTTTATAGAAGTGGAAATAGAAATATAATTAGGCTGAAAATGTGATTTAAAAGTTTATTTTGTAGATTATAAATGAATGTATACTTCATGTATTTTTTTATAATTTGAAGTAAAATAATTTAAAATATTTTTTTATAACTTGTGGAGGGTTAAAATTGTCTAAGAATTTTATAATTTAGAACAAAATAGTCTAAAAAATTTACTTTTATTTCTCTCATCTCATTTCTCAGTTTTTTTATGGAAGTAAAATGACCTAAACTGTTAGAAGTATAAATGAAAGTGATTTCTATTATACTAAATAAGAGAAATAGATAATTTTACTTTTACTTCCTTACTTCTATTTCTATGCTGCCAAATATGCCTTAGGTTAAGTGTGTTTAGTAAAGTTCATTAATTACATACACATTGTTGATATTATATTGGTGAAATCTTTAAGCATAAAGATGTCATCAATTAATTAAAAACTTTGCTATTATCAATTTGAAAACTTGCTTCTTTCTTTCCAACGGAAAGCTTATTTAATATAAACCCACTTTTGTTCTCTCTTTTTGGTATCAAATAAAAAAGAGAATAGCACAGTATGAATTAGAAGAACATGAATAAAGGCGTAATGGGTGCACAAAAGCAGAGAAATTAAAACTATCAACTTTTAGGATCTTAACTGGGCATTATATACTAACTTATTTGCCTTTTCAAAAGTTTTTTTTGGTTCCCTTTTAATTTTACCTAATTTTTAGTTTTATTTTTGTAGTTTTTTATTGGGTTTTTACCGTTTTTGGTATTATTCTCTATTCTCATAATTTATTAATTGGGGTGACTAAACAAAATTCTACTTGTCACATAATACAAAATAAAAAGAAGAGGATTTTTAAAAATAAAATGTTAAAATACTAAAATTTATTTATTATCAATATAAAAATTAAAAATTGTTGTACGCATAATCGTTTCTTGCATCGATATATATAATTTGTAATTTAGTTAATTTTAATTTTATTTAGATTTTATAACTAAATTAAACTAGGTGTATCTTAAGTGAGAGTCATGCTATTAGTTACTAACATTGTTATTCTAGCTATTAATGCTGATTTTTTTTACAAATTAAAAAATTAAGTATAGAAATCAATATTTATAATTGAGAAAATCATAAGAACTCAATAAAAAGAAAAAAAGTACAAAATTTAATTAAAAGTGAGATGAAATTATATGAACTTACCAACTTAACCCTGTCTTAGAAATTGATAATTTTCTAATTTTAGTTTTATTTAATATCCACTCTTCTCCAAAGTACAGAGTCAAGACAATCATAAATAAATAAATAATAAAATTGTAGGTTTTTGTAAAACATTTAATAACAACACTTATAAATAGGACCTATAAATACTCTTTTCTCAGTTTTATAAATATAATTAATATATATATATATATATATATATTCTCTTTTTTTGGTCAATGTGGTCCAGATGTCCAATGATTCTGTTTTGTTGCCTTAGCTGGAATTTCATAACTTTAATCAAGCACTTTGCAGAAATTGATTAGAGCTTTATCAAAGGATTTTTTTTTCCATATGTAGTTTACAAATTGATATAATTTGAATATAATTTTATACTTCAACATTAACCTTCTTTTTTGCCGGCTAAACATTCCATTCAAATTAAAATATCTCCATTTGTTTAAATTAAAAAATTAATATAATCTTTAGTTCTATAAATTTGTTCTCACTTCACTTTTGATTCCAAATATTTAAACTCCCTCAAATTTCGTTCCGTAATATTAATTTATATAATTTAATAAAAATATAAATTATTTTATCCTTTAAATAATTAAAACCAAAATTAATACAAGTAGAAGAATTAAAAATTATATTAACCCTAAATTAAACTATATGTTATTAAATTTTTAATTATAATTTGATTTTTTTTTTCAATTCACAATCCGACTGAGACTTTATTAAAAGATGTTAGGTACCAAATTTTTCCTTGAACTAACTACTCTTAATAAATACTTCATCCATTTTTAATTATAAGAGATATATGAGAGCTTGAATCTATTTCTATATATAATACTCAAATCTACTTTATCTCCTAAAATTATAATTTTTTTCCCATTATACCCCTATATATATAATGGCGTATATTAAGAGGGTATTTATCAAGGGTAATTCAAATACACATAATTAAGTAGAATATTTTAAGAAGATTAATATATAATTATTATAATTAACTAATTTATTTAAATTTTTAATCTACCTAAATTAGTTAAATAAATTTATAATTAATAACGGAGATAATATTATTTTTTTAATATAACAAATAAAAGAATAATAAATAATTTAATTTAGACCACCTAAATCAAATTCAAACTTAACCCATTTAGATTTACATATTCCACACTCAATTGAGAGAATCCGCATTCAAATATACGTATGGTTGACATTTTAACCCATCTTAGCCAAGAAAAAGAGAAAGAAAAAAATATAATTAAGTATACGATCCTAAATTTATGTACAAAGATGCTAATAACATTCTTTAGCAAACATTACTCTAACTTTTCTTATATTTATTATAAATTTTATTTTTTTTATTGATATTTTTATTTTTATTATCCCAATTCTATACTCTTGTTGTATTTTTAATTAATTCAATAATACTTGAATATAATTTAATAATACTATATATAAGATAATTATATACACACAATGTATATATAAAGAGGAATCACGAGAATTTCTTTTATTCCTAGAGATGAAGTACTCAATCTTCAGGGGCTACATGGAGCTGCAAAGTGGCATATTTTTCATATAGCAAGTATTATTATGCTTCAAAAGTTTGTATTTGGTGTCATCCTATCCTAAATAATAATAATTACTTAAAAGGAGATATGCCCTTTTAAAACAATAAGCATCACTAATAGGGAAAAACTATTCATTTTATAATATTGATGGGAATATATTCATTTAAGGATTATAATATTGATAGGAATATATCAATTTTTTAACAAGAGGATAGGAATATATCTTTACACATGAAGCTCTAATTTGGAATAACTAATAGTATTAGATATCTATTAATTATAAAATTAAATATTTTTTTGTGTTTTCCCAAAGTGATTGAAGATAAATTATTTTAAAAAATTGACGAGTTATTGGTTGAAATAGTAAATGACCTCATTTTTATAAAAAAATATAAATTCAAATTATAAAAATATACTTATTAGAAAATGTGAAAATTTTGTCTGAGTAAATAATTATCTTAAAAAAAAAGAAAAAAGTTCATGAAATAAAAGAATTGAATTAGGAGATTTTGTTGAGATAGAAGGATCAATAAAGGCACAAGTCATAACTACCTAATGAATATATATATATATTGGCCAACATAAAACTATATATTTATATATCAGATAATTTATGTTAAATTATATATAACAAGCAATGATTTTTATCTTTTATTTATTTCTATCCTTAAATCTATGAAACAATTGTGTAATAATTTCTTAATCGATCAATGTGTTGGCATCATGATGCTTCATGTTTTGATTGTTTTCTTCCTCCACCTTCGCTCAACTTCTGATGTCAATTACTTTTTATATTTTTTATTATAAGATACTTTTTTAAAAGGATAAATATTCCTCGTGATAATTGACTTGATGGAGTATTAATTAATTAATTTTTTTAATATTACTCCCATTTAAAGTTATTAACTATGGCAAAGAATTTATGACAAATTAAAAAAAAACACTTAGAGAAATATTCCTGAATTAAACTATAGTTTTAGGGATCTAAAATCATGATTTTAAATAAATTTATGGGATTAATTTTTAAGTGAGCAAAAATACTTTTATAATATGTAATGACTTTTTTATTTTTATCTTTTTTTCTATTATTTTATTTCATATTTTTTCTAATAATTTATTTATAAAAAAATTATTTTGATAATAAATATTTAAAGACTTATTTTTTTATAATTATTTTTCTTCCAAAAACTATTATCCATAATCTATTATTTAGAATTACTTATAAATCATTTTTTTCTATATATTATTCTTCAAAAGTTAAAATAAATAGTCTGAGTTGAAAAGTTTAAGAGAAAGTAAAAGAAAATAATTGAGAGATATGGAGACCAATCAAATCAAGCATTATAATGTCCCTTGCTAGATAAATTAAGCCAAGTTTCTCACAAAACTTATTCAAGAAAAACTTGACAAAATTTTTAAAATTAAAGAAATATTAAAAATTAGTAAAAGCTTAAATAACAGGAGTCAAATTTCTTGTACCTTATCATTCATCTTTTTAATTAAAAAAGTATGTATTGTTGGTTTAAGTTTATAAATAAATTTAAACTCACGATTTTTTATTTATTAAAAACCTTACATGTCATTTAAGCACGAAATCTTGTCTTTTACTTTAAATCATTCTCATACTAGCCTTGAGTTCTCAATTCTCATACTGAGATATTTTAAAATAAGTTATACTCCCTTTATTTCTAAATACAGTAGCAATATAATTAATTTAGAAATATTAACAAAATTAATTAAATTATTTATTTATAATACATATATATTAGTTTTCTTAAAATATTTCTTTAATTATTACCCTCATTGATTAAAACCTTTTAATATATGTAATTAATAAAAATAATTATAAAAAAAATTATAAATTTAAAAAATTAAATAAATTAAAGTCTTGTATTTATAATTAATATAAGACTTGTTTAGATTAACATTCACAACATTAATTTTTATTCCAACCAAACTTTTACAAATTGAAATTAGAGAAAAATCAATTAATATAATATGATTGTACTTTTATAAAATAATCAATTTAATAGAGACTTGTTTAGATTATACTTAGCATATTCAAAAATTAATTTTAGAATATTTAAGTATTAAGAAAAATCGAAAGGTTAGTGTTATAATTTGACTTTTGGCATTAAAGCTATTTAGCCCGGAAGCTATCCCAAATATACTTGTGCGCAAAAATTGACCTTCTGAGCCAACAAAATCAATTTGAGGGGTTAAAAGTAATCCAAAATATGTTAAAAATTTTTAATTAATTTTTATATTTAGGATAGGAATGATATTATTATTTAAGAACTAATTTTATTCTATTTTTAAGATATCAAGAAAAATTTTAAATTTCATTAATTATGTTATAATATTTAATAATTTTTATTTTATCATTATTTAATTTTATTTAATATATACTACACTAATAAAAATAAAGTCGATATAATAATAAATGAAAGATAACATAGTATATTTATATAAAAAATTGAGTAAAGGCACATTTAGTACCCTAAACTAATTTTAAAAGAGTAATTATTACTTTAAATTATTTAAATTTATAATTAATATTTTATACTAATTTTAGATGTGCAACTAGTACCCTAAAATATTTAAGAGTCAATTAGTACTTTGAACTAATTTTAGAAATACGACTAATACTTTAAAGTATTTAAATTGATATAATTTCTCCATTTCATTGACAAAAATTTATATTTTTATTTGATCTATATTACATGAATTTTTTATTTTAACATATTATTATTTAAAAAGTTATACATATCATATTATTTAAATAAGAGTATTGAATAAACGCTAAAATTAATATTATATAAAATTTACATGTGAAGATTGAAAAATTTTATAATTTATTTAGTATAATTTATTAAAATAATATTAGATATGTGGCCTTTTAAACAATAATTTCTCAAAATAAAAAGTTTATGTGATATATATCAAATAAAAATTAATATTTTTGTTAATAAAAGGGTAAAATATATTAATTTAAATATTTTAAAATATTAATTATTCTTCTAAAATTAGTATAGGTGCTAATTATATTTTTAAATATTAATTATATGTTTAAAATTAGTTTGAGGTACTGATTGAACTTTTAAATATTTTAAAATACTAATTATTCTTTTAAAATTAATTTGTAGTGTTAGATATTTTATTACCCTAATTTTTTTATCTATCTTATAAATATAATTAAAATAAACGTTTTTTACTCTGTAAATAGAACCAGAGAGGATATAAATAATGAACTTTTTAGATTGATGACAGTTTTGTTAACCTTGATCTTTGCAAGTTATCAAGAATAGTGTTAACTTGAGCTTCTATATTTTGTGGACAGCGCCCGCTTCCAACAAAAAGTTACACAGGAGCCGACCTTCTCATCTTGGGACCCACAGAGACACTCTTTTATTTATTTTTTGATTCAAAATTTAACCAACCAGAACCAGAACCAGAACCAGAACCAGAACCAGAACCAGAACCAGGTTGGGTTAACTTTTGACACCCCCCATGAGTTTAGAACTGTTTGACGAGGAATCATCAGCATTATGCTCCCCCTTTCCCCCCAAAGTTTCTTTCCTTATGAGTTACACAATTTCCCAGAACAATTCCTACGGTTGATTTGAGCAACACAACCCAATCACTGAAGTGAATTTTAAAAATTTAATTGATAAAATAAAAATAAATATATAAATGATATATATTTTTTTATAATTTAAATAAAATAATTTAAAATATATTTTTTATAATTTAAGAAGAGTTAAAATTATTTAATAATTTTATAATTAAAATAAAATAATTTAAAAAAATTATATTTTTACTTTTATTATCTTAATTTTTAATTTTTTTAATAAAATTAAAATAATTTAAAATATTAAAAATAAAAATAAAAATAAAGAGTTCTTCACTCTTTTCAAACTCGATAGCATGTGTTTGGAAACTACATAAATTGTAATTTTAAAATTTTTGTAGACAAAATTTATATTTATATAAATTTTAAAATAAATAATTATATTTATTTAAAAAAGTTTTTGGATTAAATAATTTATTTAAAATAACATTTTAAATAAATTATTAAAACTAATTTATAGAATAGTAAAATAGTTTATGAATTAGTTAATTACTATTTTATTTTTTATTTTTCTTACAAGCTTCCTCATTTCTCCTATCTATTCTCTACTAGTTCTCCTATATTATCTCTCTCCTCTCTTATTCACTCTTTTCTCTTTCATAATTTTAATAAAATCATACTCTTTATATTAATTTTTTAATTATAAAAGTTATTTTTAATAATAATATCCAAACATTCATTTATTTAAAATTATTTTTTTCCTATAAATTTTTATATAATTTTTTTTAAATTAAAAAAAACTATTTGTTTAATAAATCTTTTTCCAAACAAACCCCATATAAGTATGGCATTAGTATACTTTGATTCTTTTTTATGTATATATAAATAAGCATACCTGTCTTTATCATATAGGTATGAGAGTGAAGTTGAAAAGTGTTTCACAGAGGCATATGCCCACCACCACCATATCAACGCTAGAATCGCCTTTTTCTTGAGAAATCTTCTCTCTCATCTGTTCTTGTTCTTCCTCCTCTTCTCTCTTGCCTCTTCAAACTAATTCAACCTAAGAGCTCGTTGAAATTGAATACGCATCTCATGATGGCTTTCTTGGTGTATTTATTGCTTCTCTCAGCTTTGATTGGCCAGTCGAGTAAGTAATCTGGGTTTCTGCCTGTCTGGTGTTTGTGTTAATTACTCAACCAGATAATTCTGATTATGAGATTGGTTTTCGTGTTTTTGTTTGTTCTTCTGAAAAAGCTTGGAATTTTGTGAGATGGGTTTTCTGTTTTGATTAATGAAAATTCTGGGACATGTTTTTTCTGTGAACTTTTCTCTCCTTTAAGATCAAAATGAGAGAGACAAAGTTTTTGATCTTGTGGGGACTTAAGACTAACTTGTTCTCTCTTTCTTTTTGGGGTCTTCTTCAATATAGGCGCTCTTTACTGTGTATGCAAAGATGGTGTGGGTGATCAAGCGCTTCAGAAAAGCATAGATTATGCTTGTGGAGCAGGGGCCGATTGTACTCCTATTCTTCAAAATGGACCTTGTTATAACCCCAACACTGTGAAGGATCACTGTAACTGGGCTGTTAATAGCTATTTCCAGAGAAAAGGACAAGCTCAGGGAACCTGTGATTTTGCAGGCACTGCCACCACAAGTGCTAATCCACCATGTAACTATAACTAGACTATCCTGATTCTCCAAACTTGTTTCAATTTTTCTTTTGGACTCAAACTTGAGGGATTTTAGTCTTTTATTTTAGTCTTTCTAATGCTCTCTCTCTCGTGCTCTTGTTTCATTTTTCTCAATGATCTGCAGCTACTTCAACTACTTGTGTTTATCCCTCAAGTCCAAGGTATGTTTCCTGATTTTGGACCTTGAAACTTCTGTTCTGTGAATTATTGGGTGGAACCGGAAACCTCTTTATTTTATTTCTTTTTTTTTTTTGGGTTCCTTTTTAACGAGAAAATTGGGAATCTTGTTTGAAGCTGATTGATCTTTCCCAGTTTTTTTTATTCATATCTTATGTCAAGAAACCAATCCTCTGTTTTTCATATTCTGTTTCTGTCTTCTATTCTGTGTTCATCTTTTGCAAGAACACCTAACTGGTTTGCTTTGTAAAGAAGACTTGATGTTTTGGTGTAGATAGCTATACAGATTAAAGACATATTTTTGGTTGATCTGATAACATTCCCAGATTCTGAAGCAATAGTTCTGCTAAAAGGTCACTTTTCCAAATGTTTTTTCTTGCTTCACATTAAATCAATCAACTGGCATGTGATCTGGATGTTTCATCAGCAATTTGTCTTCTTCTACCTAATGTTGTTGCTGACCCTAGATCTGTCCTAAAAAATAAAAGCTACATTTGATCAGTTAGGTTTATTGAAAATTTTCCTTTAATCTTGTCGATCAATTAATAATTAGTTAGCTTCTTCTTCTTGCAGCAACACTGGCAGCCCAACCAGTGGGATACCAGGCACATCTCCTACCACCACCATCTCACCACCCACCGGCACCGGAACCGGAACCGGAACCGGTACCGGGATTGGGACCGGCACCGGAACCACTATGGGGGGAAGTCCTGTGTTTGGAATTAGCCCATCATCTACAACACCATTCAGCGATAATAGCAGTGATGGGGAGGTTCTTGTGGAAGGCACTAAATTACTGATTCCACTTGTTCTTGCTTTCTGGTTATCTTTTCTCAGACTCTGAAAGGGTACAGTGGCTTGCTTTAGTAGTGAAGCTAGGGATTGTTATTAGTTGTTATAAAGAAAATAGGGGTGGGATTTGAGTTTTTGGATGAGATTTTGGCATTACAACAGAGGATAGGTAGTCATGTAAATTTATTTACCAATTGAGGAGAGAATCATCCACAGAATTAGGATCCACTCGGTTTAAGCTAGGAAATTTGTTTCCTTTATTATTATTGTTATTATTATTATTATTATTATTACTGTTTCTTTTTTTCCCCCCTTCATTCGTGTATATCTATGAGAAGCACTATTTGTTTTTCCCCCCTTCAATTTTAGGAGAATTTTTGGTATAATTTTCACATAAAATCGATTATTCATGCTGAGATAGATGCCCTCCTGCACTCAATCTGATCTCTTTTTCACTTCCTATCCGAACCCTTTTTTTATTCAAGAGAAAATTTGCTCTAGAAATTTTTATTTAGGAGCGGGTCTATGGAAGTTTTGGTGAGAGTAATGTTACTCATACTCATCTTACCCATACATTGTAATAAGGCTTTCAAATATTTATTCTCTCCATTATATATAGATAAACCCTAAACAATAAATTCTTATTGTGTTGTGAGATATTTTCTTAAATTCAGAATTTATAGAGTGGAAGCTCAATATCCAAACTTTATCATCAACAAATGTTAAAAAGATTATTATATATTATGATTGTAGTAACTATTATTTCTCTAATCTTTTTGTTAGAATATCTAGCACTTAGTGTTAAAAATAAATTGATGTTTAGATTAGAAGGTTGAAATAGAATGGTAGATATTTTTTTTAATAAAAAAATATAATTTCCTTTATAAACATGTTTTGACATGTCTCCAAATATAAATAGTATTAGTTCTCTTTTTAGAGTATAAAAATATATTTTTTGAAATATTTACATTTATTTTTGACCTTATTTTTAGTTTTAACTTGGATAAAAATAATCTCAAATAGTTAAAAAATTTTGCTTCTTATTTGTGATGGTAAAATCATCACTATTATTTTTATTATTAATTTGTTGAGTAGAATCGATCGATATTTAATCAAAATTGAGTAAAAAACATTCAATCAATTAAGTATAAAAGAACAAATAAGCATAGTTAGAAAATTTGAAAGAAAATATTATTCAAGTATGCAGTCAACTTAGGCCTTCATTTTACATCAAAAGAAAATGCAAAAGAACAACCAACAAGAAAGAATCACCCAAGTAAAAGAATATATTATTCGGCAACCAGAGTTAATGAAGATTAGAAAATACAAAAAAATACGGTACTTTAAATGGATGGTGTTGATAATACTAATAGTGCTGAGGAAGTGGTTATGAGCGAGGGAGACGATTCAGAAACTACGAACGTAGAGCGCATTGTTATGTTTGTGGAGGGAAAAGGCAGCTATGAGAGCCAGGAAGGCCCAAAACAAATCAACCAACTTAGTTCAGATCTTTCAACACATAAGGGAAAACTAATTTAGTACACTTAACTTTTTTTTTTAACCCATCGTCCGTGGGTTTAGCTGGCGAAGGGGTGAGACATGCTACCACTTGGAGCGTATTTAAACCCTGGGGAGTACCACTTTATTGTAGTTCCAGTTGCGGCGCTTGGGGAGGCATCCTAGCTCTTGGGTGTCTAGGTTTACGCCTGAGGGTAATAGATGGCTCGCTCTGCCCGACATTGGTATCGCCTAGGAGGAAGGGAGACTTCGCCCTGCCCTTGGATCGTGGGTGAGCCCAACCCCTTTCTAAAAATTTTGTAACAAAAAAAAACATTTATTATTTATAAGTTCAACTAATAAAAATAATAAAATATATAATTATTTATAGTATATTTAATTTTTTAAAAGTATTATTTTAATATAGTTTTAGTCATGATATTTAGAAAAATATCATAACTTTTAAGTGTGTAAGTTTACGTCTGAAAATAATTGACGACTCACCTTGCGTGATATTGATATCATCCAGGAAAAAATGAGATTTTACCTTAACTTTAAATCGTAAGTGAATATATCTCATTTTTAAGAATTTTTGTAGAGAAAAGTTTTTTTAGTACATCAGCCTGTTGATTGTTTTTATCAACCTAAATTTGATAAAAATCATCATCTTTACTCTTATTTGGCTCACGAATCCGTCGGCTAGAAATTTTATATTCTTTCACATATACTGACTAGTTAACTCACTATGACCATAACACATACGTACAGTTTCAAATGATGCGAACAAACTTAGACACGATGGATAGTGGAGATGCTAAGACAAACTGACGAAGGCAGAGTCACACGCGATAGCGAGTGAACTAACCTACGCGGTGGATGTAGAGAGTAAGTGACGCGATCTAGGTTCGATCTGGTCTGGAGAAGTGTAAAGTGGGCGACACGATCTGGAGAGTGAACTGAGCTACTCGATCTAGCAAACGCTGAAGGCAGAGATAGGGAAATGGGTTCAATTTAGGATTAAAATCAATGTTAAAATCTATTGTGTGATTATTGTTAAAATTAAAGGTAATAATAATATTTATAATAATATATATTAGTCTAATAATTTAATTATTATATTATGTAAACTTATTATATTTTCATATTAAATATATTTTAAATAATTAATTTAAGTCGCTTTACAGGCTTTAACATGTTTCTTAAGAAATTTGAGCTTTACCTTTTAAAAAAAAAAATTTATATAGACCCAGTCAAACCAGCTAATAGACTATCCAACTTATTTCTATTCATATTTTTAATAGACTATACTCTAACAACTTTTTAAAGTATGACATATGATAATCAAATATATTATCTTCTTATATCTATAAATTAACACATGTCTATAATAATTTTTATAATTTTTCTTTAGTTATAAATTTAACTCCAAAAGAAATGAAGGAGATAGCGCGTGGATTAATTAGTTTAATATATAGTTAAACTAATAATAAAATTAAATTTAAATAATAGTATGAGTAATATTTAATTAAAAAACATTTTGCATCACCCTTGGATAAAAAATTTCAAGCAAATTTGCTCCTTAATCTAAAAAATAATAATATAAATATCACGTGATATATTACATTAACATATTAACTAATTAATATTTAAATTTAATTTTGATTAATAGTTATGATAATATAGTTATGATTTAAAAATTTGTGAGATAATATTACTCTTAAAAATATATCTAAATATTTAGTGTTCTGAATAAAATTTTTTGAGGTAAATTTATATATTTACTTTCCTTTTTGTTTTGTTTTTGGGAACCTATCCGAATCTTGTACAAATGCTACTTTATGAGGATAACTGGACGAAGAGTTGTTTTGAGCTGATGCAGATGTCGTATTGTCATTTCGTGCTTGTTCCACCTTGACATGGTATTCCGCTTCCTTCGCTTCCTTCGCTTCCTTCAAGGGTTAATCCAGCATCTTAAATTGCATCTAATGCATAAAATATTAGGATAAAATTATACCATTAAATATTTTAAAGTATTAAATATATTTTAAAAAATATTTTAAAGTATTGAGTACACTATTAAATATTTTGATATGCTAGATGTACTTGGAAAGTTTAGGATACTAGATATACATTAATATTATGATGTCCATTTACAATGATTTGTTTATTAGCAAGAAAAAGTTACAATAACCTAATATTTTATTTAAAAATAACAACATTGAATTGTTTGTTTTCGTATTTTTTCACAAACGAAAAGTTAATAAAAGCTCAAATAGAAATTTTTTTATACATAATTTTTTATAAAAGAACTAGATTCATCTACAATTTAAAATTTAGACAATACTAATATTAGATAGGATAAGCCGTCTATTATTTTCAGATAAAAATTTAGATACATAAAAATTAAGATAACTCTCTAAACTCTGTAATTGAAATCACAATAACATGTAATGGAGTACCGTAAAAGATAAGTTTTTAAAAAGATTATTTTAAATGAATATTTTAAACCCTAAAACTATTTTCAAACTAATACAATCCGATATATACTTCTTTTATTTTATTTTGAAAATTTTTTTTTACAAATTGATTTATAAAATATTTTTTAAAAATAAAAAGTTGTAACAAAATCAAACAGACCCAAAATAAACCCTTTTTTGGACTTACATATCGGAACACATGGGACATATTGTTAACGTGAATACATATTGTCACGTGAATAATGTTTTTTAAAAGATTATTTTAAATGAATATTAAAAATCTAAGACTATTTCCAAACTAATACAATCATATATTTTTATTTTATTTTAATTTTTTTACTATTTGATTTTTAAAATAATTTTAAAAAATAGAAATTGATAACAAAATCAAACACATCCAAAACAAATCCTTATATAAGGCCTTACGTAAGAGAGCACATGGGGCACATTGTTCACGTGAATAAAATTGACATGTATATTTTAATTCCAACCCACCAAATCCAACATCTGATGTATTTTTTATTGAAGAATTTTCTTATATAACTTTTATTTTTCAGACTTTCTAGAAAGCTTGTTATTTTATAATAGAAAAGTAATATAATGATTTTCTCTTGGTTTTAGTGCTTTGTAATATTATATTAGTTGTATTGGTCTTAGTAGAATATGTTTTGGCGGCTAAGTATGAGATTTTAAGTTTTAATCCATGTAAATGTAAATTTTTTTAAAAAAGTTATTTTTAATTAAATTTGATAATACTTAAATCTAATATAGTCAGATAATTATATTAAAAATATATATTTTATTAAAATTTATTGAGATAAATAAGAATATTGGTGGAAAGAATATAATTTTTTTTAAAGATTTAGTGGGCTATCTGTTGGAAATATTACTATATTTTGTAGATGTTCATCATCTAAAATTAAAAAAACATAATTATGACTTCCATGAACCATTCTTTATTTATATATTAATTCACTCCTCCATATATGAATTTAAGTGATTAAGTATGGGAAAATTAAATGTACTATATACATTCATGATTCTTTAATTTTGGAAAATGAACAGTAATGTAATTTTTGTATTAGTATTTAATAATCAGAGGCCTATATATATTGAGACTCATATCAAAGTATTATCTACAAATTTCTCTTGTATTGTTTTATAAGTATTTATTTTTATATTAATAACAATCATATTTGAAAGACTATTATATACTAAATATATTATAAGAAACTAAAACTTTTCATTAGACCCAACAGACTCATTGGTTCTCTTGCTTTTATTATGTTGCTAATTAAAACCAAATTTTAGAATTATCCTACCCCTTACGTTTGTTTTTTTATTTAGAATAAGACTAACTATTTAAGATTGTAAACGAAATTGAACCATCGGCCACTAGATAAGAGCTTTGCCATTGGCCTCCTTCATACTTTCTTATTAAAGGTAATAACACCGTACATCCTTCATACCATCAACCTAATCATTTTCCGTCTCGGCCCCTCACACCATCACCATTAACGTACTGATCAGTGATCACAGAGCACCACCAAAAGGAAAAAACCATGGAAACAATAAAACACAGAACAGTAGAAGTAAACGGCATCAAAATGCACGTCGCAGAGAAAGGAGAAGAAGGTCGACCTGTTGTATTGTTCCTCCATGGCTTCCCGGAGCTCTGGTACACCTGGCGCCACCAGATCCTCTCCCTCAGCTCCCTCGGCTTCCGTGCCGTCGCTCCAGATCTCCGCGGCTTCGGCGACACTGAGGCGCCAGATTCGGTCGCCAGGTACACGTGCTTCCACGTCGTTGGCGATGTCGTGGGGCTCATCGATTCTCTGGGCGTGGATCAGGTGTTCCTGGTGGCTCATGATTGGGGAGCCATAATTGGTTGGTATCTCTGCATGTTTCGTCCTGAAAAAGTGAAGGCTTATGTGTGCCTTAGTGTGCCTCTCATGCCCAGAAACCCACGTGTGAAGCCTCTTGATGCTTTTCGAGCTTTGTATGGAGAGGATTACTACATCTGCAGATTCCAGGTTCTTCTTCTTCTTCTTATAATAATCGGGATCAAATCTGCTACCGTCCACTTATAGTTTACATCTCATTAGGTCACGGCCTGATTCTTCTTCTTATTCAACTGCCTTGCTATATGACAAAACCTTGATTGTTAGAAATTAAATATATATATCCTTTATTTGTCAACTCACGATGCAGATAACAATCCTTTATTAAAGGTATTTGGTCAAGTGATAAAATAACTAGATTACAAATTGGATTAGAAAGACTAGGATTTGATTTCCACCTTGTTTAAAAAAGATCCTTAAGGAGAGTCTTCTTCGTCATAGAGCCTCAATTCCATTAGTTAATTACTCTAATTGCTTGTAATAGGATATAGAAAAGTTTCGAATATCATATAACCTAAAGAGTTATAAAAAAAAACAATTCCTTCTTAAAAATAATTAACTCTAAACACTTAAAAGTTAAGAATTATACGGAGGGAATAGATCAGCTTAATATATGTTTAACATTTGATTTTGTTAAAAATATCCAAACACTATTTTTAATATTAAAACCTATTTGACCTAGAATCTAATTTAACTTTAATATATTTAAAAGAGATTCTAATAATCAATTTTATAAATCATAATCTAAAAAAAATATTTTATAAATTAATTTTATCCAAAATCTATTCTTATTACTGTAGTTTCCAAACACATATTCGTCTAATTGCTTTTCTAATTTCATCGTATCTAGAAATCAGCGTTAGCTTTATGATTTGATCTGTGAATCCACGGAAACACGTCAGAATAGATAGATATAGATAGATATAAGGATGTGATGAGATATGTGTGGTATACTTTGCATATGTGGTAATCATTTTTATATCATTATTTCTTAAGGAGTGGTGGGAATGTAGAAAATAAATAAAATGGGACGAAGTCTGCGTTCAACTTTTTGACAGAGTCTTGATAAGTTTAGAGTTGGTTGAGAAATTTTCATACCATGTGACTGAATCGTACAACTATACTAATTGTTACCTTATCAATCATAGAAAAACATCACATAAAATATTGACTATTGCTCTTAATTTAGGTATAAGCAACCACTACTTTAAATTACACAAATCAATATATTAATTAAAATTAGTCAAAAGTAATAAATATATAATGAATATATTTTTTTAAATATACCTTTATTTATGAAGATGTATGATGGATGTGAGAGAGAATGAGTGGAAAAAAGATATAAAAAAACATATAATTAATTAAGGATAAAAAAGGTTCATTAAATATTTAGATAAATACAATTTAATATTTATATATATGGCCACTCCTATATAAGAAAAATATTGCTTATAAAAAGCATCCGAGGGAGTATTCAGGAAGGATTTAGTTAATTATAAAGGGGGTCAAAATTGAAAAGCATATATTATATTATATACATAAATTTTTAGGGAGGGAATAGATACATATAATATCTTATATATATAAGATACAAATTAACGTGTAAAAGATATATTTTATTTTTTAAAAAATATCCTTATTTATGAAGAAGGGGAGATAAAATGAATAGAAAAAATGTAAAAAATAATTAATGCAACGATATAACATGAATTAATAGGAGGTCCATGGCTCTTGCCGATTCTCCTTCCCTTGACCATTGTGTTATGTACAACTTTTCATGTCCTAAATATAAAATTTAATTTAGGAGTAGATTTTGATTTTGGTCCTTATAATGTAATTTTTTTTCATTTTTATCTTTCATATTTATTATTATTTTTCTAAATAAATATATATAAGTTATATATTAATATATAATCTAATATTACACAAAAATATTTTAGAGAAATCATGTCACATATATTATAATTAAATAATTTATTTAGATTATTTAATCTCCTTAAATTAAGATAAATATGTCTTACATTAATCACCGGATGAATATTTAGCTTTCTACATTGTTTAAATTTATATATATACTATGAATAGCGCAATATAGTATTAGTCCTACAGTTTCGTTATGGATTAATACAATCTTTGATATATCAATTTTGTCCTTATTTTAATTTTGGTCATTCAATTTTCTTTTTATTTAAAATATTGGTCCTTATAACACAAAACTATGGTCCATTTTATCATTTGAGGGATTAAAACTTATGGTTTGCAATTTGATGAATAAAAACTAAAATTTGTACAAAATTAATGGCCTAAAAATTGTATTAACGCTTTAGTTATTATATATTCCATGTAATTAATATAGAAGAAGCCTCTAGTATACACTGCAATTAACTTAGACAAACCATTACTATGTGTTACACAAATTTTGATGAGTTTGTTGTGAGTCTTTGACTTCACAAGTGAAGAGTGGTTTATAAATTCAACTAGTTTTCCCTCCTAATAGGCTAGCTAGTTTTTTTTAGAATAAATTTCCCCTTTAGACTTATGCTCATAACAAAGTTATAAATAATCTAAATGTCATACTTTCATTTCTCAAATTTAGACTAGTCAATTGTTCGAATACCTATACTATATTAAAATAAATCAGGGTCTAAAAAAGACGCATGATATTAGGTGCTAGGGTTTCCCCTGATACCAAAAACAAAATACTTATGAATAATCTAAATGACAAACTCTCATTGCTCAAATTTAAATTAATAAGTTGTTCAAATATTTATACTATGTTGAAGAAGATTAGGGTTTAGAAAAGGTATTATATAAAAAAAACAAACAAGTGTGATCAATAATCTAAATTGTTAGAGATTATATATTATATTCATTATTGTCAATCGGTAGTAGCTAGACCTGACTTGTTGAGTTGTTGATGAAGCAGTTAAACGGGTGTGTGTGTGTGTGTGTATAGGAGGCAGGTAAGGCAGAAGAAGAGATTGCCAAAATAGGAAATGAACAAGTACTGAGGAACGTGCTTACAAGTCGCAAAGTGGGACCCCCAATCCTTACAAAACATGGGTTTGGTTACACTAACCCATCAAATGCCCCACCCAACAACAACAACTTGCCCTCTTGGCTCTCCCAAGATGACCTTCGGTTTTATGCCTCCAAGTTTGACAAGTCTGGTTTCACTGGACCCTTGAACTACTACAGAAACTTCAATCGGTATGTTCCTTTGATTCTTTCATGTACTTCCCAATACATTCATAAATCATAAATTTTGTACTAATCATCCCAACTAACAAAGCTGCTGCAGCTAATTTTTCCAGACACCTTATATACCTTCGTCGGTTCTTTATATATAATTTATTTAATTAATTGATTAGATTAATAAATTTTGGTTAAATTAAATAATATGATGTATTTTTATTAAAATACTATAATCATATTTTTTAACTCCCTATTCCACTTTCTTATTCGATTATTGTTAAGAGGATATCAATAAGAGTAATTTAGAAAAAATTAATAAACATAAAAAAATAGATATTATATTTATGATTAAAATTAACTCCCCAATTATACCTTATATTAAAGATCGGAGAAGTATAATATAGTCCTTATTATTTTGATTTTGTTATAACTCTATTCTTCTTGTTCAATTCAACCCATTAAATCTAAATAGTTGCTCCCTTCGCTTTTTTTTTTTTTAAAAAAACAAAATCATCTAGTTTTTCAGAAATTGATTGCTATTAGTTAAATTCCATAAGTATATGTGATCAATTGGGGGGAGGAATTTTTCCACCATTAGATTAGCTTTCAATAGTTGAGATTTAATATCCTATGAAAATATTATTATAATACTATATATTGAATAATAAAAAGTGGATAAACTTATTCTGAAATTTTGAATAGTAGTACTTCACAACTAATTGTAAATTCTTATTAAAATATTTTATTAATTAATATTATAATACTCCCCATATTTTTAATATATGACCTATTTAAATAATTTAATTAGATTAATTATGAAGTTAGTTAAGTTAATTAATATTTTTTATTTTTCTTAAAATACCCCAGTTATCTTCCTTAACCCCTATCCCTCTCTTTTTTTTATTTGATTATTGTTAAAGGAGTATGAATAAGAGTAATTTGAGAAAAAAATTAAAAATATATGAAATATGTCTTATATTTAAAATTAAAATCAACTCCATAATTAGGCTCTATATTAAGGACCGCACAAGTAATATTTTTATAGCATATTAAATCTCAACCATTTAAAGCTAATTCAATGATGGAGACAATAAGTGGAAAGGGAAGTTAGTGGAGGTATTCCTCCCAATTCCGATCAATGTGAGTCATAATTAAAGTGTATAAACTGGTTGATTAAAAGACTAAAATGTTACTCCATTATTGGGTAATCTTACAGGTGAACTGTAGTTTATAAATTTTATAGGGTTCTCCTACCTAATAAGGTTAGTCTTTTAAGATGGATTCTCCCTTTATATTTGTGCTTGTAAACTTTATTATACATATATATTTGCATGATCTTACGTATGAAAGAAAAATGCAGGAACTGGGAACTGACAGGAGCATGGACAGGAGTGAAAGTGAATGTGCCAGTGAAGTTCATAACAGGAGAATTGGACTCAGTGTACACTTCTCTAGGGACAAAGGATTATATAGAGAGTGGTCGTTTCAAGGAGGATGTACCCAACTTGGAGGAAGTGGTGGTGCAATCAGGTGTGGCTCACTTCAATAACCAAGAAGCTGCAAGCGACATTACATCTCACATTCTTCACTTCATCACCAAGTTCTGATGATCCATATAATCCATCTGCATCAAAGAAAGCAACTTGTTATGTGTGAGTCAAGTGCATGCAACTTGATTTCTTGTTGTTATTGTGTTTGTTTGGGAAGCAATAAGGGGATAATCAATTCTATATATGCAAACCTTTAGTTTGGGTATAATATATTCATCCAAGCACCTTCTTCTATCGTCCTAAAATCAATTAATTATCAATTATTTGGCTGAAATCGTAGTTTAATTTATGATGGATAAGCTATTAAAATCAGCTTATGGATTATTAATAATGATTGTTGGAGAATAATGGGGGTCAGAAATGCATAACGTATCAAAATACCACATTTGTTTGCAGAAATGAATGGCTTACTTATATATATATATATATATATATACACACACGCACACCCGTGTGTGTATATGTATGTATATTAATCAAAACAAAATTAACAATTGAAATTTGTAGCTTATTAAATATGGCATTAACCTGTGTTATTTTCAGTAATTTACACATAAACGTATTTTTTTATATGACTATATGATTGAGTTAAATTTAAGTATTATCGGATCTAATTAGGGATATATATAATTCTTCCAAAAATATTTTTTACATTAATACAAACCCAAATTCAAGAATTTTGAGAACTTGAACCAATGCTTGTTGGTCACATAGGGTGTGTTTGGAAACACCCCAAACCATGGTTTAAAAAGGGCTTTTGGCCCCAAACCTCAGTTTGGGGAAATTTTTTACCAAACAGCAATTTTTGTTCAAATGGGCTTTTGGACTAAACCATGGTTTAAAACCAAGGTTTCAGATAAGCTGGTCAGAGCAGCTTATGGAACAGTAAAAGAGCTTATGAACTAACCAATTACTATATTACCCTTACTTTTTCTTACACCCTCCCTCCTCTCTCCTACTTTTTCTCTTTTTTCTTTCTTACACCCTCTCTCCTCTCTCCTCTCCTCATTTAATACTCATACCCTTTTTCGTAATTTACCACTCATAAAACCCCTTCTACAAATAACTATACAAACACTCATTTATCTAAAATCACTTTTTTTCTATAAGTTTTTCTAGAAAAGCCCTTTTTCATAAGTTATCTATAATCCCGTTTTTTTCATAAGCTAGGTTGAAATTTTTTTTCCAAACACACACATAAAAAGTAATTTTTTTATATGGTTATCTGATTAGTTAATCTAGAGACATTTTGTATTCACATAAATTTAGACTAGAGAGTCGTGTTTAAACGGTTAAAATTTCTTTCACTTAAAGTAACACTTGTTGAAGATTTACATATCTAAAGAAAAGTAATAACCACTAAAGATTAGTTGCGATGCTCAAATATTTGAATTTGCTTGTACTTTTAAAACAATAAATTTTATAATAGGAAGTTTTCGACAATATTTTTTTTCAAAAAGGAATAAAAATCTTTCTAATGCTTGTTTGGTTTCATTTCTCAAAAGCATTGTTTATACAGGTCGAGAGAAAGCTTCTCTCACGTAATTACTTTAGAATTTGTCAAATCACTCCTAAAAAACTAAAGTAATTTTTTTGACCGAAACACCTAAGGAATTAGGATCCTTGACGATGTTGAATCATAAATTTAAATGGCAGCAAATTTCAAACATTTGCAAAAAAGATGTTTTGTTGTTTTGTCCATTTACTCAAAAAATTCTTTGCTATCTCTGTTTAAATGAGGTGATTCCTTGACGCTAAGTACTTTGACTTCTTTCTTATTTTGACGTATGCCTTTGTGGCTTGGGCATTGATTAATTACTAGTTAAATTAAACAAAACCCCCTCTAAACTTTTAATCATGTGTAAATAGCCTCCTTAATATTTAAAATATAATAATAAATCACCCTATATTTTTAAGTTTTTATGGATAACCTCCAACCATAGGTTTGAGTTCTCTTCTTTTCTTCTCAACTCATCTCTATTGAATCCTCTGACAAGACGCCCCATTCCATGTTCAAGCCCAATTTGTGCCAGCCCATCCCCGGATTGCCCTCTCAAACCCAGACGACATGACCCTGCCTCTTAGTGGACGAAGCAAATGACAGAAGAAGTCCCAAAAAATTTTGGAGGAGGACGTTAACCCCCAGCGACCTTTAGGCCACGTTTGGTACGTAGCATTGAGAAGGTTGGGATTGGCATTGGCATTGGGATTGGATATTTTAATATGTTTGGTATGATGGACTAAACAATACTTGGGATTGCCCAATGCTACTTAGATGTGATTGTCCAATACCACCATCCCTCCTAGTATTCTCCAATCCCACTCTCTATCCCAAGCCCATTCCCTATCCCAAGCCCATTCCCTATCCATCAAAATGAAAGTCAGTGTACCAAACATGACCTTAGATCCACGCCGAGAATTTTGGGGGGATAGTGGCAACACCTTAGGTGACCCAAGGGACGTCAATAAAAGGAAAGTAGGCTAGTCTTAGAAGAGGGACGTTCAATGAAAACAAGATCTATTGTAAACAAAATATACTACTATCAATAATAGTCGCAGCTCTTCTCCTCCCTCTGATTTCTCTCTCTATTTCTTTCTTGTTTCACTATTCCAATCAACTGAGATACTCATTGTTACTTACCAATGATAGACTTCATGTTTTGATAATAACAAATAATTTTAAAAATAACATTTCAAATATGATTTTTATATAACTTATTTTTCGATAAACTTATTTATAAGAGTATTTATCGATAAACAATTCGATAAATAAGAATTTAATTCTATCAAATTTGTTTTACAAAAGGAATTAATTGATATATGTATAAATACTTTCTATATCTTTTATGCAACATATTTCCAGATCAATTGCAGGCAAAAACAAGATCAAACGAAGAGATTCATCAAAAAGCAAAATATGTTAGAATACATTAAATGCTTCAACTGTCAGCAACCAACGACCCTATTTCTTCAACGGCTACATCAATAAGTTTAACAAATTTTTGAACGATACAACTATAAAAGAAGCTAGAGTAAATGCTGGAGTTAAGAAGGTTAACAAACACTAACAAACATCATTTACTAAAGCATTCATTATAGCATTCAATATACTTTGTTTTACTTTGCTTTTCATTCTTTGAATAGAGCATTTACTAAAGCAACAATTTCAGCATTATCACACCAAATCATAGGGCGGTAGAACATCAATGAACATTTCTTTAAAGAGAGCAACAACCCATATGACCTCAGTGGTTGCATCAGTCACACTCTTTGTACTCAACTTCAGTGGTAGATCTAGAAACAACTTGCTCCTTGTTAGGAATCTAGGTAACTAGATTTAAGCCAAGAAATGTGCAATAACCACTAACATAATGATGATGCTTTTTGTCTGTTGCCCAATCAATATCACCAAAAGATTGGTTGGTAAATTAAGAGATAGGTTGCAAAACCAAACCAAAGTGTGTGGTCCCAGCAAGATAACGTAGAATACATTTGACCCTTCTCCAATGAGAATCCCTAGGATCATGAAGAAACTGACTTCATTGATTAACCGAGTAAACTATGTCAGGTCTAGTATAATAGAGATATTGAAGCTTGCCAATGATGCTACGGTAGACAGTAGCATTGGAGAAACAATCACCAATATCATATATGAGTTGAATAGTAGTAGCCATGGGTGTGGGAGTAGGCTTTGCTGTAAGCATACTAGAGAAAGTAAGTATGTCATATATATATATTTCTGCTGTGAAATAAATAGTCCAGCAAGAGACCTTTAGAATTCAATACCAAGGAAATAAGAGAGCTCTCCCAAAACTTTGAGTGAAAATAAAGATTTCATCTTATCAGTGTCTGTAAATCCTTAAGCTCAATTCCATTAGGAAAGAACTCAACAGATACACCATGTTCTTTAGTAAATTGAGCAACAGAGAGGAGATTTTTGGTCATTCTTGGTATACACAGAACATTACTCGTATAAAAAATAGATTTATGTGAATGCAACTGTATAGAACCAATATGTGTAACAAGAGAAGACTCACCAATGCTAACTTGCACATTACCATGACCTAAGTGAGTTAGACATAAGGCAAAAGGAATTGTGAGTGATATGTTGTGTGGTTCTTGAGCCAAGATACCATGCAACATCTGGTACAACCTTAGTTGTAGCCATGTATGTCTAATCATGGGCATGGTGATGACTATATTTGCAACTCCTTGAGTGGAAGTATTGGCAGAAGAAGTCACTGGAGCTGGTATGGGAGTAGCAAAAGTAATTGGTGCAGACACTGGTGACTGAACTAAAGAAGTAGATTGTGGTTGAGGAGTATAATCATATGAATGATATGAATCATAATCCCCATAACTAGTAAATGAACCTCCTCAGGATAGATATGAGAGTTAGATGCATGAGGATAAGAAAAATTATCATAACTAGTATAGTGAGCTTACAGATCATATCAAGAATTTGAAGAGTATGAATTATCATACCTAAAATAACATGTCACATCCATATGATCAATCTTACCACAGATCTGACGGGGTGGTTTATTGGATTGAAACCAACCACCTCTACCTCAAAAGTACATAC
This sequence comes from Leucaena leucocephala, assembly GCA_037074615.1. Lineage (NCBI taxonomy): Eukaryota > Viridiplantae > Streptophyta > Magnoliopsida > Fabales > Fabaceae > Leucaena > Leucaena leucocephala. The sequence goes on along the minus strand of CM073563.1, from coordinate 10,650,514 downwards.
CACCTCTGGGAAAGTAAGGTGGACGAGAGCCTCGACTGTCTTGTCTATAAGCTGATCAGTAATGTTAGCGTGAGCTTGAATCAATGTTGTATTTGTAAGAAACACTCGATAAAGTGATTCAGAATCTAGAAGTATTGTAGAAACTGTATCCAAATTAGAACAAGGTTTAGAAGCATTAATGACTACAATGACTGGTTCATACTATGAAGACTTGTCATTTAATATATAAGAAATATGTGAAGATTCATCAACATGTTCACCCAAAATAGCCAAATGGTCACAAATTGATTTGATATTTGCCAAATATTCATGAATCTATAATTCACCCTTCCTTTGGTTCAACAATTGATTTCGATAGAAGTGGATCTTGGTGTCAGATTTAGCAGAGTATAGATGATTCAACTTATTCTAGATCTGAGATGCTGTCTCCAGTCCTACGAGCTTAGGTATAATAGATTGAGAAACTGAAGCCAGTAGCCACGATTCAAGAGCAGAATCAGTAACTTCATAATCTTCAAGCGAAAGGTTAGCAATATCTTGACCTTCTTCATTACTTGCATACAACAAAGGAGGAACAACTGAGCCACTGAGAAAGTAGTGAAGCTTATGCTTCTTTACCATGAAATAGACCTGTTGTTTCTATAAGAGGTTGTTGCTATCATCTAACCTGATGTTAATCTTTTTATTAGATAAGTTGATATGTGTTAATGCCTCAACGATTGGAAATAAATTTGATGCCATCTTTTGCAAGAAATCGATCCATGGGGAGATCGTCTCATGATGATGGTTATGTTGGTCTAGTTGGTAGTCGAAGCCGGTAAAGATACACTCGACTCTGATACCATAAATGAAACATAGTAAAATTAATCAGAGAACCATGAATTGTATATCTGAAGCACATCTCATTCATTAACATAGAGTGAAACTTATAGATCAAAGGATACAAGAGTGTGCAGTGTGCATCACGTGACGTGCCAACCTTTCATAACAACTAACAACTTTCTAACTTATTTAACTAAGTTAGTTTTATATCTCTAATACATTTGTAATATTAGATTATCTATTAACTTATAAATTAGGTAAATTAGTTTAATAAAAAATAATAAATATAAAAAATAAAATAGATTAATGTCTTTTATATATATATATATATATATATATGACAAAAATAAATACTTTAGTTAGTTCCTCGGGGTTAAAGTCCTCCTCCACGAATTCCTGGATTTCCTCCGTCGTTTGCTTCGTCCACCAGGAGGCGAGGTCGCGCGTCTGGGTATGAGAGGGAAGGCCGGGGATAGGCTAGCGCAGATTAGGCTTGGACGTGGACTGGGCCATCTTGGCAGAGGATCCAACATTAAGTTCCCTATTCTGTGGGCTAGCCCAAAGAATTGTGGCGCCTAGGTCCCTGCAGGAGTCGTGGAGAGTACAAATCCACATCTTCCTTCACGTGTGGATCTGGACTATCTAATGCCAGGAGATCTGGACTGTGGTACGTGCGTTGGAGATGGAGGGGAAACCGCCGTGGTACATCTTGTCCATATTTTCATATTTCTACTTTCATTTACAGTTAGCCAAGCTTTTGAACTAACAGTGGGTCGAGGTTGAGGTTAGAGAACTCATGCGACGTTTGGTTATGCTAAGGATCATTTGCAAGGTGATCTTTTACTTCTTCAGTTGATGCGTTTTGTATTTTGCATTTTCAAAACTATGCATTGTTGTGCCATTCTATTGCTTCCTTGTTAGTCGACATGGTTTTGGTTGGGTCAAAGCGAGAGAGTACTGAGTTCGGGAGTGTGGAGTCATCTTGTTGCAGGATTGTTTCTCAGGGAGCCTTGGGGTCAGAATTTTGCTCTTTGGTCTTAGGGGTTATGAGCGAGTATGAGCGAGAGTATTCGAATGAGGAGCTTGTCATGCTTTGTGTGGCAGAAAGGGATTTCATGGTGGCAGAAAGGGATTTCACGGTAACTGTATGTCTTCTTGTTCCCTATTTCTTTATATGTTTCAACAGCGTTCCCCCCGTCCGACAGACATTTGTGTTTCACCCAGAGGAAGGAGATATGGGAGACAAGCGTTACAATGTCCCAAGTTTGGACATACTGAGGGCAAAGGTGATAACGAGGTGTAGCAGGTCGCCTCATACGCTGGTGGGACGATTGCCTGGAGTGTCGAGCGTTAACCTTGCTCGCACGGAGGGGTCGCCCGTGAAGGTGATGAGAAAAAAGCAGGAGGGAATGGTGGCCAAGCTCGAGGTCTCATCCGATCATCCGTCGAGGAGGATGGGTTACACCTGCTGCCATCAATCTGAGGCCTGCTATTGACCAAGGATGTTGCCAAGCTGGGGGCCACGGGGTCTTGACAAAGCTATGTTAACGTGCGCTCTCCGAATGTTTCGGGTATGTTTCTTGTTTAAGTTGGTTTGGGGTACGTCCTCTGGTCATGGTGCTAACATGCATGCTTTTGTTCGTACAGGTCCTTTAGACTGGCCTGTTCTTGGAAAGAGAGGTGGCTGCATGGCTTTGACAATTGTAAGCAAGGATCGGGTTTCCAGGAAAGGGGAGGAGGCGATCATCGAGCTGACCAGTGTGCGGGCTCACTTGGAGGCATCTTTGTAGTCGCAAGACGAGGTCAAAAGCTTGAAGTAGCAACTGGAAGACATTGTTATAGAGCCCATCCTTAGGACGCGTGCCTATTTGATGACAGAGTACAAGGCCGAGAAGGCCGACAAGTGGGATACTGAAGCTGTCGTAGAAGAGTGTGAGAGCGTGTTCGGCCCCTAGAGGAAGAGGGGCAAACTGGGCCATAGGCGACCCTGGCGTTGGGGCATGAGGCGAAGGCGAGGAGAGGCCAGACGATGAGAACTCCACCACAGGGGAGGAAGTCATGTCCATTGCTGTTGATAACAAGTAGTTGATAAGCCTTAGAGCCTATTTTCATTTTAAGTTAATTTATTTTCCTGCCACTCTAGACTTGTTTATAATCGTTTGTATTTTGGGGGCGGGGCCACCTTATGGTTTTTCTGAACCAAGTGCTTCTACTTGGTTCGTTTCGTCATGTATTTTGGATTTCCTACGTTTGGTATCGTTTGGCCAAGTAGTTTGATTAGCATGAGATCACACAAATGAGAGGTCGTGACGACCATGTTTATAACCGTGCAAGGAGGTGATTGCACTAGTGTGCTAGCTGTCGGGTGTAAAATCTTTTTAAAAAAAGAAGTAAGATTAATTAATTAGACCTATTTTATATACAATATAAATCAAAAATAATATTATAAATAAATTTTATTTATTTCAAAAGATCTAATCAAGAGTTTTACTAAAATTAAAAAAAAAACTACAATAGTTATAAAAAATCTTTTCTTAAAATCTAAATAAAGTAACACAATATTAGAGTATATATATGAGACATACTGTAACAATATATAAGTATTTTACATATGCATTCAAAGGATAAAGCTAAACAATTGATATAATTTTAACCAAGCCTATGAAATTTTCCTTGGGGTCATAAGATGAAAGTATCACATGAAAATATTAATAAAAATCGGGTGAGATAGGTTTCACTAACCAATAATTTTACTCATCATACATACTAATATGTGCTTAGAGATATCAAGTGGGATATCACAAAGTTTAAGATATAGAAAATAACATATTATCTTAACAAAATCAAATGGATAACCCACCCAAGTTCCTCCTATCAACTTAACTGAATTGCCTTATCCCCATCGACTGAACCCCTGGGCTAATGATAACTACCATATGATTAGTCACTCAAAAAGCTAATCGGTTAAGTATTATAGACTAACTAAAATCCACAGAGCACATGATCGAACTATGGGTTAATTCTTTCTTGGTAAATATGTGGGGGTATCTCATCTCCTCGATAAATAGGTGGGGCAAGTCCATCGATAAATATGTGAGACAAAAGCCAACTATCGAACACCAATAGAGATTATACCATGTGGTGGAAATACAGCTCCCTAATCACCAATCCCCAATACTTAATTCTAAAGATAATCATATTAATCAAAATATCAATAGTTTAATAATCAACAATATCAATAAATATTATAATAGAATTTTTCGCAAGATAATAACTTTATTCAAATTTCAATATCAATATATAACAAATTTATAATATCAACTCAAACTTTCTAAATTAAACAATAAGTCCCACAAAACTATTTTCAATAAAAATTATCAAGCAAATTTTCTCAATATAATCATATCAATATCATTAGATTTATACATATATTAAATCACTCACAAATATCATATTAGTACAAAAAATGAGTAGAAAGTAGTTATCCCTTGCCAAAATAAAAAATAATTACCACATGTCTAGCGGCCCCGTGCACAACAATATCAATCACAATAATCTAGTACTTTAACAGAAGTTACTCTAGACTCCAGTGACAGTTTACAAAATTACAATACAAGAATTATCACTATATTATCTAATACTATCACTCTAGAGTTTAGAGCTTAACCCCGGAACATGAATCTTATTCTAAATTCCTTTATAATTTAAGCAGTTTAATATAATAATAGAACCCATGAATTCTTTTTAGAAATTCTGAAGTAGATATTCTATTTATAAACTATATTTATGTCTATATATATATATATTCACGTACAGACATATTGTAATATAGTGAGTTTATTTTCAGTTTATTTTATTAAAGCAGAAGAAGGATAAGGCTGAAAGGTAAGCTTAGATTTTATATATATACATGGGTATGGTTGGTTGAGAAGATGGGTATGGTTGATGAAAGCCTATATCTATTTGTACAGGAAGAGAGAGAAAAGAAAAGAATACTTCACATGAGTTGCCAGAAAAATCAATCAGTGAACAATGTAATTTTTCTTTAAGACTTCTTATAACAAGTATATTTGATGACACACTACCTTCCACTCCTGTTGTGTGTCAGATAGCTCACTGAAGATACTATCACGAATTTAATTCTCTGATCACAATCATTTTACAATTACATAACTATTCTTTAGTTGGAAAACAAAAACCAGTTAAATTTGAGGCCATGTGGTTAGCTCATGAAAACTTTAAACAATTTATTGATGAAGTTTGGATAGAGGATAAAGATTTTAATAAATCCTTGGATAAATTAGGTGATGATCTTATTTATTGGAACACAAATATTTTTAGATTTGTTAAGAACAAGAAAAAGAATTTGCTTGATTGGTTAAATGGTATTCAAAGATCGCCTATTTATACTTATTTTGAATTTTTAAAATCTCTTAAAAATGAATTGCAATCTGAATTAGATAAGATTCTAAAATTAGAGGAGATTAAGTGGTTTCAAAAGGCTAAAACTGAATGGATTACTAAAGGTGATAGGAATACAAGGTATTATCATCTAAAAACAAAAATCAAAAGAAGGAGAAATTGAGTTCGTTCTCTTAAGGATGTTAATAGGATCTGGATTGAGAATGAATTCCACTTGATATTGATGGCCATAGATTATTTTAAGAATATTTATAATGTTTCTAATAGTAATACTTGTAAACTGCAAACTTTGACTTGTTTTCCTTTTGAGGTAAAGATCGTCTTGGTAATATGAGTCAAGTGCCTAATGAAAGGATATTAAGGAAGCTCTCTTTTCTATAGGACCATATAAGGATCCTGGTATTGATGGGTTTTCTCTAATATTTTACCAAGCTAATTGGAGTGTAATAGGTAAATCATTTTACAAATTTGTGAAAAATGCATTTGAGAGTGAATCATTTGAGGCTAAGGCAAACTGGACCCTCATTTCTCTTATACTGAAGAGAGATAATCCTAAAGTGCTTGTCCACTTTAGACCTATTGCGCTCTGCATGGTACATTATAAATGTATTACTAAAGTGATTGTTAGTAGATTAAGGGAGGTGATAGATGAGATTATTTCTCCTTTTCAATTAAGCTTCATAAAAGGTAGACACATATAGGATAATATTATAATTCGCCAAGAGATAAGGCATTCAATGAAGAAGGCTAGAGGTAAAACTGGTTTAATGGCTTAAAAGATAGATTTAGAGAAAGCATATGATTGTATTAGAAGGGAGTTTCTTCAACAGGTTCTTGTTGATATTGGGTTAGATTCTAAGCTTATCAATCTTATTATGAGTTATTTTACGTCTGTTGCTTATAATTTGTTATGGAATGGAGCTCAAACTGAATTTTTCTATCCTAAAAAAGGGCTCCTTCAACGAGATCCTATTTTACCTCTACTGTTTATTCTTTAAATGGACAGATTATCCCATATAATTATTGATACAGTGAATGCAGGGAATTGGAAACCAATTTACATTACTAGTGGGGTCCGTACATATCTCATCTTATGTTTACAGATGACCTACTTTTGTTTGGAGTGGCAATGATGAATTGCTTAAACAAATTCTGTCTAGCTTATGGGGAGAAGATTAATAAGAGAAAATCTTCAATCTTCTTCTCACCCAAGATTCATGACAATATTAAAAGAAGAATTAGTGGGATTACAGGAATGTCTACTTTAGTGGATATAGGAAAATACCTGGGGTTTTCAATCATCAAATGGAGGAAACCTAGGGACACTTTTCAATACATCATTGATCGGGTTAAATCTAAGCTATCTTCATGGAAAGAGAGCACTCTTTCAGTGGCTGGAAGGATCACCTTAGCCAAATCTATTCTGAGTTTCATACCAGTTTATCCTATGCAAGTTGCTGAAGTTCTAGTCTCTATTTGTCAGAAAATTGAGAGATTGCAAAGGAATTTTATATGGGGAAATAGTCAAAGCTCACATGATTTTTATCTTGTTCGGTGGGAGCAGATTGTTAAACCTAATTATATGGTGGGCTAGGATTCAAGAAGTTAGACTCATTCAACCGTGCGTGTGGTGCTAAAATTACTTGGAAACTAGTGAATGGAGACAAAGATTTATGTGTTGATGTTCTCTTACACAAATATATATTGAGAAATGAGAACAATTTAGTGGATGCAAGAAAGGGGAATTCTTTACTATGGGAGTTCATATCACAACAACATGATATAGTGGACTTAGGTACAAGATGGCAGATCAGGAATGGGCAATTGGTTAATTTTTTTACTAATAAGAGATTGTTTCCCAATTCAACATTAAAGGAGATGTGTCTTAGGCCACTTACAAGTGAAGAAGAAAATAGTAAAGTGGCAGACTGGGTTGAGTATGGGATTTGGAAGTATAAAAGACTTGCTGGGCTTATTCCAAGTAATGTATTCCAACGGTTAACAAGTATGATACCATCTATGGAGGAGGCAGGGAATGATGTAATGCTTTGGAATGCTACCATGGACGACATTTTTACTATTAAAAGTGCCTATTATCTTATTGAGAATCAAGCTAAGAATAATTTTAGTTCTATCTACAAAGACATCTAGAAGTGGAGGGGTGCTGAGCGTATTAGAGGTTTTATGTGGTTAGCATTTAATAACTGACTTCTGACTAATAACTGGAGAAGCAGATTGTCTTCGACTAGTGTTTTATGCCAATACTACAATGTAGATATTGAAGATATCTTACATATTCTTCAAGATTGTTCTTATGCGATCAAAATTTGGTGAAGGTTAGTACACCCCAAATTTTATTCTTCCTTCTTTAGGTCTTCTTTAAGAGATTGGTTTGCTTTAAATCTTAGAAGGAAGATAGGAATGGATAGCAACTGCAATTGGAGTCTGTTATGGGGAGTTTCAATTTGGAGGCTTTGGAAGTGGCAAAATCAGTTTACTTTTGACCAGGAATATGTTAAACCATTGAACCCTAAATTAGTTATCTTGCAAACTTAGTAAGGATTTATGCAAATGCAACAGGACAAGTACCTAATGATGTAGTGGTATCAAATTCAATTATTTGGCAACCTCTGCCTCTAGAGTGGGTCAAGCTAAATGTGGATGGAGCTTGTATTGCATCACATAGTAAAGTAGGATGTGGCGGGGTTATTCGAGATTATTCAGGGAATTAGATTATTGGATTTACAAATCAATTGGGCACATGCAATGTGTTTGAAGCAGAACAGTGGGCCATCTATAAAGGGCTAAACATAGCTTGGGACCAAAGATTTAGGAAGATTATTCTGGAATTTGATACCAAAAGTGTGGTTAATATGTTACCAAATATGACTGGAGAAAGATACAGTTTATTGGTCTAACAGATTTAGAACCTTCTGAAGTTATCATGGGAGTTGGAAATTCAAAATATTTCTAGAGTTCAGAACAAACTTATGGATGCTCTTGCTAAGGAAGGTTTGACGACCGCATTGTTATTTTATTCCTGTCCTCCACATTTGAGGACTCTTGTTTCTACTGAGTGTTTAGGAGTTTATCACTTTATAGTTTAGTTAGATGGGTTAATTTGGGCGTTTAACCCTTTTCTTTACAAAACAAAAATATATTTGATGACACACAAATAGGGAAGGCGGGAGGTCACAATCTTCCTCAGTGAGTCTATAATATATATATATATATATATATATATATATATATATATATAATATGCAACAAAAGGGGCAATGGGTCAACTTGACAATAGAAAGAGTAATGCTACAGAATAATGAATGGATAGACGGAGAGGAGAGAGAAGAAAAGCAAAGGAAAGAAGGAAGAAAATAATTCAAGAATGCCTTACGTTACCTATTCAGGCTCTTGCCTTTTTACGGAAGAGAGATTATGAGAGTCTGCCTCAGAGTACGAATAAGAGCTAAAAATGATTTAAGGTTAATTAAAACTATTAGGAATTTTTTACAAAGGTTTAAACTCAATTTTTATATCTTATATAATCTTGTCTTACACTATTATTATCCTTATCTGAATCCTATTAGATATAGTAATTTAAAATTTAAACTTTATTTTTAAATTTTAAATCTATATTTAAATATGAACTTGAATCCTAATAAATTACTAATTAATAATCAAATCATAAAACTTTAAGAAAGATAATAGTAAGATAATCTAGATAACATATTTTATTAAAAATAATAAAAATACTAAATTATAATAATTTAATTTAGATAATATTTTTAAGTTATTAATAAATAATATTTTTAATTTGAAATGTTATATCGGGCATGCCTTTGCGTATGCCCATGGGGGTTTCTAGCCTTAGGGACACAGAGTTAAAGCGCTTGTTAGTTAATTGACCGGCTGTTAGCTCGTTAGGGGCCGCATAATGCATTTGAAAAGTATGACCGATTGTAGAGGGGTGCGTTTTGTAAAGAGATGCATTTAAGAAAAATTGCATTAACTCATAAAATTGCTTGAATGTGTAATATATTAACATAATATGTACAATAGGTAAAAATGTGATGAATGAATAACGAATACAATGAATGATACTCAGGGGTGTAGCATAAGCATCGCGCTATGTGTTACGCCGAGGGTGTGACCGTCGGGCTCATCGTGTAACATGTCGTTAGGGGTGTGACTATCGTGTTGGTCACATGACGTATCGCTGGGTATATGACTACTGTGCTCGTTGCATAACGTGTCGCTATTGATGTGACCACGTGGTACCCCAATTCTGTGGTGAGGGCTAGGTTAGGACAGAATTTTGGCTGCTCGTCATGGCTCCTGATAGATCTACACATGTAGAAAAGGAGGTTGAGTATTCAGCATAGGGCATTTGGTTATTGGATTGCCTTGGTTGGTTGTATTGTATAGCATAGCGTATCGGTCGACTAGTGTGTCGTCAACCAGAGGAAGTTGTCGTCATTTTCTTGCCCGTGTGGTTAGTAGCCACTTGATGAATCACTGAAGTAAAGTAAAGAGACGGGAGCGTTATTAGAAATGGTACCTTTTTATGTGGATGGCATTCAAGCTGCAGGGGACAGGCTTGCCATTGTAGTCGTGAGGTTTGTATGCTCCATACTCTATAACTTCAGTGATCTGGTAGGCCCTTTATAGTTCGGTCCTAGTTTGTTGTCTACCAGATCCTTGGTATTTTAGAAGACCTTGTGGAGGACCCATTCCCCATTCTGAATTGTCTGGCGCGTGTGTGTTTGTTGTAGTATCGGGTGGCCTTCTGTTGGTATGTCGTTAGCCTTATCAGGGTAACTGTTCCATGATTGCTTTGTAGTTCATGCCCAGCGTCGTCCAATGATACCATAGTGATGGTTCCCCCGGCTTAACGGGTATATGGCCTCAGATCCATAGACTAAGAGAGAATGGGGTTTTCCCTATTGTGGATCGTGAGGTGGTGCAGTAGGCCCACAAGACCACCGGTAGCTCTTCAGCCATTGCCCTTTTGCTTTGGCGAGACTTTTTTTAGCGATGCGAGAATAATCTTTTTGCTTTCTTTTGCTTGTCTATTGGATTGAGGATTTCTCGGCTTCTCGAAGGCCAGTTGGATGTGCTACTTATGGCAGAAGGCTCTAAAATTTTGACTAACGAAACTAGGAGCCATTGTCACATACAATTTCTTTCGGGAGTCCAAACCTACAGATGGTATTCTTCCATACGAAGTCTATGACCTTTGATTCTTGGATCCAGGTGTATATGCCTACTCCTATCCACTTGGTAAAGTAGACATTCATTACCAGCATGTAGGCTACCTTGCCTAGGGTCGTGGAGAGCTTTCCCATGATAATATTCCTCCATTTCATGAATGGCCAGGCGGGTAGTTATGACTTGTAGTGGCTCGGGTAGCTGATGTGTCAGGTTCGGGAATCTTTGGCATCTATCGCATTGCTTTGCCCGGTTTATTACATCCTTCCTTATGGTCGACCAGTAGTACCTTACCTTAGTGTTTTCTTAACGAGTCCTCGACCTCCTAAGTGGTCACCACATTCCTCTTCGTGAATCTCACGGAGGACATACGTCGTCTCTTGTGGTCTGACGCATCACAGGAGTGGCCCTGTATATGACTCCTTGTACAGTTCATCTCGTAATATGAAGAATCTTGCCACCCCTTACCTTTACTCGTTGTACCTCGTCACATTGGTCGTGGAGGACATCATCCTGTATGTAAGGGAGGATAGGGTCCGCCAATCCCAAGTCAAATTATTTGACAAGGACGTGTTGGTGTTTGCATGTGTTGTCGGGTATCACAAATACATCATGGGGGCAGATTTGTTATGGGAGACTTGGATTGATGAGCCTAGGCTAGCTAGTGTGTCTGCTTCTCTATTGTTGTCTCGTGCTATTTGGGTCATTCTGAATTTGGGGAACGTCTTGGTCAGGAAGGTGGTGAGTTTCTAGTATTATTGCATGCGGACATTGCATACCTCATTCGTGCCATCTATCTATTGGGTCACCAACTGGGAGTCACTTCGGACCTTTAGGTCCTTGATTCCTAATTCCTTAGCTAACTGTAGCTGGCTATTAAGGCCTCGTATTCTGCCTCGTTATTGGTTGCACTAAAGCCGTAGCATATGGACTGTCGCACGACGTCGCCTTTAGATGACTTTAGCGCTTTCCCTAATCTGGTACCCTTCACGTTGGATGTGTCGTCAATGTGTAACGTCTATTACGTCGTGTCCCCTTCGTCACTCATGCTTAGCACCTCTTTGTAGGTGTCAGGCTGTACGTCGGGGCTGAAATCTGCTACGGAGTTGGTGAGTAATTAGGATTTGAGGGTAGTAGATGGTTTGTACGTGATGTCATATTCGCTTACTTCTACAACCCATTTGACCATTCTCCTCGACAGCTCGGGCTTGTGTAATAGGTAGGAGGTAACCACGACAACCAGATGGAATTAGAAGTAAGGGCGTAGTTTTGTTTTAGATAGATACTAGCGACAGGGCTAGCCTCTCAAGGTGTGAGTACCTTGTTTCGACATCTAGGAGGGCTTTGCTGGTATAGTATACAAGGTGTTCTTTGCTGATGTCGTTACAAACTAGGACTACGCTCACTGCCATGCTCGACACAACCATGTAAAGGTAGAGTGGTTGTCGTCGTGGGGCTTTGATAGTAACAGGGGGTTGGTCATGTATTCCTTCAGTTGTTGGAGGTCATCTTCGCACTTGGGGGTCCATTCAAAGGTCTTATTCTTTCGCAGTTTGTTGAAGAATATATGGCACTTCTCTAAGGATTTGGATATGAACCTGCTTAAGGCAGCTAGCGTCCTGTCAGCTTTTGGATGTCCTTAACACACCTTGGGAGGGGATGTTAAGTATGTCCTTGATCTAGTGATAAACTCTTATTCTTATAGAGATTTTAGTGTATTAAAATAGATTTTTATCATCAATTTTGGAAATGAAGTATATTATTTTGGGCAATTAATAAATAATATTAAATTAGAACAATTAGAAATTAATTGACATAATTCTTAGATATTATTGGTGGGAATAAGTAATATGTTTTAATTCTTTTACAGGGAAATGCTACTTACTAACCACCAGATGGATTAAATGGTTGGAATAAAATGGAAGCAATTAGAATGTAATATAGTAGTTGGTTTTTATAGTTGGCTAAGGAGGAAGGAATTTATTATAGTTATACAGTTAGTTGAATAGGAGAGCAGCACGTGGGGCAGGAGCTAATTATATTTTCCAAGTTGGCATTCACCATACACACCTACAGAATAAATGCTCATTCACTGACAGACCTGGATATATACCCAACCACTCTCTACATACAGAATCATCCATTCAAATGCGCACACAGGGACTTGATGGAGAAACAGAGGCTGGACACTGTGGCTTAGACCTTCTCTGCATCTCTGAATCATCATCATTTCTCTCCAATTTTCATTCCATTCTTTCTCCATCAATTTCTTCAGCACAATTCCTGCTTCTTCCTCCATTCTAGCTTATGCACTTCATCTTCTCCACTTTATCACTCAATCTCTGTGTCTTCCATGGATTCCTCTGCTCACATCTTCATAGCAGGAATTGATTCAATGATGCTTGGCTAATTCAGTTGTGTTCACTTGAAGATCAGTAGAGCCAGCGTCTTTAATCTGCACAAGGGAGTCCAAATTCTCATTGCTGAAACATAATAATAATAATTGAGATATGCTAGTTGTATATTAATTTGTATTTCAAAATTCTGGTATGATTAATGATGGAACTTAAGCTTTGAGTTACATAAGATCAATTTATAATGAATTTCTATTAGACCGAGTTGGACTTTCTCTTCCTAATTCTGAATTTGAATTGAACTATCAATTTGGCCGAGCTGGTCACTATTTATATTTGATTCAATTGATTCCATGACATAGCATAATTGTGCGTGTTGATAGGAAGATTAATTCATCATTTAATTTTCTTATTCGGATGATTTTTACCTTATATTTGAACTACACAGTTGTGAGATTGATTGCAAGAAGCTAGCAAGTTGTTGGCTTATCATTTACATTCGATTTTACTCTATATTATTAGTAGACTAGGAAGGCTAAGGGCTATCTCCAAAGGAACATACTTATCATCACTTGATAACCCTATCATCAACATTAAAATCATAAATAATAGTTTTAGGAATTTAAATTTTGAAGCTCTCAATCAATTCTTTCATTAATTCATTTGCATAATTTGTTAATTTGTGGCTTAAAGAATTACTAGGAACTGAATTCATTTGGCTCCTTGTGAATAGACCTAGGTTAACTTCTCTTTACTATAGGTTAGCTTAGTTTCTTTTAATAATTAGAACAACGGTTATTAAAATGGCACAGTTATCGGGGAGCCTTACTTAAGGTTTCCTACTAAAGAAAACATAAAAAAATATATAGAAATTTCAATTTTCTACAGATTTAGTGTTCTATGTTTAGAATTCGCGACCTGTGACATGTATTGTCACAACTAAACTAAATTGATATTTGCTGGTAAGTCTCTGTAATTTTTGGTCACGACCGAAGTGCTTTCTAGTTGCAACCAAAATTTTCTAATTTTAAGAAATTGCTCTCTGTGATTTTTAGTCGCAACCAAAATGACAATTGGCCGCGACAAAAAATCTTGAGTTAAAAAATTTTGCTATATGTGACTACCACTCGCGACTTGAAGTTATTTTTATAGCGATTATTGTTCTCTGTGTTTTTTAGTCGTGACCTAAAGTCAGTGTGGTCACGACCTTAATGCCTTATACTGTCAATGCTTGCTTATTCTCAATTTCTAGAGATTTTGCATTGTAATTGTTGATGTATGATTGTTGAATGTAACTTGCATGACCAAAAGCTCAAAGGAACATTTAATTGAAATTGATTGGCAGTAAATCATACTTTAAGGAATATTAGAAAATTACAAACAAGTGCTAGCTTAGTTGAAATTGATTGTGCATTAGTTGATAATCATTTTGTGATAGGAAATATGGATGAGAATGAAGTAAATATGAATGGTAGGGGAGGAAATCTCATGGAACAACAAACTTAAAATAATCTTAATATGCATGCTAATAATGGTGTTGAAACAATAAGCATAAGAAAACTTAATAATTCTGCTGTGGATTATAACCTTATGGATTTTACAATGAGACTGCTACTTTTGAACTTAAAAGCTCATCACTGAATCATATTCCAAAATTTTATGGTCTTATAAGAGATGATCCACACCAACATTTATAGGATTTATATCAAACATGTTCAGCTCTCAGATCACCCAATGCTTCTTTAGAAGAGGTTATAAGAACTTCACTTCATTTCTCTATTGAAGGCCGAGCAAAAGAATGGCTGAGAATACTTCCTCAATATTATGTTATGCTCACTTAGGATTAACTGAAGAAGGTTTTCTTGGAAAAATATTTTCCAGCCTCAAGAACTACAAAAATGAAGAAAGATAATTATAATGTCACTGAGAATAGAGGAAAATCAACGTATGAATACTTGACTATATTCATAGGGATGTTGACAAAGTGCCCACATCACCAAATTCCTCAATAGTAGCTGATTCAATATTTCTATGAAGGTATAAAGCCTCATACTAAAGATATTATCGATGTTGCAGCTAATGGATCTATCCTAGACATACCACCTTAAAGAGGATGGGATCTGTTGGAGAAATTAGCGAGGAATAATCAGCAGTTTGACACTAGGGAAAATTGTGATGTTAGTGAGGTAAGCCTTAGTTATTCTGACTCAATTTTGCAGAAATTTGCTTCACAGATTGATAATTTAGAATCAAGAATCAACTACATGAATCCTTCTTCCTCTCAACCTATAGCTGGTTGTAATCAATTGGCAGCCCATTCATGTAATTTGTGTGGTTCAACTGCACATATTCCTATTATTTGTCCATCTAGGTGTGAGAAGGTCTCAAGCCTTTATCAAAATAAGCCTCAATTTCAAAAGAGAGATCCTTACTCAAATACATACAATGAAGGGTGGAGAGATCATCCTAATTTTATGTGAAAAATAGGAGACAACAAGGAGAATGCCTATAGGCAAGGTGCTAGATAGAATATGAGATTTATGCAACAATCAAATGATTCAAGGGCTTTAGTACTTAACCAAGAAGCAATCATTTTAGGCAATGGGGAGTTAGCTCAAATCTTGAAAGGAATAACTAATCTGAATTCTAAAGTGGATAGAATTGACAACCAGATTACTACATCAGACACTAGAATGGTAGTAATGGAAAAGAGGATGAAACAATGGGAAATTAAAGATTCTAATATATCTAGTTATGTAACTTATTTGTCTGACAACTTAAGCCAATTCAGAGCTCAAAATGATGGCATTCTTCCTTCTAAAACTATCATTAACCCAAAAGCTTTGCATGCTATAAGTCTGAGAAGTGAAAAGCAAGTTATAGATGCTAAAAATAAAGAGGAAGGTGATGTGGAAACTGAATCTAGCAGTCTAATGAGGAATAACATCAAGAAGTCTAAAAGCATGGAAACTCAACCCCTTAGGAAGAAAAATGTTACATTTGACCTTACAAAAAGCATGCACAAGATTTTGAAGGTTGTGGACTGTCAAATAGCAAGGAAATGGAGATATCAAAGGCTATGGATTCAGAAGTAGACAATTTTAGAGTTGATACAACTAAAGCAATATAATCAGTTGTCAATTTAGAGCTCAAGCAGCAAAAAACAACCTCTAGTTCATTTGAGAAATAAGTGAATATGAAGGATTTACCCTTTCCAAGGGCATTTATGAGTAGTAAGAAGACATCCTTGGAAAAACATAACAAAGAAGTTATTGAGTTTTTTAGCAAGATTGAAGTGAATGTGCCTATGCTAGAGTGGGTTTAAAGAGTACCAGAATATGCAAAGTATTTGAAGGACATTTACACACACAAGAGAAGATATAAACCTAATGAATTGGTGTAAGTAGGACTTAAGGTTTCTATACTCTTCAAAGCTCAACTTCTAGTAAAATGTCAAGATCTAAGTGCATTTTCTATTCCTTGTACAATTGGTAAGATAACTATTCTAGAGCATTATTAGACTTAGGTGCTGCGATTAATATGATGTCTAGTTCAGTTTATCATGCTTTAGGAGTGAACTTGATTAAACCTACTAGTGTGTTAGTTCAATTGGTTGATAAGAGTATTAGAAATCCTAAAGGAATCTTAGAAGACATTTTAGTTCAAGTTAAGGACCTTATTTTTCCTGCTGACTTTTATATCTTAGATATATCAAATGAGTCTCTTAATGATAGTACTCTTATTCTAGAAAGGCCATTCTTGAGGACAGCTAACACTATAATTTGCATGAAAGATGGAATTATTAAAATAGAATTTAGTGAGAATATAATTCAATTTAACATGTATGAAATGATAAGATACCCACATGAGGATTATTCTCTCCTAGGACTTAATATGATTGATATTTTACTTGAAAATGAATATGTAGTTATTCTTGAGCATGATAATGATGATGAAGTTGAAGAACTTTCCATTTCTTACTCCTCCACTATTTTCTCTTATTTTTCTTCATCCATTGGTAATGTATTATATATTAATTCTAAAATTGATGGCTGGCTTTCCATTATGGGTGATTTTTCTTCATCTTCATTTAATATTCCTTCCATTGGAACTAACCACATAATTTCAAGTAATGAACAATATCTAGAGAGTGTTGTAGCCGATTTAACAGATTTGAAGGGTAAAGACATTGCAGCAGATTTAGAGAGACAAGAAGTTAGAATTTTTGGGCTAGGAACTTCTTAATTTAATAGTTATAATATCATATATTCTAATCCTGTTCATAAGAATTTCAACTTAGAATTTTTAGATATTTCAGGGTTGCTGAAATTAAAGGATATTACTCAACACCAACAGAATTTTAATGCTGGAACTTCAAAGCTTAAACCATCACAAGTTGCTGAATTGTGTAATTTGGGGAGTATTGATTTTAATTATGAAATTACTTCTAAATTGGGAATTTATAAGGATTATTAATCACCTAACATTGATTTCTATTGCTGTTCCAGAGGTGTTTTGGGAGAACTTTGGCCTAATCAACTTATAGAACCTAAATTGAACTGCAAGGGAGAAGTTGCTGCTGTGTGTGGTGTTGGTTTGGTGTAGAAGTTAGAAAATAATGCAACTAAAGTGGAGCCTAAAAAGGTAATTCTATCAGTAATTCAACTACTAGAAAGTGAGCTTAAACAACTTCTAGGGAATCTCAAATATGCATTTCTTGCTGAAAATAACAAACTGCCAGTGATAATTTCTAATTCTTTTACTACAATGGAGGAAGATAAGTTGATTTCTGTTTTGAAAATGTTTAAAGCTGCTATTGGTTGGTCTCTTGCTAATTTTCTAGGGATAGATGTTTATATTTGTACTTATAGAATTCTCTTAAATGATGGTGCTAAACCTATTAGGCAGCAACATAGAAGGATCAACCCTTTGATTTCAGTGTGGTTAAGAAAGAAATAACAAAGCTTTTAAGTGCTGATATCATTTACCCTATTTCTGATAGTGAGTGGGTTAGTCATATATATGTTATTCCTAAAAAGAATGGTATTACAGTGGTGAGGAATGAAAATGATAAGTTAATACTAATTAGAATACAAAACTCTTAGAGAGTCTGAATTAATTATAGAAAGTTAAATGAGTCAACTAGGAAAGACTATTTCCCTCTACCTTTCATAGACCAAATGTTAGAGAGACTTACATACAAGTCACATTATTGTTTCTTTGATAGATTTAGTGGATACTTTCATATTCCCATAGCACTACAAGACCAAGAAAAAACTACTTTTACTTGCCCTTTTGGGACATATGCATATAGGAGGATGCATTTTGGTCTTTGTAATGCACCGGAACCTTCTAAAGATATATGCTTTCAATTTTAAGTGACTTGCTTGGGAATGGTATTGAGGTTTTCATGGATGATTGCACCATTTATGGTGATTTTTTTTATGAATGTCTAGAAAACCTTAAGAAAGCTTTAGCTAAATGTGTTAAGAAAAGGTTTATTTTGAATTTTGAAAAATGTCATTTTATGGTGGATAAAGGTATAGTGTTATGACATTTAATTTCTAAGAAAGGGATAGAAGTTGACAAGGCAAAAATTAAGGTCATATTATCTTTACCTTATCCTACAAACTTAAAAGAGCTTAGATCATTCTTGGGACATGTTGGATTTTACAGGAGGTTCATTAAAGATTTTAGTAAGATAAGTTGTCCATTGTCTAAATTGTTGCCAAAATATGTTGAATTTGTTTTTAATGATGAATGTAAGATTGATTTTGACTCTATTAAATCTATACTGATATCACCACATATCTTGATTGCACCCAACTGGGATATTAATTTTCAATTGTGTTGTGATGCTTCTAATAGGGCTGTAGGTGCAGTTTTGGAGCAAAAATTTGGTAAGGTCTCTCATTATTTCTTATGCATAAAAAATATTAGATAAAGGTCAATTTAATTACACTATAGCTGAGAAAGAGCTTTATATAATTGTTTCTACACTAGACAAGTTTAGATCTTATCTTTTAAACTCTAGAGTGGTGATATTTACTGATCATAGTGTTGTTAAGCTTCTGTACAGCAATCCCCAAAGCAAACTAAGACTTTTAATGAATGTTTCTAACTCAGGAGTTTGATGTTTGAGATAAAGGATAAAATATGAGCTAAAAATATAGTAGATGACCATTTGAGATGACATATTCTGCTCTTGTTTGTGATAGTTTTAGGGATTGTTCAGTGAATTCAGTTGCTCTTTTGGATCCTTGGTATTGTCACATTATGAATGATCTTGTAATAGGTCTGATTGCCCCATTTTTGTCTCATTTTCAGGGTAACCAGATCAAATTTGAAGCCAAATACTACATTTGGCACCCTCCTATTTTATGGAAGATGTATAGTGATCATTTGATAAGAAGATGTGTACCAAGTGATGAAGGTAAGAGAATTCTTAATAGTTGTCATTCAATAAGTTGTGAAGGCTATTTTAGTGCAACCAAGACATCAAGAAAGATACTTGAAGCTGGATTATATTGGCCCACATTATTCAAGGATACATATGAATTCTACAAGAAATGTGACCGGTGCTAAAGATTTGGAAGCTTAAACAGGAAGTATGAAATGCCACAACAACCTATGCTATTTTGTGAGGTGTTTGAGGTGTGGAGGATTGATTTCATGGGACCATTCTCATCTTCTTTTGGCTATCTTTACATACTTCTAGCATTAGATTATCTTTCAAGATAGGTTGAAGCTATAGCCATAAAGAAGAATGATGTTGTCACTGTTACAAGATTCATGAAATCCAATATTTTCTCTCAGTTTGGGGTACCTAGAGCTATTGTAAGTGATAATGGCACTCATTTATGCAACAAGTTGTTTGGTGGACTACTCACAAAGTATAGGGGTGAAACATAAGATTGCTAAACCTTACCACCCTCAAACAAATGGCTAAGCAAAAAATTCCAACCGACAAATTAAAAAGGTACTTGAGAAAGTAGTCAAACCATCAAGAAATGATTGGAGTACTAGACTTGATAAAGCTGTATGGGACAAAAGGACTTCCTCTAGAACTCCTTTAGGCATGCCCCCTTATAGGATGTGTTTAGGAAGTCATGTCACTTACCTGTGGAGATTAAACATCGTTCTTATTGGGTTATTAAGGCATGTAATATGAATGAAGAGGTTGTTGGACCAGATAGATAATTTCAATTATAAGAGTTGGAAGAAATAAGATTGGAAGCATATGAGAATCCAAGAATTTACAAGGAGAAGACTAAAATTATTCATGACAAGCAGATTTTAAGGAAGAACTTCCAAGTTGGTGATAAAGTACTTCAATTCAAAGGACGATATACTTTTGGTCCATGGAAATTGAAGAATAAATAGGATGGTCCTTATATAGTAGTCAAGGCACATAGTTTCTGGATAAGGAAAATGGCAACACCTTTAAGGTGAATGGCCATTTACTGAAGTTGTATAAAGAGAACTTCCAACTACCCTAAATTCAGGTTGTCTCCTTCCTTATTTTTTACTTACATAGTGTGCTCTAGTAAGTTTTTCTTATATTATTGAAGATGATATATTTTACATAAGTGTGGGGGAGGAGACCATGTCAGTAGGGTAGATAAGTATTTTATTTTCATGAACTAAGATCAACTTTTGGTTCAGTGTTGTGTTGTCTTCTATTTGCATTATGCATATTATTCATTATTTCACATTGAAGACAATGTAGAAAATAAGTGTGGAGAAGGTTACACTTTAGTGTGTGAAATGTGTGAATGTTAATCAAATAATTGTTGCCTCTCTGTGTATTGTAGTCCCAACCTACTGTGTTTCTTGTCTGACTAATATGGCTAGTATGTCAAGTTTTCTCTCTATGATAATTAGTTACGACTATTATCTATCTTTGTCACGAACAGTAATTCCTATCTCTTGAAATTTACCTATCTGTGATTTTTAGTCATGACCGGAGTGCTATTTGGTCGTAACCAGATATCTCTGTGACTTTTAGTCATGACCAGATTGCCACTTGGTCTCAACCAAAAGTCCTAATCTAAACTTTGCTTCTTGTAATTAGCAGTCATGACTTGGAAACCTTTTTGTCTCAACTAAAGTATTTTCTGCTAAAAATTTGTATGCCATGGAATTCAATTGAACTTTGAATACATATCTATAAATTTTGACAAAAAACTGTTTAGTGTGAGTTGCTTGTTTCATTGATTGGCTGCTAGAAATTGTACATCATGAATGATTAGTCTCATATTTAGTTCAATATTCATGCAATTGAGTCATGTTGAGTGAATTAGGTTGAGTAAGACAGATAGAAGGATTTTTTAGCCTCCAACATATACTCCTTAATATTGAGAGATACCATTTAGTTTGATAACTTCGTAGAACTTGTCTCAATCCTTGATTCAAAACTACATCAACTTCTTGAAATTGTGAATATGATAAGGGCATTTCTTTTAAAACCCTTTTTGACCAAACAATAGCCCATATAAATATTAAAACATTTGCTTAAACCCTTTGAGACCTTCACTTTCTTTTAAAATTCTAACCTTGATTAAAGAATGTTGTACAGGATAAATATTGCTACATTAGTTCCTTAGCAGTGAGATAATGTTAGTGTTGTAATAATTTTTTGAATATTTGAACCTCAATGTTATTGTTAACTGGCTCAAAAGTGAAAAACGAAAGAGAAAAAAAAAGAAAATGAAAACAAAAAAGAGTAGAAAGAAAGAAAAATTAAAAGAAAATGAAAAAAAGTGGAAAAAGAAAAGGAAAAAAAAGAAAGAGATTAAATGACAAGATAGAAGAGCTAATTCAATTCAATTATGAAGAGGTTAAATAATGAATTGTTGTTGATTGGTTATTTTCATGCAGCCATATAAGTGGTATTACGGTCAAAATAGAAATAGCTTGAAGGAAGAACATGTGCAACATTTCATTAATCATTGACACTCATTTCAATTTCATTATTTAGCCTTTCTAACAATACAACGCTAATAAAGACCATTTGATTCATAATCTTTGTGGCAATTAGTGGTGGAGATGTATGATTGTTACAAGCCTATAGAGAGCCTAAGCTTGTGAGGAAATCTCAACCTCATTGCTTACTATGATTTAATTGCATTAGTTATATCTTTTGATTGATATGAGATTAGTATGGATTGTTGCTAATTAAAAGGAAAAGATTGATGATTGCAAGCACTTATGCTAAATTTATTTTGCTAATCCTGCTGAACATATGTGTTTAAATTTCAATTTTGATCCATAATTTTGCCCAGAGTGTAAAAACTTAGTGTGGAGGAATTGATAAACTCTTATTCTTATAGAGGTTTTAGTGTATTAAAAGAGAGTTTTATCATCAATTTTAGAAATGAAGTATTATTTTGGGCAATTAATAAATAATATTAAATTGGAACAATTAGAAATTAATTGACATAATTCTTGGATATTATTTATGGGAATAAGTAATATTTTTTAATTCTTTTACAGGGAAATGCTGCTTATTAACCACCAGATGGATTAAATAGTTGGAACAAAATGGAAGCAGTTAGAATGTAATAGAGTAGTTAGTTTTGACACCTGGTTAAGGAGGAAGGAATTCATTATAAATGTCAGGAGGGATGTTGCCTTCTACTGGACGATTCATACTCTGTCGAGCGTGATTATACCGTATTCACCTCATCTTCCTCCTATTTGATTTAAGCCCAAGCGCAGGCTAGCATGTTATCCATGCTCTAACACGAGTACTTGGTCAATTCCTTGTACAAGTCAAAGTTAGGTAACAAGCCTTATTGGAAGGTAGCTATAACAGTGTGAGGATCGTAGTTGAGTATATTGATATTCTCCATATTGAAATATTCGATGTAATCTAGTAGGGGATCATGACAGCCCTAGATCACATTGTATAGGTCATTTGACTCCTTCTCTAGTTTACGACTACTAGAAATTTGTTAAATTAAAGCTACATTTAGTTTTACGAATGACCCTATCGACTTCTTCGACATGTTGGTGTACCACTTCAGCGTAAGGCCCGTTAGGCTAGATCCAAAGCCTTTACACATACAAGCTTCCCGTATGTCATTTGGTATGGAGGCCATGAAAATCTTTTATTTGTATTGTGCCATGTGCTCATCAGGGTTCATCGATCCATTGTAGAAGGTCACATTGGGGAACATGAACTTCTTAAGCATCTCGACGAGGGCTATCATATCCGTGAATAGTGAGTCGGTGAAGCTATTAGAAGCATTCTTCTTGACAAGTATGGGAACTTCAGGAAGGCAATGTATAATGGTTTCTAGTTCCTGGAACATCCTTTTTCACTCATAGACAACGGCCATAGCTCCCTATATGATTGTGTCCTTGTCTGTGTCTTTATTAGTGTCATATAATGGCTCATCCGTGTCCTTATTCACCTTCGTTATTTTTAGGTTCTCTTGTCGCATAGCCTCATTTTCCTCTTTGAGGCATTTCATGTATTTTACTTGTTCCTCTGCCAGTTTTGATTAGTCCGTTAACTGCTGCATTTGTTGCTACACTAGGGAAGTCAATATTCAAAGTTGTTTATGCAGGTTCTCCTTACCATCAACCATTTAGAGCGATGGGCAGATCTATAAAACAACAACAAGGGTAGAATCATTAGTATCCTTGTTAGGTCCCCACAAATGGTGCCAAACTATTGATGCAATTTTTAGTCATGTAGGTTGTTAGAACAATAGTTTCACCTAAGAGGGAATGAATTATGTGATATAACTTAAGTAAAAACACAAAGAAGTGCACATAGTCCATTTATACTGGTTCAACCCAACCACTTGACCTACATCCAGTCCTCATAACTCCTCTGAGTGTGTTGCTATTCTCCAAGATTTATGAGCTCTTTGTGCCTAAATACATCAATAAGAGAATACCTCTCTCACTCCCATTACTTCATGTAAGGTTATAATTCCACTCAAAAGTCCCACTTTGAGTTTCTCATATAATAAATGAGATTTCTAGCTTTCTCGCTCTAATAGAGTAATTATGATAAGCACTGGAGATCAATCTCACTGAGTTTCTCTCTCAAAGAAAAAATGCTCTCTTCAGAGAATGAAAAATAGAGTAAAACAAAGTATACTGAATGCTGTAATGAATGCTTTAGTAAATGATGTTTGTTGGTGTTCTTTAAGCTTCTTAACTCCAACATTTATTCTAGCTTCTTTTATAGTTGTATCGTTCAAAAATTCGTTAGACTCATTGATGTAACCTTGAAGAAATAAGGTCGTTGGTTGCTAATAGTTGAAGCATTTAATGCATTCTGATATATTTTACTTTTTGATGAATCTCTTTGTTTGATCTTGTTTCTACTTGCAATTGATTTGAAAATATGTTGCATAAAAGATATAAAAAGTTTTTATGCATATATCAATTAATTCCTTTTGTAAAACAAATTTTGATAGAGTTAACTTCTTATTTATCGAATTATTTATCGATAAATACTCTTATGGATAAGTTTATCAAAAAATAAACTATATAAAAATCATATTTAAAATGTCATTTTTAAAATTATTTGTTATTATCAAAACATGGAGTCTAACATGGGTCACTAACAATAAGTATCTCAGTTGATTGAAATAGTGGAACAAGAAAGAAATAGAGAGAAATTAGAGGGAGGAGAATAGATGCTACTATTATTGATAGTAGTATATTTTCTTTACAATAAATCTTATTTTCATCTAAGACTAGCTACTTTCCTTTTATTGACATCCCTTGGGTCACCTAGGGTGTTGCTACTATCCCCCCAAAATTCTCGGCGTGGATCTGAAGGTCGCTGGGGGTTAACGTCCTCCTCCAAAATTTTTGGGATTTCTCCTGTCATTTGCTTCGTCCACTAACGCATTGTTTGGTATAGGGTATTTGTGTGGGAGGGGAGGGGAGGGGAGGGGGTTTGCTCCCCTCCCTTTGTTTGGGTTCTCAGAATATGTTAGGAGGGAAGGGAAATTTTTCTAAAATTTTCCCTTCCCTCGCAGCCTGTATGCTCCCTCCAAAATTGGGGGAATTTGGAGGGAGAGGCAATATTTTTACATAGTTAGACTAATATGCCCATATAGTTTTTTCAATTTCCCAACTTTACCCTTTGATGTTATAAGGCAGACAACCGTAGCAGTCCATCCAGTCGCAACTTGCAAACTAGTATACTCTTCCATCTCATCTCCTGTGGGCTGCTTCATTCTGGGTTCGATTCTCTCCCTTCCCTTTGAGCATCTTCAAAGCTGATCTGCTAGTAAGGTGTGACTTTTTTGCACCATTATTTTGATTTGTTTCTAGCATTACGATTGTAAATCTGGTGGGCATTTTCACCAGCTTCTGAAATTACGGTGAACTTACTGTTTTTTCTTTTGCTCCCATTTATTTTGTTATCTACTCTGATAAATAGCATTAGTTGGAATTTATTCTAGTAAAAAACTAATCTTCAACTTTTTCACAGTGTTCTTTGTCTGGTGGAGGAATGGTGTTCTTTGTTGGGTGAAGGAAATGAAAACTAACTTTATCTCTCCTCTTCTATTTCTACCCTTTCTTTCCCCTTCATTCTTAATAGTACAAAAAGAATTGAGCAAACTATAAGAAGAATGAGCAATGACATAGAAAATTGGTAGAGCACTATGAAACAAATGAAAACAAATATGAAAAATTGGAAATGTACGTTGCCAAATCTGCAGAACATGTTATTGTCCATAAACACCTTTTCATTCTAACATATGTGATTACTTGCCTAGTGTTTACAGTTTTGCGCTATAGTAAATTAAAGGATGTAGAGTCTTATATACTATGTATTAATGTATGTAAGTATGTTAGATTTGGGTACTATACAGTTTTGAAGAAGGAATATTTGAATTTCCCCGATGGAGGGGTAAACCCCACTATCGGGTATCCATCTATCAGGACACAGTGGGTCCAAAAACGCTTCGATCAAATGTTATTTTTCCTATAATATTTTTAATTTCATATATTAAATGTTATTTATAATTATATTTTATTAACATATTTTATATAGTCTATAACAAACAACTTAAACAACATAAGGGTAAATATGTCCATATAAAAATATTTTTCCTCCCCTCCCCTCCTAAACCAAACAAGGTAATATTAAAATCTCTCCCCTTCTCTCCCTTTCCATTAATCCAAACAAGGTAATAATAAAATCCATCTCCTTCCATTTCTTCCCTTTCCCTCTATTAAAATCCTTCCCTTTCCCTCCCTTCTACTGAGCCAAATATATCCTAAGAGGCAGGGTCATGTCGTCTGGGTTTGAGAGGGCAATTCAGGGATGGGCTGGCACAAATTGGGCTTGAACGTGGAATGGGCCGTCTTGTCAGAGGATTCAATAGAGATGAGTTGAGAAGAAAAGAAGAGAACTCAAACCTATGCTTGGAGGTTATCCATAAAAACTTAAAAATATAGGGTGATTTATTATTATATTTTAAATATTAAGGAGGCTATTTACACATGATTAAAAGTTTAGAGGGGGTTTTGTTTAATTTAACTAGTAATTAATCAATGCCCAAGCCACAAAGACATACGTCAAAATAAGGAAGAAGTCAAAGTTCTTAGCGTCAAGGAATCACCTAATTTAGACAGAGATAGCAAAGAACTAATTTTTTGACTAAATGGACAAAACAACAAAATATCTTTTTTGCAAATGTTTGAAATTTGCTGCCATTTAAATTTATTATTCAACATCGTCAAGGATCCTAATTCCTTAGGTGTTTCGGTCAAACAAATTACTTTAGTTTTTTAGGAGTGATTTGGCAAATTCTAAGGTAATTACGTGAGAGAAGCTTTCTCTCGACCTGTATAAACAATGCTTTTGAGAAATGAAACCAAACAAGCATTAGAAAGTTTTCAATTCCTTTTTGAAAAATATTGTCGAAAACTTCTTATTATAAAATTTATTATTTTAAAAGTACATACAAATTCAAATATTTGACCATAGCAACTAATCTATAGTGGTTATTTCTTTTCTTTTAGATATGTCCATCTTCAACAAGGGTTGGCTTTGTTGCATTCCAAGACAAAACATGTTGAACTGGATCATCATTTTTTTGGTAAAAAAATTGCTACAGGCTCTGAACAAGTTGCTAATATTTTCATGAAGCCCTTAGGAAGAACGCTATTTCATTACACTTCCGTGGCAAATTGAATATCACAGCTAAACACTCTACTGTTGCATGGTTACTTGAATAAGACTCAGATAATGACTAGCACACGTTCTTGGCTATCACCATTTCAAACCTTCTTGATGTGATAAAAAAATACATTTAGTATTTATATTTTGATTTAAATGATAATTTCTTAATCTAAATTATACTTAACTTTGTCACGAAGTGTGAACCCGCTTTTTTATATAGATATATAGAATATGGATATATAATGAATTGGAGTTCAAATTACAAATCTCAATTGTTTTTTATAATAAATTGGTTTTTTTCTTTTGACCTGCAGGCAAATAATAAAAAACTATAGTAGACATTGCGTTTTAAAAAATATTAATGATTATTTATAATGTTTCCTCCGTTAGAAAATGTAGGAACTAATTAAATTGTTTATTTTAATTTTAAATATAATAAATTAATCTATTATTTTATAAATTTATAATTTTTTAACCATCTTATTGATTGTACATATAAAAAGAATTTTTTATCTATATAAATAGTTTTCAATACAAATAATTAGATGAAATATTTTAAAAATACTAAAGCCACATTTTTTAAACGAATAGGAGTAACTAATTTAAACTATTTTTTAAATATATATAAATTCATTTTGGCAGCAAATTTCAACATTTACGAAAGATATTTTGGGCATTTAGTCAAAAAATTATTTGCTATACCTGTTTAAATTAAGTGATTTTTTTATTAATGAAATGATTAGATGATATATTTTAAAAAAAAATAAAAACACATTTTTTTTAAATTTCTATTATAAATTTGTAAGAGTTTATTTTTATCACTAAATAATCATTAAAAGTATATTATTAAATAATTAAAATACAAAAAAATAATTTAATTTAAATATATTTTACATCTAAATAATTGAAATTAAATTTATAAATATTCGTAATTTATTGTACCCAATAGAAATTTTTTTATAAAGTATATATAAAAAATTATTAAATATAATCAAATTTAAAAAATTAGTATAAGTTTAAGAACAACACATAATTTTTATAAATTGAAAATTACGTAAATAAACTTGTAAGTTTAATCAAATTTATTATTAGTATGAGTTTAAAAGTCAGTTACTAAGTATTATGTAAGTTTAAAATATAAAAATAGTAACCTTGGAGAATCAAACTGGCTGAGGTTGACAATAATGATATTTATAAATTAGTTAATTTAAAATCAAATGAGTACAGTATGGGAATCTGAAGCATTATGATCAAACTAAGTTTGCATAATGGAATGAGCCATGACACCCTGGACTCTGGAGGCTGGAGCAAATGATCAGAATTATTTTCATTAATTTTTCTTTTTGGTTTTATCTGATTAAAGTATATTCCCACTTGCATATCCCCATCGAATCCCCCCTACAGATTCCTAACTAACCTATGATTCCGCCTCCTTGGGCTCATATTGTCTTGTTGACTTTCACGCAGTGCCACCCCACGATTCAAAGCTTCCTTCCCTCCTTGCGGTTTTTTTCTTGACTCTGGGTCCGCACTCTCTCCATTTTCATTCAAAGTTTTCTACTTCCCCCAATTCCTGTATCTTTCCTTATACACACACTCAGTATCTGTAAGCTTCTGAAACCTTGGGAAAGTTAGAGTTTTTCTAGCTGTGATTGGGATGTGGGATCCGTTTTAGTTCATTCTGTGATCGGCCTGTGTTTTCAGTTTGATTTGATTGATTGGTTTCTTTCGCTTCAAATTCTGGGTTCCGGCTTAGATGGTTCTTTTGCTAGAAGTTTTCTGTGCTTGAGTTGCTTTCTGAAGACATTGCTTCTCTAATTTACTCTATCCCACTTTATGCGTGCGGGGTTGATGTTAATTTGTCAAAAACTCAGTTATAAATCATGATTTTGTTTCTGTTCCAGCATATTCATTTCATATTTGGATTGGATTTTTTTTTTTTCTGTTTCAGTTTTGCAAGTTGGTTGAATTTCCATCCCAATATATGCTTACGAATTTGCTGTTGGGGGTCCTATTGAGCAAAAAATTATTCTAGTGAAACTTGTTATTATTATCTTGCTATTTTGCTGAAGTGAGGCTTATTCATGTTGCGTACAGGATTTCTCTGCTTGATAACTTCAACAACATCTGAGAGGAAATTCTGAGGTGGGTTGAAATTTGAAACAATGTATTTAGTTGAGAGCAAAGGAGGTGCTATAGTGTGTATGCTCTTGGCCCTTCTCTTCTTGGGTACATGGCCTGCTGTTATGACTCTTCTAGAAAGAAGAGGTCGTCTTCCTCAGCATACCTACCTGGATTACTCTATAACCAATCTCTTGGCTGCTGTTATCATTGCTTTCACATTCGGTCAAATCGGCCAGAGCTCACATGAAGAACCGAATTTCTTAGGTCAACTTGCTCAGGTGTGTGTCCATTTAATGTTGTATGACAATATGTTCATCGGCAAAGTAACTTTATAATACTCCTCCGGTCCTTAATGTAGGATATAGATAACTAATTTACAAAGATTAAAGAAATTGATTAAGTTAATTATTTATAAATACTGTATGTTTGTATTCGAACCCTTGGTGGAAACCCTTTAATATAGGTAGTCAATAGAGATAGTTTGGGGAAAAGTTAAAAATTTAAGAGATAAAGTAGATTGGGATTTTATATTTAAGACCAAAATAACTAGCTTCTATATTTAGGATCGGGGGATTACTAAATAGAACCATAATTGTTGACATATTGATGCTATTAAGATGAGTTTCTCATAAATGTGAGCTGAGTTTAATCTGAGTAATTCTTAAAACTATTGGGTTAGAAAGCAACTTTCTCATCCTTGAACTTTATGTGAAGTTGATCATCATTGATTACAACTGGTTTGTGAGTCTGCTAAGGGATTTGATGCAGAATAACTGGCCATCTGTTCTGTTTGCAATGGCGGGTGGTGTTGTACTGAGCCTTGGAAATCTGTCCACACAATATGCCTGGGCTTTTGTCGGTTTATCGGTTGTAGAAGTGATCACATCAAGCATAACAGTTGTTATAGGTATCTCACTTTTATATGCTCTTCAAAAGAAAAACAACGAGAAACAGAAAGAAGAAAATAAAATGAAATGCAAAACAGTACTTAAAGTTTTGTCCTTTTAATATTAGTAACAATGTGTAGTTTGCCATAACACTAAATTTTGCCGTGCTGTCTTTACTCTGATTGTAACAGGAACAACCTTAAATTACTTTTTGGATGACAAAATCAATAAGGCTGAGATTCTTTTCCCTGGAGTTGGTTGCTTTCTGATTGCTGTTTGTCTAGGCTCTGCTGTTCATTCATCTAACACTGCTGATAATAAAGCCAAGCTCAGTGGTTTGACAAGTGATCAAAAAGATAAAGCTATGTACGTGCTGCTTGTTTTCATCCTTATACCTTTACCTCTTGACAGAGAAAAAAAAGAGAGAAGATGATATAAAGGAAAAAAGGGAAAAGTTCTATACTTTGCTTTAGGTTTTTTCAAGGGGAAATTATATAAAGAAGTGCTTTAGCTGATCTTGAGAATACTGGTCGCAGACATGCAGCATTTATCTTATAATATAGATTCAGTGGTTAGTAGGCAATTGTCATTCAGTGTTGTTTGCCAAAGATATATTAATCATTAGAACACCACATTCCAGCTGTTTTCATTGCGCTAAAATGTGTCTTATGTTGTTTTTTTGTTCTTATCTGATGTTGGTAGTATTGTGCTGATGTTACCAAAATTTGTCCTTCTATCAGGAATGTTTCTTCGGCAGCAGCAACAGGATGTAAGGAGCGTTGACAAAGCATATTTCTTAATTTTATTGTTTCATTTATCTGACACAATGCTAAAATATTGTCTATTCTTGAAACATATAAAGACAAATTAAGTGACATAGAGAGTGGAAGTGGTTCTGCAAACAAAGTGAAAGCAGGAACTGCAATTTTCCTTATAGAGCTTGAGAAAAGGAGATCAATCAAGGCAGGTGACTACGTTTTGTTAAAAACAGTATTAGTTTGGCTTTTTCCTTTTATATAGTTACACCATAGAATTCACATTGTTTGTATATCAAGTCAAGCTGCTTGAACTCACATTCATTGTTTTTGGGAGAATTATTGTGCAGTCTCGCATAAACAATTTTATCACTAAAAAGTCCTACACTAAGTGATTAGCATATAGCGACAAGATCAAGTGTAGGAATAACAATAGGTTGTTGTATGCTACTCACTTGTTGTGAGACTTTTTAGTATGCAGTAACCAAATTTGGTGTAGGAAATAACAACAAGTTGTTACATATTGTTCACTTGTTGTGAGACTTTTTAGTATTCAGTAACAAAATCTGATGCAGGAAATAATAACAGGTTGTTGTATGTTACTCATTTGTTGTAGGACTTTTTAGTGATTAAATTGCCTATATGAGGCTGCAAAGTAATTTTCCCTTGTTTCTTCAATCATGGTTATATTAGGTAAGATGTTACTCATATCTGTAACCCTCCTCCAGGTTTTGGGGAAGAGCACTGTGGTTGGATTAGCTATAACATTCTTTGCTGGAGTTTGCTTCTCTTTGTTCTCACCAGCTTTCAACTTGGCAACAAATGACCAGTGGCACACTTTGAAGAAAGGGGTTTCCCATTTGAGTGTTTACACCGCCTTCTTCTATTTTTCGGTGTCTTGTTTTGTGATCGCCATCATTCTGAACATCACCTTCCTTTACTACCCTGTCTTGAACTTACCCAAGTCATCACTGAAGGCCTATCTGGGAGACTGGAATGGAAGAGGTTGGGCCTTCTTGGCTGGTTTCCTTTGTGGATTTGGTAATGGTCTCCAGTTTATGGGGGGTCAAGCTGCAGGATATGCAGCAGCAGATGCCGTACAGGTATTATATTTATGTTACAGACCCACTGGTTTGTTTTTTAAGAATAAAATGAAATAGAAAAGGGAATGAAATGGGAAAAAAGTGACTTTTTGGATTAAAATATCTTTTATATTTCTCAGTAGAAAAATAACAATAAATAAAGAAAATTAATGTGTAGGTCAATATGATTTCACTGAATTTTAATCTGATTCTTGTAATTTTTTTAATTGGTCATTATAATTTCACCTTATTGTTAATCAAATCCCTATAGTTTTTTATTAGGCCTTTATAGTTTTATCTGATTTTTAACGAGGTATTTGTAGTTTTTTTTTCTTATTTTTATTAGTTACTTAAAACTATAGGAATTTGATTAAAAATCAGATAAAAATATAAAGACATGATAAAAAAGAAGAAAAAAACTATTGGGACTTTACTAAAACTTAGGTGATATTATAGGGACATATAGATTAATTTTCCCTAAAAAATATATAGTTATTGTTAAATGGGGATAATAGGGATATGATAGAGATTGCATGCTTATGCAAAGAATCTCATTTCATTTCTATCAAGGAAACCAAATGTGAACCTGAATCTTACCCTTATTTCTATCTTTCTTTTCACTTTTGCCCCCCAAGTAACTAAAGACAGATCTATACTACATCGTCATGTTACCAGTGGTACATTAAACAGCAATTTAATTTCTTCAAGTAGATCATACTCTTCAAAAAATTTACATGCCAAGCCAATACATGATTGGATCCTAATAAAAAACTGCGTCTGACATATATCTTCAAGATTACGAGAATATAACTTATAAAAGTAGGCTTTTTGCTTGTCTACAACTCATGTATCCTCATGTTATGATGAATCTGTATGTTGTTATTACAGGCACTTCCACTAGTGAGCACCTTCTGGGGGGTTGTTTTGTTTGGAGAGTATCGTAAATCATCACGAAGAACGTATATACTGCTAGGTAGTATGTTGTTCATGTTTGTTGCTGCTGTTGCAGTACTCATGGCATCCTCAGGGCATCGTAAATGATTCATTATTCAGCCAAACTGAAGCCTTAGAAATCATCCAACATGTCAAATATATTATATTATTTTCATATCCACGAGATTTTGCAATGGGGAGAAGCATTCACAACGATCATTGGTGGTAATAACTGGAAGAAACATCCTATCTATTTATCTATATGTATACACGACTATTAGAATGTTTGTAGTAGTACTTGTAAGTTGTAAGATCGTGAATGATTTTATGTAATATCTATGTTTTATTTTATTCTCATTTTTTTCATTCTTTTTGTGCCCCTAAATAATGTTTTTGCTGTTACTTGATCAGTGGATTTCTTTCCAGACATGTGTGAAATGAGAATGATGAAGGAGAAACAGAGACATGGATGAATTGGTGATGATGATGAATAAAAGGATAGTGAAGTACCAAAAAACATGGAAACTTTGAGGCGTGATATTGGAGAGATATGAGAAACAGAGATGAAGAATGATGAATTGTGTAAAATGCCAAAAACGAGACCAAAATATAAAAAGAGACCGCTAGAAGGAGGGCTTGAACCTCCGACCTTGTGGTTAACAGCCACACGCTCTAACCAACTGAGCTATTCCAGCTTGTCGATTATAATTCAAATATAATTTTAAATATAAATACTCCTCTAGTTCTTACAATAAAAACTCATTATTTTTTTGGGAAATTAAGAAAATTAGATCAATTAATTAATTATAAATAAATTTAAACTTTTAAAATAAATTTATATTATATACTTCTTAATATATTTAAAATTTTCAACTATATGTTATATCAGTTATAATAAACTAATTTATTTAATTTTATTAATCTATATAAAAAAGTTAATTAATTTTTATATTAAGTACTCAACAAGTATTGTAGACATTGGCAAAACTGTACTATTTGTGGCATTAAAGTGCTCTAAAGTAAGGTTGTGTCATTAATTTGAGATAGTCTTTTTTAAATAAACAAAGTAGGAACTAATGCTCAAGAAGATGTGAACACAAGGATGGGCAATACGGGATAATTACACTGAGTTCCTATGTAAGAGAATTAATTAAAAAAAATCCCCTAAAATTTGCAAACAATTCAAAAGTCCCAAGGTCCTGGGTAATATATTCAAAATGTAAAAAGTCACAATTGCCCCTGAGATTAAAAAAGTGATGTTGGAATGAAAATATATCAGTTGGCATGCTTTGCTCATTCCGGGGAGAGAGAGAGAAGCATAAGAACGAAGATACCAATCCATGATATGGTCTCCATTCTTCGAGTTTAGATTCCTTTTCTCTTGACCGTGTGTAGAGGTTTTAAGGTTGGTAACATTCATCTTCTTTTCCACATAAAATCTGAAAAAGTTAACACCTTTACTGTCAATATTGATTGTATTTGAGTGTGGGTATTATGTGCCTTAATTATGATATATGAAAAGTGACATAGGTAAATACAAATATTGTGTTGATAGCATGATATTTTGATCATCTTAGTTGTGGTTTCACTAATTTTAGTTCGCGTTTTCAATTTTTGATCAATTTCTAGGTGATTGTACTCTGTTTAGGAGAGCATAGTGTGAATAAATGAATATTGGAAAAAACTTGCAGTAGAGTATGAATAACAAACTATGCTATGTTATGCAGGGGGGAATGAATTGTTAATAGACCTCCCGATAGTTATTAATGTCTATGGTTGAGTTGTCAATAACAGGTGTCTGATATAGGTTGTCATTGAAAATAAAGAATTCTTCTAGAAAGCATCTATTTTGTTACGTTTATTTTGAGGGACAATTTGCAAATGATGAACAAGTTCATACATATTTTAGTGATAATGTGACAACAATATTCATAAAGCAAAGCACAACACGTTATGAGTTTAAAATATTAATAGCATCACTTGTTAAAAAAAAAAATGAAGTTGTTACAAAATTAACAGTTAGATTTGATCCAAGCATATTTTTTGACCTTTTCAATGATGAGGGAGTAGACTATTTAATGATGTTCAATAGAGAAATTGCTCATGTGTATGTATGAGAGAATAGATATAATGACTATACACAATTGGCTATAGCAGACCAAGCTACGTAAGTTATGTTTCTTGAACAAATTTGTTTTACTATCATATATTGCAATATAAGTTGTTATTACAATACTACTAAGTTATCAATACTACTACTCTAACTTATCATTTTCTGTAGGATTGATGAATTGTTTGGAAGTAATAATTTATTGTCTATATCTCTTCCTGCCTTGTTAAATGAGATTAGAGTTGCTATCGTTGAATTTTGCTGTTCAAATAATTCCAGCAACTCCACTTGAAATGAATTCTACTAAATGGAATGATTTAATTATTGGAGAATGTCAAAATTTTCACAATGCAGTGGTTCTTCGAATTCAAGTACAACATTTCACACAAATTTTTATATAAATTTATCAAAAATAATCAACAAAAGATTATTGTCAAGTGCAAAGTTGATAGATATATATGTTAAATGGGTATATATTGTATGAGAGAATATCAAGATATTGAATTCTTAACTATAAGAACCTTCACAAGTCAACATATTCATAATGCGCATGACAACCTGGTTGTATCTCATCATGGAAGATCAAATTTAACTCATCACTCATAATTAATGCTCTAAGGAGTAATATTAACAAGAATGCAAATGAAATTAATAAGGACTTGTATAAAGAGTATGGAATGCAATTGAATTATAGTCAAGCTTACAAGAGTAGAGAAAGAGCCTTGAGAGAAATATACAGTAGTGCAGAGGATTATTATAAGGTTATTTCTTGAATTTTTGAAAGTCTTATGGAAACTTATCCAAGGACCGTTGTTTGATGGGAAGGCTTAGATGCTAAAAGATTTAAGAGGGTATTCATTGATTATGGATGCTCAATTAACAATTTTTTACAAAGGCGTGAACTAGAGCTGGGAAAACGGGCCCAGCCTGTTTTCCCTCAAAACGGGGCAGGCTCAGGCTGGCAAAATGCCAGCCCGCCCCCTCCCAGCCCGCCAGTGCTGGCGGGCTAGCCCGTTTTTAAGCGGGCCGGCCCGCCAGCCCATTTTTTTTATTTTTAATATTATTATTTATTTTACCTAAATATTACTTTGAATACTTTTATTATTGAATACTATTAAAAATAATTACCTATTTGTTAATATGTGTTTACATATTATAATTGATTAATATTATGTTAATATTTATTTAGATTTATAGTTATAAAATTTGATATTTTTTATAAAAATAAAAATTTTTAAGAGTATAACATTAACTATATTTTAATTATACTAATATAACATTAGAATTTTTTTATTAGTATTATAAAAGTTTAGAAATAATTTCTTAAAAATATTAAAAATTTTTAAAAAAAAAAGAGGGGCGGGCCGCGGGCTGGGGGCGGGCTTAGGCTGGCAAAATGTTAGCCCGTTTTGGGGTGGGCCGCACAGCCCGCCCCTAAAGTGGGCTGGTCCATTTTTGGTGGGCTATCCCGCTTTTCCACCTCTAGTGTGAACCAATACTCTATATAGATGGATATCATCTAAGTGGTCCATACAAGGGAATATTCGCGTATGATGTGGATAATAAATTATTTCTATTGACATATGCTATTTTAAGTGACGAGAGACACATGATGGCTAGGCTTGGTTTCTCAAAATGTCAGAGATCACAAGATCTATAGATATGACAATTGTATCATATTGAAACAATGTCATTATTAGTGTTATTCACACTATTTTTTCTCCTTATAGACATATTTATTACTACATGCATGTGAAATAAAACTATAGTGTGGCTTTCTTAAAAATCAACAGAGGTAAGGGACGAGCATCAGGGGTCAAGAAGGAGGACACAATTAACTTGCTTGATGGAATTGCCTATGTTAGATTTGAGAGAAATTATAATGTTATAATGGGGAAACTAAAATTGTTATATCTACAACTAGCTAAATGGGTTAACACTCAAGGGGAAGTAAAACTATAGGCTATGAGCAAGTTTTCATTCAAATAATGGGATAATATTACCACTAATCTTGCAAAGTCATTCATTGCATGGATTTTG
Source organism: Leucaena leucocephala (assembly GCA_037074615.1). NCBI lineage: Eukaryota > Viridiplantae > Streptophyta > Magnoliopsida > Fabales > Fabaceae > Leucaena > Leucaena leucocephala. The sequence goes on along the minus strand of CM073563.1, from coordinate 10,613,610 downwards.
AAAGAGAAAAGGCACAATATGTCAGTTTTCATATTTGATAATTATGATAAATTGGCCCATAAGTTGTTTACAAGTAAAATGGCAATGGTAGATTAGACTAATGGTGTTAGACTAAAATTGAGGCAAAATTGATAAAGTAAATATTGTGAGCAACAAATATGCATGTACAATATTGAGGGAATCAAAATATTTCTATTAAAATTTTTGGGCCTCATGGAGTAATTAAATTGACTATTGATCTTGATACACACACATGCACTTGTTTAGCTTGATAGATTAGTGATTACCTTGTGTGCATGCATCTGCTGCAATCAAGCTAATTCATGATAGTGTGTACATATTTGTAGATGATTGTTATGAATTATCTTTCTAAGAGAAAATATATGCTATTAACATGAGACCAATTGCCATATATGATTGTTTGCTACAAGGCCATTAGCTATTGTTGAACTTGTGATATATGATTGTCTACATCCTAAAGACCGAAGGTGTCAGAATTGTTGAACTTGTGACCTCCCAATGTGTCATGTCCCAATTTTTAGGCTTAGAAGCCCAGTATATAGCCTGAAAAAGGGATGCTACCAGACCCTGTTGAGCAGAGGTCTCAGTAAATAGAGAAAATTATGTTGATCAGTGTGATGCAACACAAAGTTCTGATAAGAGGTCATGAAAGATTTATATTAATTTCCAAAGAAAAGGAAAATTAATACAGTATGCTCTAGACCTCAGAATCAGATGAAATATGGCAGTAAATTCCTATAATTAATATAAGAATTTCTGAAACTGACAGAGCTCAAAAAGGAGTTCTGTAGAATTTACTACAGAATTTACAGTGGATCAAAAGACCTGATAAATAGGTTTCGGGGGAATTTCTCGGGAATTGAGCCCATGAAGATAGGGGATCATACAGAGGGTCCAGAATGGCACCTTATAGGCCTAATGATATTTTCAGATAAATATATGGGCCAGGGCTAATAAAGATCGAGAAAAATGAAGAATTACGAAAATGCCACTGAAGGTATGCCACTGTGTTGTGTCATTAAGTTAGAGTCAGACGAAGGGCGTTATGATCGTTAGATTAAGGTTAGACAGTCAAGAAAGGGTATTTGGATAGTTGACTAGGGTCAAGAGATACTCTGGTAAGGTATGGAAAGACAATAGTGCCCCTATAAGTACTAAAGAGGTAGTAAGGGCATTATGGTAATTTACTAAGGATTTTCCTTGGGAACCGAGCCACTAGAGTGCTTGGGCTTGGTTAGAAACCCAAGTTGATATTTAAAGGCCCAAAAACGTAGCCCAAGAGTAAAGTGGGCCCAAGAGGCATTAAAATAATGTTTTAGTGCTTTTTCAATAAAGTAAAGTGACCCAGTCCAAGATAGAACTGGGTAAAGTGATCTGGAATCATGAGAGGACATAAATGGGGCCCACAATGTGCCACATGGCATGATTATAGTAAAAGAGGAAAAGCAAAGGACACATGGCATGATTATAGAAAAAGGAGAAAAAGCAAGAGGACACGTGGCACGATCTCGGCCGTCCATTCAGGGAAAAGACTCTGGAACTCTCTGGAAAGGCTGACTCAGCTGGTGAGGTGTCCCAAGGGCCCCACATTTCGCCACATATACCCCTTAGGTGTCCCTTGAGGTGTCCTAGATGATGTCATGAGTGGTGAGTCAGCAAGGAGGGTGATGTCATCATGATGATGCAGGCAAAGCTTCTTGAGGAAGCAAGCAATCTGAGCCATTCATTGTGAATCAATCTGGGCCATTCATTCCACCTCCTCTCACCTATAAATAGGCCACTCCCCTCCCATTTCAAGGCACACCACGGATCTAGCAAGAAAAGGAAGAGAAAGAAGAGAGAAAGAGAGAAAGAGAGAAGGAAAGAAAGAAAGGAAAGGAAGGAAGGAGTTCTGGTGGAGCCAGGAGCAGTCTAAGGAGCTGAGGGACTGGGCAAAGCTTAGGAATGAGGTAATAAAGTTATCTAGTCCCTTCTCTAATAAAGTATAGGATTTCTCTTAGTGGTTAGAATAGAGAAATATCTCTATTAATAAAGGTAGCTAAAGGTAGAGAGAAAGCCAGGGGAATGTCAGATTAAGGATATTACCCTTGAGCTATGTATGAGTTAAATAGAGCTATGCTGATAGAATAATAATGAAGATATTATTATGCTATGTATAGGCTCTAACCTATGGAAAGAATGAACCTTAGGGCAAAGGCTAAGAGCTAGAAGGAAAAGCTACATGTCAGGTAGTAAACTAATCCTAAACTTGTATGCATTGAATGTTATGCTTGATGTGTTATGGCTTTGTTGAATTGTGTTGAATATGTGCCTATGTATGAAGCTTTGTTCCTATGATTACTTTGGCCAATTGTATTTCATATGTAACATGGAAGCATGCACATGACATAATGCTAACACTTTCACAAGCAAGCACAAGTATTCACATTAATGCATACATTGTTTAGTGCTGTTTGCTACTGAGATTTCCCCAGAAATCTCACCCTTCCATATCAATCCAATTACAGCAGGTCTTCTCAAGATGGAGGAGATAAAGATGCATGAAGAGATATTAATTACTTAGCATGATTGATATGTGATTCATGTATGTATAATTGCTAGAAATTATCACTATAAACAGTAACTCGTGATGGAGGCAGTGATATTTGAGCTGTAATTATAAATAGTAAATGATTTAATAAATGTATGGTATTTTACCAGTAAATAGTAGACATGCCAAGCTTCGATTTGATATATAGAACGTATTATTTGGATGTCTACACATAAAGGTATGATTTTTCAAAGTTGGGACCAGAATGCTGGAATCAGGGACAGGACGCTGGATGAACAGTGAATTACGGACGTTGACTGACGTTGACCTGGTCAAGGTGTGGTCAACGAGTTATTTTTCCATGAAAGAGTATTATGTTAGCTTCATGTAGCAATTTGAACCACTCCATTCTGATTTTTATAGAATTAGTTATGATTTTTCAAAGTCACGTCACTTCTCTAGAATTCGTGCAGTGAACAGTACTCGCTAGAGTAAAATTCCAGATTGAGTAATTTGATTTCAACAGCCTTGGAAGTGGTTCCAGATGCTACTGTTTGGTCCCTAAGATGTATGAAAAGTGAGGATGTTATACAATGGAACATCTTACATACCATTAGACTATAAAGCATTAGCTATTAACTATTAACTATCACACACACACACAAACACAAATATTTTTAAACTGGTTTCCTTGTGTACTAGAATCCACCTTAATGTATTTATGAGCCACTTTGACTTGGAAAGCAAGTTGGGAGAAAGCTCCAAGTTTGTTTTTCACATAGAGGGAGGAATGGGAGAATCCAAATATATCTTCGTGGCATTTCTTCTAGTTTGTTAAATGCATCATAATGTATCTTCACATGGAGATCAATCTTTGTCAAAAAATACTGTTCATAAAGCTGCATTTTCCCTTCTTGACCTTGCTGACATCAAAGCATCTCCAGCAGTTCTTGGATTTGAGGTAAGTTTCTGGAGTTCTAGAACCTGTTCATTTTGTGCTTATATTTGTACGTTGTCATTTCGAAGATATTTTAGTGCTGATGCAAATTAACTTCATCATAATTGTAGAGGCAAACTACAGAATGGGTAACTGTGGAATATAGTTCTCCTATTCCATCAAATGATGACTCGGTTGGTGTATTTTGTCCCGCAAATATTGGGTAAACTAGTATCTGTCTATAATTCTGAACTTCAGTCTGAATATTCCTTGAAATTATCTTAGCTTCTTTTCTTCGTTGAAGACTTGTGTTTCCACTAACAATAGCCATTTCTGTTCTATAACCTGTAGTGCTTCAACATGTCCAAAAGAAAATCGTAGGGTTTATCCACCAATACTGTGTTCTGCACCCATTAAGGTATACGTAACACGCATTACTATTAATCCTTTTGGGTTTGAGGAGTGGACAAAATATAAACCAATGGTTAGTTAGTTTAATATTTTAGTATTTAATATAAAATTTAATTGATAAATTAATTTTAATTTTAAATATAAAATTTATTTTTTTATATTTATATTATTTTTTAAATTATTTTTATTAATATTTCCTCAATTATAATTAAATAAGAGAATGAGAGATAGAGTTAAAGTTATTTATACACATCATAAAATTTCATTTATTTACAAAAATGCATGTTTATTAAAATGGCATGAAATGAAGCGAGATAAATTCTAGCAAGTCTATAAAATTTTATAAATGAAAATTAACGGGTTTTAAAACACTGAATGATAACCGTAGATATCTACAATAGATTGAATTTAATTGAAATGAAATAAATTACATAGACTTAATTTAAAATTGAAATAAATTGGATTAATTTCCACACCAAAAAAAAAATGAAATGCTCGTAGCCCGCTTTTTCCTTCGGCGCCATCTCACACCCTGACCGAAGATGGACTGGGTGGGTTGGTCATAGATATGGCGCGAAAGGCTGAAGTTGTTACTCAGGGAACTAAATCGGAAACGCCGATAATTCCGCGAGGCTTTTCGTCGTCAAATCTTCCCCATGGTCTTAATTTCCTAGTTGGAGTTGCTATGTTAGCCCAATTTTCTACAACCAATTTCGTTACGAAGCTGAAATGCAACCAACTACGGAAAATGTACAGACAGTTTCGAACATATCTTCAACAGAAATTTAGTTTCTCAATTGATTTTGATTTAATTCTTCAATCTCCGCGAATCTTCGTAGTCAATGGTGGGGTGTTTTATTCGGTACGTTTTGGGTTTCTCTCGGTTATGGGGTTATTATTGCTTTTTAAATTTGTAATGCTTGTTGAATTTCGACATTTCATGTTTGCTTTTCAATTGATTTGGGTAATGGTGTTGCGAATTTTAGATCGGAAGTGGTATAAGGAGACTGCTGATTGGCCTGTGCCTCTTCCGGCGAATGAAATTCTGCGGCTTGACGTACTTAGTAAGTTACTCTGACATCTACTATGGGTCCCTTTTGTTGTTAGGATTGTAGCTATTTCCTGCCTCTCATGAATCATCACTACAACTGGGAGAGAAAATAAGAGAAAGGTATTTGAAATTGAACAAAGTTGCCATAGAGAATAAATGAATTATTCAAGTATAAGCCCTGAAATTTTCTATAATTTTCTGCCTCTCATGATTCCACGTTCCTCCATTGAAATGTTCGCAATGGGACACTGGGATGTCGTAAAGGATTTGTGTGTGAAGCCCTGAAATTTGTTGATTTTTTTATATTTTTTTATTTTCAACGTTGCTTTCGATTTGATGAAGAATTAATTATTGTTTGCATAGTTTTTTGTTGAGACTGAACTTTTTTTCTTGCTTCTCTTTCATTTTCTTTTACTGTTTTTCAAATAAAATGGTCCTTTACCCATAACTTGGAAATTTCAGTTATCTATTTCATTTTTCCTCACACTAAAATGTGGCCTGCAAGATGAGGATAAGGTCAGCAAATTTTACTCAAGGAACGGTAATAATTTATGCATTTAAGCACTCATGCAGGATTTATTAAAGGGAAAGAAAGTGATCAGTAATGCTCACAGAGACATTTAATGAGAACACAAATGATAGGCATGTGAAAAGATCTTCAGAAACTCTTGATGGAAGAGGAACCCGTAATTCAGAAGAGCTGATTGATGTTAAGATTGGAGGTGAAAGAGAAAACCCAGGAATATCAAGAAGCGTTAACAATGATTACTCAAAAACAGATACCAACGGCACTAAAACCATATTGGTTCCTGATGAAATATCGAGTTCTTCCTTTTCATTAGAAATATCACCAAATGGTTTCTTCCAATCTAGAAAAGTTGACTTTGACGAATCTTCAGCATCAAAATCTGCATCAAAAGATGAACATATAGATGTATCTCATGGGAGCTCTAAAGGCAATGGAGGTGAAAGAGATAACCCAGAAATATCAGGAAGTCATAACAATGGTTACTTGATAATAGATATCAATGGCATTAAAAGCATATTGATTCCAGATGAAGCATCAAGTTCTTCCTCTTCATCAGAATCATCATCAAATGATTTCTTACAAGCCAGAAAAGTTACTTTTGCCAAATCGTCAGCATCTGAACATGCATCACAAGATGAAGATAGGGATGTCTCTCATGAGAGCTCTAAAAGCATTGGAGGTGAAAGAAAAAACTTAGAAATATCAAGAAGTGATACGAATGATTATTTAAAAGCAGATACCTATGAAACTAAAAGCATTTTGATTCGAGATGAGACATCGAGTTCTTCCTCTTCATCAGAATCACCATCAAATGATTTCTTGCAAACTAGAAAAGCTAATTTTTCTGGATCTCCAATTTACAATTTGAACCATGGTCATATGAGCATGTCCCCAACTGTTGTCCCCCCTGTCCAAGTGATGGATCGATCGTCAGAATATGGTTCCTACAGGATTCCATCTCCTGTTTTTGCAGTCAATACAAATCCTATGGATTGGACAAATGATTCAGCAGATTCTGATGAATCATTGTTTAGCATTCAACTAGGGAACCATAGTCTTGCCAGAGACCATTTGTTTACATCCCCTGAATTGCGCAAGTCTGTGGAATTGACTAAATCTGGCGAGTTTAGTATGTTTAGTACCCAACCATCAGTTCTAATAGAGGACAGAGACACTTGCAGAAAGAGCATTGAGAAAGAGGACCCACAAACAACTGAAATTTCGGATGAAGATTTCAAGTTAGAAGGAAGCCTTGATAAAAACAAAAACAAGGTAAAGAATTCACATTCAGCTATAAGTTACAACTCCCATGGCAATGGAATCAGAGCGCAGTCCTCTTCTTTACCAATGTGAGCCTATTTCATTTTTCAGTTTACTTGCATTCTTTAATTTCACTTCAACAAAATATGTTATTAACATGTAATGCACGTTCTTGTAGTGGTGGTTCTAATCGATAGAAACTTGTATACCTTTACTATCCTCCATCAGTATAAGAGTAGATAGACCCTAAATGTCAAATTTATTACTATGTTTCTATGCAGAACATCTATTCAAATACCACGGAATGTGCATGCATGATTGTATGTCTATAATCTAATAACAAGAACCTTTGTGCATTGCAGAGAAAAGAATCAGGAAGAACCATTATGCTCCTGTTTTATTTGTAATTGGGCATTCTGCTGCTTTAAGTTGCCAAGCTGTTCCTGTCAGAAATGTAGTTTGGCGCTCTGCTGTTGTTGGCACGCTTCTCCCGTGTATGTTTCTTTTGGTCTACCCTATGAGACATTTTTAAACATCAAATTCAAAGCACTTCATAGCATTTCTCTTTTCTTTCTGCTATATTTCATTTTGTTCAATGTATTTTGCTATTTTGTGCTCCTTTTGATCAATATAATGTCCTTGCTATCTGATTTGATCCTTGTTCATTCATTATAGGTTGTAATTGTCCTTCAATTCTCAAGAGTCCTTTTAGTTTCACGTCAAACTATATAAGCTCATTGATTTAATCTGTTTGAAATTGTTTTAGCTTACCGGAAGTGGAAGATCATACTTTTGTGAAGACAGATAGTCCTCAAGTGACTGCAGATTCAACTTCAAATTGTTGCAATTTGTGCCAGTTCTTCTCTTTGCTTTGTTGTACTTGTTGTTCACATACTGAGAGTCCTCGTCCGCTATCTTATGATAAAGCATTTGAAAAGACTTCTAGCTCAACTTCCAACTGTTGCAGTTGGTTCCAATGCTATTCTTGGTCTTGCTGTTCATGGGGAAAATCTCATTCACAGATGGATAGTCCTCGACAACAATCTTATGATAAAGCCTCCGAAGAGACTTCCAGCTCAACTTCCAATTGTTTCCAATGTTGCTCTTGGTCTTGATGTTCATTGGGAGAAAATTGTTGTTTACAGACGGATTGTCCTCGACAACAATCATTGTGGACTTTAAAGAATTCATACACCCTTTTAGTTTAGTCACCATCTTCAGGTGTTCAGGTTTGATCAGATTCCATTTCTAGATTGTGTATCAAAAGGGAATCCTCAGTGTCACCTGCGTTTTAGAAACTACCTTATCTTCCTTGCCCTTAAATAGTTAGCCTATGATATTAATTATAAAAGCTAGTTGATTTTTTTAAATAGATTTAGGAAGTCAAATAAATCAGTTAATTGTAAATAATATAAGGGTTAATTGACTAATTTAAATAGATTGAATAGTATATAATATGAATTTATCTTGAGAAGTTAAATTTGATCATAATTAACTAATTCATTTGATTTTTTAGATTTATCTAAAAAAGTCAACTGGCTTTTATAATTAACACTCAAATGAGTACTTTCTTGTTTAAGAAGCAATGGAGATGATGATGATGGCTTTTACTACCAGAAGGAATTGTGAATGATATTTCTTGTAGTAGTAAGTAGAACTAAATTTGTAAAATACTTTTTCTGAAGGTTTTTGGATTCCTTTCACTTCTCGTTGTAAATCTACATTTACTGTAGATTAACGAAAGTCACCTGATTTTATGGTACAACTCTCAACTCTCAGTTACTTCATTTGATATTTGTCATATGTATACTCTGCCGACGTATAACTACATAAGACTGGCCCTGTGTATATATTTATGCCTTAAAAAACTTGAGATGAAATGCATTTGGACATATCCTTTTGAAGTCAAACTAGTCAAAATTTGATGTTATGCAAATATGGAATATATCATTAATTTCGTAAGAGTTAATAGAAATATATATTTTAATTTTAAATATAATATCTCAATTTATTTTGTCTCTTAAATTTATAATCTTTTCTCTATATTCTCTTTATTGATTAAACATATTAAGAAGATTTTTTATCAAATCAGTAATTTTCAAAACAAATTATTAAAGGGATAGTTTTAAGGAAACAAGCAAATATTTTTTACTAATAACTAATTAACTAATTTATTTTAATTTTAATAAATTAATTATCTAACTCTTATATTTATCAGAAGTATTTTTGGAAGGATGAATCTGTTTTCTTTTTCATACAATCAAAACTATTTAAGGTTAATGCAATTTTGATCTTTTAAGTTTGTCCTTATTTTAGTTTTAATTCTTTAAGTTTCAAATATAGATTTTGGTCCTTCAAATTTTTTTTTTATCTAAAATGTTAATTCTTATCATTTAATAAAAACATGTATCATTTTACCTTTTAAAGGATAAAAACCTATAGTTTAAAATTTAAGAGATTAAAATTAAAATTCGTATAAATTTAAAAGATCAAATATTGTATTAACTCAACTATATAAGAAGAGTAAAAATGTGGTTAAATCCACGGAAGCAAAGCCCAATGAGGCAATAATTCATGAAAGAACCGAATCAATATGTTAACTTATACTAATAAAAGTTAGATCTAATAAAAAGAATTATATTCTCATAATATAGTAAATTAAAATTTAAATTTATATTAAAAGATATACTTATATTTAGTATCAAATAGTATATCGAATAAAATTGTTTCTAATAAAAAAATATTTATATTTAAAAAAAATGTATCAAGTTATAGTGCAAATTTAAAAATAACAATTATTATAATGAGTAATTCAAAACCTGTTATATAGTGAGAAGACTAAAGGAAAGGAAGCCTTTGATCTCTAACCGCACTAAAGTTTGAGGTGACATATCAATAAAAGGAAAAAATAAATTAGACAATTAATATGAAATAAGAATCTCATTCCTATTTAAATATTTTTTATAATTCCTCTCATTTTTAATATAAAATTTAATTAAAAATTTAATTTTTATTTTAAATATAAAATATATTTTTTATATTTATATATTTTTTAAATGATAGCTAATTTTATAAACTATATTAATATTCATCATTTATTAATTTTTTTAATTTAATTAAATTTATTAAATATAGAACTGGTAAATACTTTCTTAATAATAATAAAATAAGAGAGAGAGGAAATAAATTAAAAAAATAATTATAATATTTTAAAAAAATATATTATATTAATTAATTTTTTAATTTAATTAAATTAATTATATATTAAATATACGAGTATTAACTTTTAATCCGAACTTCAATCGTTTTTTTAAAAAAAAGAATACATTTTTGGTGATATATCCTTCGAGAATGGTGGCATAAAAGTTGCCTTTCGTTTTCCTATTTCGTCGTAATATTTAATATTTACTTCTGTCCTAATCCTAATCCTTAAAATTAATAGAGCATTTTATTTTTTTATTATAAATATAAAATTTTAATCTATTTTATTTTTAAAATTTTTAATTTTATTTAAACTCTCCCAATATAAAAAAAATTATCAAAAGAGTAATATCTAATGTAAATAATTAAAATAGATATTTTAAAAAAAATTAACTCATATTTTTTATAAATAAATAATTTAATTAATATTTTTAATCTTTATAAATTAATTATCTTGTTTTAATAGAAGTAAAGAGAATATAATAATACTTATAAAATATAGGGAGAATCATTATAAGCTTACAACTGATAAAGTTCTAAAAAAATAGTATAATTGTCAAAAAAAAAATCTAAAATAAGTAAATAGTTATAGATTTATTATGTTTTTTTACATCAAAAATTCTCATTACATACTCTTAACTTATTATTAAATTTTTAATTTTTTTTAGATATAAATTTAAATATTTAAGAATTATAATATTTTTTAAAATATTATGATTATAATTATAATAAAATAATATTTTTAAAAAATTAAATAAATTTAAAATAGTTATATTTTACATGTATTTGTCAGATAAACTTACATGTAGGTGACTTCAAAAGTGCTTTCGTGTTTGCAGAAGCTCCCCATTCCTATGTTAATATTCAACATCTAATATAAAATTTATTTAAAAAATCATATTCGTAAATTATGAATAACGCGGTTACTTTCTGTGACTTTCTATAATACAAAAACAAACGCCTAGCTGATTTGCCTGTGTTTAATGATCAAATTTACTTAAAAAATGATAGCAAATTTTGATAGTTTAAATATAATTTACATATTTTGAATTTATTTTTAATATTTTTATTAACTGTCTCTACATTATTATTTTTCAAGCAAAATTATTGTTTAAAAATACAAATATATGAATTTAAAATTTCTTATGAATTAAATTTAAATTTACTCTTACTGAAGCCCCAGAGGGGAGAAGTCAAACCCTTAATCTGGTGCATTCATTAACGTAGAAGAATTATTGTTTGGTGAATTCGTATGTGCCTTATATTAATCTTTTATTTTTTTTATTAAAATATAATTGAACTCCTTTGTTAATAAAATAATTTTCTAATACTATATATGTCATAAAAATTAATTAATAATCCTTACCATCATATCAATAAAACCATAGTTTTCATATTATATAAAAATTTGAATTTTTGTACATTAAAATTTTAAAATATCGAAGAAAATTGAATGTAATTTGTTTTTGGGGAGAAAATATCAAGTAACCAACAATTCAATTTCCTAAAAGTAAGTTGACAAGGGAGGGGGGGGGGGGGAATGGAAGATGACCATACTGAACAAAAGAAAACCCACCTCTCGGTCTCAATATTGCCGTGACAACGAGTGACGTATTAGTTCAGGATGAGCAAAAACATAATATGGTTTATTGTATTAGATGAGATCAATTATATAAATTTTATAAATTTAGATAATCAATAAAGATTGATCAAGTTAATAATAAATTGATTTAAAATTTATAAGTGATATGAGGATATTTGTTAATAAATTATCTATAAATATTTTTTAAATCTAAAGATATGCATTGACTTTAGTAAGCTCTTTATATCCAATTTATTTAAATTTTTATATATTAAAAAAATTATTTAGATAAATTATTAATAAAAAAAATCAATTTCAATAACTTTATCTAATGTTTATTTCAGTTTTTCTTTACTTCTTTTTAAATAGCTATATATTATTTAATCTATTATTTACCAGGTCCTCCAATGGCTTTATATAAATTACCTCAGACTATTTTATCCAATTTTCTCTTCAATATTTATCGCACCAACTCTTCTTTATATATATTTATTATAAATATTATTTGTGTTTGTATAAAATAATATTGCCAATACTATGAAATGAAGGTGTATGAAAGATGCGCTCCAACTTGCGACCTTTAAAGATTGAGATACTGTATGAATATATGCTATTGGCCTGTTTAGAAATTACTCTAAACATAATTTTTAAAAGTTTTAAGTTTAAATTTTAATTTTAAAAAATTTTAAAATAAATAGTTATATTTATTTAAATAAATTTATAGACTAAATCATGGTTTAAAACTAATATTTTAGATAAGCTAATTATAGCAGCTTATAGAACAGTAAAAGAGCTTATGAACTAACCAATTACTCTATTACCCCTACTTTTTCTTACACTCTCTCTCATCTCTCCTATTTTTTCTTATAATCTCTCTCCTATTTTTTATCTATTTCTTTCTTATACTCTCTCTCCTCTCTCCTTTTATCTCTTATCTCTCCTCATTTAATACTCATATTATTTTTCATAATTTACCTATAATAAAAGTACTTTTAGAAATAACTATCCAAACACTCATTTATTTAAAACTATTTTTTTTTTAATTTTTCTTCAAAAATTTTCTTTTATAAGCTGCTCATAAATCTTTTTTTTTATAAACACATTTTTTAAATCCTTTACAAACACATACTATATATTATATGAAAAATTCTCAGTGAAGATACCATGCATGCTTTATCTTTCTTTTTCTTAAAAAACAAAAATTATTCTTGATACCTAATATGCGAAGAAATATTATATTAGTCAAGTTGAGTGTAAAGCTAAAAGCCTATAAAAACCAGAGGTTTAGTCTCATCATTCACCGTATAAAATTAGATAACAAGGAGGGGTAGGTCCCACGATAGATTACAAAATCTAATGAATAAATTAAAATATACTAATTTTAATTATAAAAGTTAATTATTTTTTAAAAAATTAAAGAAACTACAAAAAGTTAGCTAGTTAAAAAATATATATACGATTAATAAAAATAGTTTAAATTTTTTTCCTAAATTTAAAAATTAAATAAATTAAAAATTTTATTTAAAATTAAAAAAACCTCTTCAACTAGCTTCTCAACTATAGATTTTATTATCAGATTTAAAATTGTGTAAAAACTTACAATCTAGTTAGTCTTCACTAGTTAGATTGTCTAAAATTCAGTAAGATTTGAACCCCAACATTTGCACAAAATCTGAATAAAGTGCCTCGTTTATAGTCAATAAAAAGGTACATAGATATGAGCCTAAAAATTTTATATGATATACTATAGTAAATTAGGTTATATATTTCATCAGAAATACATTACTCCTGCCATACTAAATAAAGATATACCTAATTTAATTTAATTAAAAAATTAATTAGTATAATATTTTATTAAATACTCTAATTATTGTTTTTAATTTTCTCTCTCACTCTCTTACTTGTTTATTGTTTGAGAGAGTATTAATAAAAATAATTCAAAAAATATAGATAAATATAAAAAATATGTGTTATATTTAAGATTAAGATTACATCTATAATTAAATCTTATATTTAAGATTAGAAGAGTATATTTTTTTTTAATTTTTTTTATCAAAACTGTTATTTTTTGTAGAGTTCAAATGTTATTCTTCAACCCATAGCTAAAACTTAATAGTCATGAAATATAAAGAACACTAAAGTATATTTTATCTTTCCTAACAAAAATTTTTCCCCATATACGTAATCCAATTTGAACCTAAAATCAAACTGTTATTTTTTATTTATTATTTTAAATTCTATTGAAGTTACAGGAACTAGAGCAAATACAAATTTTTTCCCATTCCATTCAATTTTACCTTCATTCTTTTTTGGTAAAATGGATGAACATAAAATTTTATCCCCATAAAAATTTCCACTAAAACATGACTTTCCAATGACTTCCATCTCAGAATCACCTAAAATATTTCTTGCGCTGCCCAATCATTTTCAGTGGTACTTCTACAGATTCTTCCCGGAACATGATACTCTAAATATCCTATTTTCCCTTTGTTCTAAGAATCCAATCTCCATCAAATCTAAAAATCCATAGTTTAGATTTAATATTTTACTTTTAGATATGAGAAATAGAGAGAGTGGGATACTGGGAAGATGCGGATCCGTATCCGTTCTTGAAGATCACATTCTGAAATTTTATCAAACATTCTTCTCTCACTCACTCAAACATTGAGGAAACATAGCAAACATAACAACAAGATTCACAGGCTACTGCCAAACTGATGAATAAGCCTAATATTTCCCATCCAGAAAACAGGCAAAACATTTACACATGATTTAGCAAGAATTGAGTTAAGAAAAGCTATGAAATTTATAATTCTTTTCACTTCAATATTATCATCCCTATAATCCTGTCCTACTTTTGCACTCATCATCATCACAAAAAGGGTGTGTGGACAGGGTTCACAACTATGTGCCTAAGTGGGTGAGAAACATCACCACCCCCAGCATGCTTCACAAATTCTGCTGGCGACAAGAAGTTCCCATGGCAAACACACATTATCCTCACTTCCTCACCTTTCCCATACCTGTATAAGATTCCCTTGATCCTCTTCCCGTTGGGACCATCCCCTTTCACGAAAACACAGGGCATGTCCTCCATCGAGTTTATCCCGATTTCCCTCCCTTGCTTCAGGGAAGAGTCGGGTTTCTTGGACGGACACTCTGACTCCGCCCTGGAAGTTCTCGTCACATTGTCATTCGTCCTCACCCCCAACGAGCCCGCCGAATCCTGTTTGCTTTGTTCCTGTAATGGATGAGGATTACTAGCCCGGCTTCTGGCTTCACCACAACTGCTTGATCCTGTGATGTAGGGGAAAATAATAGAATTAGACCAAAAACCATAATAGATTCCAGTATTGGAGGGATACATGTATCATCAGTAAAAGGTAGAAGAAGCAGGATCCACTAATGTTTTTATTGAACAGTTTTGCACAGAAATTAATGATATGTTTAGATGGAAAGAAAATTAGAGATGAAAAATTATACGAGGTAAAATTCTCATAAACAATAACTTTTTTTACCATTTTTGAAAAAAAAAATCCTTCTAATATTCTCTCCCCTACTATTTTCTTCCCTTTTTCCCTCCATCCAAACATAGGCTAAGTAACAAAGAAGTCTACTCAACTCAAGCAAAGAGTCTATATGATCATACAAGCCCAGAAAATAATTATTTCCCTTTGTTAACTTCCTTCATTTTGGTTCTATCATTTGTCATATTCTCCCAAGTACTAACCATATAAGTCATTGGTATACCCTGGCAAGCTTTAAAACAATTAGTGGATTATAAATAAACCTAAAGAAATTTCAAATTTCCAGAACTGTCAATTTTCCTGAGGTTTAAGAACAAAATCTAAAACTCAATATCCCAAGAAAAAAAGTAAATAAATGGAAGGATATCTTTCCAATTTCAGAATTCCAATTCTCATTCTCTCTTTCTGCTTCTTCAAACAAACTATTAATCTACCCTCATTGTTCTTAACCATTTCAACATATTTTTTCTGCTAGCACTTCCAAGCAAGTTGTACAATAGTGAACCTGACTTGCATATGCATATATGAAATCATGAGAAATACAATGTCATGCAATATAACCCAATTATAATACAAAAACTGCTCCAAGAAGCTTCCAGGTCTGATACATGTTCTCATGAAAACAACAATCTTCAAAATTGACATTATCTCAAACCTACGAATTGGTCAAATTTTACTCCCTAAAATGATGACATTAAGTAGCACATACCGATATTCTCAAAGCTAACTGCATGTTCCTCCACATCAAATATCCAAAAGTTCTTCACTAAATTCAGTTAGTTCAAGAAATGTTGACTTAGTCAACAATGCAAAGTGGATTGTAAGCTAAAATCCACTGACTTCCACTGCTGATACATGTAGATGAGGAAGGTTGGCTTACCAAATTGAAAGGTTAAAATATTGAGATTTGAGAAGACCTACAGGAACCACAGATCAAGCCACTGCTATGTATCTACAGTTTTGTTTTGCTGAATGAAGCCAGCCGGGACATATTTCTAATATCACTGACAAAGAAAATATCTTTCCTCCATATAGTTTAAAATTTGGGCCAAAGTAAGAATATCATTGGAAAAATGAAATGTAAGTTAAAAAAGTTTAATTTTGAATTAAAATATTAAGTTGTATGTGAATTTCTCAATATTTATAATATGTGGACAAGATATTTTATTAGAAGAGAAAAGTTATTAACTTTATCTTTGTATTCTAGGGTAGGGGGCTTGGATCTGAGACAATCGAATGCATGGGGAATGAGAAGGAAATGGAATAAAAAAGGCGATTTTTCACTGTGGAATGTCACACACACCCCTAAATAAAAATTAATAACAAAAAATGCTAGTTGTTATTGAATATTAATTATAAGAATATACACACCTCTATTTTCATGCCATGAAATAAGATTCCTTTTTCTTCATTTATACCATAGAGGGAAAAACACCACTTTAGGGTAATGGGACAAGTATGAGACAAAATATATAAAAGGATAGTGGGGAATCAGTGCTGAAAAACTTTCCCTGCTCTATCATATTGCCATCAGTGAATATTATATTGATTATTGTTAACACTATTTCCTGAGTAAACCCTGCTAGATTAAGCTATAAGCATTTTGTTCCCAAATCTCAAAATCCAGAAATTTGGATTTTGGGTGATGCATTTCGATGTGACCCCATAAAGCTTTAATTCAAAAGCTGGAGTAATTCAAGTCAAATAAATAAGCACCCTGAATCCAAGTGTTACAATGAAAAAGGCAAAAAAAAAAAAAAAACACCATGATCGACTCCTTGGTTCTATTGATGACATCAAGGAATTGTGTGCTAGAAAACTCTTGAGAATAAAAGTCACTATGAAATAAGAGAGAAGGGAATGAAAGACTCAGAATCATTCTTGTAGAGATAAGAACAGCCGCGAAGATAAATTATTCTATCAAATTTTCAAATGTATTGCTTCAGTATGCTATATCCATGGCTTAGGTTCAAGATAATGGAAATAATTTAAAATCATGAAAAACCAGAAAAAGAATATTTCTTTCCACAATGGTTATTACTTGAGTTTGCACTCAGTTACCATTATTTCCAAGTTTTACATCCATAAACAAAAGTGAAGAGATGCATCCTCTTTATCATAAAAGAATTAAAAAAAAAAGGTAGAATAAGAAAAAGAAAAACCACCATCTATGCTGACCTCACAAGTAACTTTGGTTAGCTGAAATTTGAAAAATGAAAAAGATCATAAATAATTGATCTCTCACTAAATATCTTATCCTCCTATGCCGATCAACCAAAGCTGAATTTCTAAGAATCATGCCATTTTTTGAAAACTAAACAGTAGCAGCTGAGAACAAATGGCATCAGAATCTAATCTTTTGATCTTCCCTATCATCAGCGTTTTTAGCATCCCATTCAATTATCAACCCTAGGAACTTTCAAATTCGCAACAGATTAGATACCCCAGTTCGCATTTATAAGAGAAAACAACATTTTAAGAAATAACATCAGAAATAGTCAAGAGACTGTATCCTCATCAATCATACAGTCAAAATCCAATCCACTGTTTACGCAGGTTTATACCATCCACACCAAAGCAAAACCATAACAATCAACTAATTAAACTAAGCGTAAAAGGAAAACAAGTGAATTATGAACATAAAGTACATAGTTAAAATAATTAACAGTGACCGAAAAAAGAGGAAAACTAGAAGGTAGTTGACAAGAAAAGATGTTATTTCTCCTTCAAAATCTTATTAACATGCAAGGAAGACTACTATACTCAAAACGCATCCATAACCAAAAAGCATATTTGTTAAGATGAGAAAGTTGGCCAAATAAAGAGGAAAACTAGTACTGGATTAGGCAATAGTATGCCTCTCTGGTAATCCGGTTAAATTCGTCTATAGAACATTCAAAGCATTAACTCAGTTTAGAACAAAGTTTGAGGATACCTAATAATCCTGATAACCCAATTAGTAAAATAGAGAAAAACTAATAGCAATATTAATTTACCTTGAGAAGTTTTGTTCTCCATTTCTGACATTCCTGACGAGTTTCCACCTTGAGACTCCGCAGAGCCTTGAGAAGAAGGCTGTGCATATCCTTGAAAACCAACCTTCCCTTTGGCCAATACATCTCCAAGAACCACTTGTACTTGCCTAGCATTATTACAAGCAGATGATGCGCCCCAGCTAGGTAACCCGAAAGGTCGTTGTGACCCTGTTGCACCGCCGACGACTTCCTCTGAACAGCCAGCGCCGCCATCTCTCTCCGTCTTGGAATTTCTCTGCTTCTCTGACCGCCGTCTCTTAGCCTCCAGTCTCCTCAATGTTTGCAACTCCTTCCTCTTCCTCCACTGCTCTTCGGTCTCCGTCGGAAGCGACGAAGTCCGCATGAGAATAGTCGGGTACGCCTGCACCGGTGCTGGCGACGGAGTCGTGGAGTCGACGTCCTCTCTGAATAAAGGCATTGTCCCGACGATAGACGATGATCGCATAAGCTTGTTAGCATTCTTGTCGACCCCGAAACGACCTCCCAACGAAAGCCCAAGGCTAAGCTCAATCTCTTCCGATTCTTCGCAAGACTCTGAGTACAGTGATTGCTGCGTATTATTATTACTACAAGCCATGAATCTCTGAAGAAGATCTCTCGGGAACTTGTCCATTTGTAGAGACAAATTCTCCATAGCCTTGCTTCTTCTTCCTTCGTTAGCCTCACCCATGGTTGAACAATCAGTTAATTAAGAACAAACGGAGAGAGAGATTCACACGATAAAAATATCACTTCAACTTCTACTTACTCCTCCGCCGGTACAAGAAGGAAGCATGGTTCGTCATGGTTCAAATTCGAAAAATCCTCGGAAGAAAACATGTTTCTCACCCGATGACGCTCAATCGCACAGAAACACGACCCCAAAACAGAAGAAACGTTTCTGCTCCCAGAAAACAATCCGAAAAGCAAGCAAGAGTTAAATTACTAGCATTTACTGTTTGAATAATCCGAAACAGATAAATCACTGAAACAGTAAGCAATCCCCACAAAAAGTCGTTTGTTTTCCCTCTCTGAAAAGTAACCCAACCCAGACGCGACAAATTGTGCGATATGGTTTTCTTTTCTGAAAAGAAGAAGAAAAGAAAATTAACAAACAAACTTCAAAAGCACAGAGAAGAGAAGGAAGGAAGGGAGAGACGTGTTAGAGAGAAAAGAGGGAGAGGGAGGGGAGAAAAGAGGCGGAGGAAGAAATGTTTGATATTGTGTTCCGAAAATACCCCTCCGATGTTGACAACAAAAGTTCATGGAGTCGACACGTGTCGATCATGGCAAGGTTGGAGTTCGTAACGTGGCAAGGCGGAAACGATTTCCCAGAGGAAGATTAATAAAAACGGTCTCTGGCTTGGAGGGGTCTCTGTCAACAACTTGTCTTTTTTGCCGGTAACATGTGTCAGGGGGAGAATCAGGGTGTGAGGCGCGCCACGTGTTTGTCAAAAATACTAGCCTGGGGAAGCTGACACGTGGCAGCAATGATTTGTGTCCTCGTATTGCTGATGCGGCGTGGTTTCATGGTCCGGTCGCGTCTAGGGCTGGCGAGTGAGGAGAGCGTCTGGGACTGGGAACTGTAGGGTCGGCATAGCAGACGGCTGTGAACTCTGCGGTTCGTCAAGCTGTCTGAACCCCCCATGTAAGATTGTTATGTGAAAAGTATCTTATTTATTAGCTGTATCCCACGATATCGTACACGCCAATTTTATCTGATATTTTCCTTGATTTATTTCACTTGTTATTTATCAGTTTTTTTTTTTTGGCCGTTTGTATCTTGCCTAGGGAAAACCAATTAATATGATATATATCGATGTGTTTAGAAACCCTAAATAATAGTTTTAAAAAAATAATAATTTAAATAAATTTTAAAATAAATAATTATATTTATTTAAAAAAAATACATTAAATTATAGTTTAAAATTATAATTTTAGATAAATTAGTATGGATAATTTTTAAAATAGTAAAAATTTATAAATTACTCAATTACTATTTTATCCTTATTTTTTCATACCTCCTCTCTTATTTCTTCTCTTTCTTATATCTTTTTCATAATCTCTTATTTCTCTTTTTTACCATCTCTTTTATCCTATTTTTAATAAAATTATATCATTTTTATAATTTTTTAATTATAAAAATTATTTTATTAATAACTCTATAAATACGTATTTATCCATATAAGTATAATTAACGATGTAATTTGATATTTTGTACCTGACCTAGGGAAAACTAATTAAAATATCAATACTCTTTTACGTATCTTAATTTTAAAATCTTTTAATTTTATTTATAAGAAACAACACCCTCCTACTAGTGGTATTTATTAAAATTCTCTTTTTATACCCTTTATAAAATAAAACTCACAGAGATCCCGTTTGTAGCCGAATACTCCATAGGCACATAGCTTGAGTTTTTTGCACAAGCTAAAGCCATAGATGTGTAGAGGTCGAAGAAATGTTTCCAATTACACTGAAAACGTGGAAAGCAACGGAGTTCAAATGAAAATGATATGGCCATATTTGAAACTGCAAACTGTGGTGAGTCTAAACTAGGTTGTGAAATTTGCATATCATATGAAAATATATAAATGATATGCAGAATTGTGTCATTATATTATTATAAATTACTAATTTATCCATATCAATAAAATACACATTTTTATAATATTTATTAGATAATACTCACACATTCTGATAGTTCTTATCTAATTTGATGAGTTAAATAAGTTAAATAAACTACTTATATATTAATTATAATATATATAATATGATCTTTTTAAAATATATATAATATTAATTTTATATTAGTATTTAAATTAGATAAATTAGTTAAAAAATAATTAATAAATATAAAAGATATATTAGATTAATATTCTAGGTATCAGATAAATTATAAAATTTTTTAAATTACCTGATATAATTAAAAAAATATTTAATGATATTGAATCTATTTTAACTAAAAAAGTATAGGTCTTTAAAACCTAGCCTGAGCCCCTAATCAAATTAGTGCACTGATAAGTTATCAATCAATTAATTAATCTAATTAAAAATTTTATATTAATTAATAAAGTTAAATGTTATATTTTTTCCCGTACTAAATACGTGTTTAGAAAATAAAAACTTTAATTTAAAATTAAGATTTAGCTCAAAATTTAGATTTAAAAAAATTTTAAAATAAATAGTCATATTTATTCAAACGAATTTTTAGACTAAACTATAGTTTAAAATCAAGATTTCAGATAAATTGGTCAGAGTAACTTATAGAACAGTAAATCACTTATAAACTAATCAATTATTATATTACTTCTACTTTTTCTTACACCCTCTCTCATATTTTTTCTTACACCCTCTCTCCTCTCTCCTACTTTTTCTCTCTTTTCTTTCTTACACTCTCTCTCCTCTCTCCTTTTATCTCTTATCTCTCCTCATTTAATACTCATACCATTTTTCATAATTTACCAATAATAAAAGTACTTTTGAAAATAATTATCCAAACACTCATTTATTTAAAATTACTTTTTTTCATAATCTTTTATCTAAAAACCCTTTTCTATAAGCTGTTCAAAAGTTCTTTTTTTCCATAAATCTATTTTTAAAATTCTATTCAGATATACCCTAAATCTAAAACACTATTGTCTTGAGTTCTAAAAAAGAATATGACAAGTTGTTAAATTTATATTTTAGTAATTCTGTTTTATTAGAATATTTTATTTTTTTGTGGGTTAATATAGTTTTTATTAAAACACTACTCTTTCTTAATGTTATATAAAATTATTTTTATTATATATTATTTTAATCAAAATTGATGCAACATTAGATCACCTATCCACACATTCAATAACATCCCATTTTTAATACACCACCTAATCTTATTATAAAAAACTAATTAAAATATATTTTTATCCTTATTATAAATCACAAATAATCTCATTAATTACTTTTTTATTTTATTTTTACTATTAATTGATATTCAACATTTTGTCAATAATAATCCTCTTACTCCATATTTTCAAAAGGGGTCAAGTTGAAAATAAAATATATTAATTTAAGATAAATTTAACAATTCAACTTCTATTTTGTTTATTTATAAAAAAAGTAATTAAAAATAATCTACAATAAAAATTAGAGAAATATTAACTGTGCATATTAAAAAAATTATTATAACAAATAATAAAACTCATTTTAATAATTTTTAAATATATAAAAATTAATTTCTAAATTATTTAGAGATACCACATTTTTTAAAAGAAACAACTAACAGAGAATTAGAGGAAGCATCATGCGAAAATAATCTCAAACTCAATTTAGGGTAGGGCTGTGCATAATATCCATGGCCCGTTATGCTCTGCCCAGCCCGCAAAAAAAATGCCCTGCCCAACCCAATTTTTACCGGGTAGGGCCAGGCATCAGGCTGTAAAATATAGCCCATATATTTTTCGGGCTGGGCACCGAGCATAGGGGCTGCCCTACCCTGCCCTGCCTATGAGCACCCCTTCTTTTTTTTTATTATTTTTTCTCTATCTTAAAAGGGAGAATATGATAGCTATTGGTGACTATAAGGTAATTTTATAAATATAAGTAGGTAAGTTGTATCTTTTAATATTTATAACTATACTAATTTTTTTTAACTTTATTAATTATCATATAATTACATTACAAATTATAATTATTTATTTTATTTTTTTAAATGATTTATCTTTGTCAATATTAGGGAAATTGATACAAAGTTATAATTACAAACTATTTAGATTGCAACACTTATTTTTTATATGAAATGGATCTCAAGATTTTAATTATTATCTTTGTTCTTTTATTTTTAGTGAATTATAGATATTATTTAACTCTTAAAGACACATGAATATGGTATTATTTTAGAAATTTATAATTACAATTTTTTTTCACAAAATTGTTCGGGCTTTTATCGGGTAGGGTCGGGTATCAGGCTATAAAATATAGCCTATATATTTTTTGAACAGGGTATCCAGTAGAGGGTTACTCTGTCTAATCCTGTCTATACATATCCCTAATATACGGTCTCGATTGACCCCGTACGTCGTATGCCTAATTTAACCAGGTCTACAAGTCCAGTGTATATATCACATGGAAAGGGGAACAGACAAGAAGAGAATGACACGTGGCCACCTAGCTTCGGGTGTTAGGCCCGAGAAAAGGATGCTCATGATAGTTGTGGGTCCCACACCCGTGGCAACTTACTTTTTCAGAGGCAACTTGTTCCGACAACCAAACGCACAGATAAAAGGTCCCGGCAAAATATCAGTGAACCATGATACGCCACGTGTTCATGTCAGAACTGGATTGACACGTGTCGACATGGGTGAGGACTGAGGAGCTTTCCTCTCATTATTAGACCCATCCCATACCCATTATTCCCCCAGCTATACGAAAAAAAACAGACACAAATAAAGCTTAACCTTTAAAATTAATATTTATAATTTATAAAAAACATACTCCCTCCACTCCGAAATATAAACTCCAAATTTTTTTGAAGAGGTCTAATTTTTTTAATAAACTTCATTTTAAATTTAAGTCATTTAATATATTTTTTATTTATACCCCTAATTTTATATATATTTCCCATCTTTTTCTTTTATTTATTTTTTCTTATTTCTTTTTTATTCATTATTTATCTTTCACTCCCTCTCTCTTCCTCCATAAATAAAGGTATTTTTGGCCAAAAAAACCCAGTTGCATTTCTTAAATCTATATTATCTTTAATAATTTTTTTTAAATTGTGTAAACTAATTATTTAAAATTTATATTAGGAACCTAAGGGAGTAATATTTTTTTTAAAAAAATAACTTTCAGTTATTAGTTCAGAAATAGACATATTATCTTCTATAAGATACCATTAATAGATGTCTAAATATTTAATATTTTTATTTTATTTTTATCCTTAATTAATTATATTTCCCTTATATCTTTCACTTACTGATTCTCTGTCACATATTTCCCCACTTATCCTCAACTCAAGCCACATTTTTCATAAATGAAGGTACACCTAAAAAAAATTATAATTTCTACATATTTATTTTCTCTAATTAATTTGAACAAATTTCTCAAACAACAATATTATTTAGTTATTTGTATCTTATAAAAAATAATGAGTGAGTATTATTAAAATGATTGAGATACTTGAACTAATATTAACTCAACCAAAATTAAAATATATAAAAATATATATATATAATTTTAAAGAGTAATATTTAAATATAAAATTATTAGTTTATAAATAAATAGAATTTTAAGTGTCTATTTAAATTCACTTGAAAATAATTATTTTTTAATCACTTTTATATTTTATAAAACAAAATTCTCATATATTTATAGCATAAAACTAATTCTCCACACAACTAATTCAACCAATTACCAAGTTATAATCCTCACATAATTTAACAATTCTGTATGAGATTTTCTCAGTTATATAAAAAATAAGTGGTTTAATATGAAAATGATGTTGGCAAAAGAAGAACCAATCATTTTTTTTGGATAATTTTTTTTTAATGAGTTAGGCTTACTCACGATCTAAGAATAGAGTAAAGTCTCATTTCTTCCTAAACAATATTAATATCGAATAGAATAAGTTGTCTATTACTTTCAAAGAGAATGACTAAAAAATATATAACTGAGATAGCATAATTTTTCAAAAGGCAGAATTAAGTAGAATGACTTAAAAAATAATAATTATTCAAAAGGTTCTTAAAAAATATATTTATTTAAAAAGACTAAAAATAAAAATAAAAATATATAATTATTAAATTATCTATGCCCATCCACCTTCGTTCATACTAATCTCGATAACTTGATGGTTAGGTGTTGATTGAAGTTTTCTCTCACTAATATATTTTTTATGAATTTAAATTAATGCAGTGATATTAATCACTGAAATAAATTACATTTCTTAGAGCATGGGTATTGTATAAATTTTAATGAAAAAAATAAATTCATTATGGATTTGACATTTACAATAATCCTATATAGCATGAGAGGTTTTTGAAAGGAATTGGAAGACATGCAGCAGAAATTAACTTAAAAAAATTTTCATTCCTTGCCAGAATCTACCGTATGTGTTTAAGTCAAGTGGGAAGAAGCATTACCCTCAATGTTCCTCTGTGACTTCCACAGCTCCTCTCCACGGCTGGTGATCTCCTTTCGATCGCAAGAAGTCGACGGAGTGTTCCTCAGCGACCTCCACAGCTTCTCTCTGCGGCTCGTGCTCTCTTTCTGATCGCAAGAAGTCGACGCCTCAGGTCGGATCCCTCTATTGGTATCCACAGGAACAGCGTTCCAACCACGAACGACGTGCTAGCGTCTCCTATTACTCTAAGGCTTTCTCAACAATTCGTCCTCTCCGTCTCTATTTTAGCAGTTTCTTATCTACAAACCTTTTGCAGATTTCCTTCGGCCTTTTGTGTTATGTGTGTTCTAAAACATAGCTCCTAAAATCAGATATATAGGATGCTCTGCGTTTTTCTCAACCGAATTGGATTTTTGGAATTAATCTATATTAAATTTGAAATTAATACAATATCATATATTGTATAATTTGATAAGAAACTAATTAAATAAATAATGTTTATATTAAATCCGTCCCACAGATTTAATTCACCTATTTATTTAATTTAAAATAAAGATAAGACGGGACTATATTTGATTTATTCTCATAAATCAAATTTGAGATATCATGTCAATTTGAATTTCAAATTCAAACGTGATAGAGATTTAATTTATCCTTATAAATTAAATATTGTAAATATCTCTTATATGAGATATTCTATCAATTTGAATTTGAAATTCAAACGTGATAGATATTTAATTTATCCTTATAAATTAAATCTTGTAAATATCTCTTATATAAGATATCCTATCAATTTGAATTTCAAATTCAAACATGATAGAGATTTAATTTATCCTTATAAATTAAATCCTATATATCCCTTATATATAATGTATATATACGAATATATATATATATACGAATATAAATATAAATAAATATATACATTAACCTTGGATCATTCATTGAATCTGGACACGTCTTAGATTCAATGAATTTGGACATCATAGCTCGTGTTGGGCTATTTTGTATGCAACCCTGTAGGCTCATATGAAGTTGGCAGTGGGCCATTTGCTATACTGGCCCACAAGTCGCAAGCGGTCTCTAGCAAGACATAACGACTACCCAAATCATATGAGGATCGATAAACGATGTAACCTTTTATACAACTATATTATGTCCCTTCTGTCACGCGATATTTTGGTCATGGATGAGGCATAGATAATGTCATCCTCCTATTCCTGACCGTTACTTTCTCGATCCCTGAGTAGTCTGACTATAGAAATGGAACTACCTTTCCATTACAGTATGGCCATACATTTCTTAGACTCACTCATCGAGAGACCCAATAATATCTCTCTACGAATGCGAGGGACAAATTCCATCTTGACCATTCACATTCCTCCGCATGAAAAATCACTAAACCCGAACATAGTCTTTATGATCACTCGATCAAAAGTGACTTTTGACTAGGTCAAAGCTGAGCGTTTGTCATGTAGGAAGCCATGATGATCTCAGGTCAAAGGGCATAATGACATGGTTTGTATATGAGAGAAGCTTATGATGTAACCCATGCAACTCTCTCATAACGGGTCGGTCTAACACCTTGTACTCTTACATGTGCCTATGACTTTGATTTATATATCTATACATCTTTAAAGTCATACTGGCTTTATTTCATCTCTGCTCCCACATAGATGACCGACCAGGGACATTTAGGATAAGATCATGAATTATCCAAGGATGGTCATCACAATAAACATGCAAATAATATGATAACAAAATTAATAATTTCATAAATCAATAATGTTCATAAGACAATGATTGGCCCCTAGGGTACATTTTTCAACAGTTTTTTATTGAGAAAATATAAGTAATTAAATGTGGACATAACATTGTAATTAATTTGTTAAGTAAAATTTGACATAATGTGAAAAAGATTCATTAAAACTTGTGAGAAAATAAGTAATTTAACCTAGAGATGCTATATATGAGGATATCAAAAGGGAAAAAAATAAAAGGCAAGGAAAAGGATCAGCGCTTGTTAAAAAAATATTCTTTTAATATGGGACAATTTAGTAATTATAAATTTTTATTTTAATTCTGATTCCTTTTAAATAAATACATTTTTTAAGATTCTTTTTACTAATAATTATTTTTTCTTGGTCCTTCACCTTAATTCTCTCTTTTTTAAAATATCATAATAATCTTTTTTAATTTTCTCATTTATTTAATTATTGTTAATAGAATATCAATAGGGATGGAATAGAAAAAAAATGATAAATATAATAAATATATCTTATATTTAAAATTATGATCAACTTCCTAATTATGTCATATATTAAGAACTGGAAGAGTATATCATAAGAATGTAGGTTATGGAAAAAAGATAAAAATGCATACCATTAATAAAATTGAAGGTGGGTATTAATTATAAAAATAAAATTATAAATAAATATTAATTATCCTACACACGTGATTTATATTTTGTAGTGAAGTATTTTTCTATAAGCCACTTATATTATCAACAAGAGGGAGTAGCTGTGTCTTCTTAATCACTTTAAACAAATTAAAACTTTTACTTACATCACTTCAACCAAAGTAAAAAAGAAATGGTTAAAGTCAATTATCTTTCATGTCCATTTATGATATACTCTTGTTTCATTTTATATTTTGTAACCTGTAATGTGTACTTTTTTAAAATGTTGTGTTGTTTTGATTTTTTTATCAAAACAAATTAGGGAAAATGTAAAAAAAAACTCCCTAATTTCAGTTATTCAAAACTTAAAAATCCTATCAAAATGAAATTTTGAAATGTTTGATTTTATAAAATTGCCCCTCACTTCTAAAGGTAAAGTCCTAATCCCCCTGGTCCACGCTAACCACTGCGGTTAGGAATTTTTGGGCTGAAGGTAGCGGAAGTTGGATTTTGATCCCTTATCCTTTGGATTCCAAGATGCTTAATGACCATTAAACAACAAATGCATATTAATAGAAGTTAATCTAAATAATAAATAATTTAATATTATTTAAATAAGATTTTAAATTTAAACTTTGATATATATAAAAAATTATCATTAAAAAACTCACCTATCATAATGTAATACGCAATGTAAATCATATTCGAATATAGTCAAGATAAAGTTCTAATGAACTATATGAGCAACAAAATAAAATACGGAATACATCTTAATAAATTATTTATTACATTTTGTCTACATTGATTTAGAATTTCTTTTAATATAGAAATTCAATATATTTTATTAGCTATTTAGCATCGCAATTAACAACTACTTTTTTTAAAAAAATTAAAGTGGTTAAAATGATTTAATAAAGCCCCTCTCTAAGGTGATTTACAATTTTTATATTAATTTATTACGCTTCATGAGATGTTTAACATAGTAATATTGCAATTGATACTTTTTTTAAATAAAAATTCTTATTAAACTAAATTAATAAGGCCTCTCCTTCAAGGGATTTATGGATGTTATATCGCAATTTATTACGCTTTATTAATTATTTATAATAATAGTATTTGAACTTGTAATAAATTATGATAACTTATTAAAAAGTGGTTCTCAAACGCGATAAATAAAAAAATGTAGGAGGCAGTATTATATTGTTTTGAATTTGTTTTTTTTCACTTACAAAATTTGAATCTCACATTTTATTTAAAAGAAATTAAGTTTATTTTTTCTATTTTTACTTCATCTAAATTACCAATCTTACATGTTTTGCGTTTGAAAAAAAATGATAAACAATACTCTAAACTGTAATAAATTTTAAAATTAGATCTGTTAATAAGAATAGATATAGTATTAACAATATAAAGTCT
Source organism: Leucaena leucocephala (assembly GCA_037074615.1). Classification (NCBI taxonomy): domain Eukaryota; kingdom Viridiplantae; phylum Streptophyta; class Magnoliopsida; order Fabales; family Fabaceae; genus Leucaena; species Leucaena leucocephala. Next base: position 10,584,631 of record CM073563.1, on the reverse strand, counting down.
TATTTTAATGTTTATTATTTTTTGAGTTTTTTTTATCATTTTTTTCTTTCTCTTTTTGCCCTTTTCCCCCAACCACTACGTGTCATGTGCGTTTGGGTTTAGAAAAAGATGAGAATTATTTCTTGTCCTCGAATGAAGAGACGACGTCGTCATAGTACAATGAATGTCCTTGGGAGAATGTAAAAGCAACCAATGAGTTGCAGAAGACAAGACTTTGACTTTGAAAACATGATTCACAAAGAAGCTCCCAAAATCTAAGTTTTTTTTTGGGGACCAAATCTAAGTTTGATTATCAACTAAATATTAAATACATCTTTCGTTCATGGTAGCATCGCATAACATTCCTTGTTCAAGTTTCTTTTCTTTTGTGTTAAAACTCTTTGTTATTCTATTTTTATTATTCTAGTCCCTTCAATTTGTGTGCATGTCATGTCTTTGATGGAGCAAAGCACAAAAGAAAAATAAAAGCAAAAATAAAAAATTGAGGGCATATGACTTCCTGGATTTTTATTGCAAAGGGCTTAACTCTAGTCTAGTTAATACAGAAACATTTGAAAAAAATATATAAATAAGTATAAAGAAGAAATATAAACACCATAAAATATTATCTTGTATAGCTCTCCCTACTAATACATACTCTCTCATTTCTTTATTATAAGGACCTCCTACATTTTTTATAATATAATACTCAGGCCCTATTTATAATATCATATTAATTAATTTGAGTTGTTCAAGAAAATAGTTATATTAGCTAAAAGTAATAGATATGTAAGAAATATTTTTTTTTTAAAATATGACATCATTTATAGTATTTAAATGAGAGAGTACTAATGAGTAAAATAATAGACAAGAATATATATAGGAAAAGTTATTAGAGAATGGGGGCATTTATTAAGGATAGAATGGGTAAAAAAAACTTTTATTATTAAGACAAACCCAAAGATGATCTTATACAAAGGGACAAACCAATTTAAAAAAAAAAATGATCTTATAAATAGAGACAAAGGAGTATGTTTTATCTAAATCATTAATTTTCTACAACTGCCAACATTAATAGTTATGACTTGTAACCTCTGAGGCTATCAATGATGGGATTCGGTTCACTCCATTATACTCTTGTTTGTTAGAAGGGATTTCCATATCTGTATGTTGTGATTCTACGTATACATTTTGTTTGCTGTTTTCAAGAACTTCTAGCTTTTTTTCTTCTTCTAAATATAAATATCTTCTTATTAGACAATCTTATTCAAAGTGGTATTAAATATAAACACCTACCTTAATAAAAATTTGTATATTTTCTCTCTATACTGTGACTTTTCCGTAATTTCCTGATTTTATAATTTTTTATTTGAATATTAAGTTAGGGTTCGCTTGCATAGAGCTCATTATACAGCAAAAACTATTTTGGTTGTAGCCCTTGAATTATGAATTAAATAATTGACATTTGAGTGCTCTCTCTTCCTTCAGTTTCTTCCCTCTTCTTGCTTTTATCACTTCTCAATGTTCTCCTCTCCCCTTTTCAAGGCCCTTCAGGTTTCTCGAATATTTGACTTCAACTAGCATTAAGCTGATGAGTAATGTGATGATAAAAGCAGTAATGCCCCGTTTGGTAGCAGGGAATTGGAGGCAAGGAAGTGGAATTGAAATTGAAACTGGGATATTTGTGTGTTTATCTGAGCTGCTATAGACTGTTGCAGGCCACTGTTCTAGTGGGGGGGGGGGCCGTGGGATGGTGGGCAGGCTTTTTTAAGTTTAAGGGCATATAAGACTTTGTACCAAAAAGAGGGGCATATATAAGACTTTTTTATATTATAAATGGATATATCCATTAAAAATTATCTCAATTTCATGGGTATACCAAACACACTTTTTCACCTCACATCCATTTCTATCATACCAAACGGGTGTAAATGTTCCAGGGGTGTAAAGGTTCCAAACGTGCATGAGTGCGAACAGACATCAATGAGCTAGCTATTCAACCTTTTTTTCAGATTTCCCTGGATGGAAATCTTGCCGGGTGCTTGGAAGGATTAGGGGAAGATAGTGGAACTTTGTAGTTCTAATGTTATCTTTCTTCATAACCATCTCTTTTTATTTGTAAATCAAGATAAAAATTTCCAGCCTAACACTATAAACAAGCTCGAGGGAATGGGATGACTATTTGATGGCAGGCATATAGAAAAATAGCAAATGAATTTAGGCCAATTCCGAAAGAATAGTTGGGAGAATATTTGATACAAAAATGCAAAATTGTAAAGTGACAACCGTGGGGTCTAGTAGACCAGAGTCTCATAGCTTAACCAATTAAATGAGTAGAACCACCATCACTGAGCTAATAAATTAAGCAATTAACTATCTAATCCAAGCCAAAATCCTCAAATCAATATGCAGGTACCTGTAGGAAAACTCTTGCTATCACTCAAAATTTGCCCCTTGAAGGATGTGCTTTGCCTTTTTATCTCTATTGCACTTTTACTTCCTGACGTGCAGCTCTTCCACCACCGTTTTGATGGGCCCTTTGCACAGTTTCTCCATTGTGTCCTCCTCGAGGTCTACCTGAGAACTCACCTCGCTTCTCACCATCATTCCTAGCATAGCCCCGACCACCACCAAAATTGCCACGGCCCCTATAGTTATCATTTCGGAATCCACCCCGTCCTGAAGGATATTTCACTCTATCATTATTAGCTGCAGGAACCAAAATATAGACGTTAGTAAACATTATCACCATGAAAACAAACAAAAAATTACAGATCAAAAAAATAAAAAAATAGCATGGGCAGGTGTTGTGTCTGAAAAAACATGCACAAAATGCACATGCATAACCCCAATTTCAATAAATTAAGAGCTTGAAGATGAAAATACAGTAATATTATGCAGCCACATGTAAAGGGCATAAAGTCTCAGCATTTAGAAGGTATCATCTGTAAAAACCGAGAATTTTTTTTCAAAAACAAGTGCAGGTTTGACAGGTCCACTTGCCTCGTCTTTCTTCAATGGAAAGTCTGCGATTGTCCAACATGATAGGAGAAGCCTGATACAGTACGTGTAAATATTAGGGGCAATCATCAAATAACCAAAATACTAAAAGCTTAACCACAAAACATGCAAAAATCCATAACAAAAAGCCAAAAGCAATATGTTCTTCAATATCTATTTCATTTATTTCATCAAAATATTATACTAGTCAGAGATCAACAATTCGATACATTGTTTTATTTTGCACAAAGCTATAAAACCAGCAAAGGATGCAAGAAAGATTGTCCAAGCAGTTCAATTTGAATATCAATTATTAATTAATGTATCACTTATTGATCATTAATTCAGCATTAAAATCTATAGAGTATTAAGAATTACAGTAGCCACATTAGGATAAAGAGAAAGTATATGATAGCAACAGTAATCACATCATAGAATAATTGAGTATCGACACAAGCAATCAAACAGTATATACCATAAAAACATGACATGTCAATATTAACCAAAAATAAATAACATGCCAATACCTCAAGTGCGCTATGCATTGAACTTGCTGATTCAAATTCCACAAAACCAAAACAAGATGCCTGTTGCTGGAGAGAAGAATTTGCCAATTTACAAATACCACAATCAGCGAAGTAAATCCAATAAATTGAATATTGCACAAAATCTTATCTGATAGACTTTAACTAACCTTGTTACTTCTAACTTGAATACCATCAGGTTTAATGGGTCCAAATTTCTTGAATTCCTGTTCAAGTTGTTCTACCGTTGCATTCATAGGCAAATTTGCCACAAATATTGCATAAGCCTTACCTATAAAAAGAAAATTAGAGAGTTAAAAACACTATGACATCACCAAGATGAGATTTACAGTAAACTCCAATTATAAATACAAGACATAAAGAAAGGATACAACACCTGCATTATCATTATTCTTTTCTGGAGCAGGGTTACTGCTGGGAGCTGGTGCTTCAGGAACTGGAGTGCTAGATACACGTGGTTGTTCAATAGGTTTTGCTGGTGATGCCCTTACATGGAATGGAGCAGCATTATCTTTCAAAGCATTCACCTGGAACCCAAAATAATAACAAACCATCAGTCACTACACAAGAATAAGTAAATTAATAAAACTATTAGAAGTGAATAAATAGGACTCACAATGGATGCAAAGGACTTCTTTGGAGTATCCTCCTGGGTGTTAGATGCGGTCTTCTCAATGACTGGGTGACTTTCCTGCTGACTTGACGCCTTCACTTCATTAGAATCCACCACCTTTTCAGTCACTGTTAACTCCCCATTCTCTAATTGCTGATTCACTTCTTCGTTGGAGTTAACGTCAGTGTCCACAACAGCAGCTTGGTTAGGTGGAATGTTTTCAGGAACATGAGTAGGCTCTGTATTTACAAGCAAAAGTTTAAGCTCAAAACATTTACCAAGTTAAAGAGTTAAGAAAGCAGACAAGTGACAGGAACAGATACATTGATGCAAACCAACTGACAACAATTACCAGGTTCCGGAGTGAAAGAAGCTGTTGGAGCACTTTCATCAGCATCATTTGCAGGCACAGAATGAGAGTCAACAGGCTTGTGGTCATCAAGATATCTCAACACATCATTCAGAACAAAGTAGCCTTTGTCCTGTGGGGCTAAGAAGAATGACTGGGTAAACTTCCTTTTCAGATCATCATCACCAGTTAAGCAGCCAGTCACCACAACCATCACCCCTTCCTTATATGACGGTTGAGCATCTGCACTCAGAATCTCTACCCTAAAGCTTGTGTAATGTAGAGAGAGAATCTTCTTGTTAATGCCCTGTCCAACATGAAGCAGATCATATTAGTCACTACAAACAAAACCATCGCATTTATTATAAAAAGTAGCCATGTTTAAAAGGCAATCACTTTTTTCCCACACGGCATTTATTATAAAAAAATCATAGTAAATGACAATCACAATTGCCTTCCTTATTTATATTCTTATGAGCATAACAAAGACAATCAGAAAAATGAGATGAATGAATTCATTCAAAGTAAGTCCATGTTTTATTGGCACCCAGTAAAGAGAAAGGGTACCAAAGAGTGACACAAAAGAAAAGCAATAAAATCTTACATGGCATTCCTGAGTGAAGATTGGGTTATAATCATCCATGCACTAAGCTATTCATACATCCTCCCCAAATATGTAAGCTCACTTAATGAGTACATAAGCAGGACCTTTTCTTTTCATGACTATTGTTTTATAATCAATTATTATGTTGTTTTTATTAAATTAAATTAAAACGCCTGCCCAAAGTTATTAGACTTGTTGAAATAAACCATTACGCATTAAATCAAGGAAACATGCTTACATCGATAGTGGTCACCAAGCTCATGGTACCATCTTCTTCAGGTCGGCTTAGGACACTAGTCTCATGATAAAATCTGTAAACTAGGTGTGGTTGTTGATGAAGAATAGAGTAATACTGCTCCACAAAAGCATTGCCCACCATCTGCGGAGTTGGGACATCATCTGCTACTGCCATCTCTGCTAAATAAACACAACAAATTTCATACAATCACATTCTTGGCCATAATAAACAATGAAATTCATTAAAAAGAAAAATAAACTCTAAATTCAGGGTGTAAACAAAAGCAACGTTGTTACAATAAGTGAACACGACCGTCACCAAATTATGCTACTTTATATACTAGAAAGTGTTAGGAGAATAAATGCCTTTACACTCAACAGTGTACCTAATGTGCCCTTGAATAAAACCAAGAAGAAATAAATAGTGATATACTTCAGCTTTCAAAGTGAATCAAATATAAAAAAACCAAACGCAACGGACTAACAACCCTACCTAAATCCAAGATCTTATACCGCTTCAGAACAAGACAAACTGGCCCCGGTTAAAGAGCATAAAACAAATATAAAACGTATATACAAACATCTCAATAAGAAGAATAACAAAAACTTCGAATACAAATACGTGAGTAAATAATATGAATCGAATCAAAACCCTCCTGATGTAATCAAGACAAATAAGAACCGAAAACCTAACACAACCAAAGGAGAAGACGTACCTCAAACGAAGAGATCGGGATCTCAGAGAAAATAAGAGAGAGAAGGGAAAACACGTGAGAGAAAACACCGAAAGTGGGTCGGAGGGCAGAAAGGAAGGAAGTGTGAGGAGGCGGTTGGTCTACGAAGAGTTCTCTTGGATCGCCTATATTTAGGTTTGCGATATCAGTAATTTTGTAGCTGGGTCAACAACTTCACTCCCAAACGTTCTAAAGAGGACGAAACGAGGGCTTTCTTAAGAGAACGTTCTGCAATGGCGAGGCTGCGATGGGGACTTTACTATTTATTTAAAGCTATCTGCACATTAACATGAATGATTAAACCCATCCCATATTTATATATATTATTAGATATTAACTATATTATGTTATCTTGATTTAAAAATTAAAACCAAGAATCTTATGTTATCTTAATTGATAAAGTCACTAAATATTTACTGTAAATAAAAAAAAGGTCACTGACAATTAAAGACTTTATTGGTAATTTAAATCACTGGATCAATTTTGGCGTGACAATTCTAAATTCGATTAATGAAATTACTTAGTTAATATTTGAAATAAATTTGGTATTGTCATTATATATTTTAAATTATTCTTTTTATATTATAACAACTATATTTTAAATATCTTTTATCTGAATTTGAATTTCAATTAAACCTCTGTTTTCCGTAACAATTTTCATTTTAATTAATTAAATTGTTGATTTTATTTAATAATTTTTTTATTTGATGTAGTTATTATATATTTAAAATTATATTTGTTATATCTAATAATTTATATTTTTTGTGAAAATATAATAATTCAGCTAAAATCTCATTTAATGCCACATAAAATAAGGAAATCTAAAATTAGGTTGGTAAATTCAACAAATTCGTAATTGGGTTATAGGTCTAATTTCTTAAAATTTGTAAATGTGAGATATTTTATTTCCATGTCCCTCCATTTTTTTCAAAGCCACCTCTCCTCTTTTTTGTGTAAAGCTACTTTCGCCGGCAATTGGCTACCACCCGCACCGGTGATCGGAACCCTAATGACAATGGCAAGAGCTCTATTGATGATTGCTAGAGGATGACTTTATTACAAAAGTTTTGTTGAAAATAGTTAATCTTGTGAATTGTTAAATTAAATTTGACAACTTTGTTTTTTTTGGCAAGAGAATTCAAATATATGGATAAATATCTTATCTTGCCCATTCGTTATAGGTATCCTAATTATTTTCTTTTGTTTTATCTTTTTACAAATCAAACTACATCTTTTATTTTTAATCAATATCTTGAAACTTGCAAGTGTCAAAATTTTAATCATTATCTTATCCTAATTCTTCTTGCCCTCTATTTATAGCTCAATACTAAGTGGAAAAAATATATAAAACTCATTTTCTTTTTGTTAATATTTCTTAAATAGTTTTAAACTGCATTATCCATAAAAGAATAATCTCTTCTACAAAATAATTAACCCTCATATTAATAACTGATTTTAAAAATATAACAGAAATCTTACGTTTGGATAAGGGGATTAAATACTTGGGATAGCGAAAATAAAGTAAAATAACTAGAAAGTTTTGCACTTTAAAATATAAATATCATAAAAAGATTTTGAGGGACTTTAAAAATACTTTCATAATATTTAATATAAGATATATTTAACTAATTTAGTAAGATTAAATAAGTTAGTTAATATGACTTATATTTTCTACAACATTATAGCAATATTCCTTAATTCTCTTATTCCCTCTCTTATTTGATATTGTCGAGGGAGTATCAATAGGGATAATTTAAAAAAAATAATAAATATAAAAAATAAATATTATATTTTTTATCAAAATAAATTCTTTAATTAGGTCATATATTAAGAATTATATGAGTATAATTCAATTCAATTCAATTGCCTTGTATATTAATTTATACTTTTGCACTTACAAATATTAATTATTTAAAAAAAACTAGATTAAGTTTTTCCCTTTAAAAAAGAATTTAAATATATAGATAAAAATATTATCATACATTCATAACTCTTATGTTGAAACATGATGTGTGTATTAGGAAAATATATTTTAAATAAGATTTATTATTCATTTATATATCCCTTCCTTAAATAAATCCTAATTATCTTCTTTTGTTTTATCCTTTTACAAATCAAACTCCATCCTTCAATTTTTTTAGTAAACACTATCCTATCCTAATTCTATAAATTTAGCACTCTCCACAATTCTTTCTCTTATCAATGTTTTTGTACACTCTGAATTCTTCAATAAGAGTTTGTCATCCACTTGATTAATCATTCCATGTTATGTACTTTGAATATCTCTTTCTATGGATCATAATTTTGTTGCTGTTTATTTGAGAAGAGTTCATCCAATGGACATAATTATTCCTACCACTCCCAATTATTTTCCCGTCTATCCTCCCAATGGAGATCGATATTTCAATATTAGAGTTAACGAGACAAACTGGCAATGGCAAGTTTCAAGCAGAAATGTATATTTGATTGACCATACCGATAGCATATACAAGTTTTTCAATGTCTTAGAGAAGTCAATTGAGCCGATGATAAGAACAATTCTCGAGGATCTGGATGTTCCAATGGATGCTCTCGACTCTCTCGCAACAATGATTTTAGATTATGCACAAAATATGGCTAATATAACCCACAAATACCACAAGATCTTGTACATAGGCATGGCTATTGATGTAGATACTCGTTATGACACCAATAGTGATGATAATGTCAATGATGGTAATTATAATCAAGACAAGGAGGCATTTACGGTATCACGTCCTGCAAGTAAATCAGCTATTGAGGGATCGGAAAGAGTAGAGATTGATGAACAGGAAGAGTCCAGTGCTTGCTTGATATGCCTTGAAGATTGTAGAGTTGATATAGAAGTTGTTCGTATGCCTTGTTTGCATGTATTTCATAAAAAGTTGTATTGTTAATCGGTTGCTGTATTCCAATAATTGCCCATTATGTCTCTTTAAAATATCTTATAGTGACAATTAATAAAAATTACTAAATTTTATTTTTTCCCAAATTTAATAAATTATTTTATTCATTTATTTATGAATTCAAATGTAGCTGTTGTTTATCCATTTAATTTCCTTTAAGTTTGCATCAAGTTATAATTTAGTCTTTTATTAAATTTATAAATTATATTTTTAATATCTTAATCTTTGATTTTTAATATCATTAGTCTTGTTTAATGAAAAATATTGACTTAATAAATTTACATAGTGATTCTGTATGTAAATATATAGTTAGGATTTGACAAATATTTTAATTTAGTATCGTTACTATATATTTTGAATAATTTCTTTTATATTTATCTTATTTGAATTTCAATTTCAATTAAACCTCTATTTTCGATATTTAGTAGAGTATTATCATTTTTTTAGTTATCACTTAAGTCACCAGGATAAATTTTAGTGACATTTTTAATTTTGATCAATTAAATTATCTAATTTTATTTAATCAATTTTACTTTTATATAGTTTTTATATATTTAAAATTATATTTGTTATATATAATAATTTATGTGATCTCTTATTTCAATTTCAATTTGGATTAAAGCTCTATCTTCAATATTTAAATATAATCTTTATCATAGTTATTATTTAAATTGTTGTGATAAACTTTGGTGTCAAAATTTTTAATGAATTTTTTTGGTAAAATCTAGCTAAAATACTAAAATATAAATTTAAACTTACATTTTAATAAATTTTTAGTCATGTTAAGAGATCGCATTAGTAATTTATTAATGTTGTTAAAAAATCAAAATGGATATACCATCTCAACCAATGTATCACATAGATACCACAATCTCTAATGTACACTTAAAGAAATAAAAACTACTACCCCTTATTCTTAATATAAGAACTAATTAAAAAATTAAGATTTCATATTAAATATAAAATTTTAATCTATTTTATATTTAATATTACTCTTATTATTTTTAATATAGGACATATCTAATTAATTTAATTAGATTAAAAAAGTTAATTAATCTAATTTATCGTGTGATTTCTTTCTCCCTTCTCATATACTTTTACTCTCATTTTAATCGATTTTATGTTCTGGCATTTTGTTATTCTCATATTTATAATTGCATTTCATTGTTGTTATGCATGTTTCTGTAGTGTTTCCTGTTCTGAATTTAATATTACATGCAGTACGGTGAACATGACACTTGTACCCTGCTTAGGTAGAAAGAAAATTTGAAAGAAAAAAAATAAAGAGAAGAGAAAACTTGAATGATAATATAAATATCCATCTTGCTTGGATGAATGAGAGAAAATATAGAGAAAAGAAAATGAGAGTTTTGCGTGTGGGAGGACAGACAGTGGAATAATTTTTTTTTATCCAAATCTCTCAAAAAGTAGAGTGAAAATTTAGGGGAAAATAGAGTGTGAGACCCATATCATTTTTTCTTTTACTTTTTCTTTCTCTTATATTTTCTCCACTATCAAAGTAAGAAAAAACCTATTTTTTCTCTAATTTTTTACTTTATTTTTCTTTCATTACCTCTTTTCCCTCAATCCAAGCACAATGTTATTGTTTCACGTGGATCTTTAATTTCTCCTAATCAATTAAAGGATTGTCATAGTAATTATCCATTAATCTTTGTTATATTGTTTTTAATTATAATGGTTTCACTCCAATTAGATTTAGTGTTACTAACATATAAATTATTTTTATAGATTTATTATTAGATAAAAATTATACTTCATTTTCATGTTGTTTTATTCTGAATTTTTTGTATATTTTCTTTTGTTATTCTTATTCACAATGGTTCATGTTTACAAGGTATAATCAAAATTATTACTTTTTCTATTAAATATATTGGGTGATATTGAAGTAAAAAATGTAATCCTAATATTACATCACATGATGATTTTTTATATTGGTTTAGTTTTTTTGATTAAAAGTTCATTTTCTCCTAACTTTACAAATATATTCTTAGTTTCAAATTCTATTATATGTATTTTTCTTCTTGCACTTTTTCATTCTTAATATTTTAGTTTTCTTTTTCCATCGGTGGTAACACATTATATCTTGCTACTATTAAATTTGCTCCTATATCTACAAGGACATGGTATTTTTTATAATTAAATTTTACTAGTACATAAAATAATTGTTTATTCATATGAATTATTGTGGTTTGATAATTTATATTTAATATTATCCTATCTTTTTATATTCTATATGATCTTATTGTATGAAAAAAAGTCTTTTCCTATAACTATTTTATATTCATTTCTAGTATTTTCTTTTACCCATAATTTTATATCTATTATATATCTTGTATTAAATCTTATAATAGTATTTGTTTTAGTTTCTTCTTTTGTTATTTTTAAATTTTTTGTATAATCTTCTTCAATAAAACTCCTTTTTATATCTTGATCGGTTAAATTTATTATTTCTTCCCAAATTGTTCCTTTTTGGGCCTCTAATTTTATAAAACTTTGGGTTAAATCTATTTGTCTTATTTTTTGTCTTATTTATGCTAAGTTAAAACTTAATAATATTGTTGCTAATAAATTTCTTTCATACTTATCTTCCTGTTGACTCTATGATCTAATTAATCATCTTCTTATTTTAGATATATTTATTGGATAATCTATACTTCTTCATAGAATATTAATATTTATATTAAAAGATGGTGTATTTATTCTTAGTATTCTTTATCCTTAAGTTATTATTAGTTTATAGATTTATAGTTATATCTAATTTTATTTGTAATTTGTTATAGGATTGTTATATTTGTTAGATCTAGTGGTACTTGTTTTAATATTGGTATAAAATATTTATCTATAATTGTCCTTCTATAAGATTTTCTATATATTTAATGTTCATTGGTAAAAGCTAATTTTCTATGGCAGTTATACTTATTATTTTTTCTCCTTCTAACATTTTTATTCCTCATAATTTATGATATATAATTATAGATTTATTCATGTATTCATCTACTTTTGATATAACAAAATTACTATTTAATATAAATTCTAATTTTTTAATATATTAAATTTCCTATTAATATTCCCAATATATTATCATGTACACTATTTATAGTTATTACATCAGTTATTAATAATTATAATGGTGAATATATTACTTCTTTAAATTAAATTTTTATAAATAATTGTACTCTTGCTATATATATTTTTGTAACTGTATCTCTAAATGATAGTTTATATATTTCATCTTATATTAAAATTTTATTTATTAAAATTATTCTTAAAACTCATTCTATTAAAGTTGACTATATATGATATTTCTTTTTTTAAGACTACACATGTACTTTTTTCTTACTTTTGAATATTTTATTGACCTTATGCATAAAACTTTCATTTTTTTTTTATTTTTTTGGTATCATATCTAATTTTATATCCTTAATCTTATATATTGCTTTTTATTAAAAGTATTTCTTTTTTCAAATATTCTTTCTTTTTCATTTCTATATTTTTTACAATCTTCATATTAGTTTTCTTAGTAATTATCATCCTTCATCTTCTATTATATCCACAGTATAAAATTTATAATTTTTTTTCTTCAATCGATAAATATTCATATTCTTTATCTGATTCATTTAACTTATTATCTTCATATTTTAATTTAGAAAATTCTATTTTTAGATTTTATATATTGCTATACACTAATTTTTTAAATTCTAAAGGTTATAGTTCATGTTCTAGTACTTTTCTTAATATTTCAACATTTTTTTTTATTTTTTACATTAAGTACTTATATGTCATATTTCTCCACAATTATAATATTTAATTTTTTAGATCTTTTGCTATAATTTTTTTCCTTTCTTAAAATATGTTCTAGGTTTAAATTTTCTATAAAACTTTTCTTTTTGATATTTTCAAATTTATATCTTTGTTTAGTTTTTCCTTTTGTCATTTTCCTTATTCTTTCTACCTTACATCTCTATTTATAAGGTATTTCTAATTCTCTATATTTTAATATCATTTTATTAGTTTTATAATATTTTGTGTTTTTTTAAACTTGTTTATATTTATTAGATAAATATTCTCTTAAATAATTTTCTCTTCTTTCCATTGTATTTATCTATGGCATTAATTCAAATTTTATTCCAAATGTTCTATTATAATCACCTATTATAGTTTCTGATATTAATCTTAATAATTTTTTATAAAATAACTCTAGATAAAATTTTTGTAATTTATAAGTCTGTATTCTAGCATAATAATAATATTTTTTAAATTCACACACACACACATATATATTGATTTAAATATTTTGGATCTAATGTGTAAATTTCTATTTCATATAATTTTTATAGCTTTTTTAATTTTTGTTTTCCCATTTAGTTATGCACTTCTTCCTACAAATTCATTTATCAATGTTTGTCCATATCTTCTTATTAGTTACACATAAAATTCTTTCTTATTTTGATAAGGTTGATCAAGTTGTGTTGCATTTTTTTTTGAATTCATAGTTTTTACTTTTCCACTAGTTTTGTATATTTTCTACAAAACTTGTTTCTATTATCATACTTACAATATTTATTTCTATATTTCTTCCTATTAATGTTATTAATTGTACCTTACTCTATTCTTTTAATCTTTTTTTATTGTCTAAATTGCAATCTAAATTTAACCAGATTTTTGTATGAGGTATATTTCTAGTTTTGTATTAGGAGACTTACCCACCACAGCCAAATGCGCGACGCGGGTCGAATCCGAATATAGTCGAGGCAAAGCTCAAGTGAATCGGGTAGACAACTAAAAAAATAAAAAAGAGCAATAAAAAAGAGTTTACCTAACTTGATAACTACTTATTGAAAATGGAAGAAGAAAGTAAATTCAAAAGATTGATGTATTATTTTTTTTATTAAGAAATTTCTTTTATAGATTATGGAAGGGTATCATACATGCCTTTTAAGTATATGTTTCTAAAACTAAAGAGTCATATCATAAAGATACGTCTTTCCTTGGCACACTTTTTCAAAATAGTTACAATATTTTTAACAAGTCTATCCTAATTCTTCTACCCTCTATTGACATTCCAAAAATTTAACACTCGCCACAATTCTCTCTCTCGTCAGTTCTTCTAGGTGCACTCTAAATTCTTGTACAAGAGTTTTAGTTATTCTTTTCATTAATCATCTTGTGCTACGATACTTTGAGTATCTCTTTCCGGGGATCTTTATAACGTTGATGTTATCACAAGAGTTTATTCGATGAACATGATCATTCCTATCACTCCTGACTATTTTCCTTTTGATCCTCCAAGTGGAGATCAATATTTCAATATTAGAGTTAACGAGATAAACTGCCAATGGCAAGTTTTCAGCGTGAGAGCACATGCTATTGAATATAGCAATAGTGGATACGAGTTCTTCAACATCTTGATGGAGCTAATGATAAGAACAATCCTTGACGATCTCGATATTCCTACAGATGTTCACGACTCTCTGGCAATGGCGGTTTTAAATGTTGCAGATGACAAGGTTAATGTAACCCACAAAGGACACAAGATTTTGTGAATAGGTATGGATATTAATGTTGGCAATGATGGTAATCATGATAAAGACATGGAGGCATTTACAGTATCACATGCTGCGAGCAAATTAGCTATTGAGGGATTGGAAAAAGTAGAGATTAATGAACAAGAAAGAGTTAAGGGCTTGTTCGATAAGCCTTGAAGATTTTAGAGTTGATATGGAAGCTGTTCGTATGCCTTGTTTTGCATGTATTTCATAAAAATTGTATTATTTTTTGGTTGCAACATATGAATAATTGTCCATTATGTCGCTTTAAAATACCTCCTAGTGACAATTAATAAAAATTATTTAGTTTTATTTTTTTCCCAAATTTCCCAAATTATTTTATTCATTTCATTTATGAATTTAAATGTAGGCATTTATATGTTGTCCATACGTATAGTTGTATTAGGATTTTTTATTTGATGGTTTGATATTGTTGGCCTATGGGTGATTTACCTTGTGTATTGAACCCAAGTTCATTATCCATTAGGATGCCAATGGAAATAATACAAAATATGAGATTAGAGATTATTGTATTGCCACTTTAATTAAACTGCATAAGTGAAAGCAGCAGTTGAAGATTCGTGGATGTTTCTCTTATAATGAATTAAGAAGTGAAACTTGCATCTCCGTACCTATTTATAAAGGCACCAAACTATAGTTTTATAAAGACTTTTAACATAAATCTTAATTTGAGAAAATTTTAAAACAAACAGCCATATTTATTCAAAAGTATTTTTGGACTAAAGTATGCTTTCAAACTATCATTTTGGATAAGCTACTAGGAGTAACTGTTAGAACAGTAAAAAAATTTATAGAATACTCAATTACTATTTTATTCTTATTTTTTCACTCTCATCTCTCTCTCCCCTCTTCCATATCTACCTTCCAGCTCGCCATCGCCATCGCCTTCTAGCTTGGCATCGCCTGTCCAACTCGCCGTCGATTGTGCTTATCGTCGACGTGCTCAATGCTTCTATTCTGTTGTTGTTTCTATTTTGTCGTTAACGTGCTTGTCACTTCTGTTTTGCCATCGACAGTGATATGCTATGGGAGAATGGAGGTGAACAGGGCACGCTTTGTTCTTTTCAATCGTCATCAGTGATGCTCGTGAGATGCAGAGGTGAGTGAACAGTAGAGGAGAGAATAAGAGAGAGAAAAAGAAAAAATATTTTTTTTAATAAAATCATACACTTTATAGTAATTTACTAATAACAAAAGTTTTTCTACCAATAATTATCTATAAACTCATTTATTCATAATCGCTTTTTTTTTATAAACCCTTTTCTAAAAGTTATTTTCTAAAAATTGTCCAAAAGCTATTTTTTTTATAAGTTATTTTCATAAAATTTATCCAAATAGGCCGTATAAGTAACTTATGAGTAACTCTTTTTTATGGTACAATAACTCTTAAGCCATAAGTTTTATAAACCAACTACTATAACCCATTGTCCGTGGGCTCAGCTGGCAAAGGGGTAAGACATGCGACCATTTGGAGTGTGTTCGAACCCTAAGGAGTACTACTTTATTGTGATTCCAGTCGCAGCGCTTGGGGAGGCATCCTAGCTCCTGGGTGCCTAGGTTTACGCCTGAGGGTAATAGACGGTTCGCCCTGTCTGACATTAGTATCGCCTAGGAAGAAAGGAGATTTCGCCCTGCCCTTAGATCATGGATGAGCCTAACCCCTTTCCAAAAATTTTTGTACAAAAAAAAAACCAACTAGTATATATATTCATTTCTAACTCTAGTCTCTACATCTTAAGGTGTGTGAGTTTACTCTCTCTTCTCGTCCTATCTGTGTGGTGTATTTGTTGTGTGTACATACCCATGTCCAACTGTGATCCGGTTTAGTGTGGGTTCGAGGTAGTAGATCACGCTCCACATACACCCATTTCCTTACATATATAATAATATATAGGCTAAACCATGTCCTTATTCTTCTAATTTTATATTAAAATTTTAATTTAGTCATTTAAGTTTATAAAATGTATTTTTAATCATTTAATATTAATAGCGTTAGTCTCATTTAATAAAAAAATGTCAACTCAACAAATTTATCTACTGACATAAACCTGCGACAAGCTCGGGAGAAGCAACAGCTACCCGCTTTTTTTTAACAATTCGTTTCAAGTAAATGATGTTTAAATAAACAAACTAAACATTTCTCTAATAAAATAATCCTTATGACAGGAATCGCTTTGAATTATAACAGTTCTAGTGTCAAAAGTATCATAGTTATCATAAAGATAAGTAATGGTAATTTAAAGTTACAATTCATTTTGGGCTATGCTGAGTAATTTAGCTAAGGCTTGGGGTCAATATCAATTTGGTTGGCAGCTTCAAGCTTTTGACTTTGTTTTTCTTTGTTCATTTAAAAACAAAAAACATAACATAACAAAAACAACTGAAAAATAGGATTCCTTTTCTTAAAATAATTAAAAAGAAAAGGGATTCCTTTTACTTGGATTCAACCAATGCAACCATGCAAGCCCGCAAATATGAATGATCGACCTTTACAAGACTTGAATCCATCAAGATAGCAGGTGCAGGATAAAGGTACGAACATCATACAACCAACTTGACTATCCACTTGTTTAGATTTACTTATGATAAGCATATTCACACAGTTGAAACAAAACTCCTCTCTTATGCTTATCTTGTAAACTGTAAAATCACGATTGAAAAACTAGATTGGGGCTTCAAAACACCAATCCAAACAGGCACTATATGTTGTTAGAACGAAATTAACTACTTATCTCTTTTGTGCTTTCCTCCTCCTAGATTGTGCCTTTTGCCACTTCTTTCTGGAAACCAGTTTACTCTTTGGCTTCAATTTTAACTCAGGTGAAAACTTGTAGTTTGGATCTCTCATGCGTGCTTGTATGTCCTTGAAGAATTGCATATTCAGTTTTTTAGGCCCTCCTTGTCTAAGCTCTGCATACTCTGGTCCTGAAACAACATTTTCAAATGCTCCAATTAGAATATCTATATCACTCATGACCTCCCACACATTGGTGTATCTCCCATCAGGACCCTTCTTTAACTTCTTCAGAGCATTCTCAACTGCAAGCTTCCTTGCTTTTTTCCCAGGGGACAACTCCTCAGGTTCTTGTTCAGATTTCAGTAACTCCGAGATGGTCTGATACTTTGGCATTTCTTCGAACTCGAATAATTTATCGATGTATTTGTCACTACTTTCGTTTGGGTAAGGTTCTGTAGGAATATCATCATCACTATCCATTTCATCACCAGTCCACAGTGTCTTCTCTTCATCACTGTCAGACCAAACACTTCTTAACTCATCACTGTCATCAGCATCAATCAGGTCTGAATGCTCTTTAGCTTGCTGTCTTACTTTCCGAATTTCTTTTTTCAGCCGACTTTCCGGCTCCTTTTCTCCGTCACTTTCATCCTCACTTCCAGTCCACAGAGTGGTATCTTCTTCCATCTCTTTTGCCCAAGCTTCTCTGAATTCTTTGCTCCCTGGTATTCCACTTCCAAAGAGATCATATTTTTTGGGTCCACCACGAGCATATGATCTCAATCCTGCAAATTTAATTCATCAGATCAGAAGGATCCACACCATAAAACCATTGTTAACAGCAAGTTTGACGTCAATAAAACATTTCTTCCTATGCATTTGGTCATGTTATGCTAGAACCCGGAAAAGGTATGAATGGAGTTAAGAGAGAGAGGATCTTAGTTACTCCCTCCAATTTTTCATACAAGAGTTAGCTAACTTTTTTAGATAGATTAAAGAAACTAAATAAATCAGTTAACTATGACAAAATCCAATTTTTCAAGATGAATTCGTATTATATACTCTTTAATATACCCAAATTAATCAACTAACTCTTATATTAGCTATAATTAATTGATTTATTTGACTTCTTTAATCTATCTATAAAAAAAGTCAACTAATTTTTATATTAAAGACTAGAGGAATAATTTATAAGGCAAGAATCTTGCTTCATCAACTAAAAAGCTGTAAGGAGAATCTCCTGAAGTTAGAAGCTGAAAACACCTTGTTAATCCATAAACTGAAAGTACAAATATATTAGATGACAACCGTTATTTTAACAGTTGAGGGACAGCACATCATTCTAATTAGCCTAATAGGTTGACAGCACAACACAAGATGAAAACACAACACTTAAAACCAAACTTAAAGCATAAAACTCAAGCAACACAGCAGAGGGAGTTATACAACATGAATAACTTCTTTGTCCACAGAATCTGACTCAACCTTGCTTGCGTCCTACGCCTACTATCATATTATTATGTCAAAGATCAAAAATTTTTCCCTCAAGAATTTATTGTAGACAAAATATAAATTAACTTCTTGTGTAGAAAATCTAACCTTGAAAATTCAACAGAGACACATTCTTACAACAACTCTGTAAAGCAATGGGATTCATAAAGTGATTCTGACCTGTAAGAAATACATACAAGTTTCAGCTATTGCCAATGAAATATAATGAAAACCAATATTTTCAATATAGTGTGAACAATAAATCTTCACAAAAGTGTGCATGAGAAGAACCCTGGCCTTGAAATATTGGTAGCCATTGTGATTTTGCAGACCTTAGAATACATGAGAGGAAGCTAGTGCGGGAACAAGACCTCCAAGCCATTACTTGCTCAATAGATATTAGGTTCAGGAGCTCCAAACCCTTCAAGGAAGCAGTAAAACGCCGACTCTTAACAGTCCCTGGGAGTCAGATTATAATATCAATAACCTTCTGGCAGCCAGATGAATCGTGTGAAAGAAGCTGAAGCTGCTGGATATGGAGTAGATCAAGGAATTATGGTCGAACAGATGATAGCTGCCAATATTAACTATGATTATGCGCACAATATTGGGATGGAAATGGAAGAAACCCTGAAGGTGATGGTGTGTGAAGGACCGAATGAAAGCATAAGCTGAAAACAAAAATGAAGAACGAACTCAGAAACTTACCTGAATGAAGGCGGCGGCCGGAGGAGCAGGTGGCGGCGCGGACGACCGAATAGATGAGGCAAAGCAGAGACGACAAGCGGGTAGAAGAGAGGCGGAAGAGAACGGGGTTTTAGTCGGGAGGGTAACATTGGAATATTGAAAAATTGGCATGGGTAGTTTTGTCTGGATATAGCACGATATTTCTCTCCACTCCAAAACACTCCCCCTTATTTTTACCAATCAAACAGGGTCGTACGAGTTCAGGACAGAGGGGTAATTTGAATAATCAAAATAAAATTCAAGATGCTTTTGCTTTTGTTCTTTTCTCAAATTCATTTGAATTGATGTCAACTTTAGATTCTCTTCAGAGCCTAAGGGGATATAGTTCAGAAAATTATAAAATTGAAAGAGAAAAAGTGGGTCCTCTTTAAAATTCTCAATGTCTCCTTTATGTCCGATGGAGAACTACTATTTCTGATCTGATCATGCAGAAGTAGTTTGCACTTATCCTTACAGGACCTGAATATAGGAGTTGCTTTATGGCTTGCTGCTCGTGCTGATGGATGGGTGTCTGAAGGAAATAGTGATGGCAAGGATTGCAATCTTGCACGCATTAAATACAAGGCCAAAGCAAGGATTGTACTTGTTGGTTTCGGTGCTGATGAGCAGTGTGCTGGCTATGGTAGACATAGAACAAGTTATAGACGAGGAAGGTATATGATAATGGTAAATCAGCATGGATTATATGATTGTTTGTGTTCAGTGCTTTTATAAGTGTAATTTATTTCATCTTTCTACTTTGTTAAGTGAGTGACTTCATGTTACAAATGGTGGAACTGAATGCGATACAATATGTTGAATGCTGTAATTACTTTGAGATTTCACTTTCAAGAGCTATTCAGATCGCAGTGTATATTACATACCACTGCTAATTAATCCATTGGTTATCAGTATGTGAGATTGGCCTTGTATTTCATTTTGATAGTGTTATACATGTTTGATTAGAGCAGAGAACGTTGTGGAAAGTATTAAGTATTTAGTGGATGGTTCCAAACTGGGAAACTCTCCCTGTTTGGTTTTTCAATGCATTCTGATGGTACAATGTGCCTTTTTCTATTGGCTGGAGCTTAATAAGGAAATGAAATTGGACATACAGAGAATTTAGAAAAGAAATTTAGGGAGAGATGATAGATGCATTGCCGATAATGGAAAGGAGGTAAGCTGAATATAATAGGTCAAATGTCAGTATTGGTTTTGGCTCAGGTAACCTGCCAGTTACTATATAACGTTTTTTCTTCATACATTTTTTTAGGCCAGATTTCCTTTTTTGGACGAGGATGTTATAAGGATTTTGCTCAATGTTCCTTTGTGGGAGCTCACCAACCTTGATCAACCAAGTGGAATTGGTGATAAAAAGATTCTAAGAGAGGTATTGTTATTTACATGCTGGGTTTTGATGATCTAGTATTGCCCTGGTTTACAATTATCATGAATGGTTTTTGAACTATGAATATCTACTGGTTAATATATCAGATAATTTCCATTGCGTTTTCTGGCACATGTATTTTAACTAGATTATGAGCACTTTTAAATCCGAAATAAAACTAAAGCAATTCTGATCAGAGTTTGAATCTTGTGGGTAACATTTTTCGTGAAGGTTGCACAACTGCTTGGGTTACATGAAGCAGCAGTGTTGCCCAAACGAGCAATCCAGGTGTGCATCTTTGAAACTTGAAGTAACAGAATCTTGAAAGCCATAGCAATTGAAGACGATCAACCTACTCATTTCACCTGTTTCGATCAGTTAGTTCATTCCTAAGTCGACGAGTTTTTTGACCGGTTTGAGCATATTTTTGAACCAAACTATAGGCTAGTTATTAGATTTCCTACGACGCACTCAAGTCACAGTGGTCATCATTCAAACACAAGCCAATATTCTAAAAAGTATTTCTGCTTATGAATTATATGATGATAATTCTTTCTGGGTAAGCTTTCACAACTTCTGTCTGGGTAACCATTCACAACTTGGGTCTTCACATACGTGATTTCATTGATCAGAATTATTGGGATGAGATTTTTTTATATTCCTATATTATTACACTTTGATAGATTCATTAGCTCTCGCTACCTTCACTTTATCACATATCTGATTATTCTTTCTATATTTCCCAAACTGTGACAATGGCAGCAGAAAACTCTAGAACCGATGATCTATTTGTTATTCCCAAGTACTTCAACGAAGACGGAGAGCTATCCCAAGAATGCAATGGCCTGATTGCCACATTACCCCCCTAACGGGGTTTGATCAACAACCGAGTCCATCAATACAATGGTTTTTGGCTCAATACAAACCAGTTAAAAAGAGCATTCAATTTTCAGAAGCGCTTTCAAGCTCACAATCTCACATCCTCCTCGTAACCTCACCCAAAGCTGGTACGACCTGGCTCAAAGCCTTTACTTTTGCCATTCTCAATCGCCAGACCCATTATCCAAACCCGTGTTCGGACTCGACCCGAACTCATCACCCTCACCCTCTCCTAACTACTAATCCCCATGATCTTGTACCCTTCTTAGAGATTGTCCTCTCCCGTCAAACTACCATGCCTGACCTAAGCTCATTCCCATCACCAAGGCTCTTTGCAAGCCATCTCCCGTATGTTTTGTTGCCAGAGTCTGTGAAGCAGTCATACTTATGTAGAGTGACCCTAAGGACCAGTTCGTCTCATTATGGCATTGTAAACAAGATAAAATCAGAAACTCAAGGGCTGATTACAGTTGAGGATTTCTTGGATAAGTTTTGCCAAAGGAACGATTTCTTATGGGCCATTTTGGGATCATATTTTGGGATACTACAAGGAGAGTTTAGAGAGGCCAGAGAAGACAATATTTTTGAGGTATGAGGAGCTGAAGGATGAGCCAGTCAAGATTTTGAAGAACCTAGCTGACTTTATGGGGTCTGGTTTTTCTGTGGATGAAGAGAATGGTAATGTTGTAGAAAATATATCGAAGCTCTGTAGTTTTGAGAGTTTTAAGTGATTTGGAAGTAAATAAGAATGGAAAAAGGCAATCTGGGGTAGCCAATAATATTTTCTTTAGGCGAGGAGAAGTTGGAGATTGGAGATGATATTGCTCAAGAGAAACTAGGAAAATATGGTTTGAAGTTTTAAATCCTTACAAGTTCATTGGAATATCTCATGTCTACCGAAAGCAGCGAGGTTTAGGTAAAATTTGTTACGTGCATTGTCTCTGTCTTTCTAGTCTCTATTAAAAGTATGGTACAAATAATTATTTTTCATCTTTAAAATCCCTTTTTCTTTTTTTTTTCTCTCTATTTTGTTACATTTCATTTTGTGAATGAAAAAGATGATATATATTTATAATTACTCCATATAATTAACAATTAGAATATTTTAATCAAACATTAATGATAAGAAAACATACTAATGAGTTGCAAATTGTCTCCCTTTTGAGATTAATAATTTTATATGTTGCAGGTATATATATACTTGAAATATAATTCTCCTTCGTTGATCGCTTATATGGTGCAGTTGTTAGACTGTGATTGTCTACCTTGTCTCTGTGTGTCTAAACATTGAAGTCTTAGCTGTCTTCATGTGTTGAGTTGTGAGGTTCATAAAGCTCTGAGCATCCTCTTGTGAAGCTTTTCTTCAAGTGTGTGTAGTTCTATACTACTTTCTATTATTAAAAAATTAGTTAAATTATTTATAATAAATATAGTTTAATTCTAATAAATAATTATCAGGGATTAGATTTAGTAAAAAAAAAATATTAATATTAGCATATATTAGTTTTTTATTTAAAAAATCTAAAATTTTCAATAAATGACTAATAAAGATTAGGTCGAGCGAATGAAACTATTTCTTTATAATGTGCTGAGTCAAAGTTCAAATTCACATTAAGAGAAATATTCACATTTAATATCTAGTATTATCTCAATAAAAAAAATTACATATCTAATAAAAATATATAATAATTCCATCTACAAACCAAGCATCATTTTAAACCCATGTTTTTAAGGGTTAATATAATATTTAGCCTTATAATATATTTTTATTTTGGTTTTAGTTTTTATTTTTTGGGTAAATTTAGGGTATCCACAATTAAAAATAGTAACTAATCTCTTCGCACTGTAGACTTTTTGAATAGGCTTTATAATTTCAAACCATAGATATATTTTGGTTTTTCAAATTCTTTTCTATCTAAAAATGATTCAAGGTGGTTAATTTGTAGTCAATTTTGATTAAAATGATTTAAAGTGGCTAATTATTGTTATTAGAAGAAAAATTTTACAATCATGACTCTCATGTTCTTATGTAAGAGTTACTCCCACTTGTTTTGAGAAACACATTTCTCCTTTTATATTAGTAGTTTTGATGGAGTTATATTATTCAATTTTTAGGGAGTTGTGTGCGAAGGTCTTGATACCAAAAGAGTTCGATTAACTGCAAAATAAAATAATTCTTATACTCTATCACTTAAAGATAATATTTCTTCTATAATTTTTCACTATCATGTTTCACTTGACCGTCTACCTTTTTTAAAAAGTAAAAGGTATTAGTCCAGTTAATATCTATAGACTATAGATATTCCCTATAAAGAGATACCACCAGATGATCTTTTAGGAATAAGGTGTGGCTAAGCATAAAATAATTCTGAATATAAGGTTCTAATTTTCTATTAAAGGTATTTTGATAACATTGAGATATTTTTTAATCACATGTGTTACGTTGATGATTCTCCTTATGATCTTTCCTTATCAATTTTATTTTCTCTTATCGGTAAACTAGATGGAAGATATGAATTCTTTAAACTCACTTCTATATAGAAACTCTAGGTACACAAACATATTTTAATAAATTATAGCTAAGCTGAACTATTCATATAATAAGTATTATATATTTATTAATTTTTATATTTTATATTTATTCCTCACTAACTCTTCTAACAAATTATACTTTATTATAATGAGTTTAAAAGTTATATTAGGCTACAACTACAAGGGCAAGTGCGTTCCCTTGAAATTGATAAAATAGTGCACAGAGGTCCCTTAATATAATTTAAAATATATCTAGAAATTTTTTTGTTAATGTGTTAGTGTTACTCTCCAAAAATTCATTATATTGACACAATATTTAAGACAAATGTTGTTAAGTGTGAACTTATTTATGTTTATTTTAAATTATGTAATAATTTCATATTTATTTCTCATATTTATATCATCATATATACATAAAATATATTTTTATTTAATATTATATAAACGGTTTGACCACCAATCTAACCGATCCGATCAGATGAACCATGACCCACTGGCGTCGGGTTTGGCTTTTAAAACATTGATAAGAACTTCATCTATAGTTATGCAACAATAATTACAAATGAATAAGCATGTACATAAAATAATTCATCAACTGTATTTGTTAGTTATTCACAACATGATAATTAAAGTTTAAATATCTGCTAAAAAAATATACTAATATTTAATACTTAATAATATCTCAAAAATAATTGCATTATATAAAATAGGAGATATAAATGTGCTTAGCAACCAAAAAATAATTCACGTAACATGTGACACTATGTGAGTGGGCTCTGCTAGGAAGATACAAGAGCTGATCAATCTCAGGGCTCTACATTTTGCCAGTCAAGCCATGAATGAGATGAGAGTGTCGACGCTAACAGGGGAGACGAGAATTGAGTGAATCTGTCCTGCTCTTCTGTGTTTTTTTTTTTTTTTTTTGGTAAAATCTACATAGAACCTGAGTTGGAAGCTACATAGGATAACTCGCTGACTCATGCTCAGATATGAATGATTAGGACAAATTATAAAGATAAAATTATAAAGGATTGAATTGCAAATGAGTTATAAGTTCAGGGGTTAAATTATACAGAGTTAAATTTGAATAGCTGAGTTATAAATGAATCAATATTTGAAGGATAACAATATTAATTTTTCTTTCTATTTTTTATTTGAGCTGTTAGGTGTCTAATAATGGGTCTAAGGGCTTCAATATATCACTTAGAGAAGAGTTTTTATTTTGGTTAACTGGAGTTCAAAATTTACTTTATATTTGGATTACAGTTCAAAATTGAATTGCATTAATCTTCTATAACATATTAGAATATCTTTTTATCCTTTCAGATAGGGTTTCCAAGCCTATTTTAAGGCTAATAATGTAAATATTATTTTCCAGAAATAAGATTTGAAATGAATAGAATTATTTCTCTACGAGTTCTAACTTATTACTTGATATTCAAATTTCAAATTTCTTATTGAAACTTGATTCCCAATTCTCAAATGCAAAACCCCAATTTACAAAATAAAATTCAAGAACCAATTAGGAATTTGCATCAGATCAAATATGAAAAAAGCATGCATTCCAATATAAAAAGAAACAAAAGAAACATATATGTACTTCAATGGATTTTGATTGTTAAACCAATCTAACACAGAAAGGCTACAAACAAAACAAAATGGTATACATTCTTCATGTGACAGCTATTTCATCAAGAGATTGTTCTTCATGCATCGAGAAGTGTTTAGTAGCAGCAACTAGTATACAGCTGACAATACCAAGATTAACCATGGAGCCTAAAATGTTTACTACTTTTACTTTTCTTTCTATCAAGTTTTGAACTTGATTATAAATGCCTAGAAAATGCTGAAAATGAGGTCTTCTTCATGAAAGATGAGTAAGAATCAATTTCTTCTTTTGTTACTGCTGGATTCACAGATTTTCTCACGACCCGAAAATGGCGATCGCACACAACAGTAGCAGAGATGCTTCTCTTAGAGCAACAATTCCAGCTTCCTTGCATAAACCCTCGAGTTCAGCACTCATGAATCGATCGGTATCTTCTGCTAGCTAGTCTTTTGAGATTGACATCATCCCCTAGCTTCATGCCACGTGTATGTACACAGAGTATTTCATATCGAGCTTCCAAATCAGGCGAGGGCACTTGCAGCACCTATCATACAACAAAAATGGACAAGAGTGAGATAGAATATTTGAATTCCCCCTTTCCATTTGTTTGTAATGCTTAAAAACAAGTACAGCAACAAGTTTTATCTCACTAGATGTGACATGTTTAATAGATCGTACAGTGACATTATACTCTATCAATCAACAATCAAATCTTTAAATAAATTATTAACCAAGAGGTTCTGTTAAATAATTTCATTGAATATTCTCTTTGATATTCTCTACCCCTTTCTAAAGGACCTGCTATTATTTGATATACCCTCCTTACCAATGCCTCTAATGATCTTTTTTATACATGTCCAAATCAACTCAAACAATTTTCTATCATTTCCTCTTTAATAGGACCTGAAGCTTATCTTTTTTTGTATGACCATATATCTATTTCAACATCTTCATCTCTACTACCTCAACTTTATACTCTTGTTGCCCAGTTAAACTAACATTCACTACCATAAGACTTAAAAACAAGCGAGGTCTTTTATTTATTTATGACCGGAGGTAGGTTTAACAAAAAGTAAAGATGTTGGGAGATAAATACAATCAACTCCTAATTATAAATACAATCAACTAATATTTTAGGAGTCTCACTTCGATTCGTTTCTCAACATTTTCATAAATCTCAGTTTTTCTGATGAACATAGCTATATGCAAACTTTATATTGAGAACACAACAGTGTGAATCACAAGTCTGGTATTAAAATTTTCATTTTTGGAAGGAAAGAAAAGTTAGGTAGCATATATTAGTTCTCACCAGATCAAAACGTCCAGGGCGCATTAGTGCAGCATCTATTGAATAAGGGCGATTTGTAGCTGCCAAGACAAGAATTCCCTGAAAAGTGATTATAGATAGATATAGACATATGTAAGGGAGAAACAAAAGACCATCTCCATTCTCTAGAATAAGAACTCGATTGAAAGAAGATTTATTGCTTTATGTAATGGGTACTTTATTCTTTCAATACAACTAATGGTCAGATAACATAAGAGACAGCAGAAGGGCAAGGGAAGGATAAAATGTTTTCCTATGGGTTCGTTTGGATAAGCTTTTGGAAAAGGGCTTTTAGACATCTTTAAAATGGCTTTTGGAGAAGAGCTTATGAAAAAAATTAGTTTTGAATAAATGAGTGTTTGGATAATTATTTTTAGAAGTACTTTTATTATTGGTAAATTACTAAAAAGGGTATGTTTAATTAAAAGTAAGAGAGAGGAGATAAAGTGGAAAAGAAAGAGGAGAGAGGGTGGAAAAGATGTAAGATAGAGGAGATAGGAAAGAGGAGTGAGAGAAAAAGTAAGGGTAAAATAGTAATTGGATAGGATAGTCCATAAGCTCTTTTACTGTTCTAGAAGCTAGTCTCAATAGCTTATCCAAAACTTTAGTTTTAAACTATGGTTTGGTCCAAAAACCGTTTTGGACAAATATAACTATTTGTTTTAAAATTTTCCTAAAACAAAGTTTAGGCTAAAAGCCGCCCTTTTAAAACTAGGTTTGGGCATTTGCCAAACACTCGCTATGTGTTTGGTATGAGGGATTTGGAAGGGAAGGGAAAGGGGGGATTTTGCCCATTTTCCTTTATTTGTCACCACAATTTTTAAGAGAAGAAAAAAAAACTTTCAACCTCCACTCTAAAATTGAGGAGATTTTACTGGAAAATTAAATTTTTGCCTTGTTTTGACCATTATATCCATAATATATTCTTTTAATATCCCTAAAATATCCTTTCCACATCTCATAGTTATCTATATAAAAATATTCTCCCTAAATTAAATAATGTAACATCAAAATCCCTCCCCTCCCCTCCCCTCCCCTCAGTTGAGCCAAACACACCAACAGAAAATACAAAAACAAACACAGAAAACTTACTGTAGCTTCTTCTAAACCATCCATTTCAGTCAGAAGTGTGGATAAAAGCCTCTCTCCAACTGTACTTCTATTGCTCGAAGAATCAACCCTGTTAAGAGAAAACTTCAGATCAGCACTTCTTAAGCACAGGAAATAAAACAAAGAAATTCTCACCTTTTGAAAAGAATTAATACAATCTTTAGTCCCCTCAAGTTTGCACGAATTTTGTTTTAGTCCCTCAAGTTTCACATCATATGTTTTGGTCATTCAAGGGAAAAATTTTCCAGATTTTTATTGAATTATAGGGACCAATGTTTTAGATGAAAAGAGATTTGAGAGACCAAAACCTATAATTTAAAACATGAGGGATCAAAACTAAAATGAGGGCAAACTTAAGGAACCAAAGATTGTATTAACCCTAAAAAAATTGCATCGATAAGATCAAGAAGGAACGTAACTTTCAGTGCCCCAATCTGCTGTTTTCATGGTTGATTTTCCTTTCTAGATTATTTATTTCAAAACTAACTCAACTATATACCCTAAAGAATGACACATATTACTTAATGTGGGGCTAAGCAGCTCATACTTTCTTAGTCTCTATGACAATATTTTACTTTACAACAGTTATGTCAAAAGAATTATGAAGCAATTATAAAATCCACATAGTACATCACAATCATGTTTAGCATAGATTGCATATGCAGAGAAACCCTTAAACAGATTAGCAACTCACTGACCATTTGGCGGCTACCACATCGGCCTCATCAAAAAATATTATGCTGGGTGCTGCAAGGCGTGCTCTTTGAAAAGTGTTCCGAAGCAATGCTTACCCCTCTCCAACATACATCGAATACATTTCTGCAACACTAATCCATCATCTATCATTTTAAGTTTTCCATCTCTTAGAAAAGAATTTTGCAGGGAACTCAATTGTGAAAAAAAACATGCTGCGAGTAGAAATATAATCGTATGGATCCACAGAATGTAAAACAAATCAAGTATGAGATCATTGATATATTTGGACAAAAAACATGATATAAGAAAAGTATAGTTAACTACTATATGGATCCTTTAAAGATACTGCAACTATCAATTTAGTCCTCGAAAGTTTATCACCATTAATTTGGGCCCAAGGTTTTCAAGATGCATCATTTTAGTTTTGATCCAGAAGTTTATTGTCATTAATTCAACTCTTATGTTTCAAAACTACATCATATTTGTCATGCACAAGAAGTTTATAGTTATCAATTAACTACTAAGTCAGATAGGGTCAGGACTAAAAACATGTATCTAAAAAATGATTAAATTCATGACCAGCACTAAAGCCTATTTAGAAAGTCTATAGTGTAAGGGGATTAGTCACTGTTTTCGGCAATTAATACCTTAGGCTTACCTTTAAAAAGGATGAGATTGATGATAATAAATATGAACTTTTAAGGATGAAATTGATTATAGGAGCATCTTTCAAAGACCAACATAGATTTCAAAAAAGCATCAAAGGTATCTGATGTGTCCTGCGAGAACAAACAGAAATAACACAGAAAGCTTGCAATTTCTGAAGGAATACAGAAGTTTATATTAATAGTTTTCAGCAGAATCAAGGTTACAGCAGAGATACAATGATTCTGAATAAACCCCTCTTGCCAAAATACATAACATATACTAGCTGAATTCTCACTCACTCACTAGTCCTCAGCTGGAGATTTGAGAGTCCAGCCTCTCCTATCCTAGTCTTACAAATCCATACATACTCCCCTCATAAGTTCCTGCATCCTATATATTATCCCAAGTCTTCAGCACACCTTTCCAGAATAAAGTCAAAAGGTAAGGCAGCAACATCAAAAAGATAGCAGCCACACAAAAGCCTATAGCCACCTAGTCTTATATTTCTTTCTCCAATTCATCATTAACATTTGGATCAACCCCCTTAATCCCAAAAGGTACCTTGCCTTTGTCATGTTTTCCATGTCTCTTCCTCTTGTATGTATTGGCAGCAAAAGAAAATGTATCAGTATCACGGTAATAGAAGGGGTAAAAAGATGAAAAAGAACAGATAGTTGAAAAGAAAGAGATTCCAAGAGCAAGCAACTATTGACAACAAACAACAATAATGTTTTGTAGGACTTCAAATAAATAGTTGTCAACTCTTAGCCCTAAAAGAGATATGTGAATAAATGTCACCCCAGTTGCATCTATTGGTTTGCTCCATTATAGATGAACACCAAGACTTAATCATGCGAAGACACTCATACGAGGCAGAGATAAACCCTAATAAAAAATTGAAAACTTGTTAAAACCTCGAGGAAAAGAAAGAAGCTTGGCCAGCATGTGCAGCAGCTTTTGCAAGGGTTGTTTTGGAACATCCTGGAGGCCCATGCAAGAGAATCCCTCGTACAGGGGAAATGCCCAATCTTGAAAATACTTCAGAGTGCTTAATAGGCCATTCAACTGCTTGCTGAAGCTTTTTCTGCTCAAGGATACAGACTATTACCATTAATTTCTGTTGACACCAGAGTGATATCAAATGTACAATTTACAAACCTTTAATTCTTTTAATCCCCCAATATCATCCCAAGTCACCTTAGGAATTTCCACTGTAACACCTCTTGTTGTGCTTGAACCAACAACAGATCTTGCATTGTTCCAATCTTCCATCGTTATGCTTAAATGACTAGCATTTCCATTTGCATCTCTGGACCTTTTAGCTGCTAATAAAGCATCCTCACGGCACAAGGCTTCCGAATCAGCCCCAACATATCCATTGCAAGATGCAGCTAAGCATCCTCACGGCACAAGGCTTCCGAATCAGCCCCAACATATCCATTGCAAGATGCAGCTATCAATTTTAAGTCAACATTGGAATCCAAGGGAACCTTTTTTGTGTAAAGCTGAAAATCAGTTGTTACACACATCAAATTAGCTGGATTGGGTTGAACTTAAGAAATCAAGAATTATGTCAAACAGCTAAATGATAGAAAAATTCAAGGATGACTTTTGTCATTAAGCAATTGAAGGCAGAATTCCATCAACATTTCAAAACGTACAACCTTAAGAATTTGACAACGCTCCCCTTCATTTGGGGCAGTAACTTCAATTTCAGCGTCAAAACGTCCATACCTTCTAAGGGCTCGGTCAATTGCATTCACTCTGTATGCAGAAACCAGATTAAATGCAGAAATAAATTTTCTAAATAATGACAAATAAAGCTGCAGCGACCAGACTCAAACAGTGGTAAAAGACACCAGAATTCTATTATTAAGGCCACAGGCTTCAAAGAATCAGGAAACCGCCTAATAGGGAAATTCCCTGGATCTAACATCACTTCCAGGAAGAAAGAACCAAAAGTATGACAGAGTATTGTATAAGAGCTCACAACTCT
Organism: Leucaena leucocephala; assembly: GCA_037074615.1. NCBI lineage: Eukaryota > Viridiplantae > Streptophyta > Magnoliopsida > Fabales > Fabaceae > Leucaena > Leucaena leucocephala. Next base: position 10,552,920 of record CM073563.1, on the reverse strand, counting down.
TAAGTGATCCATCAAGGCATCCCAAAAATCTTTAAAACGCTGGATAATCAAAACATTCTGGTTCTAACCGCCAAACAGAGGATCAAATGCATGGTATAATAATTTTTCACATTCAGTCAGATATTAAGCATAGCATATAGGTTAAAACATCCAGATATAAATATATGATTTTAAATGGTGAGGACCAAGACACATTAAACCCTTATGATTTGAATTTGTATAAATGTGCAGATTAACCTTTTATAACAGTAAAGACAACCTGTTAGTTGATGCAACCACAACAACTCTTGGCACAGATGAGGATGGTTTATTTGAATCCATCAACGTGAAGAGCTGGGAAGCAATTCGAAACATCTTGTTCCTTTCTGCATGTAAAGAATATGGAGTAATAATGAAGCAAACAATGAAATTAGTAGACATGCTGCATGCATACATTATTTCTGAATTCACTAAAATCAGTTCAAGCCATGTATGTTTTGCTTTATCAAAGATTGTATAGCAAATGTTTGAACATATGAAATTAAAACTTTTCTAGAACTGATCAACATTACACTAGATCAAATATTTTGACAAGTAAATAGAGTAAATTTAAACAACTTGAGATTTTCTTCTGCAATAACAATTGCAAACTGATTTCTTTGCCCATGATTGAGACCACCACAGACAGTCACGGACGGTGCCACCAAACATGATCTTATTCACAAGTTTTCAAGACCATAACTTGTAATGATAAAATCTACCAGGTTATAGTTATCAACTAACCAAAGCACCTTCAAACAGACAACGACTAAACAACCAACAAAAAAGCCATAACCTGTCTTGACTAATAAGCATCTTAAACCATTCTGCCAAAGGCCATTTTCCTTCAGAATGTGTCAGCAAGGAAATTAGCCTAGTTATGTTTGCTCCTTCTACTGGACACCATATAACATTTTCTCTTCTATTATAAATTTGTGACAAAGTATTTACAAGTCATTTCAACATGGAAAAAGACATTATGACACGGATGAAGCAAATGCTGAGAAAAATTAAATAAATATATAGCTAGACAGTTACCAGTTGTGCCTTACCTGGAATCTCACCGAGGACAGAGTACATCTATTTCATCAATAAAGATAACTGATGGCTTGCCCCAAGTTGAATGAGATGATGCCTCTGCAAAGGCCTCACGGAGAATTCTCTCACTTTCCCCAACATGTGCTTTATGTGTAATGAGGACTGAAAAATACAAAAACAGAATTTTCACCCAAAAAAATACATAAACAGAATAATGACAGACCACTTAGACAGACTAGAGCTCCGGAACACAAGATCCCCAAGCATATATATTAAAAAAATTAAAAAAAAAAACAAGAAGAAGAAAGAACCTGATGATTGTCAAATGTGATCCACATACCTGAACAACTGCTCGTACTAGACTTGTCTGCAATAGCAATGAGACATAAAATATTAAATGTGAACACAACCAATACAATGGAACAAACCGGGCTGGTCCACATCATATGTCCCATGTTAAATTGAATGGAACATTTGAAGAAGTTACCTTTCCAGTGCCTGGACGACCGTACAGCAGCAACCCTTGCGGCCACTGAAGGCCAAAAACAAATTAGCAATAAACATAACAGAGGCTTAGAGAGAAATGAATTCATATAATCATTATCGTGGAGCTCTTGCACTTAAGCACACACACACACACACACACATATATATATATATATAAATGACGTGTGTTCGCTCATAGCTTGAACCGAAAATGAAAAGAGGGATAGAGAGAAAGGAAGAAATTTTACTTTGATACCGAGCTTCTTGGATTGGTGAGAGTAGAGAAGCGGGAATATGATGAGTTGTCTGAGAGCTTGAAGAGCTTTCGCGTTGCCACCAATGGCGTCGTCGGTTCTCCACCGGCATTCTGTGGCTCTCCATTGGAGCTCAGATAGCAGGGACGAACGGGTCTGTTTAACTGTTTTCGACGGAGGGCGGGATTGCTGTCATGAATGGGCTGGGCTCTTGTGTAATATGGCCTTCGGCAATTTCTCCTCTTACGTGCTTCTCTTCATTGATCAATCAACCTACCGGGTTAAATTTAGCTCAAAAATAACTAACATCTCTTAATATAATAAATTGATATTTAAATATTTAAAAAAAAATATTTATATTTAATATTAGACAATATCTCTGATAAAATAATATATGTTCTTAAAAAAAAAATACCCATCAATCATTCAACCTTTGATAGAGTAATGGTTCGAGAGAACCAATTCAATGGCTAATAGGTCATGAATTATAGTCAAAATCAATTATAATTAATACTCCATCTGTCTCAAAATATAAAGTCATTTTAATCAAATTGTACTTTTTAAAAAAATAGTTAAAATTAGTTTAAAATAAAAAATATTTTTTTTTAAAATATGCCCTCATTTATTTAGTTACGTTATTACTGGGGCTCAAGTCATTTGAAAGATATGCTGCTGAAGAATTTCAGTTGTTCCCAGCTTTTCCAATTGAAGTGGATATTTTATGGAAGATATGTGAAATCTTTCTGCTAATTATTTGCTTCTTAGGGATTTAATAGAAACATATTAAAAAGAGTAAAAAAAAAAGTGTTCTTGACATTAATGAATTTCTGGACACTAACAAGCATTACTCAATTTATATGATACTTAGGTGTATTATTAAATTATTATTATATTTAATTATTGTAGATAGATTATCTATAAAAATAATTTAAAAAATATAGAAATATAAAAAATAGATTTTATATTTAATACTAAGATTAATTTTTAAATTAAATTAAGTCATATATTAAAATTATAGTAGTATTTAATAATTAAAGGAAGAAATTAAATAGTTCCTACTATTATAAACAGTGATATAAAAGGTGATGAAATAGAGAAGGGGTCCTATAGAAGGGGTGAGATATTGCACTTAGAAAATTTTACTTGAGCCTCATTTTTGGAACATGAGATAAGTCTATGTTATATATGGAATTAAAATTTGAAGCCATGTTTCTCCAACTTCTCTAGAGTAATACGATCAAGCCATATTTTTATTTGGATAAAAGTTAAAAAAAAATTTGAATAATTTTTAAAAAAGAGTTTTTAAAGAAAAAATTATGAAAAAAATAGTTATAAATAAATAAGTATTTAGATAGTTATTATCAGAAAAACTTTTATAATTAAAAAATTATTAGAAAGAATGTAATTTTATTAGATATAAGAGAGATAGGAAATAAAAAAGGAGAGAAGATGTAGAAGAGAGATGCGAAAAGAGAAAATGTGTAGAAGAGAAATGAGAAAAGAGAGAGGGTGTAAAAAATATATGAGAGAGGAGAGGGGTATAAAAAAATAAAAGAAGATAGAGGATGTAGAAAAAGATGAGAGATGGTATAAAAAAGTAGGGGTAAAATAGTAATCAATTAATTTATAAGCTCTTTTACTGTTTTATAAACTAGTCTCAGTAATTTATCTACAATTTTAGTTTTAAACTATAATTTAATTTAAAAACTATTTTGAATAAATATAAGTGTTTGTTTTAAAAAAAATTTAAACTAAAATTTTATTTAAAAAAAATTAAAATTAAGGTTTCATATTTTACCAAACATACAAAATCTGTAACTTGTCCATGTCTGAAAAAAGTTTTCTTCTCTATCCCATACCACACTCTTATTCACTTCCAAATTGCTTAAATTCTCGAAATTACGGTGTTTCAATATATCTTCCATAACGTTACCATCCTCTTCATTCTTAGAAAAGCCACACCCCAGAAACTAAGCTAGGTTCTTCAAAACCTTGACTGGCTCGCCCTTCAACTCCTCGTATCTCAAACGCATCGCTTTCTCTGGCCTGTCCGAACTCTCCTTGTAGTATCCCAAAATATGACTTCAAAATGGCCCAAATCCAATCGATACTTGACAAAACTTCTCAAATGAATCCTCAATCCCAACAGTACTAAAAAAATATAGCTTTTATTATGTTATTTTATGACAGTTAAATGAAAAAATATCAGTAAAATAAAATATGGTAGTCTTTTTATAATTAAATTATTAAAAATTTATTTTAAATAATAATTTTATAAAAATACTGTAAAAAGTTCTAACATTGGTTATTTAAAAAAGTATTGTTAAAAGTTTTTTTATATCATTTTTTTATAAAATTGTAATTGAAAATAAATTTTTATAGTGTTTTTTTATAAAAACCTCCATTAATAGTTTTCAAAATTTTATAATTTTATTACAACGAACAGTTTCATAGTTAATCAATTTTATTTCACTCTAGACCTCAATGATAACTAAAGATTAGTAATTTCATTTAATTTTTGGTGTCACTACTCACTCTATCTTATTAAGAGGAGTTTGAAGAGTTTTAATAGAAAAAATTTATAAATATTGAATTTTTTTACTAGATCTTTAATTTTTTCTCCAGATATGATATGATACTTTTAATGAAAATGAACATGGTGCCTAATGAATGATAGATAGTTAGCCTAATGATTTTTCACAGAGGTCACAAGACTGCTATAAAATCCTTCAACTTATAATGGCAATAGTATTGTTGTTTATAAAATTGTAATTAAATATTACTTTTAACTACCGTACAAAAAAAAAAATTCTATTAGCGCAATTTGCCCTCGTGATCTTAAGCGAAGTGCCAATATGAGACAAATAGGGCCTTAGGGTTCCTACACAAATATACAATCTAACACTTTGAGTGCTTCACAGACTCTAGCAACAAAACATAAGGGAGATGGCTTGCAAAGAGCCTTGGTGATGGGAATGAGCTTAGGTCAGGCATGGTAGGTTGAAGGTAGAGGACACTCTCTAAGAAGGGTACAAGATCATGAGGATTAGTAGTTAGGAGATAGTGAGAGTGATGAGTTCGGGTTGAGTTTGAACACAGATTTAGATAATGGGTATGGCGATTGAGAACGACAAAAGTAAGGGCTTTGAGCCAGGTCGTACTAGCTTTGGGTGAGGTTACGAAGAGTATGTCAGACTCATGAGCTTGGAAGCGCTTCTAAAACTTGAGTGCTCTTTGTAACTGGTTTGTATTGAGCCGAAAACCATTGTATTCATGGACTAGGTTGCTGATCAAACCCAGTTTGGTGGGTAAGGTGGCAATGAGGACCTTGCATTCTTGGGATAGCTCTCCATCTTCATTACATAGCTTTCTTCTTCCTCTGTAAGTATTCTAATAGCTTTCTTCTTCCTCTGTTATAAGTATTCTAATGCACAAGTCCATCTCTAATGGTCCAGGTCCATTTCATTCCTTTCTCAATCTTATCTTTTTGTTGTGATACAAATTTCCACAAATAAGAATCACCCTTAGCGGCATCAAGTAAATTGTTTACATTCCTCGACATATACTTATACAATTGAGGCTATGTTATTGTTGCTTCTATCAATGGTCTTAATGGATAGATATTATATTTGGCCTATAAAGCTCATTAAGTAGAAGAGGATTAGATTACATATATGGAAAGGCTAGCCCAGAACTTCTATTATATGGGCTCGTAGTTCCAACTTTCAACTAAATATATGTATTTTTTTATTATAAATAATTTTATTTGAGACACCTATCATTCGTGAATTTAACTAGTAAATAGGTGAAACATGTGACCATTTAGAGTGTATTTAATCTCTGAAGAGTATCACTTTATTGTGATTCCCATCGTGATGTTTAGGAAGGCATTATATCTCTTGGTACCTAGGTTTATATCTGAAGATAATAGACGGCTCGCCCTACTTGACATTAGCATCACTTAAGAAGAAAGAAGACTTCGCCCTGCCATTGAATTGTGAGTGAATTTAATCTCTTTCTAAAAATTTTTATACAAAAAAATAAAGTTCTATTTTATGCAATAGCGGATATTAAATATAGGCACATCTCTTAACAAAGATTTAAATTTTAGTTCATTATGTTACAAGGGACTAATCATTTCCGCTAAACACAATTTAAGTAATAAAGTAGTGGAAGTGATTATAATTTTATGGATGCTTTTCCTTCATGTTAATAGTTTGACAAGTTATGAAAAAACCTTCAAGTCAGCAAAGATTTCAAGGCTAAAAAGTACGTACGATGCAATAGAGAAGAAACCCTGAATCAAAATATTAAGAAGAGATAGAAATTCCACTTAGGAAGTTTTACACGAATCTCATTTTTGATAGACAAGAACATATATGGTTCTAAGTAACAAATAGATCTAAAATTTGAAGCCATGTTTCTCCAACTTCTCTTGAATAATAAGATTAAGACGCTCGATCATGTTACATGTAAAATAATTCTTCCAATCTCCAACTTCTCCATGTCTAAAATAAGCATTAGTCTCTACCCCGAACCACACTTTTCCACTCTTATTCACTTCCAAATTACTCAAACTCTCAAAACTACAAAGTTTCAATATATTTTCCACAATATTGTTATTCTCTTCATCCTTAGAGAAACCAGACCCGATAAATTCTGCAAGGTCATTCAAAGCCTTAACTGGCTCACTCTTCAACTCCTCATACCTCAAAAACATTGTCTTCTCTGGCCTCTCTAAAGTCTCCTTGTAGCATCCCAAAATATGATCCCAAAATGGCCCATAAACAATCGTTCCTTGGCAAAACTTACCAAATAAATCCTCAACTGTAATCAGCCCTTGAGTTTCTGGTTTTATCTTGTTTACAAAGTGCCAGAATGAGACAAACTGGTCCTTAGGGTCTCTACATAAGTATACGATCTTACACCTTGACTGCTTCACAGACTCTGGCAACAAAATATACGGGAGATGGCTTGCAAAGAGCCTTGGTGATGGGAATGAGCTTAGGTCAGGCATGGTAGATTGAAGGTAGAGGACACTCTCTAAGAAGGGTACAAGATCATGAGGATTAGTAGTTAGGAGAGGGTGAGGGTGATGAGTTCGGGTCGAGTCTGTACACGGGTTTGGATAATGGTTATGGCGGTTGAGAATGGAAAAAGTAAGGGCTTTGAGCCAGGTCGTATCAGCTTTGGGTGAGGTTACGAGAAGGATGTCAGAGTCATGGGCTTGGAAATGCTTTTGACAATTGAGTGTTCCTTGTAATCGGTTTGTGGTAAGCCAGAAACCATTGTATTGATGGATTCGGTTGTTGATCAAACCCGGTTCGATGGGTAAGGTGGCAATGAGGTCCTTGCATTCTTGGGATAGCTCTTCGTCTTTATTGAGGTACTTGGGAAGAGCAAGTAGATCATCGGTTTTAGAGTGTTCTGCTGCCATTGTCACAGTTTGGAAGTATAAGAAGAATAATCAGATAGATGATAAAGTGAAGGTAGCGAGAGCCAATCAATCTATCAAAGTGTAATAATATATAAAAAATCTCATCCCAATAATTCTGATCAATGAAATTACGTATGTGAAGACACAAGTTGTGAATGGTTAATCAGAAAGAAGTTATCATCATATAATTCATACGGCAGAAATATTTTTTAGAATATTGGCTTGTGTTTGAATGATAACCATGCATTGTATGAAATCTAATAACTAGCCTATAGTTCGGTTCAAAATATGCTAAAACTGGTGAAAAAACTTATCAACTTAGGAATGAACTAACTGATCGAAACAGGTGAAATGAGTAGGTTGATTGGTTTCATGGGACAAAAATATTGCTCCAACACTTTCATTTCCAAGGAAAAAGAATAAAAGGCATAATATCGAAGTTCAGAAGCAGAAGCATGAAAGGAAAAGACTAAAGAAGAAGAAGGAAGAAGGAGAAGAGTACCAGCCATTGTTGAACCTCCAAAACCAGAGTTTAAGTTTAGATCTGCAAGTAGTACCAACCCGTGGTTGATAGTTGATTGCGATAATGTGGGATAATGCTGCGATAAATGTATCAGACTTTTACTACTTGATCAAATTTTCTTGGTAGCTGATGACTCCCCCCCCCCCCCCCCCTCCCAACCACATGAGACCCTAGCTATTACTATCACTGAGCCCTGAGGTTGATCAAATCTTGTGTCATGCTAGTAGAGCCAGCCCAGTCACATATTGGCATTTTGTATGGATATAACTGAAATGAGTTTTATCTCTTTTAATAAAAAGTATTTCTTATGCATACTGTTTGTTTGAATCTAATATATCATATTTAAAAAATTTAAGAAAATGCTCAAATTTAACCTCATCAGATAAATTATTTTATTAACATGCTTATAATCACTCTCTTCAACAACTCACCTATCTTTGACCTCGTTTCTTCACTTCATAATTCTCTTATATAGTACTCATCAGGTCTTTAATATTGTATTTCTATGTTTAGGAACCAATGATACTTGGTCTAATAGTGGATTAACTTGATCATAAAGGGGGAAGACTGAGATTTGATTTCCACTTTGTTAAAAAAGACCTTTAGAAAAAGGCATCGGCTAGTAGTAAAATCTTAATCTAATTTAATCGATTGCTTAAATATATAATAATAGGATTTAAAAAAATATTGAATACTGAGTGGCTAAAAAGGTTATAAAAAATGAAGAGTTTAGAGAAAAATTATAAATTTAAAAAAAATTAAAATATTATATTTATGATTAAAATAAATCTTTTATTAAGTATTATATTGAGAAAAGAGTGATTAATATAATATTTCACATTCCATATTTAATTATCTATCTAGTCAAACAGTGCTTGTTTTCTGTAAGTTCAAGTCTTGACAAAATTGTTGCTACATTTTTCCAAGTCCCATTATCAAATTTAAGTGTACAAGTTTACTTTCAAAATATGATCCAAAATAACTAAACTACTCTAAGCGAGATGATAGGATATATTCTGTAAATGAGTTTAATTTATTCTATTTCAAATTTTCAATTATATATATATATATATATATCCCACAAGTTGACCCCAACAAAATTAAAAACAAAAAAACTATATATATCCGACAAGTAGCTGGTGAAATGAGTGTAGAATATATTCGGTTAGTGTGCTTTCGTGGTATACCCTTCCAATGTGGGCATATTTATAGATGATTCTCTGTGAAGTCTTTTTTAAATAATACCATTATTAAAAAATACATGACATATACATATAATTGTAAACTTTCCAACATGTTATAAAATCTATTAATTTTTATTATATTATACAATTCTTAATTTTAATTTCTTTCATATTTATTAGAACTTATTTATTTACGTTTCTTTTTAACACTAAGTCACTAACAAATAAATATTTTAATCTTTTAGAAGTTTCAATACAATGATTACATTCAACTAATAAATCTTTTTAATTTATTTTTAAAAAGTTTGATTAAGAAATTAAAACTCTACATTTATAAAATTATTTAATTATGTATTTTTTAAGATAATTACTTACTTGAAAATTTATAAACTCTATGTTAATTAAATCAATTAAACTTTTCCCCAATATATTAAAAATATTAAACAAATAACTATTACAAAAATAAAAATAAAATTAAGGAAAAGATAAAACTCTAAATTTTTAAAAATAATTTTAGCTGAAATTAGGGAATTAGTAATGATGAAGGGTAAATTAGTAAACAAAAATATAATATGTTTTTAAAATATTATTAAAGGAGTTAACATTTTAGACTTAACTTAATGATTTTAAAATAAAATAAAGGTTTGTGTGATTAAAATAAAATATAAAGGAGTTTGTAGTATTTTACTCCTTTCACAAATATAGATACATATGTTTGTAAAAGATGACATTGTTTATATGAAATGATTAAGTACTATTTTACTTTTTCTCTTTTTTAATTTTAACCTCTTTCTATATTAAATTAAATGTGTTATTTTATAAAAAATATTTAAAAATTAATAAATTATGATTTATTTAAAGAATAAAAAATAATATTTTTAAAATGAGTTGATAGTTATGATTGAATTAATTATTATGATGTTTTTTACCTCGTTGAGCTGTTAGAGAATCAAAATCTTGTCCTCACTTGATATTTAGCCAAAACACCTGAAAAGGTATCTTATATGTTTAATTTTATACTTAGATATAGAGCCCATTTGGATTAGCTTTTAGATAAGAGTTTATAGAAAAAAATATAATTTAAAAGTGATTTTGTATAAACTCTTTTAGATAAAAGTTTAAGGAAAAAAATAATTATGAGTAAATTAGTATTTGGATAGTTATTACTGGAATAACTTTAACAATTGGTAAATTACTAGAAAGTGTATGAAATGACAAAATAATAATTATCTATTACCGTTCCACTATTCTTTTTCTTCTCCTTCTTCCTCAATTACAGATCTCATACCTTTTTTCTCCATCACAATCCATTGTTTATCTTCTTCCCTTTCTTCCTCATTGATTCAATACCTCCTTCTTCCTCATAATGTCAGCCTCATCTTCTTCTTCTTTACCTAGATCAAACGTGACAGCAGAAGACGATGCCTAGATCTCTATTTTCTTTTATTGGAGAGAGAGAAGAGAGATAAAGAAGGCAAAGCCTTGACAATGGATGAGCTGAAGATGACAGAAGTAACGACGAAGGACAGCAGGGAGAGCGACTCCAGCAATAGTGCAAGATGACAATGGCAGTAGAACTAGGTGTGTGTTTGAAAAAAAAATTTCAAACTAGCTTATGAAAAAAACGGGATTATAGATAGCTTATGAAAAAGGGCTTTTCTAGAAGAACTTATAGAAAAAAAGTGATTTTAGATAAATGAGTGTTTGGATAGTTATTTGTATAAGGGATTTTATGAGTGATAAATTACGAAAAAGGGTATGAGTATTAAATGAGGAGAGATAAGAGATGAGAGGAGAGAGGAGAGAGGGTGTAAGAAAGAAAAAAGAGAAAAAGTAGGAGAGAGGAGAGAGGGTGTAAGAAAAAGTAGGAGAGATGGTGTAAGAAAAAGTAAGGGTAATATAATAATTGGTTAGTTCATAAGCTCTTTTACTGTTCCATAAGCTGCTCTGACCAGCTTATCTGAAACCTTGGTTTAGTCCAAAAGCCCGTTTGAACAAAAATTGCTGTTTGGTAAAAAATTTCCCCAAACCGAGGTTTGGGGCCAAAAGCCCTTTTTAAACCATGGTTTGGGGTGTTTCCAAACACACCCTAGAACTAGCGGTGACGGCGAGAACCAGCGGCTATAATGAGATATGAATAGACTATTGTGTGTTGGCGAAGGAGGACAATGAAGGAGAGAGGAGAGGGAGTGAAAAAATAAATAAATAGTCTTTTAATACCTATATTATTTTTTTCATTTAAAACTTATTTTCAAAAATTTATTAAAAACTATAGTTTATCCCAAAAATACTTATAAATATTTAGGATTATTTATTTTAAAATTTTCTAAAATTATGATTTAAGATAAAAACCTTTTTAAAATTATAGTTTTGGGTTTAACCAAACACCCCCATAATGTCTTTGTCATGGAGGAAATAAATTAAAAAAAACACTCATGTTATATTTCTATGTTGTCAAAGATGTTAAAGAGTTAAGACAAAGATATATTAAAATAATATATTATTGTTATCATTAAAGTATGATTATGAGACTAAAATATGAACTTAATTGATGTTCCTTTTCTCTCCTGTTTTCCTCAAATCGCACATATTAGGTGGAGATAATTGTCACAACTGTTATTGTAAAATAAAATGAAAGTTATTGAGTTTGTCTCAACTGAAACGTTTAATAATTTGTACGAATATTTGTTCTTAATAGTATAATAAAACAAACAAATACAGAATGTTTGGTTGGTGGAAATAAAAAGTCCATTTTTTTCCAGAAGAAAATTGATATATTCAATTTAATTATGTTTTTAGTTTTCTTTCAATATATACAGTAATTAATTTTATTACTTTTTTATAAGATAAGCTATTCATTTATTCACTTATTGTTTTATTTTTTCCTTTAGGAAGGATTTTTTTATTTGTTTAGTTCTTTATCAGTGATAAATTATTATTATTATTATTATTATTCATAGAAAATTTGGACATGTATAAAAAAATTATTAGAGGCTTTAGTAGTAAGAGTAAATCAAATAATACAAAATTATTTTAAAATAGATAAAAAAATGGAAGAAAACACATAATAAAGTTATTGAACATAATTTTTTGGTTAAAAATATATTAAAAAATTATGATTTGTTAGAATACAATAATACCGTAGGATTTATATGGCTAAATTAATTTAATAGAATATAACTTTTTATTGTTGTTGGTAACAGTGGTACAATGCTCAAAATAAAAATTGAAAATGTAGTAAGTTGCACCTAACCATGGTTATCTTGTAGTAAGTTGCACCTAACCATGGTTATCTTATTTAGAACTGTCAATAGGACAATTATTATAATTCAGATTGAAATATATTAAGATCATAATTTTATGATTAATCATAAGATGTCATTGTATAAAATAATCTGCCCAACTAAAAGAAAACAAAGTGATAACTATATCAATAACTTATAGACATGAGATGATTACATTTTAATTTTCTTTCTAAGCATGCAATTAATGTAATTATTAATTCACCACTGCTCATGGTCAATAAAAATAATTCTAATTAAAAAATAATTATTGATGGAGATTATATGTAATGAATATCAATCTCAAAGAAGGGTTTATAGTTGAAACATTTGTATTTAATATTGTAATACTCATTTCTTAAACAATCAACAATTATAAAAAAATGATAAAAATGGTAAATATCTAAAAATTTATTATAATGATAATTTGAATTATAATTCATTTTAAATTTGATGTAATAGATAATAAAACACACGTTTTATCTCACACACACATATACGGACAATGGCAAAGGTCTTGTTTAATTTTATTTTTATTTTTTATGTTTTTAAAGTAGTTATATGAAGTTATTTTTTTATAATAAGTTTTTGGGAAGAAAAATTTTAAAAAAAAATTGTCTAGATGATTGTTCTAGAAAAACACCAATTCTCCATTTCTTTTCTAATTCCATAGAATTAAATAGCAAAACAGGTAAAAGTTTTTCCTCTTTTTTTACAACATATTGCTCTTTTTTTTTATTTAGCAAAACACTTAATTAAAAGCTAATTATTAAATATTTTTTCCTACAAAAAAATATTTTTTTAAAAAAAATAAGTAGTTTGAAAAATAAGGAATTAAATCGGCCTTTATCCTCTGCTCCTATCCTCCTCCTATGCCATAAAGAGAAAATATATGGAAAAATGCCATAAAGAGAAAATATATTTATAATGTACGCATTTTAGTGCACTCTGTGCTTTGTGCTTTGTGCTTTTGTGCTTCTCTTGCTTCCCTCTAGATCTGATTCCACCGCCGGTAACCTCACTAATCTCTTCAACCCTCTTCCGATTCTCAGATCTGTGCTTCAATTAAGCTTCTAGTCTTTCGATTTTGGTCTTGGAATCATTTCGTGTCACTGATTCCGGTGTTTTCTTCTTTTTATTTGTTTCTGCTCGGTGTAATTTTGACGAAACTTTCCCTGTTCCGTGATCTGCAAGGTGCTTCTACGTTTTTTTATCTGGATCCATGCGGAAGTTTTTATTACTTTTGAATGTTCTTTGTTTAGTGGGTAGTGATAGTGTAGCTTCTTTCATTATATTGCTTTTCTTTCCGCTGGCCGTATCTTTGTATTCAGATTGATATATGGGTTTTTGTATGTTAAATGGATGAAAACATTTAATCTTATAGGAATTAGTTGATATTCTTAGGGGGTTTTATGTCATTGTCTTCTCAAGTCGTATATGCGATTGCTGGATTTATGGCGGGTATTTTTTTCATGTTGAGGCTACTAAAAGTATGTTTATGAGATGAGGGGATTTAAATGATGAAGGAAATGCTTACTTTCCCTGGCTTTATTGCCTTTTTATCTCGATCTGTGAACCCAATTTTGGATTTAACGTTACTTTGTATTGCCATATAAAACAAGGAACTACCCATTGTCTTTTTCAGCTTCCACCCCATAATTTTGAAACCTTTCAATGTCGTAAAAAGTAACAAACTACGTAGCCAAAGATAGCAGTGACGACAAATTCTGGGGATCAAGTTAATTGCATGCTACATTGCATCTTGATTAATTTATCTATGGCTTATTGTCTCTGGGTTGGCACTCATGGTTAGGATTTTTTTTGCTAGAAGAAAGTGTAAACCATGTGCTTTCCATCTGTACACAGATACATTTGATTCATGCTTTATGCACTTGACATGCACTTAAAAGTGACGGTTGTTTACATGAAAATTTGTTTGAGTATTTCAGTTTCTTCATTCCCTTGCTCTCTTTTTTCATAATTACTATATTTATTAATATTTTCTTGGCAATTTTTTGACCTCCAAAAGCAGTTGAAGAGCATGGGTCGTGGAGTTAGCAGTGGTGGTGGACAAAGTTCATTGGGCTATCTTTTTGGCGATGGCGAGGCTCCAAAACCAGCAAGAAGTGATGCTCAAGCTGAAGCACCTGTAATTAAGCCTCCTTCAAAACCTCAACCAGTAGATGTGACCAAGCAGATTCCTGCTGGCATTCATAGTAACTCTGCTGATGGCCAGAACACTGGCAACTTCATCACGGTATTATTTGTGCTTATATTTGTTTGCATCCTTCCTAATTTAAGTCATTGTTATAAATTTATGTCAGGAGGGGTTTACAGTGTCATGAACAGCACTTTCCGATGTTATGGACACTAAAAAGGTTATTTTGGAGACATTTGAGTATCCAAATGCATGTTTACTTTAGATTCTGTTACATTTGCTGTATGCTTTTCCTACAATACAGTGACATTATAGTCACATTTTTCTTTTCTTGGCAAGTTCTAAGTCAGTGCCATTTAAGACGAATTAGTCAATACCGTTGGTTGCAACGTTGTAGCACAAAATTTTGGTGAAACAAAATGATATGGATTAGGCTCTTTGTTGATTAAAGTCGTTGACCTATTCATGTAATGATCTGATTTTTATTGGGTTCTCCACCAATAATCATTCATATGCCAAGAAAACTATGATATCTGATTCATATATATAATATAGACACGTGGATGAATAGCTTGTTATTGGGGCTTTCTTTTATTTCATATGTTCTTTGAAAATTCTAAATCTGTATCTTTCAGTTTCTCATTCACATGGTTGGAATTTGGATCTTTTTCCCTCTAAAATAATGTTGTGATTGGTAAGTTTCTTTCTGCATTTCTGCTTCAGGACCGACCCTCAACCAAAGTCCATGCGGCACCTGGCGGTGGCTCTTCTTTGGGCTACCTGTTTGGAGGGCCTGGAGAAGGAAAATGATATCATATTTGTGCAGCCTTTGTATGGAGAATGTCTTCTTTCCGAATTCAAACCCTGGAAAAATTGGAGCGTATGATGTATTGATGTAATATAGGTTATGGTTGCTGATAGATTTCATTCAATAGTATATTCTAAATGCACAAAATGTCTCATACTGAACTTGCTGTCAGAAGCAATGTCTTAACTTTCAAGTGCATATTTGCTTTTGAATTTTTTCCTGGCAGATATTTTTCTGTTATATTGTTCTAATTTCTTCGAATGGGTTCAAAATTAGGAGCACTATATATATACATGCATACATACATACACTTTTTTCTTTAATTTAGACGAGCAGACACTAATGGCATGAAGTTATAAGTGAGATTAAATCTGCAACTTCGCACTTACAAAGGAGCTTTCACATTGCTAGGCTGGCTATAAGGTCATTGGCAAGGATACTATATTTTAAATGCACATTGTCTATTACAGAACTGTTTGTTATTTGCTTTTGATTTTTATCTGTTGGCAGATGTTTTCATGTTATCTTGCTCTAATTCCTTCTGATGGGTTCAAACTTAGGGATGCTATATTTTAAATGCTCAAGATGTTTATTACAAACTGGCTGTCACACAGAAGCAATGTTTTAACTTTCAAGTGCATATTTTGCTTTTGATTTTTGTATGTTGGCAGATATCTTTCTGTTACTTTGCTATTAACTTCTTATTAGGGATGATCACGGGTAGGAAGGTATAATCTTTGGACGCATATTTGACAGAAAATGGTTCATTCTTACAGAATTCTTGAATCTCCAAAACTCGACTTATTAACTCGGAAAATTTCTAAAATCTACAATGATTGAGATTCCTTTGCATGAAATATTTTTTGGTTAATATAATGTTTGGCCATTATAATTTGTTCTCTAAAAGATTTTGGGTTTTTAAGAGGCAAATTGGTCCAAATTTTTATTAAAATATAAAGATTAACTTTTTTTAGTTTTAGATAAAAAGAAATTTGAGGGATTAATATCTGAGTAAAATGAAAATATGGTATGAGGACAAAATATTGTCTTAAATTATGGGGGCTATCTAGATCAAATGTAAATCATCTAAATTTTATGTTCTTTATTATCTTTTTTTATCTCTTTCACCTATCTATTTATAAATAATGTTATATTAAAATGTATATTTCTTACCTATTTATTATTTTTTAACTAATTTTAACACTTTGTTTTAAAGCAAAACAATCCAGTTATTTAGATCTTATAAAAGGGATGAAAGGGATGGAGAGAGCTCCCTCCTCGGATAAATGATTTTACCATCCAATTAGATAGCATAGATGTTATATTAAAAAAATAAAAGGAGTATTATTTTAAGCAATCATAAATTAAATATTTTAAATTTCAACTACCCAAATTAAAGTTAAGTAGCATGAACCTCATTGTAGCAATAAACTACTAAAGTATGTGGTGCACAGAGGATTGAATGAAATCCAGGGTGGGAATCAGGGCATGTATTTTACTCATTCCTATTAAAAAACCTGTTCTAACTGCTAACTCGAGGTACAAATAAGATCCAGTTTTTGGTTCGTCCTCACGTCTAATCTTGGACGTGGGGCCCACCATTGTCTTCAAAAATGTTGCGATCAATATTTAACATTTTGGCCCAAAAAAAAATTAAATAACATTAAATATTAAATTTATTGTAAATTGTATAGTTCACTTTCCCTCTTCCCTACTATCTTAAAAGTTAATTGATTTTTTAAAATAAATTAAAAAAATTAAATAAATTAATTAATTATATTCAAATTATATTCCTCAAAATAAATTCATATTATATATTACATCTGTCATTGATATAAAAAGTTAGTTACGTCAGGTATTTATAACATATATAATTTAATTTTCTTAAAATGTCATCTTTTATTATAACTATCTTTAGATAGAAGTGCCTTCACATGCACAATCAATAGGGATATTTTAGGAGAAAAATATAAATTTAGGGGATAAAGTGGATTGGGATATTATATTTAAGACAAAATATAATCCCTTAATTAGCTCTTATATTAAATATTAAAGGGAATACCTTTTAATCTACGTAAATTAGTCAATTAAATATTAATTATAATTTATTTATTTAATTTTTTAATTTTATTTAAAAATTAATTAATTCTTATATTAATAATAGGAAGAATAATATTATTCCTTGCCATCTATAAAAAAAAAGAAGGAAAATTAAAGAGTCCTAAGCAAATATTGGTCATTTTTAAGAAATTTAGGTACAGAGGATAAAGATTGAAACCTTGATATTTTAATCAGATAAATTGTTATATCCACAACAAAAATAATCAATTTTATCTCACTAAATATACAGCTATATATATTATATGATATCATTATACTCTATTAATAACTAAATTTTTAGATATATTATTAATTAAAATATTTCATTTAATAATAATAAATATTCTCTCTGTTCTCATATACTATTTTTCAGAAAATTTGATACTGTATGATATATCCTATCATTAGTACTTTCAAATATCTTCTTTGTAAGTAAACCATTACAAACAATTTTATACAATTTTTTTAATAAATATCATATCAACTTTTCTTTATATATGTATTTTTTATATATATAATCATTACTTCTATCCCAATGTTACACTAATTTTAAGTTCTTGTAAAAAAAGAAAAAGAAAAGAAAACAACTTGACCGCTAATAGTTTTTGGGCTTGAGAATTGTGATGGTATAACATTCAATTAAATGCAATCATATTTTAGGATGGTCAGAGTAAAATTGTACTATTAGCATTATTAATCTCCCACATATCTTTTGAATCTCATTATCGGTACCATCCAATTAAAATGAATGTTCCTTTCCCAGTTTTTACTGAAAGAAAGAGGACTCACTTAAATGGGATCCATAGATTAGTGCTGTTTCTTTATCATTGACTTGGTAAATCCATCTTTATGATACAGTTACTTGATTCAATTTTGTTTGTTTGGTGTTTATAATAAATAAAATAAAATAAATTAAAATACACAAAATCCTCTAAACTTTAGATCAATTTCATATTATATTTCTAACTTTTAAAATTTTAAATTAAGGATTATAATATTTCATACTTTTATTATCAACTCTAATATCGTTAAAATTACTATTAAAGTTAATAATTTTTATCATGTTAAAGTTTTTATATTTTTTATTATATATCATGCCATGTAAAAAATTAACAGTTGACATTTTGAGATGGAATTTAAGCATCTTTTGAAATATTTAAAATATTTATTTAACCACATTGTTTATAAATAAAAAGTATAAAACATTTAAAATGACATGCAAAATGTTAAATGCTATTTTTTTAAATGTCATAATATATAATAAAAAATATAAAAATTTTGATATGACAAAAAATGTTAACTTTATTGGTAATTTTAACAGTATGGGAATTGATAATCAAAATAAAAAAAAAAACATAAGGATCATTAACAAACATTAAGTAATTTGTAATTGACTCAAAATCCAGATATTTAGTATATTTTAGTTTAAAATAAAATAAAGTAATTTTATATTTGAAATATATCTCTTATATTCTTAAAAATATAGTAAATACAATTATTATTAAATCTTACTAAAAAAATATATTTTATACATTTTACAAGTGGACTTTGGACACCCTACGACAATTGCAAGTGAAATTCAAAATGGATAAGGCATGCCGTCAGGAAAAAACATATGAGCCATATTTTTTATTGAAATATGAATAGGATATAACTTCTTTTGTGTAGAATTTTTAGAATGGGGTTAGATTCACATACAATTTAAGTATACGATGAAGTCTCCCTTTCTTCTAAACGATATTAATATTGGGTAGGACGAGCCTTCAATTATCTTCAAAAGTAAAATTAAACACTCAAGAATTAATATGTCTCCCCAAACATTATTTATAAGAAACATTTTTAAAATATTATAATTCAGTTTAGTTTGTTAAGATATTTTTTAAGAAAAATCGGGAACCATTAATACACAAATCCACCAGACCACCACCTTTTCCACAGTTTATATGAAGAGTTTTAATTTTTTATTTAAAGGGTGTTTACTAACTCTTTAGTTATAAATAGTATTAAACCCTAAACCTTCTGTTTATCCAAAAGTTTTCATGTTACTAAGTCATGAGACATTGGCATATGTCAAATTGAATACCTTCATAACCTATTTAACCTATTTCCCTTCATTGTTCCCGACAATAATATGGAAGCACATAAATTGGTATTACTAATTTCTGCCCAAGATGACAAAGCGTTTCATTTTGTTTTCTTCCTCAGAAGCTTCCCCATATTCATCCAATTAACTTTCAGACAGATCTTTGAAGTTTCTAACACACGTACAATGGGAAAAAACTTGAGGAACATAATAACGAAGAAGGATAAAGCTGCAGGATATCATCACGTCCGTACTTCATTCTATAAATGTTTCACTGAAATTCACAAGAGTTCAAATGAAGGAAATTTCGACGAAGCTTCTTAAGTTCTATATTATATATATATATATATATATATATATATATATATATATATTGATCCTTCATTTTCAGCAGAAGAACAAGTTGCAGAAATCAATCAACCATCCACCATATCAGAAGCAAAGAAACACAGATAACTTTTTGCAATGCTTCCGACCAAAAACAGCGACTTTGACAAACTCTTACAGTTTCTGCACATAGCCATCCTAGTTTTCCTCAACCAAGGCTCTTCATGTTTCTCCAATGCTTTCACAAAGGAGCCATGGTCATGGGGTCTTTCACTTCCCATAAGTTTATACTTCAAATTCGCTCTTGAGATTCATGCTCATCTGGGTCTTTGTGTTGGCATTGGCCTTCCCTCACTTGTCTACTGGGGCATCACCAGAAGCTCCATAGACTGGTATTCCGACACAGTCCTAGATTTCAACCTAGAATTCCTCAAAAGTTGTCTCTTCAACATTATCATTGGTCTTGTCCACTGGATTATCACGAAGCTGCTTCACAAGTTCCATGAATGGGTTATGCAGAACAAGAAGCTTGTTTCTTCTGAGTACTGGACAGTTGTTCTGTCAAAGATTGAGAAATTTACTGACATTTTTGAACACCCTATGCTGCAACCAGTTTCTGGGAAACAGATATTTGTGCAAGTTTTGGAGATGTTGAGTGTGTTTTTCTATAATGGGAATGTTATGCTCTTGAGCTGGGGATTTTCTGGGAATGCTTATGATTCTGAAATTGGTAAAGCTATTTCTTGGGTTAGTCTTGGAAGTTCTTTGCATGTGTGGATGAAGGCTTGTTTGAAGGTTCTTGAAGTTAAAGCTGTAGAAGCTTCACCACTTGATGTTGATGATGATGATGAGAAGAAGGCTTTGCAGCTGATGGGAGAGAAAGGTGAAGAACATTCAGATCAGAGTGAGAATAAGCAACTCCAAGTAGTCAACTTTTGAGGAGATGATGACGTGATTCTAATTATAAGTGATTAGTGAAGTATGTTTAATTATCAGGGAAAAAATTAAAATTAAAAAAAGATGAACAAGGTTAAGTCTCTGCTTAAAATAACTTCTTGTGTGCATGTATATGTACAAAATTATTTGTATTTAGTGAATTTAGATATGTTTGACTGTTTGTTCAGCTGTTTGAGCATGTTGGCCTTATTTTGTGAGTGATAGACTAGCTATTATAATTGAGAGATTTTTTTTTTTTAAGTAGCTCTGGTTGGAACTTATGTATCAGTTTGTTGGAGTAAGATATTGATAATCAGTGATCAAAACAATGAATATATAATTTTATAAGAATAATATTTAAATAAAAAAAATATTAATTTACAAATAAATAGAATTTTTATATATACATCACATATAAATTGATAAAATAAAGTTATTAAAACACAAATTTAATGGACTACTAATTTTCTTACTTAAAACGATATCATTTTAAACTAATATATATAATTGAACCCAATCAACTCTTAGTGTGTGTTTGGCACTATAGTTTAAAAAGTTCTTTTGGGTAAAATTTTAGTTTAAGAATATTTTAAACAAACAGTCATATTTGTCTAGAAGTTATTTTGGCTAAAATCATAGTTTTGAATAAGTTACTGAAACTAGCTTTTGAAACAGTAAAAAAGCTTATGAAATATCCAATTACTATCTTACCCATACTTTTTATTATATCATCTCTTTTCTCTCTTCTCCACCCTATCTCCTTTCTTTTCTCTACACTCCTTCATCTCTCCTACTTTTAATCAAATTATATCCTTTTTAGTAATTTACCAATATGAAAAGTAATTTTACTACTAATCATTCAAATATCTCTATTTTTAAATCTATTCTTCCTAAAATCTATTTTTTAAAATATATTCTTCCCAAAATCTATTATTAAAAAGCTACTAAAAATATGCCCTTAAACGGACTAGGTAGAAAATTGAGTTATTAGTTTTTTTATTTGACCAACCCACTCATATTGGGTTTTTTTAATAATATGCGTTGAAGGTCAAAATCTACTGTAGCGTAAGTAGGTTTTTATTCCATCTCTACGCTTATAGTTGTGTGTTTGGTTATACATTAAAAAATACTTTTAGACTTAAATTATATTTTGAATCTAAAAGTAATTAAATATATCTTATATTTATAGAAAAAATTATAGAAAAAATTATAATTTAGACACTTAAAATCATAATTTTTAATAAATATCTTCCATTAGTTCTTTTATATTATAAATATGTAAAATATCAATTTTGCCTCTCTTATATTTTGGTTATCTTGTCAATTTATGTAATTATTATTTTAATTTATACTTTTTTTAATAATTTACTTATAAAAAAATAATTATGATAAAAGCTATATGAATATTATTTTTTTTAAAATCACTTTTCATATAAAATCTATTTTATAAAATCTAGAATCACTTATAATCAATTTTTTTCATAATTTATTCTCTAAAAATTAAACTAAGCACACTCATTTATTGGGATTGTGAGAGTTTAAGTACATATATAGTGTGTGTTTGGATATACTTTTAGAAAATGGCTTATAGAAAAAAAAAATTTTTAATAGCTTTTGGAAAAGGGTTTTTAGAAAGAGTTTACGGAAAAAAATGGTTTTGATTAAATGAGTGTTTGGATAGTTATTATTAAAATAATTTTTATAATTGAAAAATTATCAGAAAGGGTATGATTTTATTAAAAATATAAGAGAGGAGAGATGGTGAAAAATAGAGGAGAGATGGTAAAGAAAAATAAATAGAGGAGAGATGGTAAAGAAAAATAAATAGAGAAGAGAGAGGAGAGAGGGTAGAGAGTAGTGGATAGAGAAAAGAGATGGGAGAAGAGAGAGAGTGTAAAAAAGTAAGGGTAAAATATTAATTGAATAGTTCATCAACTCTTTTACTGTTTCAAAATTATTCCTACTAGTTTATCTGAAACTATATTTTTAAACCATAATTTGAGAGTATAAGAAAAAATAAGGGTAAAATAGTAATTGAGTAGTTTATAAACTCTTTTACTGTTATAAAAATTACTCTTACTAGTTTATTTGAAACTATAGTTTTAAATTATAATTTGTCTAAAAGTCCTTTTAAATAAATATAATTGTTTATTTTAAAAATTTTATAAATTAAAGTTTAAATTTTTTTTTTAAAATCATAGTTTAAGATTTTCTGAACACACCTATAATAACACATGATCTTATATTAGTAAATGGACGAAGAGGATGAGTGATCCCGTACACACGAGAACGGGCCACTAGAGGCAAACGTAGTTGAAATATGACAATCTCAGCACAAGTTAAACACTTTTTACTGAAAATATTTTTGTGAAAATATAAAATTAATTTGTACAAAGAGCTCATCAGAAAAAAAAAAAAAAAGCCATTTGGATGCTTTAATGCTACCTTAAAATACCTTAGCGGATTATAAATGCCCATTCACGCTTTTAATAGCGTAACGTTCAACAACCTGTCTTAATCCTCATTAAATGAATATCTCAATGTGCATTAACCGGTGAGTTAATTGCCATTAAATGTGTTTGTATGCCTAACGGTATTGTGATCCGCAGCCTATAAAAGGAGCATGAGGCTCGATGGCCCTATTCCGAGCTTTCCAAAAATCCTCTTCCCTTTTTTTAGTGTTCGGCCTTAGCTTAAGTTCTTTTTATTTTTTTTGTTCATCTTATTTAAAGTAATATTAGATATTAAATATAAATATATTTTTTAATAAAAATTTAAATATTAATTTATTATATTATAAAAATTTAATTATTTTCTAGACCTAATTCCTTTTAATGATAGTATTGTTAAAGATTTTTAAAATCGGTGCATCCTTATGTATGGGCCTTAGAGTTGTGAACTCATCTAACTATAGGATTAATTTCATTATACTTGATATTAATATTATTTTAAAAAAATTATTTTATTAATAAGTTTAATTATTTTTTAAAAACTTTATATAAAAGAAAAAAAAACAGTTTCCACCACTTTAGGATTTACGTTGTCTACTACCACGGCCACAAGCTAATTCCACATTTCCACTATTACTTGGGTCATTCATCTCTATTGATGCTATGAAGCTTGTGCTTATAAACTAAGAGTGTGCCTAATAGACAAGGCAGCTCTCAATCTAGTAGGTACCTAAAAAAATATATATTATATTTTATAGTTGGTACTTGACTTTATTTAATAAAAGTCTTAAATATTTTAAGTTAGATGTAGGCAGATTTGTATACTAAAATCATAATATTATATTTATATTATGAGAAAAAATATGTAATTATAAATTTTTAAAATAATATTATATTTATATCTTTAAAAATTAAATAATATCTATGATCTACTAAAAATAAGATAACAAAAAGATAGTAATTAAAATTTTGAAATCTATTGCATATATAAAAAAAATTTTGAAATATAAGTAGTTTATAATTACAACTTTACATCAATCTCTACAAAGTTAATAAGAATAAAATACTTAGAAAAAATAATAAAAATAATTATAATTTATAATATAATCTATAATAGTTAATAAAGTTAAAAAAATTAATCTAGTTATAACTTTTAAAAGATGAACTTATTTATTTAACTACTCATATTTACAATATAAAATGACATTTAGTTACCATTAATCGTCATATTCTTTTCCCTAAATGTAACATCGAGAAAAAAAGTAAAAAATAATTATATTACATATTATAAAATAATATATATAATATAATTGATGGGATTTAAAATAAAAAATTATTTGCGAGTTGAATAAATAAAAAATGGCAAATAGATTACAGAAATAACTTTTAAATAATATATATATAGAAAGAGAAGGTGATATATCTTATTTAGTATATGATATTATCCAATTATATTTTAAGTTATATTTTTTGAGTTGGGCTAGACATTTTTCTCTAATTTCTGGCAAACGCAGCATGCACACCCCTAACTTAAACACAATGCAATGCAACCTTTTTTTTTTTTTAAGTATAAGTATTGTGTTATTAAAAATGATCATATATTCAAGACATTAACACATATTAAATGGAGCACACCTCATACGAAATTCAACCTCAGCTAGGATTTCTCTTTACATTTTCTTGTTTTTTTTTTCAATTGACTTTTTAGCAACTTGCTAAATCGAATATATATTTTATTATATATGTTTTTAATTGTTTAATCCTCCCATAAGCACACATTATAAATATGACATTCCATACATATTCATTAAAGTTTGTAATATTGATCATATTGGATAACAGGAGATTTTTCCTATTTTGTTGCTTATGTAAGGCAACAAACAGAGTATAAATCAATTGAGTAACAAAAAATCACGATTGTTTCTACCAATTAATAGTAACATTTTTTTATTTTTAAAAAATTAATATTTTTTTGAGAAAATGATATTTAAATTTTAAAAGATTGAATTAATGATAACTTAATTCTTAATTTTTTTAGAAAAATTAGGAAAAATCACTATTAGAAATTTTATTAATAATAAAAATATAAATTAGAGTATTAATACTTGATAATATATGTATAAACTATGTATATAAAAATGTCCTTCATTTTCTCTAATATTTTCACCTTTTTTTAAATAGGTTAAAAGTTTTGGGCTGTTTGAATAAGATTTTAGAAAAAAATTTATAAAAAAAAATTTTTTTTGGTAGCTTTTAGAAAAAGGTTTATAGAGAAGAGTTTATAAAAAAAATATTTTTAAATAATGAGTATTTGGATAGTTATTTTTAAAAGTAATTTTATTATTGATAAATTATAAAAAATAGTATGATTATTAAATATAAGAGATATGAGAGAGGAGAGATAGTGTAGAAAAAGATGAGAGATGAGAGATAATATAGAAGAGAGATGAAAGATGATATATAAAAGAGATGAGAGATGAGAAATTGTGTAGAAAAGAGATGAGAGAGGGTTAAAAGAGAGAGGAGATAGTATAAGAAAAAATAGTGGTAATATAATAATTAGTTAATCCATAAACTCTTTTATTGTTCTATAAACTATTTAGATTAATTTATCTAAAATTTTAGTTTTAAACTATAATTTAATTAATTTTTTTTTAAAATAAATATAACTATTTATTTTAAATTTAAATTTTATATAAATCTAAATTTTAAATTAATTTTTTTAAATAAATATAACTATTTATTTTTAAATTATTTTAAATTTAAATTTGATCTAAATCTAAATTTTAAATTTAGGACACTGTAAAACTGAAAATAGGACTCCAAATTTCTTTTAGTAAAATATGCTTTCAAATCCAACATCTGGTGCTTGGGATATGTTGGGGGAACTCCAGCTGTTGCCAACTGTTTCATTCACTGTACGTTGCTGGGAAATGGATCATGGCACTTTCTCTTCCCGAAGCCGGAAAGCCAGACCCAAGTCTGACCTGTATTCCACCGTCGTCGTGCACGACGACGACGACGACGGAGACAAGAAAAGCCGTAGTGGACGGAATGCCAGAGGCTCGGGGCCCGAGGACGATCCATATGCGACGATGGTATACAAAGACAATGGCCATGAAGACGAAGATGACGATGACTCCTCGCTCCCTCCTCTTCTCAAGTGCCTGCCCAAAGACTTCGGTGGTGGAGCCTCGATGGACTACGAAGACGATCCTGACGATGATGCCGGCGATTTTGGCACCATGATCGTTAAGACCGATCGAGCTCGGGAGCGAAATCGGTCTTCTTCGTCGCCCATGGGTTCGACATGGAAGTCTCCTTTGAGGCAGGCGAGTCCAATGACGGGACTGGGTGATGGGGATGATGATGATGATGACGGTGACGGGGGGTTTTCAACTTTCGTCGTACGTAAAACGGCTAGGTCCAGTGAGAGAGAGTCGGTCAGTGGAACCGTGGTGCGTAGGACAAGTGGTGGTTCAGGTGGTGGCGGAAGTGGTACTGGCTCGACAATGGAAAGAGCGGTGGCGAGTATGCAGGCATCTGGTGAAATGGGCTTTGGGAAACAGAGGAGGGGAAGCGGGCCCTTGCAGAACGACGAGGGTAGGCAATCGATAGGGACGAAGGTTTCATCGAGTTCGATACCGGAAAGCGTCACTAGAGAGGATCCTACAACTAAATACGAATTGCTCAATGAACTTGGTGGGTAGCAATTATAATTCATTCCCAGCATCTTTCCATATATTTATATTTCTACCTTCACTTTTCCTTACACTTCCATTTATTTCTTGTTTCTCCATGCTTGATACATTTCAAACAATTGCCTTCTTGAATTTCCTTCATGGGACTGTAAGTGAATTTTTAGGTTAACAGTAGCGTTTGCCGGTAGGAAAATCTATTCTTCGTAGTTTAATATTTTGTTTGTTTGTTTTAATCCTAAAATTGGCCTTTTTCCGGAAAATGGCAGGGAAGGGATCTTACGGGTCTGTTTACAAAGCTAGGGATTTAAAGACTTCCGAACTTGTCGCTATCAAAGTCATTTCCCTTTCTGAAGGGGTAAGTTTCTCTTTTTTATTCACCTGCTTTTCCACTAACCATGTATATTAGTAGAGTAAGTTTAAATTTTGTAAACAAACTTAAATGCTTCCTGTGCTTAGGAGGAGGGATACGAGGAAATCCGTGGTGAAATTGAGATGTTGCAGCAATGTAATCATCCAAACGTGGTCCGCTATCTTGGAAGCTATCAGGGAGAAGAGTATCTTTGGGTAAGAAGGCATTAAACGAAAAGAAGGAAAATATAAGCATTTCCCCTCTCTAAACTCAGTTCACCATTCATATGTAGAACTATAGTGGCGCTCTTTAAAGGTTATAATTTCATATGAATAATGGTGTGCCTGCATATGCTTGTTAAAGCGAGGGCTTTTCATTTCTTTTGGCAGATAGTTATGGAATACTGTGGCGGTGGTAGTGTTGCTGACCTGATGAATGTGACTGACGAGCCACTGGATGAGGGTCAGATAGCATATATCTGTAGAGAAGCACTGAAGGTATTCTAGATTGAGCAGGTTGAATATGCATTTGTCAATTATAGACCGCTTATTGATTTACCCTTTGACCTCTGCTACCCTGAAGTATGCTGCCTGTGCTTAAGATTTGTAAAACAAAGTGCTGAAATATAAGCTTTGGGGAACAAGTTTACTATATGTGTCAATTGTTTTCTTGGTTAATTTTCTACTTATTCTATTGCTCTTTATTTCCTCAACTCTGCGTAGGGACTTGAGTATTTGCACTCCATTTTCAAAGTCCATCGGGACATTAAAGGTGGGAATATCTTATTAACTGAACAAGGAGATGTCAAGCTAGGTAAAGTGTGCTATGTAAATTGTGTAAGATCTTCTGAAGTCTCGAGCTTATTTAATGATCCTCATGTAATTCTATTACTTTGTTGTTGATGATATTATTGTTTTATTGCACTCTATTAGATTGCACATTTGATAAGCTTGCACTTTAGGTCATTCATTATTTTTGAATATTTATTTTGAGCCATAATATTGTTTCTAATGTGAGCTGGGCTACTAGAAACAACTACCGTATTTGTTTTGAAGTGTTCTTTAATATACCTCTAGGTAGCAGAGGCTCTTGTGTTATGAATGAGTGAATGAATGGTTCCAATGCAAAGGTTTTTTTAATAAAATATAATTACTTCAGTTAAAAAATTATCTTTAGTTGGGCTCTTCTAGAAACTATTGAAAGATCTAGCTGGAATTCTTGGCATGGAATTATTCATAGTCATTCTTGAATGCCGTATTATTTACTTTTGATGCTTTCTATTGAAATGATATGCCCTACATCTTTGTTATTTAAGTCTTTTTGTATTCTCTCTTTTGATGCATGTTCTTCCACGTTAAATTGACTATAGTAATTATTCTTGGTAATGACTAGAAATTTGGAAGAGATTGTAAGAAAGGATTGTGTGAAAAGTAGTGCATGAACTTTGTGGTGCTTTTCTCTCCTTCCCTTGTTTGCCCCTATTTTTATCTTTATGTGTTGCTAACTG
Source organism: Leucaena leucocephala (assembly GCA_037074615.1). NCBI lineage: Eukaryota > Viridiplantae > Streptophyta > Magnoliopsida > Fabales > Fabaceae > Leucaena > Leucaena leucocephala. The sequence goes on along the minus strand of CM073563.1, from coordinate 10,524,280 downwards.
AGATTGAAATTTATATCTAATGCATTAGAATTCTTTGACTTCAATCAACTGGCTGTTTAAGAAATGCTGTTTGACAATGTGAGCAGGGGATTTTGGTGTTGCTGCACAGCTTACCAGGACCATGTCAAAGCGAAACACGGTACACAGTTTGCAAACCTGTTATTTCTGTTAAGTTTGCACTTGGAGATATGTTTTTATTTGCATAGTGAAGTTATGAGTGTGTTGCTACTGCCTATTGCATCTCTAAACTCTTCTGTTTGGTTAGAGTGGTGGAAATGGATTCTCTTTCTATTGCGCACACAAAGGAAGATATGTAATGTGTATTTTGTTATCATCACCACTTCCCCCTTTTTATTGGTTCTTTTACCCAAGGACTTAAGTATCATTTTTACTTTACATCTTTTTTTGTCTCTCTCATCTATCATCTTCCTTTTTATTTTCATTCCAATCTAGTATGCTTTTCAAATGGCCTTGTGATGGGGTTCTGAATTGAAGAAAGATTATTTTGATGAGTGAATGCTCGATCATACTTTCTTTAATATCTTGAAAATGGCCATCATGTGGATGTACTGGCCAAATTTTGCTCTGAATCTCAATTTTAATTAAGAGAATGGTTGTTGGATGCAGGTTGCCTATTTTCAAACCTTTTTCCCCTAATAGTGTTGCACAGAGAACACCATAAAAATTACAATAAATATATTAAATATGTTAATCAAAATAGATATTATATTGTATAATATATATAATTGAAATTGAAATAGATGCATTGAAACACGGGGTAAAAAGAGAAAGGAGAAAATTTTCTTTAAGTTCTCTGTACATCATGTTCAGTGCAGAGAAGATGGAGTGAAAATGGGTGCAACAAAGAGGGAGTGAAGATTTGTATGGTTTTTAGGAAATTATGGTAACTAGTGATTCTAAGTGACGGTGTGTTTTCTTTGAAAACAATTTTCTGCTTATTTTTAAGGGGATGCTCTAGTTTCTTGCTTCCAACAAAAGAAAACGGCTCCTGTTATACTTAGAAATGATTTATTTTCTCGAAAGCAGGGTCAAACACCGTAAAACACACAAAAATAGTATTTTTATTGAAAAGTATACAGCTTCTCCTGCGCAACGCTTGGGCAAATAGGCTTCACTTCTACTGAGGAATTTAAGTTGCTAACTGAATAAACATGAACGAGTTTCTTTGTTATCACTAACTGAGATGATTCTAATTAAAGTGATGTGTGGCATTTCTGTTAGCAATATATAACAGGTATTGGCTGTGGCTACAGGTAGATTTTTCTGTTCTGACATATTCATCCGGTCTTTTGTCACGTATTTCTGATTTGTTTGTACAATTAGACGTAATAATGTGATTGCCACAATTTCTTTTTGTAACTAGATTTTTCCAGTCAGCATAACTATTTGCTGCTTGCAAGCGACATGCACTTGTTACAAAGTATTTGCCCCTATGAATAATTGTTTGTGACTTTTGTTAAGGCTCAATGTGATTTCAGTATCATGTGGTTAATTATTATTTATTTTCTTAGTATGAACGTAGATTTGAAGGATTCTTTTTAATGGGTTTATAGTTCATTGGAACACCTCATTGGATGGCTCCGGAAGTTATTCAGGAAAGTCGCTATGATGGAAAGGTACTTTAAATCTGATTGCCCCTCTTCACGTTTCTGTAGCTTCCTTTTCTTCTTTCATAATCTTGGATCTTTTTCTTTGCTACCTCATGGACCTCTGAAAAAAAAAATACTAGTGTTGCGTTTTTAACCTTTTGAACACATGATGATAAATAAATAGATGTCATGGCGTTATTGTTGAACGGATTGTAGTCTCAAGTAGTGTTATTATTTATTTATTTATTATTTACTTATTATTCTATTCATTAATATTTTATCTAGTATTTTATCTCTTTAAGTTATCTTTATCAAGTTTGACTTGATTATGAAGTTATCTTAAGTTTTCGTTAGTTTATCTTAAACTGAAATATTAAGATTATCTTTTGATTATTTTATTATGACTTTTGTGTATAAATAGGCTGGCTCCTCTAAAGCTAGTTATTTAGTGAATAATATTTGAGTTTCATTATTTGGACTTTTGGAGATTCTCCTTGAGTATTGGCTAGTAAAGGGAAGTTGAGTGAGATTCTTTCTCTCTTTTTCTTTATTAGAGGCTTTGTTAGTTGTATAAGTTCAATATCCTTTCATACTCTATAAAGATTTCCCTTCCATCTTTATTAATTTATGTAGATCCTGATTTCATAACTTAATAGAGACCTCTCACTTCTACTTCTACTTACATCCTTCGGCTCCCAACACCTTTACAGTAATAGTAGTAATAGATAGGTGGAATTTTAGTTGAATGTTTTTATGATTGACAATATAATACATTTACTAAAGTACTGTATTTTATATATTTGTTTATTCAGGTAGACGTGTGGGCTCTTGGTGTGTCTGCAATTGAAATGGCAGAGGTATTTCTATTACTTGTGCATCTAATATAAGGCAGTCCTGTCATACTGTTACTTAAACCAAATGTGGATTACTTGTTTTATAGGATGTTTGCAATTTAATTTGTTCATTATTATGGGTGGTGTTTCTAAGGTAAATATTAGAATAGGTTTCCTTTTTAGCAATTTTTTTCCTGACTTTCAAGTACCCAATATCATCTTTGCATATTTTTCATCCCATTGTGCTGAAATTCGATTCTTGGGGGAAAGTTTAGAAGCGTATCTGGGTTAATGAGTAAGATATATTTGTTTGTTTGAGTAATTGTCCATATAGTGTTATTCATGATATTGACTTATTTAGTTTGGTGGCAGTTTTATGTTAGGTATTATTCTTAATGTTTATAATTCTAAAGATGGAAGATTTTTATAATTCTTGTGCATCTTTGGATAAAATCTTTTACTGTAATTTTCAGGGCCTTCCTCCAAGATCAGCTGTCCATCCAATGAGGGTTAGTTTTCAAGTGAAGAAATCTACGCTTTTGTTTTATATATTATATATGTGCTCTCTATTCAGTTATCTGGCAGCATTCAAGTTTTTCATGTACCGATTTCATGATACTTTCCTACTAAACTGCAAAATAATTGGTTGCCTTGTCCCTTTAAGAAGATTTTGATGCATGGTGCAAGAAACATGGCTTTATGAGTTAGCTATTGAATTATTCATTTCACTAGAATATTTCTGATCTTTGGTTCTCGACTTGTTTATGTTGCATATTGAAAGCTATCTTATGTGTCCATTTTTTATGGTATTTGATGAAGTATCTGAGATATTCCGTTCCTTTTTATAGGTTTTGTTCATGATATCCATTGAACCAGCCCCAATGCTTGAGGATAAAGAAAAATGGTTTGTCTTTAAATCCAACTCTTTGTTGCTATATGAAGCCATGAATATAAAGTGGCAGTTATTTGGCTACCTGGTATCATGTTGGTTGATAAAAATTTAGCTTGCTATTTGAGTTTGATAGTCTCCCTAATCCCATAAAACATTTGATCTTCTGGGCTTTGTTTTTTACGGTTGTGTATTGTTTTGTTGGTAGAATTTAAACTAAAGTCTTTTACCTAGGTTTAATAAATTCTGTCACAGTATCCTTAATTACCATACCATGGAGGAATCAATGTTTGTGCCATTCTTGGTGGTTTAACTTTTTTATGATCTAAAAAGTCGATTTTATTAATACGAAACCAAAGAGAATTACAAACACCAATAGCCGAAGCTAAATCAAAACACTAAAGAAAACCTATTAAAAACACAACAATAAGCAAATAACAAAGAATTATCTACTTTGCCATGTAGCCAATACCTGTTCTGGTGCAGCAATTACTCGCTAACCCTTCCAGATCAGTTTCAAGATGAGCGCACATAGAGGATGGCGGCCTTGACAGCCATCCCTTAGGTACCATGCCTCATTGCCTTAGCTTCCATGAAATCGGCAGCCTTGTTACCTTCTCGATTGACCAATGAAATTGACCAATCATTCTTGGTGGTTTTAACTAACCAGTGTTACATTCTAAACGCTGGTTGAAGATTTACTTATATCACCATGTGCAATACGTCTGTATTTTTGTTGTCATTGTGTTGATCTTGAGCTTCCTTTGTTGCATGTTATTTTGTACATTTGCTTTGTAAGTGCTATGCATTTCTTCCCCTAAAAAAATTACTAGATATAAGATCAATCTTAATGCTACATTTGATTGTTTGTGATAATTTTCTTTGCTGTAAAGGGCTCAAAGTCTTTGGTTGTTTATTGTTAAATTTTTAGTAATAGAACAAATTAAACTATATGTGAGGAAAATTTTATTTTCAATTTAATTAAGAGATGCTATATGTCATAACTATGACTAAATAATTTGAATATTTATGATATTATGTACAACAACAACACGCCTTATCCCATTAAATGGGGTCGGCTACATGGATCATACGACGCTATTGTGTTCTATCAAAAACTAAATCCTTAGATATGTTATTAACCAAGAGATCCTGCTCAATGACCTCTTTGAGCATTTTCTTTGGTCTTTCTCTAGTCCTTTTAACCGGTGTCCATACTGTTTGATCCACCCTCTTCACTGGCACATCCCTTGGCCTTCTTTGTACATGTCCAAACCACCTAAGATGGTTCTTTACCATTTTCTCTTCAATAGGCGCCACTCAAACTCTTCCCCGTATATGTTCATTACGAATTTTATTTTTTCTTATATGCCCACACATCCATCTCAACATCCACATCTCAGCTACCCCAACTTTATGCTCGTGCTGTCCTTTTAAAGCCCAGCATTCACTTCCATAAAGCATTGCTGGTCTTATAACAGTGCGACAAAACTTTCCTTTTATTTTATCTGGTACTTTCCGATCACGTATAACCCCAGTAGCCTTTCTCCATTTAAACCACTCGGCCTGAATTCTATGATGAATATCCTCCAAAATTTATGATAGTATGTAATGAGAAATAAATTTATATGCTGCCAAATTACTAATTTGATTAAGCTTTATTGTGTATATTTTTTCTTTAGTGGTTGTTAAGATAAAAGTTTAGTTTCACTAGGATATTTAAGTAATAGAAGAAATAATGATTCAATCATAAAGCAGTATATGTTTGCTTTTCAACTGATAGCTTAAGTGCAATATGATGTTACCCAGTTCACATGTACTAGTTTTTTAAGTTACTTTAATGTACTATTGTGTACCTGCTGATTTTCAGTTCTGTTCGATCTGTTTCATCTATGTTAAAATTGATATTATGAGGATGTACAAATTTTATGGTTTCCTTTTGTAGGTCTCTACATTTTCACGACTTTGTTGCTAAGTGCCTTACTAAGGAACCTCGTTTACGCCCTACCGCATCAGAGATGTTAAAGGTGTGCTAAGTAATATTGCTTCTGATGAATATTATATGAAATCAACTGCTAGTTAGAGGACATAAACCATTCAGAGCTGTGCTTGCAAGTTAAGAGGATTAAGGAAAGGAGAATTAGAAATAAAAGTAGACCACATTCATTCGTTGTGAGAGCTTTGAATTCTGGGGAATATGACAAATGCTAACATGGAAGGTGAAAGAGGGTTTGGGGAGCTTCATTGCATTGATGACTTTTTCTTTGCTTGTGTTTTGATGAGGATGACATATATTATTAACCTCCTTTGTGCACCCCTTTTCTGTTTAATGAGGTTTCTTGCGTTATAAAACAATAACCTGACAGGAATTGAAGAGTTTTTAAATTTTCACTTTGTTGTGCTCAGTAAAGCAGTTGTGAAATTCATTTTTGGTATTTATGAGGCAATAAATCTGTTGATAATGGGATTTAATGAATGAAATGAAAATGATTCCCATTCCTTTTTATGATCATTCAAAGAATTAGCCTTTAATCCTTATAGTTTTACTCCCATAATCTTTATCGTCACTGCATATATGTCCTCATGGGGTCTCTCTCTTTAACTTACCTCTCCTTTAATAAACAGTTGACATTTTTTAGCTGGTAGTATTATCAGAAACTAACGTCCTAATTATAATTAATAGTTACCTCCTAAATTGATGTGTTTTCAATTAATTCTTTGACTGAATTTTTTTCAAATGCAAGCCAAGGCAATGATTTTCTTGTGATTTCAGACTACTGATACAGTTGACTAGTTTTCCTTTGATAAATTCACTTACAAAATTTTCCCCCTGGCACTTTCTTCCTCTGTTGTCTGAGCGGGCATGAGCTGGCAACTGCATATAGTGGATGGCTATTCTAAGAAAGTTCCTTACTTCTAAAGAATTCCTTTATTAATTTTTAAATTAATAGGTTTATGATAACGTGTTTGTATATTTTGTTTGCTTGTTGCACTATCATTGAGTTCAAATTCTTTCAATGTCCTAGCACAAATTCTTTGACAAATGGAAAACTGGATCCACAGCTATGATGCCAAAAATTGAAAAGGCTAGGCAAATCAGGAAATCGATGGCCTTGCAAGCACAAACTCTTTCTCCAGCTGCATTAGAAGATCAGGTATGACTAGAGTTTGTCAGCCTCTTTCTGACACTCATGCACAGGCACAAAAACTCATTTATCCCATCTCCGTTCTCTGAGGGAAAAATCTGAAAAGGAAAGAAAGGTATTTTTTGGTGTAATTCATTTCTTGATCTGAAGCAGGCAAATGAGCAAAAACTGAATGATGACTATGGAGACACTGTTCCGTCAAGACCTCTTAACATTGGGGTTCAAGGGGCAGGTGGTCTTTCTTCAGATGGAACTCTGAAGAAGCTGAATAGGTTGGAAAGTGTGGAACTGAGTGAAGGTCTGTGTTTCTTGTCTTGTTTGTAGCATGACCTACAATTCTGAATGTTAATTGTATCCTAATGTCACAATGTATGCTTAAGTACGAGAAGAGAGGCAGAAATGGATGTGGATTTCATGTTTTGCTTGCAAATTTCAACACGTTTTTGCATTAAGTTGATATTGCAATTCATGCGGATTGTTTAACAGGTAACTTTGGCACTGTAGTAGTCCATGGAGATGAGGTTGATACAGCAGCAGCGAGGTCACAGGGTGCAGATAATGCAGATTCCTCTGCTTCCTTCATTAGTGGAACAAGAGGCAGATTGGCTGATTCTAGGTACTTCTCTCTTTATTGCTGATATTCTTGGCATTTTGCCTCCTCCCCAAAATTAAAGAAATGGTAAATATTTTATACAAGGTAAAGAAATACAAGCCATCTTGTGAAAAATTTGCATTTCATGTCAAGAAAGTTTCCTCTATCATTCTTACCCTTAACTTTATTAACACGTGCAGAACTTGCTAAATGTACATCTTTTACCGTTTATAGCATTTCTTCTTACCTCTTCCTCCCATTCTATTCATTTTCATTGAAGTTTCCTGAATGTTGCCTTATTACTCTGGATAACTTGTTAGAGTGGAGAGTCTGAAAGTTGCTGTCTCAAGTGATGCCTCTGTTGGGGGTTTGGGTGCTCATACTAATACAATAAAATCATCTTTATCTCCTACTAATGACTCGGCTGAACTGAAACACAAAATAAGAGGTGATTTTCAAGCAACAGTTGGAGCCAGCAGTGATAGAAGGAACGGTACATTGAAGAATGAAACAGTCAGCAGAAAAGCATTTGCTTTACAGGATAAGGTAATATTGTATTTCAATTTATATATTAGCGATAGAACATAACATTCTCCCCCTGCATACAAAAGAGTGCTATAGATTTGGGTGTCATACAAGTTACTATTGCTTAGTGTTGGTATATTGCATAATTCAAGTAAGATTTCTTTATTTTCTACCACTATTTTGTTTCTTATTTTATTTGTTCTGGCAAAAGTACTTTTATTATTAAATGGCAGTACTATATAATGTAAAATAAGGCAAGTCCTTTAGTTCAATCATAAAGAGTCCAGTACAATATGCCATTTTTGAAATGAAGAGGCTTACAGCCTTTATGTTTAAGAATAATGATAATGACAAGGTCCCTGGACAATGACTTGGCAAATATCTAGTACAACTGTGTTATCTTCCCCTACTCCTTTGTGGCTCTCATATTCAACTCTTGTTATTCCAGGCTACAGTGTGATATTCTGTTAAAACTTTTGCCATTTGCAGCTTTGGTCAATTTATGCAGCCGGTAATACAGTACCCATTCCATTCTTAAGGGCAACAGATATTTCACCTATTGCTCTCCTATCGGACAATGTGCTTGGTGGCATGCAACAAGATTCCACCGGAACTGCTACAGTAGAAGCATTGCACGAACTTTTTAGTGGTGATGGACAGTCCAAAAGGGGACGCAGAGGACAAATTGAGGTGTGTGATCCATACTTGCATGCTAGCATGATTGTGCATGCTCATGTCTGGAACAGTCATTCATATTGGTATTCTAATTAACATGCAGCAGATGCCTGTTCCTCCAAGCATTTACCAGAGACTGACATCGAGTTCTACTCTGCTGAATTTGGCCCAGGCTCTAGCTTACCACAAGATGTATGTTCTTTTCTTCACCTTACACTTGCGCATGGCAATAGTCTGCCACTTGATGTGACAGAAACTGTAGTAAATGTCTTAGTCCTAATATGTTATCCCAGAAGGGTCATAATCTGATTATTATCTGTTCATTTAATTATGTTATTTGCTGTTCCTATTTCCTAAGGATTTATATTATTGTTATTTATGTTCTATTCTTATTCTCTCCTGCATGCTCAGAACTGAGCAGTTAGCATGTGGGTAGCTCTTCCATCTCTTTAGTTCGTATTTGCTGATTAAGAAAACCCCTAATTTGTTTTTCTTCAAGCGGAATTAATCAGTGATCTGCTTGGTCTTCATTTCTTTATGCTTGCATCAGGAAAGCACATGTTGTAGTGCCTCTGGTTTTGTATCTGGTTATGTCATTTTGCTCTTTTTTGGGCAATGAAGTGGAAAAAACAATGCCAACAATGGAGGAATTCTGACACGTCATTTAGTTAATCCATGATCACTTGTACCATATATGATTCAGTTTCTGTCTGCTTTGTGATTACTCCTTTTGACATCAATATTCATCCTTTATTAGGTGTTATGAAGATATGCCGCTGCAGGACCTGCAGGCAACTCAAGAGCAGCAGACCATCCAAAACCTCTGTGACACTCTTCGTACTATTCTTCGTTTGTAGGTATTTGTTCCCCATATAAAATTTTGCTTCTTCTTCCTCTTCTTTCAGCTCTAGTCTACGTAAATTTGAAGTAAACCCTAGAAAGACAGGGTTTTTAGTGGGGTCCAGCAAGTTGTGACATTTATATCTTATATGTAAGTGACTCTTGCACAAGCAGGGTTCACAATGTGAGATAATGTGTAATGGCAGTTGCTTATATTTTGCTAATGCTGTGTCACATGTTTGTATTATTTGTTTATCTAAATTGTGTTCCTCTGAATTGAAATTTCCTTTAATGAGGAAACCTTGCAAGTCAAAGTGGTTTCTTCTATTTTGCTTGGCTGAAGGAGCTTTTCTACCATTTGTAGATAAACAATAATCAGCAGGTAAGTAATTTTGAGATTCTCCAATAAAAGTTGTGGTTGACCCAATTTTCAGTTAAATATGATATATTTGACTGCCTGACTAGAGTCAAGTTCATGCATCCTAACAAATACTTGATGAATTTTATTTAACATATTTATCAACCACAAGACTTGAAAATATTCATTTCTATAACTGATAGATTCAGGATTCTCATTTTTGGATGAGAATAAATAGTGGTCGTCGGGTGCAACTTTTGAATGTTAATTTGAAGGCATCAACCACATAACCAGAGACAATGATACCAACCACCCTTTCCAAAATATTAAGATATATAATGATTTTAGAATCATGATACTGAACAATCTCTTATCAAAATTAAATTATCAACGTTCAATAATAAAAAAGAGAGAAAAAATCCCTCATTTTAAGTTAACTATAGAAGTTACATATGTTTGGAAAAATTAACCTTTAAATCCTTAAAGTTTAATTCATTTATAATTCAACTTCTCAACTATGACTCTGTAATTTAGTCTCTAATCTGTTATTTTTAATAATTTTGTCCATATTTAAATTCATGGTAAATCATTATTGAGTCATCTTACATGTCAAAAAACCTCTATTAAAAATTGCATTGTGCCCAACTGAGCTCCTGGTGTGGGTTCTTCCTTGAACATGTCGCCTGAGTTGGCAATTGGTTCAAGAACATCACTTGGTTCATTGGCCCTGGATTCATGAAGAAAATTGGTCCAATCCTTTAAAACCCATGTCATATGGAAGAATTTTACCAAAGTTCATCACCATCGGCACAATCTTCGTGTGATCTTGATGAAGAAGATGATGGCCCTATTACTATTGAGGACCTGGTCGCTGCAATTAACAAATCCTTATCAACACTCTAAAAGGGCTTGAAGTTGAAATCTTACTTAGATGATTGACTTTCCTTAATTATAAAAAATCATGTGGAGGAGATAGGTTTAGGGGTTTTGAATTCTTCATCTAACTATATTTACTTCACTTTATTCCAATGAATTCTCATTTCGAAATCTTTAGTCAAACTTCACTTGGCAGGTAGCAAATTTCCCACCAACATCTCTCTTATTGAAAATATTGATGATGATAGAAGAAAATCTAGTTTTAATAAATTCAAATGTCGCAAGCTCATGATGATTATGTCCAGGATATTATAAATGTTGCTAGAAACTTTTTTGAAAACCTATTGATTAAAACATCTTTTCCAATAGAACTTTAAGTCTCTTCCAATGGGATTGGATAGATGCAGAGAAGTTTTATTGGAGGAGACGTTTTAATCAATAGTTATTGGATTTGATCATCATGACCAACAACATTCCCAAGAGATATATCACTTTGAGATAGTTGAATTTATTAAATTTAGATTGGCTTCTATCACTGCTGATAAGTAGGATTTTGGTCGGAAATTTGCAACCTTTCAAGTAAAATTTGACTAAGGATTTTGAAGTGAGAACTGATTATAGTAAAGTGAAGTAGATATTGTCTGATGAAGAATTCAAAACCCCAAAATCTATCCCCTTCACATGATTTTTTATGATTAAAGAAAGTCAATAATCTAGGTGAGATTTCAACTTTAAATCCTTTTCTTTTGATGATAGTTCCATATTTAGACACAAGCTCTCAATTTAGTGTTGACAAGGTTTTGGTGATTGAAGTGATCGAGTCCTCGAGAGTAGTAATGTCATCGTCGTCTTCATTAAGGTCCCACTAAGACAGTGATAGAGGCGATGAATTATAAGGTTGGTTCTTCCATATGACAACGACTGGGGATTTGAAAAGATTGGACCGATTTTCTTCTTCATGAATCTAAGGTCAATGGACAAGGTCATTTTGAACTATTGCCGATGGAGGCTACATGTTTGATGGGGAAAAAACCCACACGACACAGCGAACTATGTGAAGAATCCACACTTGGAGATGAGTTGGCCACAAAAGCGATGTTTAGAAGTGGTTTTTGTCATGTAGGATAAGTCTAGTGATTTGGAATAGGCGATATTCTCCTATATTTTAAATATATGATCTAATTAAAAAATTAATTTTAATTTAAAATATAAGATTAATTTTTTAAATTTATTAACTATTTATTAAATTATCCTTATTAATATTGTTTCAATAATAATCAAATAAAAGAATGATTTAGAGAGTTAATAAAAATAATTGGGTGTTTTGGAAAAAATATATTGTAATAATTAACTTCTTTAATCTAATTAAATTATTTAAATATGTCTTATATTTATAATTAAATGAGTAAATGATAAGGACCAAATTATTGAAATTATTAATTGTGCCATAGTTAAGGGGTTTATTTAAATGAGTGAAAAGTTCAAAGAATTATAAAATCATTCTATTATCTAATTAAGTAATAATACATTTTTAATTAATCACGTGTATTTAACTTTGTTTTCAACCCTTGTAGAACATGGGGTGGAGACGGTACGGAAGGTATACTAGATAAATTTAATACATCGGATAAATTGAAAAATCAAATACCTAATAATCGGATATTAAAATTATTTAAACATAATTTGAAAACTTATTTTCTTTTTTTTATAAAGTGAAAAATTATTTCCTTAAAGTTTAAGGAAATAATTTTTACTTTATAAAAAAAGAAAATAAGTTTTCAAATTATGTTTAAATAATTTTAATATCCGATTTTAAGGAAATAAGTCAATAACTCAAGCATGGACAATCGAATTTGATCTTAAGTTTTTTGGCATTAAAAAAAATAAAATAAAAGAAATTGATCCAAAGTGAAGTTCAGATGTTAATTTTTTTCTCTTTGTAATTAGCAAAATCGAAGAAAAATGGTCATTGATTTGTTAAGGAACTCTGAAATTTTACTTAAATTTGATTTTAGTTTCATAATAACGGTATATTGGTGCAGTCTACTCTTGAATGTTGTGAGGATAGCTAATCAACTCCCCCCCCCCCCCCCTCCATAATCAATTTACACGCATTTAAACTTATGGTATTTTTGGACTTTGAACAAAGTTTTAGTTTGGTCATTTAATTTCAAAAGGTATATTTTCAATCCTCTCATTCTAGCATTATTAGTTTTAAATAATAATTTTTCTACATGAATTAAATATATTGGTAGCATTGCTATAACTTTTTAGGAAAAATGTTGAAAAATCCAATTTGAAATTTTTTACCAAAAGGTAATTGAAATTTATTTAAGGATCATTTTTAGTAGGTATATTTTTTTTTTTAATTATATGCATATGTCTTCCGTTTTACCTTTAGAATTTGTTTCTCCATCAAATTTAATCATTGTCACAAGGATTAATAATAGGAAGTACCGCCATAAGTAGAGAGTAGTGTTATGCTATTGCTGCATTTGCATTTGGTGGAGTGAAAGGTGAAGAACAAGGGGAAGAAAATCATAGGGGCGAGAAAGCGATGAGCAATATTAGGATTATGCAGACTCTGCTACGAAATCGGAGGTCTATTTTGTCTTTTGTTCCGGCGTTTTGGTCTCCTAAGCGAAAGGGAATATCTTTGATCGCTCCTTCTCAGTTCCCTTCGTTCCAAAACATACGTTTGATTCCACATGTCTCATTTTCCTGCACTACTCTTCGGTTTGTCAAGACCGCCGCTTCCTCTGAGGAGGAGGAGGAGAAGGATTATGATGATTCTAGCGACGAAGGAGACCGATTACAACGTGACTTTCTATCCCTTCTTTTGCTCTACTTTGCAGTTTATTCAAGTTGCTTCTTGTGTTGTATTTGGGTATCTTGGGGGCAATATGGTTCGTGTGTTAATTGAATTAGAGTATTTGGGATCTTTCCCCGCTTTAGTCCAGAGTATGGTAGCCGGGAAATTCTTCTTTTTAAACAGTACTAATGCTAGCTTTAACCTTTAAGGTTTACATTGGTCAAAGTTCCAACGAGGATCCTGATGAGTAATGAGTGAACCTGTGTGTGTGATATGTATGCATTATTTAAGGTTTTAGTTCTGAATCAGTTATATATCTATTTGGTCTCTCGATAAGCAGTTGCATCCAGTGGGGAATTATTTAGGATTTTAGTTGAACTTTGGGGCTGTCCTTTGAATTTGGAGCTGTTTCTTTTGACTAGTTTCAGAGGCTTTGGCAAGAAAGATTTTTATGGAAGTGTGCTGTTTATTCTATTCTTTAGTATATTTGGTTGGAACAAAATGGTCTTGCTTTCAAGGGTTCAACGTTCAAGCCTGTCTTCAAATCCGCCATGAATAGGATTATTTTTATGCCTCCTCTTATATATTAGGTCCGTGGTTCTTTAAATTGAGTATCCTTGATTTTATGTAGAGGAACTGGAAAGTATTATCTCACAATCCTTTAAGATATTTGTTGTCCATCTTCTTGGTACTCCTTTGTTCTTTAATAGAATTGCTACCTACACTAATGTCTGTTGCTACTTTTTTGGCATCTATTCTGTGTCGCTCCATGAGATTTGATATCACAGCTAGGTGTTAACTTTTGCTTTTCAAGTATATTGATGTATCTTGCTAAACTCTTGCTATAAAAGGTGTGATATATCCATGCTCATGCAGTTTACAATTTGCAGGTGAGACAAGCCAAGAAGGTGAAATGTCAGATGGCTGGGAGGAAGAAGATGAGGCTGAGCCTAGGGTACCATGTCACTAACATAAGCATTCTTATTGGTTGTCTCTTCAATGATAATATGTCTATTTCAAATTTACAATTAAATTTTGCACTAACTGTCAGTGTTGTCATATATGTAGGTTGGTGATGGGGGAGATGGCGGTGGAGTTAACTTGCAAGGTGTCCCTTGGGGCCAGCGAGCCCTCTCTATTGCTCAGGAGGTCCTGATGAAGTTCAGTGATGACATAGAACTATTTTCTTTCAAGATTACTCCTCGTGGATATGTTTTTGTGAGATTGGACAAATTAACACATAAGTAAGGTTCCAACCTATGCCAGATACAATATCTGGAAGTGTATTTCTGCTTTTTTCTTAAGATCAGAATGTGGCCTTTCCTTTTTAGAATATGGTCTATTAAAATTGTTTTTCAGAGGTGACTATTTGTTTTTTGCTGAGTACAAGAATGTCAGATAATTTTCTCACCTTTTTTCTTACAACAAACATAAGTATATAATCTTAAGAAAAGCTTATTTGATGACATCATTCTGTTCAAAGATTCTTTTAATATCGGATGAGGTGGAAGGTGAACCTCCTCCCCATTGAGTGGGAGAGCCAACCCACTTTAATGTGTTACCTTATCAATATTAAATTCAAGATTCCAATAATCTGTCTCCATCAGCTTGAGATGAATTGTTCAGTTCTGCTATGTGCAACATTTTTAATTCCATCCATTTTTCTTGTAAATTTCACTTACTGTGACCACCATATGCTAAAAATTGTTTGGTTTGTCATTCCCTGAGCATTTTGTATTCGTTGTGAGAAATAGTGCTATTATTTTTAGGATCTTTCATGATAGGTGGATGTAATACACACACACACACACTAGCATAGATGCAAACAGAGGTGGGTTTAGGGAGAAAAGTGCAGAACAAGGAAAAGGGAGAAAGAAACAGAGAGAGAGAGTTGAGGGGGGAACAAAACAGAGTTTAGGGAGAGATGAGAAACTGACGGGGAACAGAATGGTGGGAGAAAACAGCTTAGAACTTGGAAGGGGGAGGGAGAGAGAATTCAGAAACTCATAACATCTTAATATTCAAGTCTGTCCAAATACATAGGGGATACACATAGTTGAGCTACTTGCAACTTGCATGACAACTTGCAAATAAGAACAAAAAGTAAACAACTTGTAAATCAACTTGCAACATCCACTTGCAACTAAAACAAAATAAAATAATACCACTTAGCTCTAGCCACTTGCTAAAATATAATAAAATAATACTACTTGCCCTATCCACTTGCTAAAATCCTTACTAAGGAAAGCCAACTTGCATAATAAACTTGAAATATTCTTCTAATATAGATATTCTATCATAGGTTCATGGCTTGTTGGAAAGTTTGGCCACTGCATAGAGTTGCAGGACTGAAAATTGTGTCATTCAGTGATACATGACATAATTGTGGGCATATGATGCCTGTCTCTTCTGTTGGGTACCAAATCTGTACAGTTTGTTCAATGCGACTTGCCTTGTTTCTTCAGATATGGTTGTCCAAGCATGGAAGAGCTTGAAAGCTACAGTCAAGAATACAAGAAAAGATTAGAAGAAGCTGGAACACTTGGAGGAATACCTGATAATTTAGCCCTCGAGGTTATTCATTGAAGCTGTATTCTATTGCTTGTCCTAATGGGATTTTATTCAATAGCAACTGAAAGTCAAGCATAATGTCTTTGATGTTGGTTTCATGCCTAACAACGCATGTTTTTATGTTCTACAGGTATCATCCCCGGGTGCTGAGAGGATACTTAAAGTTCCTGAGGATCTGAATCGATTTAAAGACATGCCTATGAGAGTTTGCTATGCTGAAGATGCCACCAGTTGCGTAGAAAAGGAAGGAGTGTTCCTGCTAGTTTCTGCTGAAAAAGAGTATGGAAATTGTGTGTGGAAGTTGGCAGATGTAAAAGACAATAGAGATCCTTCAAGCAAAGGGAGGCCTTTAAGTCGCAAACGAAAGAACTGGAGATTAAATTTACCATTTAACATGCATAGAAGGGTAACTCTCTACCTCGAGGTCTAGTCAAATTTTACGTTCTTTAGTCAGAGATCAGGAGAACAGGAAGATAGATCTTTTATTTTCTCTCTCACCTTTATTTTTTTCCTTCAAGAGGAGTCTGTCTGAAACCTGAAACTAGCTTAGAGGAAAAGAAAATCAGTTGAGTTTGTAATTTTATTAGATTTCAAGTAGACCTGAAATTTATGTAGCCCTATGTTTAGCACTGGATGATATTTTATTTCAAAAGATTAATGATATGTTTTTTAAATATCCTTGAAATATTAGTAGCCTTATCTTTTTAGATACGTTGTGTTCTAGGCCCTTCTCAAGTTCAAACTTCTACCAATTTTTTTGCTTTGTGCTTTATGTTTATGTGGTATTTTAGAATATGAATTATTCGATGATCATTGCTTTGGCTTATGTCTCATATATATACACAGTTCTTGGGAATCAAATGAGATACACTAAAATAAAATAAAATCAAGATAAAATCAAATCTCTAATAACTACACCTAAATCAAATCTGATATATTTCTAATAATAATAATAATATCTCTAATAATAATATCCTAATATTAATGAGATAATAACAATAATATCTCTAACAATAATATCCTAATATTAATGATTTAGATGTTAGGATATTTTAATATTAGGATATTCTCACACTCCCCCTCAAGTTGGATCATAGATATTGACCATGTCCAACTTGCCTAGGAGCCGTTCAAATATTTCTTCTGGTAGTCCCTTGGTGAGAATATCTGCAGTTTGTAGCCTTTTAGGTATGTAGGTGAGGCACATAATCCCTTCCTCTACTTTCTCATGAATGAAGTGTCTGTCGATTTCCATATGTTTACTTCTGCTATGCTGGATAAGGTTCAAGGCCATATTTATAGCAGCCTTCTTGTCACAAAATAACTTTAATAGAGCATCTATCTTCAAATGAGCCTCTTTTGTAACTCTTGCTAACCATAGACCCTCCATGATTCCTTGAGCAAGAGCTTGTAATTCTGATTCTGCACTACTTTTAGCCACTACTTTCTGTTTCTGACCCTGCCAAGTGACAAGATTTCCCCATACAAATGTGCAATAGCCAGAGGTTGATCGACTGTCTTCTTGTGATCCTGCCCAATCAGCATCGGTGTAGATTTCTACCGATCTATTTGTGCTCTTTCTAAAGAATAACCCACGGCCAGGAGTACCTTTTAAGTATTGTAGTATCTTGTAAGCCGAGTCCATATGTTTCTTCCGTGGATCATGCATATGTTGACTGGCAACGCTCACTGCAAAGGCGATATCAGGACGTGTGTGTGAGAGATAAATAAGTTTTCCAACTAACCTTTGATATCTTCCTTTGTCTGTTCTCATTTCATCCCTTTCTCGTTTCTTCTGCTTGTTCTCATCTTTGTCAGTTTTCACCACAATTTGCTTTTTCACTGTGCTGATAGGGACTTTACTAGGTTTACACCCAAGCATTCCTGTTTCCTTGAGTAGATCAAGGATATACTTTCTCTGAGAAACATAAATACCACCCTTAGATCTTGTTACTTCCATACCGAGAAAGTATTTCAACTTACCAAGGTCTTTGACTTCAAATTCATGATTCAGGGCTACCTTGATTCGATCAATCTCCTTAGTATCATTTCCTGTGACAATAATATCATCCACATAGACAATGATAATAGTGATGAGGTCATTACGACGGGATACAAACATCGTGTGATCAGATAAACTTTGCTGATACCCTTCAACCTTGAGAACACTAGAAAATCTGTCAAACCAGGCACGTGGTGATTGTTTCAGCCCATAGATAGATTTTCTCAGCCTACATACCTGGTTCTGTCTTCCTGCTTCAAAACCTGGTGGGAGTGTCATGTACACTTCCTCTTTTAAATCTCCATTGAGGAAGGCATTCTTAATATCAAGTTGTTCTAGGGGCCAATCTAGATTTGCTGCTACAGAGAAGAGAACCCGTATGGTATTGAGCTTCGCAACAGGTGCAAAGGTTTCGTTGTAGTCAATACCATGCGTTTGCGTAAACCCCCGAGCAACTAGTCTTGCCTTCAACTTGTTTAACGTACTATCAGCATTGTATTTGGGAGTGAACACCCACTTACAACTTACGGATTTTATTCCTGAAGGTATCTGCACTATCTCCCAAGTCCCATTTTTCTCCAAGGCTTGCATTTCTTCCATCACTGCCTGTTTCCACTCTGGGACAGCTAAGGCCTCATGTACATTGTTAGGAATCTTGATGCTGTCAAGGTTAGTTACAAAAGCATGGTAACTTGGAGTAAGAGCAGCATAAGAAATAAACTTTTCGATATGATGCTTCGTACATGTCCGTGGTAGTTTTCTCAATGCAATAGGAAGCTCCAGATTAGCCTCACCATGTTCAGGATCTACCAACAGTTCAGGAACTGGTTCTACCTCAGAGATATGATGGTTGTGGCCTCTATGATGTCGGCGTGAGTACATTTTCCCCCATCTTTGTTGTTCAGATCCTTCTGGAGGCTGTAAAGATCCATGTGGTGTGAGGGAAATGGGTATAATGGGTTCCACAAGTTGAGATTCATTCCAACTCTCCCCCGGAATCGAAGAATTAGGATAATATGACTGGTGCTCAACAAAGGTGACATCACGGGTAACAAATAGGTGTTTGGACACAGGATCAAAATATTTGTAACCTTTTTGGGAGGAGGAGTAGCCCAAGAAGACACATTTAGTGGCACGGGGATAGAACTTTGAGGGAGGATGATGAATATGAACAAGAACAGTGCATTCAAAGACACGTAGCAGAAGAGAAGACTGTAAGTAAGAGACATCGTGAGTTTTTTGTAATTCTGAAATGGGAGAGGTGAAGGAAAAAATACGACTAGGAAGACGATTAATGAACTGAATAGCGGTCTAGATAGCATCCCCCCAATAAAACAAAGGAACATGACACTGAAATAAGAGAGCCCGAGCAACCTCAAGAATATGTTTATTTTTTCGTTCCGCAATCCCATTTTGCTGAGGACTATAGGGACAACTGCTCTGATGGACAATTCCTTTAGCAGACAGGAAAGCGTGAAGGGAGTTATTGAAGTATTCAGTGCCATTATCGGTGTAAAGGACTTTGACAGAGGTATGGAATTGGTTTTGGACAAAACCATAGAATTCAATGAAGCCATTAGAGACCTCAGATTTATCTTTTAAAAGATAGACCCAACACATGCGAGTATGATCATTAATAAATGTGACAAAATATTTGGTCCGAGTGCGATTAGGAATCTTAGAGGGTCCCCATACATCACTATGAATAATGGAGAAGGGAGAAGATGGTTTGTATGGAACAGGAGGAAAGGAAACACGGTGATGTTTAGCAAAAGCACAAGTATTGCAAACAAAAGAACTTTTATTGATAGATAACTGGGGAAATAACTTTTGTAAATAATGAACACTAGGATGACCTAGTCTTTTATGCCATAACAGAAAAAACTCCTCATCAGAGATGGGGTTGGGTTAGAGGTGGTGATCTTGAACCATAATGCACTCACGGTAGATGTGTCAAGACAGTAGAGACCATCATACTCCTTAGCAGAACCAATCATCTTCCTCGATGTGAGATCCTGAAAATCACAATGAGTAGGATAAAAGTGAGCTGAGCAGTTTGCTTGTTTCGTCAATTTGCTAATAGAAAGCAGGTTACAAGCCAAATGAGGAACATGAAGTACTGATTCAAGATGTAAAGAATCTGAGATAGTTACAGAACCGATGCCTGCTATGGGTGAAGGAGTGCCGGTAGCAGTAGTGATTTTCTTATTCCCTGTTAAGGGATGGTAGGTGACAAACATCTTTTCATTTGATGTCATGTGATCAGAGGCCCTTGTATCCACAATCCACTGTGATGGAGGAAGAAAGGTATGTAAAGCAATGAGAATTATACCTTTATGAGTCATGGATGCAGATCCGTGAGGGTGTTGTTCAGCTTGAAGGCTTCTGAATATACGTGTAATCTGATTTAGTTGCTCCTGACTGAAGGATGTGGATGGTGCACATGCTGATTCATTTGAGGCTTGATGAGCTCGTGGCTTATTTTTACGAGGCTTCCATTCAACTGGCTTGCCATAGATATCTCAACACTTTTCACAAGTATGTCCCACCTTCTTGCAGTGTTCACAGGTGGGTCGAGTCTTACCAAAACTTGTAGATGACATGGCAGAATCTCAACTACTGTAGCAACTCGGTACTGTAGCACTCAGACACTGTAGCAACTCGGTACTGCGCATCGCGGTCACTGTAGCAACTCGGTACTGTTGCGACGCGGTCACTGTAGCGACTCGGTATTGTAGCGATTCGGTACTTTTAGTTGAAAAACAACACAGAACTCTGTTGCTCACAGAGGCAACAGAACAGAGGACGTTGGACAAGAAGTTTATCGGACTGAAGGCTCTGATACCATGTGGTATTTTAGAATATGAATTGTTCAATGATCATTGCTTTGGCTTATGCCTCATATATATATACACAGTTCTTGGGAATCAAATGAGATACACCAAAATAAAATCAAATCAAGATAAAATCAAATATCTAATAACTACACCTAAATCAAATCTGATATGTTTCTAATAATAATAATAATAATATCTCTAACAATAATATCCTAATATTAATGAGATAATAACAATAATATCTCTAGCAATAATATCCTAATATTAATTATTTAGATATTAGGATATTTTAATATTAGGATATTCCCACAGTTTATTTTCTGCATGGCACTAAATCTCGCTTGAAGTTGCTTTGTCATGAGTCTTATTGTATATGTTATACTTGAAGGTTAAAAATAACTATAAATAATCATAAGGACGCATTCCTTGCTGCAATCTTGTTTTCTCAGAGTTTAAAACATGGATAATATAAGATTATAGAGTCTCTTTAAATTCATACTTGGCATGTACGTTTTAAATTCAGGTTTTATTGAGAGAACATCCTTTTTATTAAAGCATGGGGTAATAACTAAAATCATAGATTGAACAACAATATTTGCTCTTTCCAATACACTGTATATAGATATAAAATCTTCATTTGTAATATCGCCATTCGTTCTTGCCTGCTTCTTAATATTCTTCAATATTATCTTGGATTCTTGGTTGTAAGTTTCTTCAACAGTTCTGTTGAATAGGTTTGAATAAGCTGTTTATGGATCACTTATTTCTCTCACACTACAGAGGCTTACACACTTGTAGTGACCGGTCCACGAATAGTTTTTTGTTTTGTAAAAACAAAAAGAGAAGAAAAAAGAAAGAACAATATTCTTGCCTATTCCTGACTATTTCGTTGCTTTAAAGTTCTTCTTTAGCTGTTAGATAATCTGAATTTTTCAGTTTTTTAGTTATTTTTCTAATGGGTACCTAAATAGGATAGGAGAACTCTACCCCAAAATATAGTTATTGAGGAGGCAAAACTAACTCACTTAAATACCTATTGAGCATCAAATACTACTTAATGTGAGACTTAGTATCCTATACTACTAAGTCTCCATCAATTTCTTTCCCCTAGGCATAATTGTTGGTTAGGGGCCCTTCAATATGAGCTACAATAATAGATGATAAATAATGAGCTTTGAGCTGTAGGACCACAACCTTGACATAGTGCTTGCTTTGTTAAGTTTCTTTTCTCAATCTCATCATTTCATTATTTTTCCTCCCTTTCTATTTAACCTAGTATCATCATTTTAGCAGTAATTATTGCGATATAGAATGTTTATACAGGTAAGTCAGTTCAAGCATTGGGCATATCTAATTCTGAAATTTTAAACATAACTGTTTCATCTAACATCAAGCAAGTGCCACTAGATGGTTGTGAGGTGTATTTATTTTCTTCAACAGAAAATATGCTGGAAAGGATGAAAGCATACACTATTATGATCAGGAATTTTAATTAACAGATATATATATATATATTCATTGTAGAATATCTTGTATTGAAAGTGTTGGTCGAATGGTTCAAAAGGCGAAAGGAAAATGTTTGGCCCATGTTCGAGTCCCAGCAGGTGCAGAAGTGTAATTCATTTTCTTATCCTCAGACGTGTGAAATTACCCTTTTGCCCTTCTGTCTATTTTACCAAATCCCAACCTTCCCCCATTTTCTTCCTGTCTGCAGAGTAATGGTAGGGCTGCAGCGTGACGTGAGGGGGTATGGTGTTGGCTCAGCGTGTGGCGCGGGAAGGGAGTGCACGGCACAGAAGGTCTGCTCGTCGCCTTTAAGTTTGAGGTATTCCTTCCCCATTTCATTTTCTGTCAGCAACGAGAGTGAGAGCGGAAGGCGCAGGAGTGTCGCGGGTTCTGTATTCAAGTTCTAGTGCCGGTGAATACTCATTCTAGTAAACCACCCTCGTGGTTATCGTTGTCGCCGTGTAGCAGTCATCTGTCGCCATTCTCTGCTACTGTAGCAATCCTATGCTACTGTAGCAAGTCTTTGAATTCAATCTCTGTTTTGTTCAGCAGTGGTCGGTTCTGTGGGCGATGTGAGTAAGCTTCTTAAACCATATTCCATATTCAATTTCTTTCTTTTCTTTCTGGACAACTACCGTGAGCAGCTAAGCTCACTCTGTTCTGTTTGGTGTCACCGTCATTCCCCTGTATTAGGATGTTTGTTGTGGTTGACATAAGGAAGGAAGTTGAGAAGCTGGGCTCGGTCATTTTCCTACTCAGTTCCGTGGTTCTGTTGCTGTGAATCCCAAGTGCGATAAGGGTGGTAAGTTTCACCCTTTTTCCTTATCTTCTCTGTGACCGTGCTTATTGTTTCTGGCGCTGTGAACTTGTGGATTTGGGTGTGGTTGGGGGAAAAGGTTTCTGTTGCAATGTGAATAATCTTTGGATGCATGCTGGGTTGCTGCTGCCATGTACATATATTATTGTGCTGCTGCTATGTGTGAGTGTTTTGTGTGTGAGGGTGTTCGGTGTGTGCAGTGTATGTGCTTTGGAATATTGTTGCTGTTTGCACCTAAGCATGGATATTGCTCAATTAATGAAAGAAGAAGTGATTGGAGATTTTTATTGTTATGCGTATGTATATATACGTATAAAGATGGGGTTCTTAGATCAGAGAACTACGTTGCGGTGTTGGAAGCTAAATGATATATATATATATAAGGAAATGTTGTTATAAATTGCAAGAAGTAAGAAGAATAAATGAAGAAAAAGGATTTCTGTTGCTATGTGTGTGTGTAAATGATTAAGTGTTTGTCTTCATGATTAGTTATGGGTTAAGGGCAATTGATTTTGCTGAGAATTTGAAGAGAATGTTAATATACTATTTCAAAATATCAGGGGATTGAGAAGTAATTTTATAGCAAGTGTTTGGTGGGAGGAGTAGTGATTTAGGAACGCGGCAGGTGAGTGAATAACGTTCCTTAAAACTTTACATTTTTAAATGCATTGTCATTTCAAATGTTGAATTTCAAATATGAATTACGAAAAACAAATTTCATGAAAGTATGGTTTAAATCGTTAGAAATGATTTTATTTCGATTGGTTTACAAGGGAATTATGATTATGTATGAAAATGGATGAATAAGCTTTGAAAAGAGTTTGGAAAAAGTTGCATTGCATTGATGTTATTCATGAAATATATTATTTTGCGAATTTCATATATCTTCACAGTAATTTGGTTTCAAATGTTCATGCTGGGGTTTTTGGAAAGTTGAAGTGATTTTACCAATAGTTATGACATTGAAACGATTGAGATTATTTCATGTGAAATAAACCCCATGCATGATGAAAATATTTTAGAAAGGATGGAATACAGAACACTGGTTGCTAACAGCAGTACTGTTAGCCCTTGGTGCACCTTGGTTACCTGGGCTCGACGGATATACATGGGTTTTATACTCGCGACGGATATACGTGGGTCTTATACTCGCGACGGATATACGTAAGTCTCGTACTCGCGACGGATATACGTGGACTCGCGACGGATTGTGGCCTCGAGCCACTAGATTATTACGTGGGTCTCGTACTCACGACGGCTAGTGGCCTTAAGCTACTAGATTGGTTATTTTCCCTCGTGGATTGTGTGTCCACGTCTGTTTTCGTTCTGTTAAAGTCCTACAAAAAATTATGGTTTTGAAATGATTATTTTTAAACGGTTGATTTGAAATGGTTGTTTAAGATTGTTGTTTTCCCTGAAAGAAAATGGTTACGGAAAGGTTTGCTTCAAATTACGAAATATTATGAAATTTCATTTTTTTAGCATGATTATGCATTATTGATTTCCGCATTTTTAATCATGTTTTTGGGACGTTATTCACGAGCAGATTATTTTGACTTCAGATAGTGCAGGTGACCCTAATCTTCCCGCTGAGCAGTAAAGAGCCTCGCCGTCGATCCGAAGCACCATTTGACAAACACTACTTTTGATGTAATTGCTTTTCTTAAGAACTTGTATTATTTTGAAAAGGTTGAAGCTCCACATTAACCTCAGAAAAGATTATGTTGATTTTGGAAACCGTTATGAAAACTGAACGTTGGTAGTTTGTTGTAGGATCATCGGGAGGTCGATTATACATCGATGATCTTGCCGAGATGCCTACATAAGACTTACTTTTGATTTATGAAATACAATTTATTATGGTTTATGGGTCAAAACATTTCATTTAGGTTTTAGGTTTTTAGAGTGTGAAATTACTCATAGCACGGTTCGAATTTTGGGGACGTGACATACACACTCACCAAAAGTCATGAAAAGATTTGAAATGACCATGAGTAATTCATTTTTCTTTGGACACCCATGTATAAAGCTGCATGCTTGTTTTACTTTTTTTTTACAAGTCATGGTCTATATGTTTTTCTCCATTTTGCATATGCTACAACTAGAATTGGTATATTTTATAACTGCTTTTAAACTTGAATAAAAGAGGAGGGTTGAATGTAAAACTCTATTGAATATCTGAAAATTGTGCAATTTATATAACTGACCTAACTACTGAGATAAGGCTTATATATGAGTATATGAGTATCTATTTGAAATCATTAGCTTGCTCAGAGAGATTGCAGAGCCAGTTTATAAACATCCATAGCTGCATCAAGCTCAAGTCAATGATTGACATGAGTGAGAAGCGCAAAAAGGTCCAGTGCAAAATGTGGGTTTTTAGTTCTATATACAATAAGGAAAAATCTCATCCATCCATTTTGATATAATGGCTATCATCATGCCACATCATCCACTACAGGTTTCAAAACAGCATTATTCCTTTTAACACGGCAAACGATGTGACATGACAATAGCCGTTAGATCAAAACCGAATTAGATAACAACACCATGGACCACATGCAATTCAAATCCAACCAAAAGGTTGGTTCATTTGAAAAATATGATTGACATTTTTTGTGTGTGTGTCACAGGTGGGTCCCCCTGCCAATTATAAATTACAAATGCATATGTATTTGAATGTCACAGGTGGGTCCCACTTTATTAAATGTACTTAACTTGCTTAGGTATTCTCATACAGCAGCAAGTTCTCTGTACTTAACTGTGTTGAGAACAAGCAAAGGACTTGCGAGAGCTTTGTTCTTCTGAAAGAGGTATGTGAAAATAATGATACTTGAAAGCTTGATTACGTTGGCAATATGAAGAAGACGACGAATGATAAGTGGTCCGTCTTGATGTAGGAAGATGCTTAGTGGTCCGTCTTGATGTAGGAGGATGCTTAGCTGTGTCCATTCTACAGTTATCTGCATAACTTATAGAGGACAATTTCTGATAAGACAGCAGCGTGATGTTGAGAAGCTCTCTGGTCCTATTATATGACAATGTTTGTTCTTTATTGGGTTGTTTTCTTAAAATTTTGTTGATATGTTTTTCATGTCCCTTGGTTTTTTGCTTGCTTTTGATTCAGAAAGGTTTCAGGCTCACTTTCTCTTTTGGATGAAAAATGTGGATTTCTGACACAAGCTTTATTTTTCAGATCAGGCACACTTTTTTCAGTCAGACACAAGCTTTATTGTTCTCTCTCACCATGGGTTCCGGCAGTATCCATGGAATAATCTTCTGAATATTCATTTGCCCAAGATTCATTGATGAGTGTGGAATATCAATATATCATTATTTACAAATTATAAATTGGGTAAATATAATTTTTATCAATAAATTTTTAAACTATATGTTTTAATCTCTTAAAGAATAAAATAGTTCAATTTTTGACTAAAATTATAGGGACTATTAATATTTTAGACATAAACAAATTTAAAAGACCAAACATATAGTTTAAAATTTAAAAAATTAAAATCAAAATAAAAAATTTAAGTAATTAAATATTATATTAACCCCTATAAATGATATTGCTCATTTCTTAAAAGAGTACATCTAGTTGTGGAAGTATGAGGACTTACCCCTCATGTGTATGTTAATATGGATAGGTATTTATTGGATACGCACAACAATAAGTTTATTGGGAAAAATGCTAAGAATCTTAATATTGAATTACTCTGGAAAATGAAATTTAAGTCTCAAAAGTTTGAATTAATGACAGTTAAATTTCTGAAAAATTTAAAAAAAAAAAAAGGAGTTGCAAATTGATTGAGACAGTTAAATTACAAACAGGCATTCCAGTTGTAAATTTAGAATTATTTTTAAAACTGAAATGCTTTATTGTAATTGAAATTGCTGAATTTACAATTATTTGAATAATTCATTTTTCAAAAAAAATATTGTTGGAGACCTAATTATTATTAATTCTCTCTTTTATCACCTAACTATCATTCTCCCAAATAAGTTTGGTGAATTTAAGATTTCATTTCTGATGTGGGTTTTGGATTTATTGTTAAAGGCGTTAACTTGTGTTGTACATGAGGATTTCAGGAAAATAATAATTGTTAGGCAAGAAAAAAGAAAAATTATAAAAACTAAATTGGTAAAAAGTCTTGTTTAAAAATTTTATTAATTAGAAAAATCTGGTCTATTTTTATATACAAAAAATATCCGTATTATGAGAAATTATGTTTACAATTAAAAATTTATTAAAGTATATTTTTAATCTTTTAAGTTACTGTTCATTTTAATCCTTTTACTGTATAGAGTATATTTTTAGTTTAACATTATTAATATTGATAATAAAAAATATTGACTCAATAAATTTGAATGATGATTCTACAGTTGATAAAGCATGCTTAAATTTTAAACATCATTAATAATAATATTAAAACCAATTTCACATAATAAAAAAATCATTTATGGTATTTTTCTACTTAATGGAACTATGACATGCAGGCTTTTTTAATTTTAGATTAAAATGTAATAAATTTTTTTACTTTCTCTCCAATTTAAAGAATTTTAAATAATTAAGTATGGTTATATTTAAATAAATATTTTATGAAAATATTAAAATTAATAAACACAAAAATATATTAAAATAGACAATAAATTAAAATTATATTAAAAAATAAATATTTAACCATTTGTCAATTTTATAATCATCACTTAAGTTGCTGACCCAATATTTTTTATTATTAATATTAACGATGTTAATATTATAAGACTAAAAATATATTTTATAAAGTTAAAAGATTAAAATAAAATTTTATGTAAAATTAAAGGACTAAAAATATACTTTAACCATTAGAAATTTAATAAAATGAGTGATAAAATAGTTGACATAATTTATATTAATTTTATTTTAAATGTTAATATAAAAAGTTTTAAAGCACATAGTTAAGTATTACCAAATGCTTAATTATTTAAAATTTAGTATTTTTTGAATGTTTGACATAATTTAATCTATGGACTATAGGGTACTCCATATCACTTTTTCCCAATATTTTTAACAGTATTAAAAAGTAGACTAAAATATAAGTTTTTGAAAATAAATAAAAAATATTTATAATTAAAGTAGACTAAAATATAAGTTTTTGAAAATAAATAAAAAATATTTATAATTTTTGTTACTTGATTTATCAAGGGCATTCTCATGCCACTTTAAGCTAAAATTTAATTCCTTTTAAAATTTAGATTGAATTTTAAAATGTTTGTAATTTTAATAAAACTAAATTGTGATTAATATATTTTATTAAGTTTATTCTTTTTTTTTAAAAACTCTCATGTAACATTTGAAATACGTTATAACTTAAAAAAAAGAAGATAGTTCTTAGTTTTAGAAAACACTCACAATATATTGTCTCCCTGAGTTTTAGAATTTTACATTTCAAGATTCTTAATTATTACTATCACAGATAATATCTAGATTGTGTGGAACTAATTGAACTATGTTTTCTTGTTTATGAAGAAACTAATTGAACCCTAAACCATGCGATATAATTCTTTTGATAAAATTTAATAAAAGAAAATTCTTTTAAACTTTCAAAATTTTACAAATAATCTTGAGAAAATTAGAATAATAAATTATATTTATTGGGAATAATGGTAAAAGTTGGAAATATTTAAAAAAACCAAATACCAAAATAAAAATTTAAAATTACTAAATTACCCCTTACAAACCCGATATTTCTCTCTGACATTCTATTTTTAAAATTAATATGAATTTTTAAACATACTACATCCTCTCATTCGATCTCTCCCACATTTTATTCTAAAATTAATATGAATTTTATTTTTTTTACCGAAATTAAAACCGCATCATCAAGATCCTTTTTTTTCTAGTTTATTTTTCACTAACATCCACATAAACGTATCCTCAATATATCATTTAATTATTAATATAAATATTTATCTATTTATATCATTAATTTTTTTCCTGATTTTTATCATTTGACCTAAAATAAACTCTATTTACCAAAATAAAAAATCAAATAAATTTTATATCTTACCAAAATTAATGGAGTAATTGCGTAGGCTCAAATGAAAAAAAATAAAATGTTGTGCAAATTGTGTCAAAAATTGAAACAAACGTTTTCTATATTATAACTTTTTTTAACATATATAATAAATTATAAAAGATGTCAAATTTTCTTAAAATTATATAATATATATTTTCAATTAAAGTTTGTGTCATTTTAAAAATAAAATTATAATTTTGATAAAACTAATTAATGTTTGTATTATTTTTCTCGATAGGTGTATAAAAATGGGGAGAAATTTTGTTTAATTTATTGAAATTTAAAATTTCTTATTAGTTTTAAAAATTGAATGTGAGAAAAATATAGAGGGTTTGGTAAGGGGTAATTTAGTCATTTTAATTCTAAATAATTATAACTTTTATGGTCATTCCCAATAAATATTATTTATTGTAGGTCCTTTATTCTAATTATCCTTAATCTTTTATACTATCAAGTAGTTAATTATTTCACTAATCAACAAATATATATATATATATATAGACACACAGAGCAAACTTTATTTTTTTCTCAAGTGAATAATTTTTTAAATTATAAATTATATATAGATAATTTCTCAATTTTAACTTAAAAATGCATAAACTCTAAGAAATATTGCTGAAAAATATCTTCATTACAAAATTTTATTCTCTAAAAGTATTTAAGAACTTAGATTTTTGAATATATTTAAATAAGTGGATACAATTCTTTTTCAACTGCATATAACATATCTTTAATTATGTGTAAATATTTTTTATTTTTTTATAGTTAAAAATATATTATACACAGTTGAAGAAGAATTAAATCTGCTAAAAATATGTTACACATATGTTCTTAAATAAATTTTAGATACATTTACATAATAAATTTTATAACTAGAAATTTTTAAACGATTTTCCTAACTCTTTATCATATTATATCTTATTAATAAAATGACTGATAAATTAACCAAAATATGAGTCTTTATCTTAGGTTTTTCTAGTTTCATCAACAATTGACAAGAGGCTATTAGGTCACCAAATCTTGCAGCTTTCCATCACTCATTTGTAGGTCTTCTTTAATGGTTCATCCCTACGTTTTCCTCATCATAAGGATAACAAAAATGACAACTTGCTTCTAATTATTTATTGGAATGAGTACAAAACAATCAATTTTTATATAATTAATTATATGATATCTAATATTACCAAATCATGTTGGAGTACGATTGAACTCAATTAGAATTAGGAGTAGCTTTTTTTGTTGGTAGCACAAATTAATAATTTATTTGTAATTTTATATTATAAATTTATTTTATTTTATTTTAATTATTTTTTAATATAAGGTGAGCTTCAATAAAATGGTAAAGTTGTTGTCATATTAGGAATAAAAGTAACGGGTTTAAATTTTGAGAATAATCTGTTACTATTTTATTAGATTTAAATATTATCTAATTTAATTAGAAATAATTTTTTTAAATATATTTTTTATATTCATACAAACTCAATTTTGATTCAATATTTTTTTTTGAAACATCCACAAAATAAAGAGTTGTCTTATAGAGATTAAATTCTATACATATAATTTGACCCCTCATTGTTTTAAAAATATTTTCTATATGTATATAAATTTAAAATTAAAATTAATGCTTAGGCCATTATAATTCCTTCTACTAGGAACAATGTTTATTGTAGGTGGTATTAAAAATTGCTTTTAGATGTAACATAATTACTACTACTTATTAATCTTAATTTATTATTGTTGGTAGCATCAATTAATAATTTATTTATAATTTTATATTATAAATTTATTTTATTTTATTTTTATTATTTTTTATATGAGAATAAACCTTGTTATAATAGTAAGGACATAAATGTTACAAAAGGTCACAAATTCATCCTGAAAATACTCCTATTTTTATTATTAGTAATATTATATTAGATTCAATCATTATCAAATCTAATTAGGTCAAGCTGGTACGGAATCAAATCTTTTATTAATATATATTTATATTTATATATATTTAAATTTAAAAATTAATGCCTAGACGACTATAATTCTTTAGGGCCAATGTATATTGTTGCTTGTCTTCGGGTTTAGAATTTAAGGATCTAATTTTTGTCCCTAAAATGTTTACTTCTTTACTTTTGTGTTTAAACTTGTTTTTTGGGTTAATATCTTCCGATTATTGTCAGAGGTTGATGTCGTTTTCAGAAGTTGTCAATTACTTTGATGTCGTTTTCAGAAGTTGTCAATTACTTGTAATTGTAGCTCACTGTATTTGTATTTGTTGCGTTTCAATAACGATGACATATAACGAAACAATGTTGAAGATAATCATATATAAAAATAAATAAATAAATAAATAAATAAATAAATACCTAATTAATGTCATCCATCTACCATCCCATGTTCTATTTATTAATGATATAATAAGCTAATTAATAAACCTTCATAATTGATTCAAGTAGTTTGATACTTATTTCCTTTAAATATAGTATTGAACTCTAATTTTATGTATAAAAAATACGATAATTAATATTGAAGCCTATATAATTTTAACTAATTTTTAATTAAATTTTTATATATTTTTTTACTATGTTTATGTAGTTTTATTTCTTTTTATTAGGTTGTTATAGCAAGTGATCAATAAAAAATAAGAAAAATTATAAAAAGCTGATTAAAAATATAAGGATATTTAAAAAAAACACTATAACGTAGAATTATAAAAATTTGATAAAAAAATAAGGACATAATTAAAAATTAGGTTTACAGATTAATTATCTCTAAAAACAATTTATTTTTGTAAAACCCTAAAAACAATTTATATTGAAAGATCTTTACCCAAATGTTGACCTAACACAATTAAGAAAATTTATAAGGGACTTACTTGTAGAAGTTTACAGATTTTAGAGAATTTATGTTTTGAAAGCAGGACAAGTTATTCATACGTTAACGTTATCCTAAATAAAATATATTATATAATTAATTGTATTAGCTGGAAATATCCTTTTTTTAGTATTATAAGAATAAAAAATAATTTTAAGTGAAAAATATAGAATTGGATTAAAGTTCAATTATATCTTAAAAATTTTCACATATGAGCTGTGAGTATGCAAAAAAATAATAATAAATATTATCACAAAAATATTGAAAAAAATAACAATATCACTCTTAGCAATTAAAATTATTAACTTTCAATATTAATTTTTTAACTATTTAGAGCAACTTTACTCTTATTTTAACAATTTTTATAGTAATATTAGTCTAAAAAATACTTTCAGATAATCACTATTTCTATACTTTTAGGATAAAAAGTAGACACTAACCCTACCCTTTTACATTATTCTTTTATTGAAATGTTACTTTATTCATTTGAGAACTAAGTTATTTGACTAAGTATATGCCATATGCATAAGTATTAAATGCTAAACTCTGACAAATCATTTTTAGATTTTAATATAATATTTTTATATTTTAAATTATGTAAATTAAAAAAATTAAAATGAAATCAGTGATGACATTTTAAAGAGTTTTTTAATAAAAAATTTAAGATAAAAAAAGTTAAAAAATAATTAAAGGAAGATTAATTGATATGATTTTATTTTTGAAAAACTAAAAACTCATTAAAATTTTAAATAAGAGCAATTTTTGAAAAATATAATTAATACCTCTTTTGATAATTTATAATAACGACAACTCATTCCTTTTCCAGAGTGTCTTAAGTGCTGTGTTATGTTGATTGCATGTATGTAGCATGTATGGATACATGTAATTTTCAAATGAGGGTTTTGACTTTGGGTGAAAGGAGTGGATTGGTTGATGAACCATAAAATGACATATAACCTAATAATTAATAATGTTGGGCCCCTTCTTTTATTCTTTTTCATCATTCAATAGTTAATTGTTGACAACTTCACATATCATTGCCAAATTTATCACAACTACACCAATTTTTCAAACATTTGACAAAAAAGAAAAATATTTTCATGTAATATACTCATCTATCTTATTTATAAATAACTTTTAATATATTTTATATTAATTAAAAAATATTAAATATCATTAATTATGCTATAAATTTTAATAACTTTCTAACTTTATTCCTATTATATATATATTATATAAAATAAAAACAAAATTAATAATAAATAAATAGTAAAATGATACAATCATATTAAAAATTTCTCTCTTTGCCATATAAATGAACTTAAATTAACCTTATCTTTACCTTACAAATAGGATTAGAGGAGTATAGTAGTAAAAAAAAATTAAAAAAAAATATGCAACCCTAACATAATAATAAGTGAGTAACTAAGAAAATGCCCTTGTAGGGATATGGAAATTTTATATACTTGGTTTGACCTAAAAATTTAAGGAAGTAAAGTAAATACCAATTCAACCATAAACCTATACTATATATTTATTTTATTTTAGTACTCTTCTAATCCTAAACGAATGATCTATTTAGAAGCTAGTTTTAATCATAAATATAAGATTTTAATATAATTTATTTAACTTATAAATTGATATATAATCTAATATTATATAAATATATTTTAAGAAGATCGCGTCATATTTATAATGATTACTTAATTTATTTAATTTTTTAAATATATTTAAATTGGTTAAGTAACTTATTGATTAAGGATATAGGAAGTATAATGTATTAATTAAACCCTACATATTGCCTGTGTTTCTAAACTATATAAAATTGCTTCTTTAACTTTTTATTAATAAATTTGATTAAAAAACTTTAACAAAATAAATACTTAATTTCTTGAAAGGTAAATTCTCCATGATTATTTTTTTGTTTGTTTTTATACCTCCATTTTTTAGTGACTCCTCACCCTGATTTTTTTTACAATTTATTTTTCGAAGGACTAAAGTGAAACATTTGATCTTTAATTTATATGATCAACTTGAGACAATATCTATTTTAGATGACTAAAATGCTCATTTAATCTAATTTGTAATTTATAGTCATATTTCTTACTTTAATTGTTTTAAAAAAAGGAAAATGTATTAACTTCCCTTCTCATTTGGAAAAATTAAGGTTTTCTTATTTTTAAAAATTATAATTTAATTTAAATTAAATTAAGGTTTTCTTATTTCTAAAATTATAAATTAAAATGAATTAACTTTAATTGCTCCATTTATGATAAACTTTTATATACATAAATTTTTAGTATTTTACAATTTTTGTATATAAAGAAGGGTCATAGGTCAAATTTGTCTTGAAAATTTCTCTCAGGAATTATTATCTCAAAAGTTTTTTAAAGTTTAAAATTGCTCTGAAAGCATTAAAATAGCATAATGTTATTCTTTATAGTTAGAATATTATTTGTCAATATCAATTTGTTAATGGCTAACATTAATTTTTTAACAGCGTGTAGCATTATTGTTTCGTTTCAAAACTTTTGAAATGATTTAATTCAAAAAAATTATAAGACAATATTGCTTTTAAGTAAAATTTTTGTAAGCAAATTTTAACCTTAACCCTATAAAGGATACCACTATTTTGTTTCAAATCTTTCTCACCAATTACATTTTTAATGGGATATTTTTCTCCAATTTTTCCATTTTTTTTTATTTTATTTTTATTTTTTCTTTTCACAAATTCCACCAAATGGGGCGTAGCCAAGGCTTAATCATCTGACATACATGTGGGGCTTTGATTTTTGGTTGTCTCTGGTTTCCTATACTTCTTTTAGTTTGATCAAACATCTAACTTTTTTTGTTATCTACCAATATTTTGTAACAAAAAAAGAAACGGATTATTTCACTTTCTTACCGGGAAGGGAGAATGGCATATTGCTTCACCTGAATATATTCATTTTTATGGAAAAAATAAACAATAAATTATTAAATGCATCAAATAAGAGTAAAAACAAATTGTGTTTGAATTTTCTAAAACTTAGGCATATTTTTTAAAATTTTGTTAAAATTACATGGAGATCGCTTTTATTTTTCAAATTTCTACAAATTCTTTTATAAAAATAAAATTTCATATAATTTTATTTATGTTTATCAAAATCACACAGGCCATTTGAGTATATCTTGAAAGTGAATGAAAAAAATATATAATTGGAAAAATAATAATGAAGGACTTCATAAAAATGTTAAATACTAAATCAAGTTCTCAACAGAATTCAAGTCTTTCCTATGTCTTAGCACTTAAATTTAAAAAAAAAATCCTAATTTGATATCAATATTCTTGTGAGGTTTTTAGTTGTCATTATCCTTATATAATTCATAATTTTTCAAGAAAAAAAACTGTGTACATATTAAAAATAAATGTAAAGTTAGTTTTTTATGGATATGTATATGAAATATAATTTTTAATCTATGATTATCCATACTCATCCCATCCTTAGATAGTCTCAAGTGGCTAAATTGGTTTAATTCCAACATATTTCTTTATTAATTTTAAGAATTAAAATATAAATCTACATAAAATTAACAAAATTTAATAAAAAATTTACCTAATTTACTGAAAACTTATTTAGAGATTCATTTATTTTCCCAGTCTTTTATATAAGGTGGTCCATTTTAGTTTCATTGGTGGTGGAGAGTGAAGGGGTTGGAGAGGAACTAGAGAGAATGATGGGTGACATGATACCTTATATATATGAATGAGTGGCAACACAATGAAATAACGACATAAAGTTTTTTGTTTCCATTATTAAACCATTCCTTCTTCTATATTCAAATGGCACCATCTTTCCCTTCAAGCAACTTGTGTGAAGTCAGCCATGAATGCCAATTAGATTAGGTTAGGTCATGCTTTTACTTTGACCTAATATGTAGTCAAGAATATCCCTTGTTACAAAAAAGATAAATATATGTTAGTTTGGGTTCTGATAATTCAATGTTTAACATAGTCAAATTATGGTATATTAGATCAGGTCAGCTCAAACAATTAAATAAAAAGTAAAAAGTAGAAAATAGAAGTAACTCATTTATTTTAATAACCCTTTTTCCATAAATTAATTTTATTTTTGAAAAATAGAATTAATCTCATTCAAAATGTATATCATTAAAAATAATACTAAATTAAATAGTACAAATTTTTCAATAATTATATGTTATATTTACATTGTATTAATAGGAACTTTTTTTTTAATTTTAAGTAAAATAAAAAAATTGAAATAATGTAGAACCTTAAAATAATTATGAAATCAAATAGTTACATAAGATATATTAAGAAAAGCAATCTTAAAAAATTAATCAATATTCATAAAGCATAATTTTTTTTTTTGAAAATATTGGGGGTCTCTGCTGTCTAGCCTAATCAATAATAGGATGAGCTAAAAGATTTTTTTTTAAAAAAAATTAATCAATATTCATAAAACATAAAATAAATTTTAATAATCAATATTCATAAATTTTAATAATGTGTCATCTAAGCTTTTTTTTTCCCAATTAGAATGACTTTAACTTAGACATGGCTTGAACTGATCAGGTCATATTAACAGCTACTTGAACATTTTTAAAAATGAGTGAAATGTAGGTAGAAGTTTATAATTCAAATCCTCCTTATATATATTTTTTCAAAAAAAAGAAAAGAAAATACAATAATAATATAATGATAGGAAACTTATACATCCACAAAGAAATAATGAGAGAAAACTCCCCTCTTGGAGAAGATTTAAACAACAAATCAAAGATCATAGCCTTGTTTTATCTCAAGAACAGAATGGATTTTGTCCCACAAATAAGATTCTTGTTCCCTCTGGTTTTTGTCCTCATCTTCTTCTTCCTCTTCATCAATATTGTTTCCATTCATGACTTAAATGTCACTTCTAGACAACCCAACTCATCTAACCCTTTAAATAGTCTAAGCAGTTCCTCTTTCCAAACGGCTCTAGAGACATTGGGTCTAATATTTTATTATAATTTTTTATAAATTACTAATATATTTTTATAAAATTTATATTCAGTAAGAGTGTGCAAAAAGCCTATAGCTCGATGAATCCACCCGAACCAACCCAAAAGTGCCATGTCCAAACTGATAAAAAATAGTTAAATGGAAAATGAGTAATTTTGAGTAGGGTTAATATTTGGATAGAACTGGGTATCAGGCAAGGGTTATTGCCCTACCCAGTTAGTTACTGTTTTTACATATTAAAATTTATAAATTATATTATTTCATATACAACTAATATGATTGCTACTGGTAGCTAAAAGATAATTTTACAAATATGAATAATTAAATAGGTAAATGCATGGTTCAAAATTTATAATTAAATTGATTTATTTCTTTATTTTTTAAACTTTGATAATTGTCATAGTGTTTTTTAGATGCTTCATTCTTGTCAACTTTAAGGTGATTGATACAAAGTTATAATTGTAAACTATTTAATTTCAAAGCCTTTTTTATATGCAATGTATTTTAACACTTTAATTACTATCTTTTTGTTACCTTATTTTTAGTGGATTATATATATTATTTAACTTTTAAAAATATATGAATATAATATTATTTTAGAATTTCATAACTGGATATTTTTTTCATAAAATAAATAGGGCATCACGACTTAAGCATGTAAACTCGTCTATACCCAATCTAAAATAGTTAGAATTTTTATCAGATAGAGTCAAAATATCTAACTACAAAATGTAGTCTATACTTTTTTTTAATAGGGCACTGGGTAGAGGCTACTCTACCTAATCATACCTATACATACCTCTAATTTTAGTACATGCACATATTTGCTTTATATTTTCAATCATGTGCATATAAATATAAATCATTTGACATATTATTATCAATTAAAAATTTAAGATCATTAAATAAAAAAAAGTTAAGAATGTAACTTTAAGTTTAATGGGTTAAATATAATTTAACCTTATAAAGTATATTTAATTTAAATTAAAGTAAAATTGTAAATGAAAACAAAAGTATAATTTCACCAAAATAATAAGCATCAAATTAAAAATTTATATTTACAAATCAATATGAATATCATTTTATTACTTAAACTCATAAAATTAGTTGACATTAATATTTATCATTTTTGTAAATTAATTTATTTAATATATAAAATGATATATAATTTAATATTATATTTTTTTATTTTTAATATATAACATATTTAAATAATTTGATTATATTAAAAAAGTTAGTTAAATTAATTAAAATGATACATTTTTTCTGAAACACCCAAAATATCTTATTTAACTCATTTCCTCTCTCATTTACTTATTTATTGTTGAATGGGTATCAATGAGATTTATTTAAAAAAATTAAAAAATATAAAAAATAAGACTTATATTTATGATAAATATCAACTTCATAATTATATCTTATATTAAATATTGGAGTAGTAGTATATGAATAGTTAAAAAATATTATATCATATTTATTATAATTAATTAATTTAATTTTTTTAATCTACTTAAATTTATCAATTAATATTAAATATTAAAAAA
The DNA here is from genome assembly GCA_037074615.1 of Leucaena leucocephala. Taxonomy (NCBI): domain Eukaryota; kingdom Viridiplantae; phylum Streptophyta; class Magnoliopsida; order Fabales; family Fabaceae; genus Leucaena; species Leucaena leucocephala. The sequence continues at coordinate 10,485,921 of CM073563.1, read as the reverse complement.
TAATATAATTTAGTAATATCTTTATATATATTACAATATTGAAAAGTTTCCCTAAGTGAGCCATCATGACTTGTCGGTTTGAAAATAAGGATTGAAATGGGTTGTGTATTAAAATAGGGTGTTTAAATGTCGGAAGACACAACACAGTATTTGATTTGGACAGGTGTTTGGCTTTCCCTTTATGACTGTAATTTCATCTTTTGCCTTTTTTCCCCCTTTCTGTATAAATGCCAAAGTACTCCCATATTCCCCTCTCATTTCCTCCCAAATTTATTCATTATTTAGAAAAATAAACTCTTTTTTATTTAATTAATAGTATCACAAATCACTTTGGCTTGAGATTAACCCTTGATTTTTATATCTCTATTGTTGGTAAAAAAAATTAACTTTATAACTTACTTCAACTTTAAGTTAAGTTCTTGGAAATTAAACTTTTTGATAAATTAATTTTAATGCATAAAATTTATTTTATAAAAAATTCGTGAAATTATATTAATTAAAATTAATAATTTTTATATTTAAAGATAAATTCCTATAACAAATTAAATTATAATAGGATAATTTAAATAAAATAAACTACAGGTCCCCAATTCAAAATCAAAGTAAAATATAATGAGTTGTGAATTAATTTTTCTATTATTTATCGCTTTTCAATTCTATATATTAAATTAATTTAATATTTATCCTTATGACTATAAAAGTCTAAATTTCATTTGTTTTCAAACCAATAATTCTTACTAAAACATATAAGTACATATCTATAATTTTTTAATTATATTATTTACTTAAATTTTAATATTTTATTTTTAAGAGTAATTTTAAGTTTAATATGAAAGTTGCAATTAAAAATTATTAACTGTGATTAAGTTAATAAAAGGAACTCAATTAACAACTAATATTAGGAGAGTTACCTTCAAATCTGATGTGGTAGCTGGTATAAAATGGAGTAGTTGTGTTTGTATGAAAAAAGGAATGTAATTAATTAAAAATTATAATAATAAAATACAAGAGTTTATGTTTAAATTGAGCTCTTTCTTTACAACATGCGCCAAATCAAGAACAATAACTCCATGAGCAAAAAAAAGTATTTATGAATCTGTTCCTCTTGTATCTTTCTGTTAATCCCTCAGATGTTATAGCAGGAGATCTAGGATCAGGGGATTTTCTCAGTATCCATGAACGTCGCAGGGTAGAGAAAGAAAGCAAAACGAGAGAGACCCTTCTTTATAGTTTTATTTTAATCTCTTTTAAATTCTTTAATCTGTTTACCGTAGGAGAAAGGGAGAGAGTTTTTGTGTGTGTGTGTTCTGTCGCGATCATTGGTTGCACGTGGAAACTCGCAAGGTAAAAAATTTCTTCTCCGATAGCATTACCCTTTGAAATTTTATGTATGATCAGTAAATCCATGGATTGTGGTCTTCTGGGTATATATATACATGTGTGTGTATGTATTTGGCGTTCAGACCCATTTCCACCTTCGTCAGCTTCTTCTCTCTGCCACCCATCTCCCCCCCCCCCTCCTTCTCTGTTCTTGTGAGCATTTCTTCCTTCCTTTCCTTTCGATCGTTCTTTCTTACAGTATCGATTCTAGTTCTGCCAGTAATTTTGAACTGCATGAGATTATGATTATTAGCCTTCATGGTTTTATAATTTCGTTGTTTCTGCTTAACGGGGACGAGAATTGTGTTTGTTCTAGGATCTGCGCTTCAGGCGTTTGATTTTTTCTTCTTGTCAAAAAAAAAAAAAAAAATCCACTATCGTAGAGTGTAAACTTTGATTCCTGTAGGTTTTTTTTGGTTGACATCGATCCATGGAAGTTTGCGTTACGATGAAGATGACCCTTTTGTTAAATTGCCTTGTTTTTCTCCGCAAAGATTGCACTTGTGAATTGGAAAATTTAGGTTGAATCATATCAGGTAGTGGGTTTATACTATAATTTATAGGCATAAAATGATCTGTATCCTTATTGTTCCCCCTTGCTTAGATTTTTGTTTCAAGCTATGAAGCATGATCTTGAAAACTTTGGGCTTGCATTTTGCTTTTTAGGTTTGGGTGAAGTCAAAGCTGTATATACTTAGTGCTTCTGCTAACAGCAATTTATAGCTGGGTTTTCTTGGAGTATATATGTCTTCTATTGGAATTTTCTCTGATGTTCTCTTTGCTTTATTTATTTATTTTTGAAACAAGAGTTATTCCTTCGAAGCATGGCTCTCTCTGGTGGTCAAAAAGATAGAGGAGAGTTGAGGATTCATGAGAGTCTGGATGAGCTGAAGACGGATTTGGCTGACTATATTGCTGAAATATCAGAGACATCTGTGAAGGAGCGGGGAGTTTTTGCCATTGCTTTATCTGGTGGTTCTCTCATTGGCTTAATGGGGTATCAGTGATTTTTATTTGTCCATACAATGTTCCTTTACTTTTATGATTTGGTCTTGGGTTTAAATTTATGGTGTGAAACAGAAAACTCTGCGAAGCTCCTTATAACAAGACTGTTGACTGGTCCAAATGGTATATCTTCTGGGCTGATGAGCGTGTTGTTGCTAAAAACCATGCTGATAGCAATTATAAGCTTGCAAAGGATGGCCTTTTGTCCAAGGTTGTGCCCTTGATCTTAATTTCTCATGTTCATTACTGCTTCCTTTATTTATAGTTATTTATCTTTAACACAAAATTTGACATTGAGGCTCCTAAATGATAAAATATCTATGAACTGCACTGGGAGGTATACTTTATTCACCCTTTCAAGTTCATAGATTGGAGGAAGAAGGAGGGGGTTGGGGGGTAAGTTTGAAAGGCTGATTCACATAACATAACATTTCTTTTACACAGGACAGGATGTTTTTGTTTGGCCTGACATAGGACAGGATTATACATTTAAATTTCATGACGGTCATCTTGCATAAATGTTAGTTGAAAATCCTTTGTTTATACCAAGACAAATTGGTAGATCCATTCTAGGCCTTCTATACTCACCAACATGGATGTTCTTATATGTCAATTGTATAACTAAGTTTTGTATGCTTGATGATCTTTTCTTTAACTGCTTCCTTCATTGGGATATTTCAAACCATTTGACTGTAATAGGACAACTGTTTTGGTTTGGTTTTGTGCAATGAAATCTTAACCATATATATATATTTGTGGTATGAGCTTCCTTGATTTGCTGGTTAATTGATTATCTCCTTATTTTGACTTCAATTATGATTAATTACTTTGCAAGTACCATTCCTAGAGTCTCATTTTTTTTCTCTGTATTCCTAGATTACTAGTTTATTACTTGTGCATTGGTCCTACTGTTGTTAAGTTTGTGCTCACTAAATGCTCTAGATTTGTTGAAATGTGAATTCTCTTGATTGTTATGTTGGTTAGCACATTTAGGCAGGAAGGAGTGCCTAGTTATGTAGCATAAAAGTCTGTTTTTTTGCGATCTGTCTGTCGAACTCCTGCAAATTGGGGTGTTTCATTTTTCCGCTTGGGATTACAAATTGCTTTGATCTAAATTGTGTGCCAAACCTGCTACATCACATGGAAACATAATTACCATTGTCCCTTATATTTGACTGTTTAGCTGACTGATTTCCTGAATAATCCCATGACTATTCTATGCAGTTTATGAGATTTCCAAAGATATTGCTTAGAATATCAATAGACTTTTATTGCTAAATAAGAAAATACTTTCCTACTTATTGATGGGATAGCAGTTGGAGATGTATGACATTATTTCATGAGCTAGCAATCTTAGTAATTTTATGGTGCACTATGTGGTTTGTGCCTGCATGGACCAGGATTGTTAGCTAGCGTAGGACCCATGTGAATTCTGTTTGCATTGATGCTAAAGCAATCCTATTACCTGTATGCGCAAGCCATGGAATGCCCTGTAGAAGTTGTCATAAGACTTGCTATTTGATGAATCTCTCATTCCAACTGTTCTGTTTTTTTTTTTGAATGATTATAAAAAAGAAAAAGAAAACAACAAAAAAGAAAAGAAGTGGTAGCTAAATGAGTGGATTATTATTCTTCATGCTGTGCAATTCTTGTCGGCTTCTGTGAGTTGTTAGTTATATGACATGGTTTGACTTTTTTAATTTCTTTTTTTATTGACTTTGAAATTTTACTAGAAACAGAAAAATTAGCAACTAGCTGGAGGACAAGATATTTTCAAATCAGGAAATACTGGAAATGCCTAAAACAGAACACAGGAACAGATGTCCTAAGATGCCTATTAACCTAATAAAGCTGTCCAATCTCTTTTGCATAGTTAGTAGGTTGAAAATTCAAACAAATCAGTGAATATCAACATGTGACATGTCATTATTCAGGCTTCGAGTTTATCTCTCGAGCCATTACTGTTGTCTGTGTTCAGGTTATCAGTTACTTATCCTGTCTCATGCTGTTTTGTTCCTCATGTTAGGGGCCATGTTCTTTGCTTTTGTTCCTTTTAGTGGCATTTACCTTGTGGACATCATGGGTTGTATACCCTTTTTTTCCTATAAGATGTAAATGATGCTTATTGATTAATAATTTATGGACGGAAAGTTAAAATTAAAATAATTCAGTTTTTGCGTTATTTGTTATTTAACTGTTGAGGTAAGAAAAAGTCAACTAGGGGAAGTCTCTGGATACAAATTTCATGTTATGCATTGATGTGTGAAAATGATGTTCTTCAGTCTAAGATTATTCAGACAATTGTACGTGGTTTAGTTATTTCATTTCTTAATTAATCATTTTCTCATCCTCCTCCGATCATCTGTTACCAGGTACCCATTGTTCCCAGTCATGTGCATTCTATAAATGATTCAATGTCGGCAGAAGAAGCTGCCGATGACTATGAATTTGTCATCCGACAATTGGTGAAAACCCGTGTGGTCAACGTGTCTGAAATCAGTGACTGCCCAAAGTTTGATCTCATCCTTCTTGGATTGGGTCCAGATGGTCATGTTGCCTCTATGTTCCCCAATCACCCTGCACTCAATGAGAGGGAAGAATGGGTAACTTTCATTACTGATTCTCCAAAACCCCCACCTGAGAGAATCACGTTCACCATGCCTGTCATAAATTCTGCATCCAATGTAGCAGTAGTAGTCGCCGGTGACAGCAAAGCAGAGGCCGTACGCATGGCAATCGACGATGTTGGACCCGAAGGCCCATTAATACCGGCAAGGATGGTCCAGCCCGGGAAGGGGAAGTTGGTATGGTTTTTGGATAAGCCGGCTGCCTCGAAACTTGAAGCTTCCAACTTGTCCAAGTAGTAGTATGAGGAAGTCCCTTGTAGAGAGAGGTTTAAGTTTGTATGTAGTAAAGTTTAAAAAAACAAAACTGCGGATCCTTAGATTCTGCCATGAAAAAAAAAATGAGAAAAAACTCCATTTTGCCTTTTCTCTTGCTCACTGCTGGGGGGCGTCTTTTGGAGAAGCGTGATGATCCTTTTTTAGTAAGCGGCCAGTAAAGTTTTTGAGAGCATCATTCAAAGTGCCTTAGTATAGTTCTATTGAAAGTACTGAAGTTCCGATGATGGTCTTTTTTCATGTAAGCAAATTCAGAAAGGCAAATATCAGGTTCCATGTTTCCTTCATCTTTGGCCCCAGTCTCTTATTATTATTAAAGTGGTTTGTTTGAAATCCTAATTTATTGTCTCTCCCTTTTTGGGGACCATTAAGTGCTAATTTGTGTTTTGTTTAGATTAAGAACTGAACTCAGTAGAAAAATGGACTATACTTCAATTTTCTTTTTATATCCGTTTGCCAAGTTTTCTAATCCCCATTTGTCCTTTATACTATTTTTTCATGTGGCTTTAACTTAAATAAATATATTAGAAAAAATAGGACATATAGCAAAATAAAATTAGAGAACTTGATAAAATAGATATAAAAAACTCAATCCAAGTTTTCTTGGAAAAATATATAACTGAATTGATTTGATTTATTTTAGGTGTAAATGAACCAATCCGCCTGTGAATTATTTGGATATGGCTGGTCAATAGTTTGAATGATAAGTAGTTTATTTATTAATTTTTTTTAAAAAATTGATTAATATATTAATTTTTTCCAGTTAAAATCTAAGGATTTCATTGTAAAATTTAACTGGAAAAAAGTTTGATAACAGAGTGAATTATTTTTTTAACTACAATGGTTTAATTGTAAATTTTGAAGTCAAAGATACTACATTAAAATTTAATTTTTTAACTTCTCATTTGCTGCATATTAAACAAATTTGTCTACATAGAAAACGATGGTGGGCTAACTCTTTCATATTTTTTATTTATGATAATTAATTAAGCAGTACTTTGGCTAATTGTTTATTATTAATTTTTTGGCCAATTTTTTTACCTCAATTGTTAATTGTTAATAAATGCACAAAATGAACGACTTTAGATGAAATATTTGAAATTTTTATTTATATTAAAGGGACGCATTAACATATCTGAAAGTTATATTAAATTATCATTGGCTTATTTTCTTTAAGAAATTATGGCCTGTTTCATTCTTTATTCCTAGAAAAATTTTCTATTTTTTAAAACAACTAAAAAAATTGGTTGGTAATTATTTTTTAGTTACGTGTTTTTGTAAAAAAAAGCACTGTATTCTAAAAAATAAAAAATCAGAACAACTTTTACATGTTTCATTATTTTCTGTGGAATTGGAAAAAAAAGAAGTGGAGAACAAGTGTTTTTTAATTTTTTTTTTTTTCCCGAAAACTTGTTCTAAAAAATAATTTCATAAAACCACCGTAATAACATAAAAATTGAAAATAAAATCTAACAAGGCCTATAATTTTATCAGTTTTATATTTTTAATAAACGATTAACTCTTTTCAAAGTATCGTAAGCTTATTAACTCAAGTTAACGTGACGGGTAGAAGCTCTCATTAATTAAACAAGTGGTTAAGGATCTGAATTTCAACTTTGAGTATATTCCAATTCAATTAGGTAGAGTTTATCTACCTATTATCTATAGGTTCAACTAACAAAAAAAATGAATCAAAACGTATTCAATCTTTATAAAATACAATTTTATTATGGTTCCAATAGCATGTTTGGGAAAATATTCTAATTCTTAAGTGCCTAAGTTTATACTTGAGGATAATTAACAGCCCACCCTCCTCGATATTAGTATTACTTAAGAGAAAATGAAACTCAACTCTATCCTTAGATTGTGAATGAGCTAATCTATTTCTAAAAAATTTTGTATACAACAACAACAATAAGCCTTATCCCATTAAATGGGGTCAGTTACAAGGATCATACGACGCCATTGTGCTCTATCAAATACTAAATTCTTGGATAGGTTATTAACCAAGAGATCCCACTCAATAACCTCTTTGAGCGTTCTCTTTGGCCTTCCTCTAGTCCTTTTAACCGGTGTCTATACTATTTGATCCGCCCTCTTTACTGACGCATCCCTTGACCTTCTTTGTGTTCAAAATCGTGCCATAGGGGCCAATCATTGTCTTATGAACATTATTAATTTATGAATTTATTAATTGTGTTATCATATTATTTGTATGTTTACTGTGATGACCATCCTTGTATAATTCATGATCTTATCCTAAATGTCCCTAGTCGGTCATCTATGCGGGAGCAGAGATGAAATAAGACTAGTATGGCTTTGAAGATGTATAAAGATATAAATCAAAGTCATAGGCACATGTAAGAGTACAAGGTGTTGGACCGACCTATTATGAGAGAGCTGCATGGGTTACGTCATAAGTTTCTCTCATATACAAATCATGTCACTATGCTCTTTGACCTGATATCATCATGGATTCCTACATGACAAACGCTCAGCTTTGACCTAATCAAAAGTCATTTTTGACCAAGTGATCATAAAGACTATGTTCGGGTTTAGTGGTTTTTCATACAGAGAAATGTGAATGGTCAAATGGAATTTGTTCCTCACATTCGTAGAGAGATATTACTGAGCCCTTCAATGAGTGAGTCTGAGAAATGTATGTCCATACTGTAACTGAAAGGTAGTTCCATTTTTATAGTCAGGCTACTCAGGGATCGAGAAAGTAACAGTCAGAAATAGGAGGATGACATTATCCATGCCTCATCCATGACCAAAATATCACGTGACAAAAGGGACATGATATGGTTGTATAAAAGGTTACATCGTTTAACAATTCTCATATAATTTGGATAGTTGTTATGTCTTGCTAGAGACCGCTTGCGACTTGTGGGCCAGTATAGCAAATGGCCCACTGCCAACTTCATATGGGCTTACAGGGTCGCACACAAAATAACCCAACACGAGCTATGATGTCCAGATTCATTGAATCTAAGACATGTCTAGATTCAATAAATGATCCAGGATGGATGTATATATTTATTTATATTTATATTCGTATATATATAAATTCGTATATATACATTATATATAAGAGATATATGAGATTTAATATGTAAGGATAAATTAAATCTCTATCACGTTTGAATTTAAAATTCAAATTGATAAGATATCTCATATAAGAGATATTTATAAAATTTAATTTATAAGGATAAATTAAATTTCTATCACGTTTGAATTTAAAATTCAAATTGATAGGATATCTCATATAAGAGATTTATAAGGATAAATTAAATCTCTATCACGTTTGAATTTGAAATTCAAATTGATATGATATCTTAAATTTGATTTATGATAATAAATCAAATATAATTCAGTCTTATCTTTATTTTAAGTTAAATAAATAGGTGAATTAAATATGTGGAATAGATTTAATATAAATATTATTTATTTAATTAGTTTCTTATCAAATTATACAATATATGATATTGTATTAATTTCAAAATTAATATAAGATTAACTCCAAAATCCAATTCGGTAGAGGAAAACGCAAAGTATCATATATATCTGATTTTAGGAGTTACATTTTGAATAATATATAGAACACAGAAAGACCGAAGGGGAATCGGCAAAAAAATTTGCAGATAAAAAACTGCCGAAATAGAGATGGAGAGGATGAATTCTTGAGAAAGCCCTAGAGGGACAGGAGACGTTAGCACGTCGTTCGTGGTTAGAATGCTGTTTGTGTGGATACTAGTAGAGGAAGCTGACCTGAGTCGTCGACTTCTTGCGATTAGAAAGGGAGCACGAGCCGCGGAGAGAAGCTGTGAACGTCGTGAGCAGAAGCTGTGGAAGTCGCTGAGCAACACTGAGGGTAATGCTTCTTCCCACTTGATTTAAATACATATGGTAAATCCTGGCAAGAAATGAAAAAAATTTTAAATTAATTTCCGCTGCGTGTCTTCCAATTCCTTACACTTTGTACGTGTCCAAACCACATAAAACGGTTCTCTGCCATTTTCTCTTCAATAGGTGCCACTTTAACTTTTTCCCGTATATGTTCATTACAAATCTTATCTTTTCTTATATGTCCACACATCCATCTTAACATCCTCATCTCATCTACCCTAACTTTATGCCCGTGTTGTCCTTTTAAAACCTAGTATTCATTTCCATAAAGCATTAATGGTCTTATAGCAGTGCGATAAAATTTTCCTTTTACTTTATCTAGTACTTTCTGATCACATACAACCACAGTAGCCTTTCTCAATTTAAATCACCCGGCCTTAATTCTATGATGAACATCCTCCAAAATTTCATCGTTCTTTTGTATAATTGATCCGAAATATTTGAACTTATCTATTTGTGAAATAACTTGATCTCCCAATCTGACCTCTAAATTACTTCTAACTTGCCTTTTATCAAAATTACAATGCATATATTCAGTCTTATTTCTACTCAGACGAAACCCTTCGACTCTAAAGTACTTATCCATAACTCAAGTTTAAAATTAATTTCTTCTCTTAACTCCGCCACAAGAACTATATCGTCAGCAAAAATCATACATTTAGGGATTTCTTCTTGAATAGATTTAGTTAGAATATCCACTACTAGATTAAATAAATAAGGACTTAAGGATTATCCCTGATGTAGACCAATCCTTAGGGAAAAATCCTTTGTTTCGCCCCCAGACGTTCTTACAGTAGTTATTACCCCCTCATATATATATTTTGTTGCCTTGATATATGCGTACACCTTTCTTTTCCAAAGCTTTCCAAAGCACCTCCCTTGGCACTCGATCATATGCTTTTTCTAAATTAATGAAGACCATATGCAAGTCTCTTCTTTTAGTCCGGTACCTTTCCATTAACCCCCTTAATAAATAAATCGCCACTATTGTAGACCTACCCGGCATAAAATCACACTGATTCTCAATAATATCAGTCTCTAATCTCAACCTGTGTTCAATTACCTTTTCCTACAACTTCATAGTGTGACTCATAAGTTTTATCCCCCTGTAGTTTGCACAATTTTGAATATCCCCTTTATTTTTGTAAATAGGAACTAAAGTACTTTTCCTCCATTCATCCGACATTTTCTTAAAACTTAAGATTATATTAAAAAGTTTAGCAAACCACACCACCCCCACTTCACCTAAACACTTCCAAACTTCAATATGAATACCATCATATCCAATAGCTTTACTATTTTCCATTTTCTTAAGCACCTCTTTAACCTTGTCAACACGGATCCTACGGTAAAAAGTTAAATTTGGTTCAACTTCTCGTGTTAAATCCTCTAGCTCATAACTCGACCCTTCTCCCTATCATAACAATTTGTAAAAATATGTCTCCCACCGTTCTTTAATATCACTATTTGCAACCAAAATATTGCCTTCTTCATCCTTAATACATTGTACTTAATCCAAATCCCTCAATTTTCTTTCCATGTCTCTTGCAATCTTATAAATCTTTCGTTCTCCTAACTTTGTCTCTAATTCCTTATAAAATTCCTCAAAAGCTTTAAAACGAGATACACTCACCGCCTTCTTAGTTTTCTCCTTAGCTAAATGATACTTTTCCTAATTTTCGGTATTATTATATAAGTGCATAGCTTTGAAACAGTCTCTCTCGTACTTAACTTTCTGCTGTACGTCCTCGTTCCACCACCAAGTCTCCTTATCTTGTCGACTAAAACCTTTAGATTCTCCCAAAATTACTTTACCAACCGCTCAGATCTTTTCAACAATTTCCTTCCACATAGAGTCTATCCACATAAAAATTTTTGTATACATAAAAAAAAAAGATAGAGTCTATCCTCTGCCCTCAATACTCGCGGGAGATAGTCTTTGCCACCGGCAAGGTCTACTATTTGACTTAAAAAAAAAAAGAAAAAAGAACAAGAGAATTACTTTATTTTATAAGCAAGTTTAGGGTTTTATAATCTTTAGTAAAAACTTTAGCAAACTATGTAATTTACTCAAAAAAGATTTGAATAGAATATATATATATATATTTAAGAGTTCTTGTTCTGAACATTAGTAAGTGGCAGGCCTATCTATTATAACCCTCCCAGGAAGTCTGCAGTTTCTTGGGTATTCCTTTACAACTTTCCACTAGTATCCTCAAACTTCACATAATTCATCAATGAATCAATCATTTGTTGTCTTCTTTTGAAAAAAGTGAAATAGTTGGACAAAAAAATGGTGAAGCTCTCGATAAGACTTCTTTTGATTATAGCTTGCTAAAGGTCAAGAACTAAGAAATTGGTTTTGGGATGAACAGTTTCAGCTATCCGTTGATACCAAAACCAAAATGCATGAGGTTGATGTGAATGAGAAACACTTTGGCCACAACAAAATGTTAACAGTATGCTCCAAAGCACCATTAAGAGTGACTTCACAACAGCTTGAAATTGACAGTAAGATTGGAGGGGGAGAAACAAATTGTGCCGATGGCCTTAACCTAATAGCATGCAAGCTCTCCCTTATAAGGAAGAGGTCTAGTTCAATCTTGCATATAATATCAGGCTGAGTGCTTATCCCTCTACTTTATAAAACAGACACATTGTGGGTTCCTCAATTGGGTTCTACAAAATCATCTCTCTCCCAGGGAGAAGATACCTCATTATCCTATTTTCTCCTTTTCTCTCAAAATCCAATCTCTACCATCAGATCCAAAAATCAATGGTTTGGATTTAATATTTCATTTTTGGATCTGATGGTGGAGATTGGATTATGAGAAAATAGAGAGTGGGATGCTCAGAGAAACATGATCCCCACCCTTCTCTCTCTCTCTCCCACACACACAAAACAAGCGCACATGCACACACTAAAAGGTGCGAAGTAAGAAGACGAAATTGGTAATCGGAATTCAGCACCACTTTAAGATCAGTCTTCAACCAGACAGGACAAAAAATTTCAATCTCTACATTATCACAGAATTTGGCCCAAAAAAATAACACATTATCACAGAATTTCGACTTGCTTAGTCTTACCAAACCCCTTCAAATGAAGTTTAAAAATGTTAGGATTGATAAAAATAGAGGATAATTGTCAAGGAAGGTCAAATGAAATTTCTTAATCTTTGATTATGATGCCATTCTCGTAACACGATAATTTATGATACAAAATTCTACGGCATATATACCTCTAGCAATGGGGAAACAGAAACACAGAACCAAGCACTAAGTTTTGTGTACAGGGATTATAAATAGCTCTTAAGATCTATGGTACCAAAAAATTTTTAACCAGTTTTATCACCTGGATCAGTTAACGGGCATCAACGTGCGGTATTCTGTCTCTGTAATTGACCTTATACCATTTTCATCAGGAGTTACTTCCACCATATCTTCAGTTGAAGGGAAGCCACGCTGTCGTCCAAGCAACCATTGGTCTATAACTCCACAATTAATTGCATACTTGATGGTATGCTCAATGTATCCTTTATCAGTTATCAGATCAGGCTGAACCGAAAACATTCGCATGATAGCTGGAAAAAATAAACAGAAGTAGTGAGAACTGAGAAAAATTGGGGAAGAAGCAAAATTATAAAACAATAAAAGTTCAGAAACTCATTTAGGTCATCAGAGCCTAAAAAAAAAATTCATCTCCAGAATACAGATCTATACATGCTAAAGGTTAAAGGATTAAGTCTCACTAGGGCAACCATTTAGTGCATGTTTTTTATTTGATATTTAAGCCATCCAAAATGTGTTTTCCCCCAAAACTATGATACCTAGTTATAGAATCCGGTTAATATTATAAAAAAAAATGTGTTTTTTGCAAGAATCACATTCAATCAGAACAGCATAGCTTTAGAGTTGCTTCTGCATCAAAACTTGTTTTTGGGTATACAGTTGCACCACCAATGCAAATATGCACTTAATTACTTATGATCTCAAAGTAGTGTTTTCATACATAAATTTTGTATGACGCCATTTATCAGCAATAAAGTCTAGTATACACCTTCCAACTATGCCTTAATCTAAAGCAAACAATAATACAAAATTTGCAGCTGGCTTAAATGGAATAAGGAACAGATAAAGAAGGAAACAATTAAGAATATCTGAGAACATTCCATGGTTTGCCAGAATACTATGGTGGATTTTCATAACAATAAGACAACAGCAAGCATGTTTGAAGTCTACATCCAGGCCTCTGCATATCTTCTGCATCTCATAAGGTTATATAAAAGATTCTTTTTCTAGGGTTGCATGTTTGAATGGACCAGTGCTTCCTTTGGTAAAAATGCAGGGTCATGAACCTTACAACATTGATCTCAGAAGAATACAACAGCTTGAGATACATGTGCAAAAGTGAAATAGGATAATAAAGGTGCAACACCATAAATTCACTATAATGTACCTGCAACAATGCCATCTCCAGATGCTGACATATCACTAGTAAAAGGGGTAAGGGGGGCATCCTCCATACCCAAAACAGCACCATCAAGCTCCTTAGTGTAGTAATGTATCTTAGAAGTCCCATTAGTCACAAACAAAACCTTAAGATTTTCATGCCATAGTGGTGCAACCACTTCGGGTTCATAATGGACAAACTTAGACCTGTCATTATCTTTGGTGTCAAATTCTTCAGATGGAGTGATCCCACATAAAAACTCTAATTCTTGCTTAGTAACCTCAATAATATCTGCAAGGTTCCATGCTTGCTGGACGAAATTCACAGTTTCTTCCCTAGAGTGCCATAGTGGCATAGGAAGGTTTAGATCATAAAAAATAACCCCTCCCAATTTCTTTGAAATTCTCATAGCTCGTAATGCAGTGGACCTCATGCTACGATCAAGCAGGGAATGCGTGCTGAAGTAGAACATCTTTGCCTGCAAGAGATGTTTTTAAAATATTCAACTAGCATATGGGACAAGTCTAGTCACTCAAGCGGCAAAAATTAAATAAAACATAGGATAACCTAAGTAAACAAGAAGTATAATAAACACAGAAACTAAAAGGCCTCTGACATGAAACCCAGTGAGAAATAATTCATGATTTTACCCAAGTGAACCCATGTTTGTAATTGTCAACCCACAATACATTAAATCAATGGAATAACAGCATGATTACAAACTAGAGAATGATAAAAGACAAGAACATCTGAATCACAAACTTTATTTAAATAGGTTAGTTCTTCCAATTTGCTACTGCAGAAGACTGGTTCCCTAAAGAGGGCAACAATTATGATGCAACAATTCAAGCTTGATAATAATGCTATATCAACAAAAATCAGACTACAAGTTATAAGCTGCACAAATTCTCTTTACTTCTCCAAAACTTGCTTCTTACTCAGGTTTTAAGTGGCATACCTCCTTCAGCACGTCAATGTTAATCTCAGACTTCGTTAAACAATCTTCAGCACAGGGTTTGATACAACTCATCTTCAATCGACCCCTCTTTCCAATCTTCATCAATGATACTGCTGTTGCCCTTTTACTATCCATTCGAACTGATCTAGTTTGAACATTGTTTACATTCATATAGTACAGCATGGCTTGACCATAATCATCATCTGCTAGTTTCCCCATAAAAGCAACTTTTCCACCCAAACTTGCAAGAGCAATAGCAACACTACCAGCAGATCCCCCAGGAGCCCTAACAAAATTTTCAGGGCTCCACAGAGCATCCTTCATATTTTCATGGATCTCATAATTTAAAAGCCTATTGGCCGGCCTCCCTGAAGGCACAAAAGCATGCTGTGCAGAGCCAAAGCAACAAACAAGGGGAGGCCAACCATAAGTAAAGCTAATATCCTCTCCATCATCTTTTATCAGTTTTAGGTCGTCTTCAATCTCCTCATCAACATTTTCAATAAATGAAGGCTCGTCCTGGTCATTGATTTCAGCCTCACTGCCCTTATCCTCCATGATTACATCCTCTTTCTTAGGTATTTTTCGTGTCCTAACCTTCTTCTCTTTCTTCTCTTTTTCCGCACCAGCAGCATCAGATGCATCTATTCAAAAAAGGGGGTTCAGAACTCATTAGCATAACATATCACCAAAAAGGATCGATTTTATACTAAGCATCCACATAATGATCAAGGGATTACCTTTTTTTGGGGTCCTTCGAGTTTTCTTCTTGGAAGCAGACGAACTTTCTTCAGTGGAGCCATCACTAGTTACCAATAAATTACTGTTCTCTTCTGGAGACTCATCAGTTGATTTTTTCTTAGTTTTAGTGGCAGCCTTTTTTCTTTTAGTTGACCGACCTGTCTTCTTTTCCTCTATAGACCCATTTTCATTGTATTGTTCTATTACCGAACCCAGAGAAGCAGCTGTCTTCTTAGAAATAGCAAGAGGACCCCATTTACAGCCTGACCTGAGTTCTCGAAGTTGCACTAAGTTTGAAGAAGCATAATACGACCAGTTTAAGTGGTACCTACATAATTTCAAAGACCAGAGACCTCACATTCAACCACAATAACAATTTGTCAACATAATAAGAATATTCCAAACAGTTAACTGCAGATAAACCTCAGGCTCTAAGCCCAGAAACGGTAAATTTAGCAAATTTCCCACAACTCATTCCATTATTAATCCATAATTAGCATATAGGAACTAGTAGGGAAAGAACAAGAACAAGAAAATTGGTATCTTTAATTCACCGCAAGCAACGGGTATAAACGGGATCCAGATTACGTATGTGTTAGTGAGTGAGAAAGAGAGAGAACCTGGGAAGTGGGAGAAGCTGAAGGTAAGAAAGGCACGCCATGGAGAGAGAGAACCTGGCAAGTCACAAATACTAATCAGAAGTCTGTTTAGCCATGCCAAAAGCTTAGTGGGAGAAGATGAGACCTTTTGCTTTGCTGGATATGAGGTGCGAGGTTTAAGAAATGGAACAAAACGGCAAGGGTTTTTGGCGTTTTAGCCTTGAGCGTGACCTTATATATATAATAGTCGTGCCTAAGACAAAAAAAAAAAAAAAACTGTTTTCTCTCTCTCTCTCTCTCTCTCTCTCTCTCCCCTTTTACTCTCATCTGAGCTTCTTCTCTCTATGGTGGTGGATTCTTCAGAGGGTGCTTTTCTTATCAGATTTTTCTCTTGAACTTGATTCTTTCTCATCACATCCCTGTTTTAGATCCCCAGAAAGTGTATCAGTTAGCAATGGCAATCTGAAAGAAATTAAGGTAAGCGGTCTATTATCCCTTTATGCTTCTCTGGCTCGCCAGGTGTTTGATGATATGCCTGAAAGACTATTCTGTTGACTGTTCCTCAAATAAGCAAAATCCAACTTGTGAAAACATATGAACCTTGTGATTTCGCCATGGTGTTGATTATGTTTAAATATATATATTATTAAAGACTTTAATTAAATATATATCTATATTGGTTGATAATTTGATATTACCGAAGAAAAGGGAATGTGTTGTTTCACAGAAAAAAGAGATATTTATGTTGTTTTTTAATTTATATTTTAAAAAAAAAATCTCACTATAATTTTTGCATTGAATAGATTTTTATTATTAGATTTTTCAAAATAAGTTAAAATTTAAATTTCTTTTATATAACTTGAAGTTCTCTATTGTCTATTAAAAAAAAAAAACTCTCTATTTTAAGTTTTTCTTATATTATATAATATTTAACTTTAATGGCTCCGGTGTGAAATTACTTCTTTTTTTCTTTGGTTAGAGAAGTGCAATTTTTTCTGATAGTATCTTGAAGAATGGCTAGGATACCAAATAGTGTTTGGCCTGAATAGAGGTTCATTATTTCTAGCTCCATATACACTTGTCAAAGAAGCTGCTTCTACAATGAACATCCTGAAGCATTTGCGGTCCTCCAAACATCAGCTTCTTTCTATCAGAAAGCGCTTTGAAGGGAAATTTGATAAACTACTCTTATAGGTGTTTTTATTTCAAAAACAAAAAAAAACTCTTATTAGAAGAATACTCTTAAAAGAAGGCATTGGATTGAATTTGCTAATGATAAGGGTATATCAAGCAGTATGAAATCCTCTGAAAATGAGTAAAAGAAGACTAAAAAGAATACTCTATAGAGTTATTAAGTAGAACTTTTTGGTTAATAATTTATCTAAAAATTTAGTAATTGATAGAGTACAATGGTATATTGTGTTGTTGTTGTTGTTATAGTATTAGTAGAATAGTGTAAAATTTCTTTGATAAGATGTTCCATAGTTACTTAGATAATGGTTATTCTAAAATGTTATGTATATTGTTTATTAATGGTTTAGAGATAAATTCTTTTATCTTTCTGTACTCACTACTACTGTATAATTGATCAAACCAAATTACCTGTCTCTGTTTTAAATTATTGCAGCATTTGGTTTTTCTTCCCTTCACACTGCCTCTAATTCCTCAGTGGAACTTCACTCAGAAGATCAGGAAGTTGTGACTGCTTTGGGAAGTAATGTAGGCAATAGACTACAGAACTTCAATTAGGCCTTGAAGTTAATGAAGAAATCAGGCATAAACATCACAAGGCATGCTTGTTTGTATGAGAGTGCACCAGCATATGTGACTGATCAACCTTATTTTTTAAACTCAGCAGTGAGAGCAGTAACTAATCTTGGGCCTCATGGTTATTGGCCGAGCTCAAAAGAATCGAGAAGGACTTAGGCCGTAAGGATGGCGGTACAAGGTATGGTCCGAGGCCGATTGACTTGGATATTTTGATCTATGGAAAATTCAAGGTAAGCTCCAACATTCTGACTGTACCTCATGAAAGAATATGGGAAAGACCATTTGTGGTGGCCCCTTTGATGGATTTGCTGGGATCAGCTGTGGATAGTGACACAGTTACTTGTTGGCATTCGTTTTCAGGCCATTCTGGTGGATTTTCTGAAGCATGGAATAGGTTAGGTGGCGAATCCCTTATCGGAGAGGAAGGTTTGAGAAGAGTCTTACCTATTGCAGATGGCTTGTTAAACTGGTCAAAAAGAACTCATATAATGAGAATTCTTAATTTGACTCCAGATAGTTTCAGTGGTGGTGGTAAATTTCAATCTGTAGATTCTGCTGTTTCCCAGGTTCACAAAATGATCGCTGAGGGGGCGGACATGATTGACCTTGGAGCTCAGTCTACAAGGCCAAAGGCCACTAGGATCTCTGTCCAAGAAGAACTGGATAGATTAATCCCCGTCCTAGAAGCTATTCTGGCCATGCCCCAGGCGACAGGAAAGTTTATATCCGTCGATACTTTCTACTCGGAAGTTGCTTCGGAAGCAGTTAGTAGAGGGTCTCATCTTATAAATGATGTATCCGCTGGACAATTAGATCCTAATATGTTCAAAGTCATTGCAGATCTTGATGTCCCTTGTGTTGCAATGCACATGAGGGGGGACCCTTCTACTATGCAGAATACTGAGAACCTGCAATATTATGATGTTTGTAAGCAAGTAGGCTCCAAAGTATACTCACGAGGCAGAGCTCTCGGGCATCCTGGCATGGAGGATTATTATTGATCCTGGTATTGGATTCTCAAAGAAAACTGAAGATAATTTGGACATTCTCATGGGACTACCTGATATCAGAGCAGAGATTCCAAAAAAAGTCTGGCGATCTCATGCTCCTTTGCTAATTGGACCCTCAAGAAAGAGTTTTCTACGCGAAATCTGCTCTCGACCGGCTGCAGGGGAGAGGGATGCTGCAACAGTGGCTTGTGTCACAGCCAGTTTTCTTGGCGGACCGACATTGTAAGGGTGCATAATGTTAGAGACAATCTAGATGCTGTGAAGCTCTGCAATGCAATTCAGAGACAGAAAAGTCATTGCTAAAAAATGCAGACAATGATGTAGTCTTTGTGACCGATGGCAGCATTTTTAGTGACGCTACTTTTTAGTCCAAAGAGACAACTGAATGTTGCCATAGGCCAGAAAGTATTATCTTGAGTGGAAGTAAAATTGCAACTGAGTTTTTGACATTGTGACTAGATAATGAACATGCTATTATGAACTCAGTCCTTAGATTTGTCATGTTTTTGTTTCAATTTGGTTCAACATTTTTGTAACACGATCAATTTTATCAATAGTTTGCCTGTAACTTTCCACAGAAAAAAACAAAAAGAAATAGTATGCCTGTACTTAGTATTCAATCATTTTTCCTATCTCAATTTCATTTTGGCATTTTTCTTATCTCATTTTCTTTTATGGTGACAATCTATGCTTAGGTAGGGTAGTAGGTTTTAACAATAAAATTCGATAGAGTTGATTTGTAGAGCTAAACAAAGAATGAAGCCAGGTATACAAAATGAATATCATTCATTCCACCACACTAAATGACTTAAGGACACCTCCCACGCAAGTAAGAGTGACTCCATCATTATCCTATCATTTATATTTATACTACAAATTAAATAATAGTTTTGCTAATTGCATAGCACTTGGGCCAAAATAAAAGTATACAACACTTGGATGCTTAACTGCATACAGTTAGAGTAGAGCAACATCTAGTTTGAAAAAGAGGGTTACTTTTTTTATCAGGTAGGAATTTTTTTCTCTTTTATATCTTCAATTAGATGGGTCATGCACAGTGAGTACGTTAATGTTTTTTACTTTTATAATTTCAATGCACAATGAGGGTGTAAAAAGGCCAATGTCATAGGTAAACAGCAACATATCAATTGTTAACTGTAGGCAGGACCATATACAAAATTGAGGAAACTAACCTTTTTTTTAATAAGTATTCTGTACATGTATGCCACCTTATCATGGTAGCTTGAACTTCTTATCATGTAAATAGCATTTATGCTTTTTTGTGGACATGTATGAATGACCGAACATCAAAATGTGCCAGTTTCAAGTTGCAAGTTGAAGTTACTCGATCCATTTTACAAACAACAGCTATCAAAACCACGGTTCAAAATATTAATTAAATCTAATTAAAAGTAATAAATGTATAATATCTATATTTTCAATTATACCCTTGTTCACAAAGAATACATGCATGGATATAATAATTAACATTTATTAAATGAATATAAAAATAAAAAATTAGTTTAAAATTTTAGACAAAAATAATATATTCTTTATATTTAGGAGAGAGATTGTTCCTTATAAAAAGAATATGAGAGAGTAATATCTTAAATAGATATGATACTTCAAAAAATGGTTTGTGGTGTGCCAATAAACAAGTATCTACTAAGCCGATTTGATAAATATGATATTTCAAACATTGATTTAAGTAAAATTTAGTTTTAGTAAACATAAAAAAGTATATATACTATGAATAAAAGTTAATATAGATAATAAAAAATATAATCATATTTTATAAGAACGCGAATTTGATTTTGTTGCTGTTGTAAGAACTCTTTTAGTTAGACGATCTCGTAAGTTCCCTATAAATGCTCTTTAAATTCTAGGGGAATGCACTTCTATACCAAAATAAAAAAAAAAAAGTATGTGTACTATTTATTTATCAGCACAATACATAGTCCACTATTACATCAACAGAGCCAGAATTCGTTATGGTATCAGGAACAGTTTCGTGATAAACCATTTAAACAATTGAACAGAAGCCAGACACTTGTCTCAGAATTTTCTTGATACAGGTGAGACAAACACATGATGAAAAATGGAAGACAAGGCTAATTAGTACCTACCCTATTCCCGAATCAATACAAAAAGTTGTGACCCCACGTACGAGGGTTATCACACATTATAGCTGAGGCAGAAAATTATTAAAAAGCAGGATTTCTTTCATCAACTGGTTTCTTTAGTTATTAACTAAGAACCATTTTCTTTCAGAGCCTCTGCTTCAGCCTTTGCCATAGGATCATCCTTCATGTCAATTTCCTCTTCCTTTTCTCCTTCTCGCTCTTGGGCCAGTTGTTTTCTACGTATGTCTTCTGCAGCTTGCATTGCAGCTCGATTTTCTGCCTCAATACGACGCATTTCTTCTTCCTGTTGCTGCCGCTCAAACCAAGTATCCGCATCCGCCCAAACTGAAATCAGAAATACAGAGAATCAATCACAAAGGGCGAAAGTGACCCTAGACTCTCGGATCTTTGACATAAGAAGGCAACAAAACAAAACAGAGAGTAATTTATCTAGCTTTTCAATCCCAAAAATTCTCCATTCAATAAATTGTGTGTTAATATAATGGTCTAAAAGCAATTATATCACTTTCAAGATGGAGAAGAACCACAATTCCTATATCTCTACTAAAAGCCATTATATCACTTTCAAGATGGAGAAGAACCACAAGTCCTATATCTCTACTTCACTAATCGCTCATTATCTCAGCTTTCACAAGTTAGCATGGCTTACAGTAAAGGTGTATCCTTCAGCAAGATTAAAATGCCACATTGATCATCAATGTAACTTTGAAACATGGATCAAGAATTATAAGTGATAAAAACAACGGATGTGCAAGTTCAAAAAGCAATATGCATTCTAGATAGATGCATTTTTGAATATATGAGAGAGCACATACTAGAATAAAGTCAGGGATACTATATGCCTCAGCAAGGAAATATAGAGATTTCGTGATTGCGATCTAAGAGAATTTTATAAATAACATACAAACTTGAGTATAACATATAAGAAGGGTAAGAACATGTCTACCCAACAAAATTTTCTCCTCCTACGTGGACCCTTTCAAACCCATATTACATGCCACATGCCACATGTTTAAGTCCAATTCATATCTTATGAACAATATGACAGTTGATTCAATTTGTCCCCAACGTTAAATAGGAAAAATCAATTTTGCCAATTAAGTGTATCTGTATAATTAGTCCAATGAACATGAAATTTGATAAATCCACTAAGCAAAAAACCCATTACACCTAAGTTCTACTGAATAGCTGATTAAACAGTCAAAATTATGATGATCACAAGTCCAGTTATTTTATGCACATGTTACAAGACTCCATCTAGTAGTTCTACTATTCTCTATGCATCACTGAAGTTATTTTTTAGTCGAGCCAAACAACACGAGGGGCTAAACTGACATATCTTATTTAGTTTGCAATTATAACCTATTCGTATTCAAATTTTATAGTTTTAAGATTTTCAACTTGGTGAAAATCATTAAACTTCCTGTAAATTCTACTGAAAAAACTAAGGATGTGTCATCTTAATATTCAGAATATGAATGAACTTTTACCCCATATTTACCCCATTACCCATATATCATGCATATACATATGGTCAAGATGGCACATAATCGTCTAAATTTAACATTATAGAGATAGGGTTAATGACAACACTAGGAGTAAAAAAATCATTGAGGTAACTATAAACTTTTAAACTATAATTACCAAATTTAATCATAAAAAAGGGGAGACAGAAATTCAGGGATTAGGGTTTGCTACGATGAAGGAAAAAGGAAAAGAACTTACTTGGCTGAGCAGCCCAACCCTGTTCACCACCCTTAATGCGCTCAGGAAGGGCGTAGTTAACAGTGAGCACACGGCCGTAAAGTTCAGAGCCGTCCATGTTGTCCATGGCAGCGGCAGCGTCCTCCCTTTCCAAGAAGGTAACGAACCCGAAAGATCGGTGCTTCTGAGTGGCCTGATCAAGCGGCGTCTTGACGTCCTTGATGTCGCCAAAGGGTATGAAGGCAGCGTGAAGGATGGATTCGTTCACCTCCTCCGCTAGCCCTCCCACGTACAGCGTGTTCTTCTGCACACCTTGCATCGCCATTGCTCGGAGTTGCAGAAGCTGCAGCAATTCACAGTACGACGATGACTCGATACATCAGTAATGAACTTTGTGTGTTGGGCTGGGCCCATTTAGGCTGTTAATGGGCCTACGGAAGGATTATCTTCTCTGACCTATAAGTCCTGCACTAAAAAAAATATAACTCTACATATAGTAAAAATATCTATAAAATATAAATTTAATTTTTATTATTATTATGAGAATTCTTTTAATATAAAATTTTATAAATTTTTTATAAATACTTTTTGAATCTATAAATTGTACTCTAATTTTAATAAGAAATAAGTATTGATCTCAACTAAATTTTTTTAAACAAAAAAAATTGACAATAACTTAAAAAAAAAAAATACTTCACCTCTTATATTTAATTATAGATACATCTAACATTTTTTAAAAATTTGTATAGCAACAAAAAAAAAATCCATCTACTCCAGTATAAAATATATATATATACATATATATACATATATATATATATATATATACATATATATATATATATATATATATATATATATATATATTCATTCAACTTAGGCAATATTATAAATCCCTCTATGCTCTGCCCAACGTCTTTCGAAAGCAACCCGGCGACGATAAAAGCGTGAAGAAAGTTAAGCTGAGAGACGAAACGGAAGAAAATAATAACATGGACGCTAATTGCTCAACAGCCAAAACTCATATTACCCCTGACTTTGTACCCGAAACTCAGTTGGTCTCTGAACACCACAATACTACTGATACAGCTACTATGAATATTGATAATGCAGAAGACACTCCTACAAAAGCCAATCCTTCTTTCAAAGAAAAATTACTGAACATGAAGACAACTCGGTCCCGCGAGGAGGAAGACGAACTAGTTCTTGGACAAGGAGATTTTATCATCGGTATGAATGGGAACATTCCCACAGTAAATTTCGCTGCCCATGTCATCGACGCGAGGTAATGAGATTCGCAGTAGTCGTCAAGCTTCTGGGCTGTTCAATAGGATATCGTCGACTTCGTACTCAACTCCAGCTAATTTGGAAACCCACTGGTGAATTCCGAGTCTCCGACCTTGACGATGAATGCTTCTCGGTGAACTTTAAAGACGACATGGATTATCAAAATGCTCGCATAAACGGACCTTGGGTAATTTTCGGGCATAACGACCTTACTTTGCAACCTTGGACTCGCTCAAGAGCATGTGATAAATATAATTCTATTTATCACAAGGAATTAATTAAATTAAGCTATAGTAAGTTAGAGTTAGTCTAGATTAATTTATAATGAGTCAAATGTATTTAGTTTCTTAACAATATCAGGATCCTAAAAACTAATATTTATAGTTTTTCAATTTTTATCAAAGAACAAATAAATACAGTACTAAATTTTATAAGAAATGTTCTCATAGAGAAATTTTTTTAGCCTTTCTAGCTAGCCTTTGAATGAGGAGTTTAGGGTGAATATATTTAAGAGACTGTTTGAATTAGTTTTTAGAGAATAGATTTTAGGAAGAATATATTTTAAAAATAGAGATGTTTGAATAATTAGTAGTAAAATCACTTTTTATATTGATAAATTATCAAAAAATGTATGATTTGATTAAGTATGAGAGAGGAGAGAGAGAAAGAGTAGAGAAGAAATATGAGAAATGAGAGAGGGTAGAAAAGAAATAGGAGAGAGGAGAGAATGTAGAGAAGAGAGAGAAAATATAAAATAGGGTGAAGGAAAGAGATGAGAAATGAGAGAGGAGAGAGGAGAGATGATATAAGAAAAAATAAGGATAAGATAGTAATTGAATAGTTCATAAACAAAGCTATTTTCAGTAGCTTATTCAAAATTATAATTTTAACCAAAATCAATTGTGGACAAAAATAGTTATTTATTTTAAAAAAATTAAACTAAAATTTTGCCCAAAATTTATTTATAAAAGTTGCTTCCAAACACACTCTAAGTAATTAACAACTCATTGATACTATACAATATGATTTTACAACTATGCAAATCACACTTTAACATAAATATATTTGGCAAAAAAAAATAAACAATGAATTAATTTATTTTTTAACAATCACAACTACTATGATTAATATGAAATTAATTAAATTAATTGTAAAAAATAACTAACTTGGTTATAGCTACAATTTAATCCAATTTTAAAGTAAGAAGGAGCAATTCTAATTCAAACTCGTATATAATCTATTATCGGCTAATTTTATCCAAACAATCTCCAAAATCCTAGTTACAGATTCCACTTTTAGATTCTGAATTTATGAATAAATAATACTATTTTCATATTTTGTGACAGCAATCCATACTAGAGTTTAAGTGAAATTAAATTCACTGGATATATCAGTAGTTTAGGTGCTTGCACATCTCTATAAGAACACAAATGTTTAGCCTTGTATATCTGTCACCATGTCAATTGAAGTAATTGGGAACAAGCAGAGTCCATCGCCAAGAAGAAGGTTATGTCTTGTGCGCAATAGAGGAAGGTTGTAGAGAGAACGAGCAGGAGAAGTAGAAAGGATGTTAGAATGAATGTTATGGAACGGAGTTAGTACAGCCAAGGTTCGGATCCGTTCCGACTGTCCTCAGGTCTCTATAAGAAAGTCAAGTCTGTGTGTGAGCCCCCTCACGATTTGTTCGTCAGTTCCTTTTCTTTGTCCAACGGTCCAAGGCCATTTAATTCCACTAACTGATTTTTTTTCCTCCTTCTGTTACAACAGTTGCAATAATCAAAATGCATAGCATTGGTTGAGTTCTTTGGGTGTCATTTAAAAAAAATCTGGTCCTTGTCAATTCTAAAATTTAATTTATTTTTCCATTAATGCCATCGATATGTAATATCATATTCTTATAAAATATTATACTCTTTTAACATATTATAAACACTAGTAAATGAAATCAAACAAGTGCTTGCCAAAACTTCCCGCAAGGTATTATTATCACAAGAACATCATACGCTCGCTCCATAGGAAGTATCTTCGGGAAAGTCATAAGAGTGGACTATAATACTGAAACTGGAGACCGAGGTAAATTCGCTAGACTTGCTGTTATCATTGATCTTACTAAACCCCTTACTTCCAAAGTCATCGTTGATGGTGAAATCATCTATGTACCATTTGTTTACACTGTGGAAGATATGGGCACCTTCAAGAATCTTGCCAAGAAACGCCGCCGTTATCCCACACGCCGAGGAAGTTCAGCCTCAGATTCATCCGGAGTGTGGGAAACGACGAGCAAATGAAGCGCGTGAAAATGTTCCATTTGGGGAGTGGATGGTGGTACAACGGAGAAGGCGCAATTCTGACAGAGGGGCCAGGAAAGAGGATAGATAGTCGTGCCGCCAAAAATATTGCCACCATGACTCGTTTTGATATCCTTAATAGGGCGGCTTTTGAAGATGAGGATAGGCAGGATGTGTACGAATTTGTCAGAAATCCTGCCAACGTTGAAACCAACTATCCTAAGCAGAAAGGCTAGGAGACAAAAGGGGGGAAAAATGGACGTTCGGGACAATCAGAAGGTTATTCCTCCGACTACCCCTAATAAAATAGCATTTTCAATCCTTCCTACTAGACTGCCATATTAACGCCCACAAACTTTTTGTGAATGCAGCCCAAACCACCTAATTCTAATTCTAGGAATAGAAGTATCTATAGATAGCGTTGAATATAATATTTTTCTTGTATACTAAAGAAAGTACAGGGTATATTTAATAATTTAATATTTGATTTTATCATATAAAAATTTTAAATATTTTAAGCTAGACATGAGTAAGTTAAACATACCTAAATAGTAATATCCTATTTATATTATGAAAAAAAATCTATAATCATAAATTTTTAAAATAAATAAAGTATATTTAACATGAAATTAACTATGGAAACTTCAAAATTAGCCAACTATTTAAATATTATTGTCTTACTAATGAGTAATAGAAATTTTATTGTTTTACTAAGAAGAAATAAAATTTTTCTTACTTCTTATCCATTCAAATTTAAAGTTGTGATAACATGCTTGTATTCTATTCAGTGAATAAAGATTCATTTCTTGCTTCACGATAATTCAAGCAATTAGTTTGTAGTTACTTCCAACCCATTTATTCCAACCATTTGCATATGTAAAACATCCCTTCCATGTGTAAGAAGAAGAAAATAGAAATGATTAAACCAAAATATCCTTGATTATAAGTAACACAGATTTTAATATCAATGTGTAAGAAATCAAAATTGTGCTCTATAAGCCGTATGAAGTACGATATTACTTGGATACACAAATATTCAAGCCAATAATGTTTAATTTGAATAAAATTCAGAAACATCTAGTTCAAAGTCATTAATATGTAAACAAAATAGTTAATATTTTAATAAAACTAGTATATAGGAAGCGAGAAAAACTTGAGCATGAATGCCAATAATTGCAATAAGAGAAAATAATTTGAGAACAAAAGGATGTGAATCTAAGAGCACGGAACTTAAGAGTTGACGGGCGTATATTACATGCAGTGGCGGCATCTTTCCCCAGTGAAATCTTTAAAATATGCATAGTATAATACCCTTTTATCTTTTGTTCCAGATACGTCGACACAACTCGAGCCAAGTCATTTACAAGAATAAAACATGATGCCAATACACAAGAAATCCAACATTGCAAAACAACACAGTCTAAAGTATACAAGTCGCCAGTAATGAAATTGCAAAGTGCAGAAGTATAAGAGCCAATTACACACCATTCAAGCAAACACTAGTTAAAAGACAAATTAAACTCAATCTTTAAGTATTCCCAAATTCAAAAGCGTCAATATTCAAACGATGACACGACCAGATTCAAAGTCAAATTAATATGAAAGCAAGAACTACCAAGCAGGGAACAGATTACACAAGGAACACATTAAAATATAGATTCAAAACCAGATTGAACAAATCGATCTCTCCCGATTTTGGGAGCAGACATTTAAGGTACAAACCTTCTTCACTACTTGCCCTAAGCAACTTAATGTATTTGTCAATCTCTGCGCCTAGCTCACTTTGTCGTAGTGTCACTAAGTCTTAGGAAATAGGAATCCAATAACAAGAATTTACAACTTCGACTGGACCGACTCCGTCACTGGAAACTTGTTGGAGGGAGTCATAGACTCGCAGTGTCTCTCTGGAGTCTTTTAGAAAATGGGAATTAGGGATTTAGGGCAAACTGAAGGTCAAGGAGTGAAATGTTTTATGTACTAGTAATTAAAAAAATATATAATATATATATCAAGTCAGGCTAAAATGAGCAGGGCGCTATATCTTACCTAGTGTCCTGCCCTACCTGACATTTAGCCTGACCTAAACTTGCCCAATTGCATTTCAGGCCAAGTTTTTTGGGCTAAACATGGCTATTTTTTTTCAAACTCAAACAGGTATATCAGACACTGGGTATCTTGAATACCTCTATCTAAAAGTCAAGGAGTCAAAATCTCGGGCTCTCAATTCATAATCTGGGGACAAAACCCAATGGTAACTCGCTTGATCCTTCGGTTCCTTGCATATGTTTTTTGTTTTTTATACAAATTTTTGAAACAAAAGGTTAAGCTCATCCGATAAAATAAAATATTTTTCTTCCTAGTGATACTATTTTTCTTTTCTTTTTTTTACCTTGCGGCCTGGTTATCTCACCCAGACTTTAAACAACCTGGTCTAACTTACATGGGCCCAAAATGATGAGGATTGTCTCAAACTCTCAATTCCGTCACCTATGAAGCCCATCGGTGGAATCTGGAAACTTTTACTTTGATAAGATAAGATGATGAAAGACTTGTACAAAAAAAAAATAATGAAAGACCAACTGGGGAGTCATTATCACTTAAGCGAGATTTTAAATTCAAGACTTCGCGTATATAGAAAATCCTCGTTGGAAAACTCACCCATTATAACCAAGTGCGTGACGCAGGTTGGATACGGATATAGTCAGGGTAAAGCTCCAGTAAATTGGGTGGACAATAAAAAAAGAAAAGATAAAAGAGTTTTTTTTGTTGTGTATAAACTTTTTTGAAAAATAGTTAGATTTATTTACTATTTAAGGGTATGACGAAGTTTTAATTTCTCTTAGATGATATAATATCAGGTATAGGTGAACTGTTTATTATCTTCATGTGTAAAGTTATATATTCAGGAGTTAAGATATCTCCTTAAGCTATAGGTGAAAGTTGAAATGATTTAGTAGGTGTTTGGAAAAACATTTATATTTGTTCAAAAGGGCTTTTAGATCAAATTATAATAACTGGTCAGAGTGACTTATGGAACAATAAAAGAGCTTATGGATTAACCAATTACTATATTATCTCTACTTTTTTTATACCCTCTCTCTTCTCTCTTCTACATCATCTTTCCTATCTTTTCTATATCATCTCTCTTCTACACCTTCTCTCATCTCTCCTATATTTAATACTCATACATTTTTTTCGTAATTTATCAATAATAAAAATATTTTTAAAAATAATTATTTAAATACTCGTTTATTTAAAATTATTTTTTTATAAATATTTTTTTAAAAATTACTAAAAAATTATCTTTTTCATGAACACTTTCTTAAACTTCTATCCAAAACAGGCCCTTAGTTGACCACAAACAACAAAAGTCTCACTCCTACCTTTCTAAACATCTCTCGGGAGGATAGGGAGAAGGAAAAAAACAATTCTTGCTAGACTCAACGGCATTCAGAGAAAGATTGAAGAACGCCCTTATTCAGAATTTTTGATTGACCTTGATCAATCACTGCGTAAAGAGTATGAGGATATTTGTATCCAAGGAGAACTCTACTGGATCAAAAAATCTTTCTCCGACTGGCTTTGCCTTGGGGATCGAAATACATCGTATTATCATACCAAAGCCCTGATGCGAAGAAAGAAAAACCATGTTACTCATTCGATCTGAAGAATGCGATTGGATTACTGATGAAGAGCAACTTTCTAATTTAGTCCGTGATTATTTTATGGCCCTCTACTCTCTTCAGGATTCTGATTTCATTACGTTGCAAAGTAGAGGGTTTTTTGGTTCAATTACTGAAGAGGAATTCTCTGCTCTGAAGAATCCTATTCTTTTGGAGGAAGTGAAAAAGCTCTGTTTGAAATGAAGCCCTTAAACGCTCCAGGAATCGATGGATTCCACGCTCTCTTTTTCCATAGCCAATGGACTGTTGTTGGACCCAGCATCCACTCTCTTTTGCAATGTCTTTGGGTTTGTCACTTTTGGTGCCTAAGATAAATAGACCTAGTCTCATCAGTGAATTTCGGCCAATTGGCTTGTGTTCCGTTTTATACCAAACTATCACGAAAGTTATTGCCAACAGACTTAGGTCTATTCTTCCAACTCTTCTCGGCCCTTACCAAACTAGTTTCATTAAGGATCGTAGCGTCATTGACAATATTTTAATCGCTCAAGAAGTTATCCATTCTATGAGGAAACACAAAAGGAAAAGGGGTTGGATGGTGATTAAAGTTGATTTAGTAAAAGCTTTTGACAGAGTTAGATGGGATTTCATTCGTGATACCCTCAATGATCTTGGCCTTCCTACTGAAATGATTAGATTGGTAATGGAATGCATTACCACTCCTTCTATGCAAGTTATTTGGAATAGGACTCCCTCCACAATTTTTTATCCCAAGAGAGGCATTAGACAAGGTGATCCACTCTCACCTTATATCTTTGTCGTGTGTGGAGCGATTATCTCAAATAATAATAGCTGCTGTTAACAATAAGGATTGGAAAATTATCAAGATGGGTCATAAAGGGGTTCACCTTCTCATCTATTTTTTGCTGACGATTTAATTATCTTTGGGGAAGCCATGGTTCATCAAGCCACTCTGTTTAAAAAAAATCCTACATGATTTCTGTCTCTGTTCTGGGCACAAAGTCAGTCAATCCAAGACAAAAGTCTATTTCTCAAGGAATATGGCTCCTATTAAAAGAAGTCTTTGCCAACATTTGGGCTTTCAACAGACAGACTCCTCGGGAAATATCTTGGAGTGCCATTACTTAATGGCAGTGTCTCCTCGTCCACCTTTAAATATATTATTGACAGGCTTCAATCAAAACTTTCAGGTTGGAAGAGTAAATCGCTCTCCCTGGCAGGGGGTATCACTCTTGCTAAGTCAGTTTTGACTACCATCCCCTTTTACACAATGCAAAGTTCTCTCCTTCCTTCTGCTTGTTTGTAAGGACATAGAGAAAATTATTAGAAAATTTATATTGGGTTATTCAGAAGAGCGCTGAGGGGTAAGTCTTATCTAGTGGAGTGAGTTGTGTCAGCCTATTAGACATAGAGGATGTGGCTTATTGAGAATAGAATCCCAAAACAAAGCTTTTCTCTATAAACTGATATTCAAAATGCATACCCAAGCTGAGACTCTGTGGGTTCGGGTGTTAAAAGGGAAATATGCCCTTAATGACAGAATTGAAGGTGCCTCTTGTACTAATGCTTCTTATCTTTGGAGAAATCTGGTTAAACTCTGGCAGGAAGCTTCGTTCTACATCAAATGGAACCTTGGGGATGGAGATGGAAGAAGTATTCGGTTTTGTCTGACTTCTGGGTTGGTGATTCCGGGCCTTTAAAGCATTTATCCTACGCCCCCATACCAGAGTCAAATTTGTCTAAAACAATTACGGATTTTACCAATGATGATGGCAGTTGGCGTTGGGATTTAATTCAGCAAATTCTGCCACAGAATATTCTTAATGATGTTGATATTGAACCATATCCAGCTGCTCCGTCTTATTTTTGGAACCTTACAAGTTCCATGAAGGTTACCACTAAGTCTGCTGACATTAGCCTTGAATCCACCAAGTGGAACAATGCTGATTCAAAGTGGACTCACGTCTGGAAACTCCCTATGGCCAAAGAGTTCGTGCTTTCTTATGGTTGCTCTTGAAAGGTAAATTGCTCACTAAAGAGGAACGCTTTCGACGTGGTATGACTACTGAACGCCAATGTTCTCTTTGCCAAGGAGAGATTGCCCTTTTACCTCCTCTGTATGGAAAAAAATTCTGCCTAATGATATCTGTAGGGACTTTTTTCGTTCTGATCTTACGGCTTGGATTTGTTCTATGATTAAAGACACTCATATTGATGATTCTTGGAAGATTGATATTTGTATCACCTGCTGGAAGCTCTGGGAAGTTAGGAATCATAGAAATTTTACACGAGACTTGTACTGTTGAAGAGATTCTTATTAAAGTTAGAACCATAGTTGTACATACTCTAAAAAGGTTCTCTACTTATAGGAGCGTACTACACCTTCTACACACAGCACTTTCTGTATAGGTTCTTGGTAGGTTAGATGTTTTGATTCTTAGGATTTAAATGTAACCATGGCCATTTAAGTGAAGATGGCATTTAATAAAATCTAGAGGTACCATCCTCTTTCCCTAAAAAAATTCTTATAATAGGAAAGAAGATAATTCTTAGATGAGACAGTGATAGTTATAAATCTCGAAATTAAGATATTTAGTAATAGGATCTGATTAATATTATAAAAAAAAATTATTGTCAAAAGATTTTCTTTTAATTGGTCATTTAAATTA
Source organism: Leucaena leucocephala (assembly GCA_037074615.1). Classification (NCBI taxonomy): domain Eukaryota; kingdom Viridiplantae; phylum Streptophyta; class Magnoliopsida; order Fabales; family Fabaceae; genus Leucaena; species Leucaena leucocephala. Next base: position 10,453,463 of record CM073563.1, on the reverse strand, counting down.
GTTGTGCAATTATGGAGAATTGATTTTGCATTATATCTTAAAAAAATGCAAAAGTAATTAAAAAATTATTTTACTATGAATCCAAACAAGTAAAAAAAGTGATTATTAAAAAATAACAAAGGAAAAAAAATAACTGTTATAAATAAAGAAAGAGTAGAGAGAAAAAAATAGAGAACTAGAGATGAGAAATAAGAGAGTATTTTTATTCTATTCAAACGAATAAAATATATAATACATTACTTGTATTTATAGGAACAATTATGCAATCTCATTTATATCATATTCTATAGATTACCTAATAATAGAATAAGATTGTGGGATAATAGAATACATGGTAAAATTTTGTCAAATGACAACTAACTAATCAGCAATATAAATTTTTTAAACCTATTTGTTTTCATTTATTTTTTTTAGAAACATCATTTTATTAAGAGACAAACAAGAAGGAAATCTTTACCTAATATTTATTCTAACTTTATTTGAATATCTATCTTTGTATATTGTGGTTAAATAGATATTAAACATATAAAATTCTAAGATATAAAATATTTGACTCTGACCAAAAATCATTTATAATGAGAGAATTTATAATATTTTATTGGTTTGATGCATCCAAATGAGTTCATATGTAAAAACAATTATCCCAATGCTAAAGTAGGAATTTTTTTTGTCATCAATTTTGATCTAGCTACTTATGGATGTTTTGACAAGTAACTTTACTAAATAATTATGTTAAATATGCTTTTACTACTAAGCATACAATTATTGTTAATTTAAGGAACAATCACTAGCAATTTCAATATAAATCACATTGGTGACAAAATTTGGGACTGATGCACTTAATGTAATTATTTGAACAAGTTACAAACTTTAAATTGCAAATTGATAATAAACAGCCATTTGACTATTTTGTAAATGCATGTCATATTCATATAGTATTAAATTGGTCTACATGGTAGATCTACAATGTTCAAATATGCATATGGGCCCATTTAAGTAAAGTGTTTGGTATAGGCCATAACAATTTAACATTCTGTGGCCTCATGGACACTTAGATATATATTAGATTAACATGTAGCCTTTTGAGCATATAGATATTTATAAGATTTACAATAAATGAACATTTTGGCTCTCCAAGAGCTTTTCTTTATGCCTCGTGGCTTTTTGGCTCTACAATAAATTTTGCCATTTTACTTTAAATAAAATTCATAGTCATATGCTTCAATGACTTATGGCCATATTGTAACCAATACTCATTGTTTTAATATATGACAAAATATTGTTGTTGCCTTTATTTACTTGTTCAAGCATTATCCATATATGATCATGGCTTAAGTAAATATTGTAAATATGGAGAATTTCTACTGCTTTTTCCATGGCATGAATCTCTACAAGTTATTAGTCTTTAGGACTATAATAGAAACATCTTTCAAAATTACAAATCTTTTTCATGTTTAATATTTAAACTTATAGCCTACAGGGCTATGTTATTTTTTTGATATAAAATTTTTTAAAAATAGGTTAAATTTACCTACAATCTAAATGTATGTCGAATTCTCCCTTCCTCCTAGGCGATACCAATGTCGGGCAGGACAAACCGTTTATTACCCTCAGGTGTAAACCTAAACACCCAAGAGTTAAGATACATCCCCAAATGTCGTGATTGGAACCACAATAAAATAGTACTCTCTAAGGATCGAATATACTCTGATAGGGCTATGTTATTTGTAATGTATATTTGATTGCTATAATGCCCATAAGCATACTAAATTTTGAGATTTTTCTCCTCTCTGGCACCACAAATTTCAATAAGTATTAGTCTGCAGGACTACAATAAATAAATCATCCAAATACTGTTTTTTTTGTGCCATAAGAAATTTTAACATTTGGCCTTTAAGACTATGTCATTTATGATTATCAAATAGTGCCATAAATTTTTTACAAATACAGATCACCCATTGCAACGATATGGCCATAATATAAAAATTAAAGTTTATTTCTGGTTATTGGATAAAGTTCTAAGTTGTATGGTTTATAGCCATAATATAAAAATCAAAGCTTTATTTCTGGCTATTAGACAACTTTTTATAAATAAATAGTAGAAAAGAAAAATAGAGAATTAGAGAGTATTTTTTATTCTATTCAGAGCTATATAATTCATAATACATTGTCTCTATTTATAGACACAACTATACAATATCAATTTTATCATATTCTACAAATTCTCTAATAATAAGATATAAGGAGATATAGACATCTACATAAATATTATATTCATAAGAATAACTACTTTCATAAGTTTATTTTGAAAACAAAATCTTATAAAATATTTTGTTTTCTAATAAAATCTTTATTTTCTAACCTTCTTTTCTTTCTTTCAAATGAATGAGAAAAAATACTACTAATTAGATAATTACATTTAGGAGATTTCATTTTAATATAAGATTCTATCATCAAAAAAATGAAAGAGTGATTATTAAAAAATAATAAATTATTTTTAAGTTAATCACTATTTTAGAAGTCTGATTTTAAAAAAAATATTTTATTTTTTTTACTAAAATCTTTTATTTCCTAACTCCTTTCAAAATTATATAAAAAATAAAATGGTAATAAAATGAAATGAATAAAATTTTTTAAAAAATAGAAATAAGAAACTTATTCCTTTAATTTCAGCTAAAAAATTCAATTTTTTAAATCGATAAAAGAATGACAAAGTGATTATAAAAATCATTTTTTGAGTTAATCACTATTTTTAGATTTTTTTTAAAAAAATAAAATGTTATAAAATCTTTTGTTGTTTTACTAAAACTTTATTTCCTAACTCTTTTTCTCACTTTCAAATAAATGATAAAAGTTACTACTAATTAAATAATTATCTTCGAAATATTTTCGTTTAATGAAATATTCTATCATAAAAAATAAAAAAGTGATAATAAAATAAACATAAATAAATAGGAAAAATTGTTAAAAAAACTCATTACTAAATTTATTGTCTAAAAATACCTAATAACCTATGTCCTTAAGTATGCGTAACTCATCATCAGTATATGTAATTATTTTTCAGCTACATATAATCTATTTTTATTTTTGGGCCAACAATATGTAATTAGCTAAAAATAGGTTACAAGGAAATCAATTTGATAATAGGAATCCTTCACTAATTTTCCCAAAACAAATATAGAACCCCTATAATAATATTAAAAAATGAAAAAAAAATTATTATAAAAAAATAATAAAAGAGCCATTTTTGTTAAGTTAAGTTAATCACTATTTTTAGAAGTTTATTTTAAAACCTAAAAGATTATCAACTATTTTATTTTAATAAAATTTAAATTTCCTAACTTTCGTTTCCCTCCTTCAAATGAATGAGAAAAATTAATACTAATAAGATAATTATATTCCAGATACTTTCTTTTGATATAAAATTGTCTTAAAAAGAAAATAAAAGTGATTATTAAAAAAATAATCATTTTTTAAGTTAGTTACCTTGTTTTTTTCTAACTGACTTAATCATCATGTTTAGAAGTTTGTTTAATATAAGATTTTTTTAATTAATTAGCTGAAATATTTGCCGTTGCTAAAAAACACTGTAGCCACCCATATCACGTATTCATGCCTTACCACATTGAGCACTCGTTGCCGACGATCAGCTTCCTCACGCAACCCTGCAACGCAGGTACTCCCCAAAGTTCACTCACTAAACTTTCTTCAATTTGCGCCGCTCCTTTTCCCATTGAGATTTTCATGACTGCCGAACATGCATATGCTCGAGCGCTTCCTTTCTTTGCTAGCTCCAAAGTCATTGAATTCTTAATTTCTCACCGGAAAATTACTTGATCATTAAATTCCCCTGACGTTCAAGGAAGGGTTTTAATTTCTGATCATTTCATATACCTCATGTTATCAGTCTGCTCTTGTTCGAATCTTTTAGATAAATGCTACCTTCTTTGAAAGTTTCTCCTCGATAAAGAACTCGGCCTTCTTTATTCTCGTTTTCGTCGGCTGACTCTGTATGATCGTACGTAAAACTCTTTTTTATTTTGTTCATTTTAATATCATTTGCGTCATCATTGGGTTAATCGTTACAGGGCTTTCATTTTTTTTTAATGGTACCCTAGTAAAGAGTGCAGTATGTACTGTTACATGCAGCTTGAGTGATAGTGCTTTTGTTATCGTTGTGGAAAACGGCGAAGCATAAAACTATTGAAGTTAATTGTATTTTTTGGAGGGTGTAGCACATTAAATAAGAAATCCTTTTCTCATCTTGTTTTCAAGAGCTCGCTGCTATAGATCATTTTAGCACCAACCTTTCCTCGGTTTACAGTTAATGTTGCTAAAATTTTTTCTCTCAGAGGAAAAAGGAAGGAAATTTTTCACGAAACTATTTCTAAAGATCCATATGACTGGGTGCCTCTTAGTTTGCTTGGTTCATAAGGAACATTTAATGTTGGTGTTTTTACTAACAAATTTTCACCTCTATTTTCCCAGTCTGAAAGGCAGTTCCTTTGCTGATATAATGATACCTGAATAGGCTTATAACTTAGCTTCCAACCAAAGAAAAATTAAAGGGATTTGATCCAGGATGAAAATGGAGAATTTATGCTAATAATTGGAAATGCTTATGGTTTAAGCACCTGATGTGGTTATTTAGGTATTTCAGTTGGCTATAGATTATTTTACTAAAACCGCTTGTTCAAATTTCTTTTTCGATGCTATACCGAAAAAAAAGATAACTTTGTGTTGTTGAATATTAGGCATCACCTTGTTTTCAGTCAGAGTTTCATTAATTTTTATTCATTTTTCACTATTTGCCTAAATTCATCTATGCTGCTCTATACATATTATATCCGGAATTAGAAAGAACCAGGGGAACCCTAAACCTTTCCAGTTTTTGTTTGATATGGTGCAGAAAGAAGTGTTGTAAATTACAAGTTTATTTGTAAATTGTACAGCTTTCCCCAAGAATGTTAACTGTGGTTAGAAGTGCAGTTTCTGTTGTTTAGAAACTAAGTGGGCTAATAACCGAGATATCAGGTTAGAAGTGCGAAGGTTGATCAAGTGGACAAATCATGGGACAAAATTTAGATCTATTTTTGAAGTGTTTTCTGTAAAATTCTTTAAAAAGATCATGATGAATGAATATATTTTACAGCTCAATACTGACATGATTGGGTCTTAAAAAAGAGTTTCTTCACGTGTTACATTTTTTGTTGTAGAACTTACAGCAAACACCTAAGTGTTTTTATCTGAGTTTTGACCTAATCTTCATTGTTCTTACTTTTAATTTAAGCTTTTGCTTCCTTATATTGTAATAACATAATTGCAAAATGTTATAGTGGGAAATAAAATGAGCTGATTTTTTCCCTTGCATCATATTTATTGGGTTAATATCTCTTCTCGTAAACAGTGCTTACCAGCTATGTTTGCTGGAGTTACCTGTCTCTCATGGATCTGATATGTATAAAATTATTATCTATTGGTTTTTGTCCATTTTGATTCACTTAGTGTGTTTGATTCTGCTCATTCTTCTTCTTTGTCTTCATTTGCCTAAAATCACACATTGCAATTATGTAATGGTATCGATTCTAATAATCCCAAATATGATCAATAGCTGCGGTGAATATGATTTTTGTTTCTCTTGGTTTCATAGTTATGCACTGTTAGGAGGAAAGTGTAACCCTGTGAACGACATCCTGGAATTCCTTAAAATTTTATTGAGGATGATGCCATCTAGCCTCTTGCAGTGATCAGTAATTCCTTATCTTTCATGTTTTCCTCTCTTCCGGACTTGTTCAAAGTTCCTTGCAGGAATTTCTGCATCTCATAGTTTTCATGGCCTTTTCTGAGTGCATATTGTGGGAAATATTAAAATTAATTAGAATTCATTAGGCTTCATTAGGCTTGATTACGGGGAGTAATTAGGAGAGATTATAGGGATCACATTCTTAAATATATTCCATGATTCATTCTGTTTGTTACCCGGATTGTACGCACCATATAAGTGTTCATATGTGTATATATATGTATCTGCAGAATAGAGAAATACAGAAGTAAGAAATTACATTCATTCTCTTCTCCTCGTGCAATCACTCTCAGTCAGTGATCCAATATGGTATCAGAGCCAAGTTCTGTGTCCCACATCCTTTCCTCTGCCGAAGTCGACTCCACTGTGAATGATGGTGGGCTGCGTCTCCCAGTGAAAGTTGCCGGCGTTGAAGGCTCCACAGTGATCATTGTTCCTGAACGCCTCACAGGTGATAATTACCTGGAATGGGCTCAATCCATGTACCTCACTCTTGATGGCTGTGACCAACTCGAGTTAATACAAAATGATTCTCAGATCACCGACGATGCTAGCACACGACTACGGTGGAAGACGAAAAATTCCCTAGTAACTTCGTGGCTTCTTAATGCGATGGTTCTAGCTGTCCGTCGGAGCTTCATGTTCATTCCCTTCGCCAAGGAGGCATATGGCAAGCGTCTAATAGCCTCACTCGTCTTCGATCTCAGAGCTCAATTGTGGACAGTGAAGCAAGAGAACTGACCCTTGAACGTGTACTACCAGGAAAAGAAGACGCTGTGGCAGGAATTGGACCAGCTAAAGCATCACGTATGGCGGCACGCTGAGGACAACGCCACCTACCGACGAGATTTGGAGGAAGAAAGGCTCTTTGAGTTCCTCGTCAGCCTAAACCCAATATATGAAGACTTCCGTTGTCGACTTCTTGGGCGGACCCCTCTTCCATCTGTCTCTGAGGCGTTCGCCCTCCTCCGTGACGAAGTCGTGTGATGATGCCCGACATCGACACCTCTCGAGCTGTGACCACTGGCGAGATGGGCTCTGCACTTACTGCCCGCGCACATGACCCTCGGCGAGATCGCCCCACATGCGAGCACTGCAAAAAACAAGGCCATACCTGTGACAAAAACTGGGAGCTCCATAGGAAGCCGCCAGATTGGAAGCCTAGGTCAAGACGGCGAGTTGGACATGTTGCAGATGTTCAAGATAGCCCAAATGATTTGGGCCCAACTTCTGATTCAGTAAGGAATGGCGTCACACTCAGCCCAGGAACCTCTTCTCAAATGGGCTGCATTAATACAGGCCCAATGCATGGCAGTTCTTCAGCCCAGGACCCACTCACGATTATTTTAGAGCGTCTCACTGCACTTGAAAGTCAATCTCGTAAGCAACCAGTTGCCACTATTGTACAGCGAGGTAATTCCTGTAAGGCTCTTGCTACTCTTAAAGGTAAGTCTATATACCCCTGTTGGATAGTAGACTCAGGTACCTCCGATCACATGACAAATGAGTTCTCTATTTTTTCTACATATACTCCTGCGCAATCATCTCTTACTGTTAAAATAGCGGATGCCTCAGACTCTTCAGTTGCTGGTAGTAGCACTGTCAATGTTTCCCCAACTCTGACATTACATAATGTCCTGCATGTTCCAAACCTAAAATGCAATTTACTATCAATTAGTCAACTGACTAGGGATGAACGGTGTCATGCTAATTTTTTTGCCACTCATTGTATTTTTTAGGATCTGCTCATGGGGACAATGATTGGTGTTGCTAAGAAGCTCGATGGACTTTACTACCTGGACGACTGTCATGGTTCTGTACCCCTTTCATGCAATAAAGTGTCTCTCCCTAAAGCAAATGAATTTAAATTGTGGCACAAGAGATTAAGACATCCAAACTTTCAATATATGTGCAAGATGTTTCCTTCAATTTACTATAATAAACGTCAGATTTTTCATGTGACTCCTGTGAACTTGCCAAACATCGTCGCACCCATTTCTAGAGTGTCCCATATCGCCCATCTAAACCATTCTCTCTTATTTATAGTGACTTGTGGGGTCTATCTTGAATATCCAACCGCACCCAGTCTAAGTGGTTTATAACCCTAATTGATGACCATACCCGAGTTACTTGGGTTTTCCTCTTAAAGGAGAAAACCGAGGTATACCAAACTTTTGTTGATTGCTACAACATGGTCTGTACCCAATTTGATACAGCAATTCAGACTCTCCATACTGATAATGGCATTGAATACTTTAACCACCCACTCTCTGAGTTCCTTAAACAACATGGGATCACTCACAAAAGTTCCTGTCCATATAGCCCCCAACAGAATGGTATTGCTGAACGCAAAAACCGACATATCCTAGAAACAGCTAGGGCTCTTCTCTTTAGCAGTAATGTCCCAACCTTTTACTGGTCTGATGCTATCTTCATGGCCACCTTTTTAATTAACCGAATGCCATGTAAACCCCTGTCATTTCAGACACCTCTCTATGTTCTCCAAAGTCACTTCCATCTGCCTTATCTAGAAAACACTCTTCCTCTCAGGGTTTTTGGGTGTACTGCCTTTGTTCATCTCCATCATACCTCCAAACTTGACCCTAAGGCTACCAAATGTATCTTCCTCGGACCTACTGGTACTCACAAAGGGTATAAATGCTTTGACCCCATCATTAACGTCTTTATGTCATGTGTGATATCACGTTTCATGAAACCATTCCCTTCTATACCTCATCTTCGGTTCAAGGGAGATTTGGAGTGAACCTCAGAAACCTCAAACTGAACCTGAACCCCAACCACTGTGTCTCCACCAAGAACCTGATAGGATCTATACCCTTGACATACCAGTACAAGAGAAATCCACGGACTATGAAGGATACAAGAGTTTAGGGGAGATATTAACAAGTGGGGACAAGTCTACACTCGTAGAAATATAACAGGGGATACTCCTCGAGTGAATGATGCACACCAAGAGTCTGAACGAAATGCAAGTCCTAAACCATCACAAGGGAAGAATGATGATCTTGATCTTCCTTTAGCTGTAAGAAGACAACACAGGTCATGCACTAGACATCCCATAGACAAGTTTGTTTCGTATCAGGCTTTATCTTCTGAACATCATGCTTTTATCTCTTACCTTGATCAACTTAAGATACCAGGAAGTATAAATGAGGCCCTCGCAAGTCCTGAATGGAGGAATGCCGTGATGACAGAAATGAAGGCACTAGAGGAAAATGACACATGGGAAGTAGGAGAATTACCAAAGGGCAAGAAAGCAGTTGGATGCAAATGGGTATTCACCCCTAAATACCTTACAGATGGAAGCCTTGACAAATATAAAGCCAGACTGGTAGCTAAAGGTTTTTCCCAAGTCTATAGTATGAATTACAATGAGACATTTGCACCAGTAGCAAAATTAAATACCATTAGAATCTTACTATCGCTCGCTGCTAATCTGGATTGGTCACTACATCAAATGGATGTCAAGAACGCATTCTTAAATGGGGAGTTGAAGGAGGAAGTATACATGAAGAAGGCTCCAGGAATTCCCGGAAAGGAGGGACAGGTATGTAAATTGAAAAAATCACTGTATGGTCTGAAACAGTCTCCTCGAGTGTGGTTTGAGAGATTCACCAAAGTACTGAAAGAACAAGACTATACACAGGGACAGAGTGATCATACTCTATTCTTCAGACACATGAATGGGAACCTTGTAGTATTGGCAGTGTATGTGGATAACATCATTCTCATAGGTGACAACCCAACAGAAATTGAGAGAATTAAAAGGGCCCTTAATCGAGAATTTCAAGTGAAAGATCTAGGGAAGATGAAATATTTCTTGGGTATGGAAGTAATCAGATCTGCGAAAGGAATCAGTATCTCACAAAAGAAATATATCCTGGATCTTCTAGAAGAAACTGGTATGATGGGTTGTAACCCCAGTGATACTCCTATTCAAATTGATAAGATTAGAAATGATGAAGATTTAGAAATAAGGTAGATATGGGAAGATATCAACGAATGGTAGGAAAGCTGATTTATCTATCACACACCAGGCTAGACATTGCTTATGCCGTCAATGTGGTAAGTTAACATTCCCATCATCCTAAACAGAAGCACCTGAATGAAGTTTACAGAATCCTCAGATATCTGAAAGGTTCCCCTGGTCTAGGACTCCTATTTAAAAAATCTGACAAAAGAAATGTAGAAATGCTCACAGATGCTGATTGGGCAAGGGATCAAGATGATAGAAGATCAACCTCGGGCTATGTCACCTATGTGTGGGGGAATTTGGTCACATGGTGCAGTAAAAAATAGAGTGTGGTTGCTAGAAGCAGTGCTGAAGCCGAGTTCCGAGCTATAGCTCTTGGAATATGTGAAGGTCTCTGGGTAAAATGAGTTCTAGAAGAGTTGGGAATGCTAATGGAACTACCCATCAAGCTCCATTCAGACAACATGATAGCAATAAGTATGTCACACAATCCAGTCTAGCATGACAGAACAAAGCATGTCGAGATAGACCGACATTTCATAAGGGAAAATATCGATACTAGAACAATGGAACTCAAGCACATTCCCTCCAGAGAATAGACAGCGGATATTCTCACAAAAGGGCTGACTCGAGATAAGTTTGAGTATCTAATTCGCAAGTTGGACATGATAAATATCTATGCTCCAACTTGAGGGGGAGTGTGGGAGATATTACAATTAATTAGAATTCATTAGGCTTGATTACGGGGAGTAATTAGGAGAGATTATATGGATCACATTCTTAAATGTATTCCATGATTCATTCTGTTTGTTACCCGGATTGTACGCACCATATAAGTGTTCATATGTGTATATATATGTATCTGCAGAATAGAGAAATACAGAAGTAAGAAATTACATTCATTCTCTTCTCCTCGTGCAATCACTCTCAGTCGGTGATCCAATATATATAATATTTGCTTTTGCTTCCACTTTTTTCTTCACGGTCTTTTCTTTTTTTAATAATAAAAGAAATGTATCGAATCTTGCTTAGTGGTTGAATTTTCTAGATTTATACCGGAAAGAGGATTAATAATTAGTGCATCTGAACTTAAGTTGATAAAAAGATTTGGTGAAATGCCATTTGTTTTAATAAGGGGCAAAAATGCAGGTACGGTGTAGGTGCACATTTTCTTGACAAACCAGTGGTTCCTGTGTTAGTGTTGAATTAGGGGACATTTGCTTAGTGAAACTCCCATGGCTCCCAATGCAAGCCCCAATTCAAGAGTTGCCAAGGCCTTCAGTGCTATGAGGGACTTAGGAATTTCTTGTGATGAAGTGAAACCAGTGTTGCAAAAGCTGTTAAGATTGTATGATAAGAAATGGGAATATATTGAAGAAGATAACTATCGGACGCTTGTAGATGCATACTTTGAGCTTAAGGACGATAAGGTAACTCTTATAAACATATTTTGCTTGTTGTACTTTTAAATATCTACTTGTTTATTCTGCTTCTATATATTCTATTTGCACATTCTCATCGCTTGTTTTATATTATACCTGTTGAGCATATAAGAATTGACGCCTTAAAGTTATAATCTGCTGACCATATCTTGATTGCATAAAAAAAATCTGCATTGAGTAACTTCTTTCCTTTAACTATACTTTTATGTGTATACTTTTGTAGTTCATACCTTATTCCCTTATTTTGAAACAGGAAGCAGAAGGTAAGAGAAAAGCTCTCATCAGTCATCATGGTGGAGAAAGACAAACTCTATCATTGGTAGATGAAGATGATGTGCTTTTGTTAACCACCAACAACTCAAGACAAATATTATCTGAAGAAGAGAATGAAACGCCTGGAAATACTTTTGGACGGGAAATCATTGAATCATCTCAACCTTTGACGGGCCATATGAGACCTAAAATCTTTCCTCAATCATTGAAAGCAAGAATTAGTGAAGTAGAAAGGATATCAAAGAAGTTGCCTGGCATGGCGGCTATAGATAGAAAATCAAATTCTGAGCAAGAATCTTCTGCAAGGCATGGGGAAGAACCTCTTGTTAATCCAAGCTCTGCTCCTACTCGAAGAGAAAATCTACCAAATGGACATTGTAGGAAGGAGATAATGAAGCCGAAAACTGGACACAATAAATTACATCTTGGATCCAGTTCAACAAGTTGCAGAGGTAATGTTGCTGGTCTTCTTGATCAGAAATATGTACCTATGTTCTTTCCTTATGCTTTCATATTCTAAAGTCTCCTTTCTTCCAACATTTCCTCTACATCAAAGGGAGAAGGGCTGAAAGAAGTATTCTCAAAGCAGTTGATTTCTCGTATCTATGTTTCCTATTTTTATATCAAAAGAAAATATCTGGCTGAAATGGGCCATTGAAGATAATCCCATTCCTATATATGTTAGCTAAATCCAACTCTACCATCTCGTGATTACCTATTCTTACAAGATTCTGCTACTCTGGCAGAAAGGAGTGCCGGTTTTTCCTTTGTAGCCATCCTCAACATCATCATCTATGTTATTTACTACTTCATTGGTTAGTAAGACTGTTTTGCATGATTGAACTGCATCTTGAGGAAAGATGTTCATATCCAGAACAATTTTGGATTAATCTTTCAGGGAAATACTGTGAAATTTAACTTGAGCAAATTCATTCATGACTTGCTTTGCCCTTGCTGGTTATTTTTTTTTAAAATACTGGCCTGCAAGGTTTTATCAGGGTGCAGATGTAGGATTTGTTTGATTAAGAAAATATTAACATCTTCTTGATGAATTTCTTCCTTGATAGTATCGCTGAAATGAAATAATTTTTTTGCCCTTTTTTCCCAGGTCCATCTGAGGTTTTGACTAGAAATCATCCAGTCAAGTCGGTACCTTCTCTGTATCTGGATGTGAACAGTGTCATTGACGATTCTGCACATGATAACATTTACATTAACATTGACGATAACAACCCCAGAAGCAGAAAGGTTAATAACATTGACCTTGCCTCTTCACCATTGGGAGAAGTGAAAATTTCCTTAAACTGTGACCAAGCAGTTGGACGGCCAAACTTCAATATTCCAAACTTAAATGCTGTTATGAAGTTCGTGGAGCAGAAGTACCTTAAGCCTAGCAATATTGTTGGACCCCAATTTTCTATGGTGAGTTTATTAAACGGTTTGTGTGAGAGTTTCCTTAAATTGGGCATGAATATGAATCAAAAGCGTTCACATCCTGAGTTTAACAATGCAAATAGATTAACAAATGGCCCACAACAAGCTGTTGCTCAAGATGAGGGGAAGCTATTTCAGTTTCTTAATGACATAACAAAAGGCTCAGAAAAGGTGAAGATATCGTTGATAGATGAGTATGGTATTGGGGAATTGCCAAAGTTTAATTACATGCCACATAATCTAATATATCAGAGTGCTAATGTAAATATTTCACTAGCTCGTATTGCGGATGAAGATTGTTGCTCAAATTGTTTAGGAGACTGTCTTTCTCAAGCATTACCATGTGCATGTGCTCAAGAAACTGGTGGAGAGTTTGCTTACTCGCTGGAGGGCTTGTTGAAAGATGAATTTCTAACATCTTGCATGTCAATGAAAAAGGAACCTCAAGCTCATCAATTGGTGTACTGTCAAGAGTGCCCAATGGAGAGGTCTAAGAATGAATTCTTGCCTGAGAAATGCAAGGGGCACCTGATCAGGAAGTTCATTAAGGAATGTTGGAGGAAATGTGGATGTGACATGCAGTGTGGAAATCGTATAGTGCAACGAGGTTTAAGATGCAAATTGCAGGCAAGCTGCTCTTTAATTTTCTTACAGTTCTTTTAGTGGCAATTTGGTTTTCCTTGTTTGCTTCGGTTTGTTACTCAACAAATTTACCATGGGGGTAATTATAGGGAATTATGGCAACAATAATTAAAAATATGTTTTGAGGTAGCCCTATTGACCAAAGTAAAAAGGAAGTCTTGATTTTTATGTGATATAATTTGTTGGAGTTCTGTCTTGTTTTATCTCTTCAATACCAAAAACAAAGGCATCTCATGGGGTTTTTAACTCAACTTATTTAGTATTGTGGTTCACCACAAGAGCCCACTGTGAATTTTGTCATCTAGCTATAAGTGCAAAAAGTTTTGTCAAAACAATTCTTTCAAAATTGCTTTATTTCATGTATTTTATTATTAGCCTGTGTTCTTATGGCTGCAGTATTTATTTGTAGTTTATTATAATGGCTACATTATTGTCTTTAAATTCTCAGGTGTTCTTTTACGGTGAAGGAAAGGGCTGGGGCCTTAGAACACTAGAAGATTTGCCTAGGGGATCCTTTATATGTGAATATGTGGGCGAAATATTAACCAACATGGAGTTGTATGAAAGAATTCTGTACAAAAATGGCAATGATAGACATACATATCCTGTAACCCTTGATGCAGACTGGGGCTCAGAAGGGGTGTTAAAGGATGAAGAGGCACTGTGTTTAGATGCAACATATAATGGAAATGTTGCCAGGTTTATCAATCATAGGTAATGTTTATATTTATATGTCTAAAGCTTACATTTGGAAAACAATGATATTTTCTGAAACAATGTGTGCTCTTCACTTTCAGATGCTCAGATGCAAATCTGATTGACATTCCCGTTGAAGTGGAGACTCCCGATCGCCATTATTATCATGTACATATTTAATTGATTTTATATTCATGTTTTACCTTCCTTATGCATAAGGGGGGATTAATTCTTAACAGTTTAGTTTACAAAAAGTTGGCAGAGGGAAAAGGAAATTATCTTTTGGAAATATTGAGAGAGTTGATTCTCTGTTGTTATGTGCAGCTTGCCTTCTTCACTAACAAGAAAGTGAGAGCTTATGAGGAGTTGACGTGGGTAGGTGGGCTCAAGCCTTTACATCTCTTCCCTGGAAGCATTACTTCACTGTTTCGTTTTTTTTTAGTAATAAAGATTTGTACTTGTTCCTTGGGTAAGGAAATTGGTTTTCTGGTCTTGAGAATGAAGTTAAATTTCAGCATGCAGGTCACTTTATTACAATTTTCTCCAAGGTCATCCATTTTCTCTCATCAATAAGAAGCGTGTGAAATTATCTGCAGGATTATGGTATTGACTTTGATGATCATGATCACCCTATCAAAGCATTTCAATGTTGTTGTGGGAGCTCATTCTGCCGCGATAGGAACCGGAAAGGTCAGTTAAATAATCCTAGTTCATGGGGTCTGCTTTTTAACAATCTCAATTCGTGGCTTGGTAGTTAAGGGATAATGTTACTATGAAAACAAAATTTGATTATGAATAAGATGATTTGCTCATAGCTACGGTGGAATTTTAAGGGAAGCGAAAATTACGAAACGGGGGTGAGGCGAGAGGAAAGTCTAAACCAATGAAGATCCCTACTTCAACCATTATTGCAACTGCTGCACACAAACAACGTTCTTGAGGTACACTACTCAACTATTTCCTACTCATCCTTACACATTAATAATCCTGTACTTAAAATAAAAATTATTTAAATAATTTAATTTATTTTTAAATATAAGATCTTAATTTATTTTATATATAATTTTTATTATTTTTTTAAACTAATTTATCTAACTTATAAATTAATGTACTCTAGTCCTAAATATAGAATATAATTAGTGAGTTAATTTTAGTCATAAATATAAAATATATTTTCTAAATTTATCAATTTTTTTAAATTATCTTTATTAATACTCTCAACAATAATCAAGTAAGAGAAAAAGAGGAGTTAAGGAAGATTATTAAGGTACTCTAGAAAAAATGCTATAATTACTAATTTAATTAACTTCATTAATATAATCAAATTAATTAAATAGATCTTATATTTAGGATTAGAGGAATATAATCTAATGTTATATATGAATATTTTAGGGAGATCATATTACATTTATTATATAATTAACTAATTTATTTAGTTTCCTTAATATAACTAAATTAGTCAATTAAATCTTATATTAAGAATAAAATAGAGTATTACATATTGTCATTATTTCTTGCACCAGGGAAAACATTGTGTGATATAAAATTTAGGATGATTAGCTATAAGGAGGTTTAGATGATCTCTATTATCGTCAACAATAAATCTTATTCTACTAAATGGGGTAAGTTATATTGATTGTTTAGTGTTATTGTACTCTATAAAAAATTAAGTTTTAAGTTATTGAGCAATAAATCTCACTCAATAATTTGTCAACATCCATTTGCACAGACTTGTGGAAGACTTGTCAGCATCTATTAGGGAAAACATTTAACTGTTCATTATTCATTTTTGTTGCTGTAAAATTGTATAGCAAATTTACTGCACTTGCTTTCATATGACATTTATTAGAGACACATGGATAATTGATTCACGCTGTATGATCCATCTTCTTACAATAAAATTCTTTTTAGCAAAGGACTGAGCTGGAGAATGAAGTTATGGGAAGTTGTGAACTGTTTGGATGTTGAATGCCTTACACAGGCAAACAAGTGGAAACGAAGGCTTTGTTTGATTGAGAGTAAAATGGAATAAAAAATAAAAAGAATAACTTTTTAGATGAAAAATGTTTTCTTCGATTTTAAATATAAAAACTATCATATATATATATATAGAGAGAGAGAGAGAGTTAGTTTATGTCTCTTAAATTTATACTTTTTAGCCAAAAATTCTCCTACTTATTACACATACGAAACGGGTTTTTATCAAGGGAGCAGTTTTTTATGTAAATAATTAAAAAATGTACCTTTAATAAAACAAATTTATATTTTTTTATAAATAAATAACTTAATTAATTTGTTTAATATATATAAATTAGTTATCTAATTCTTATATGGGAAGTTTAGTCCTTATCTAGTTGGTAACAAATTTATCTTATATACTCCTCTAATCCTTAATATAGGATATAATTATAATATTTATTTATTATATTTATTAATTTTTTCTTAAATTATCCCTATTGATATTCTCTTTAATAATAATTAAATAAAATAGAGGAAGAGAGTTAAAAAAAATAATTAGAATATATTAAAAAAATATGACATATTAATTTATTTAATTAATTTTTTTAATATAATTAAATTAATTAAATAAATCCTATGGCAATAGTAACCCTTAGATTGATTTATTCATAAATCCTTCTCTGCCATCATGAAATGAACCTACCAAACGTTGAATATTTTGAGATGGACCACTTTCTTCTCTTCCCATACTTCAAACACCAAATTGCTCATGGCGATTTATTTCATTCCAGTACCAACATTGCTCAAAAATATCTGAGCATAATTCTACTTCTTAAGGGCTAATCTGTTTATTTTTTGGCCTGTTAGGACAGGTTTATTTAAGCCCAGAATTGTCTTTTTCTTAACATAAATATTTTTTATTAAAAATAATTATATTAAAAAAATTATCAAATATTAAATATAAATATATTCTTTAATAGAATTCAAATCTAGATATGTTATATATGTGAGGGACTAATATTTTATGGCATTTAAATTGTACGTTTCAATCAAACTATAAGTCATCGAATTTAATAATAAATAAAAATAATTAAGTGACAAATATTTTAGAACAAATATTTATTAATGGGACACCAGGGCAGGAAATGGACAAATGGAAAAGCAATTTCCAGGTAGTTTCCAAGCAGTACTTATCTCACTTTTTTCTTTTAATAAAAAGACAACTTTTTTTTGTTTTGTTATGCAAGGTGTATTAAATGTGGGTTCTTTCAGTAGAAATTTAAAAATTGATTCATAAAAAATTATTCAATTTCATTAGACTCAATATCTATTTTATTTATAAAATGTCACACAAACAGCCAAATATTGTTCATCAAAAAGAAAATTAGATAAATATTATTTTATTTTATATTTTTGCCTTCAATATTATTTTATTTTTAACCTGATATTCACTTGTCAATTCATATCATGTATTGATGAATTGGTCATAATATACTATTGATTAATTAATGAAATTAATACATTACACTATCAACGTATCAAATCAAATAATTACTTAATAAAAGCAGTACTTTGAGAGATCGTTCATTATGCATAACGTTTCCCTTTACATTATCAAAATTAAATTCTGTTTATTGCATCGAAACTGTATTCTAAAGTGGTATAAGTATTGATCTGTTGGGTTTTGGATTTACTACACATACGTAAAATTTAATTTAATTGACTTTTTTAATTATTTTATATGAAAATTTTTTATATGTGTTTTCAAAATATTTTATTAATATATTATTATAGGTTTTTGTTAATCCATCTCATTGTCATTGAATATTATCAGATTAATTGAGAGTAACTCTTTTAAAAATATTTTTTTTATATTTATACATACTTAAATTTAAAATCTCATATTTAAACCATTAAAACCCATTTCACTTAAACCAACGGTTCTTGTCTGTTGGTAATCAACTTGTCTATTTTAAGAATCCCAACGTTATCAATACAAAATGAATATTAATATTTAATATAAAATATATTGTACAAAAATGAGATACCCCTCTACTGCTTAATGCAATAACTATTTATTTAATAAGTTAAATAAATTATTTAATTGTAATATATATAATTTAATCTTTTTAAAATATTATTACATAATATTATATTATATATTGATTCATAAATTAGATAAATTAGTTTAAAACAAAAATAAATATTAAAAATAAATTATATTAATATCTTATATTTAAAATTTGAGGATAATTTAATGAGTCACATTATTTATAAAAGAATTTGTTTTGAAAAATAAAATACACAGATGAGAAGAAATTCTAGCAACTCTACCCTAACTTAGCATATGTAATGCTTGTGTTCAAGGAACATTCCCATACATCCGTTTGGTAATATAAAAGTTTTTTTTTTTTTTTGTATGTAGGGACACAAGGATATAAGGAAACAGATAGAATGATGGTGTGGGTGTTATGTTACTGCAACAAAGTAATTGAACTAATTCATAGACTATCAACTATCAACTATCAAGCCACAATAATATTATTAAAAGATTTAATACTCAATTTTGTTAAAAGTAAATCTCGTCGATTTCACTTAATAATTTTAATTTTTTTTACAAATCACAATCAATAATTTTAATTAATAATTCTATTTTTATTTTTAAAAGATTTTAATATGAGCCCTATGATATTATTTAATTAGTAATTTTATTAATTGATTTTATAATATTTTAAATTTTTAATAATAATAATTCATAATAATTATAAATCATTCTGATATTTAAAATATTTTGAGCCTATGATAACAATAAATTAATAATTTTATTAACTATTAATTAATTTTATGATATTTTAAATTTTTAATTATAATATTAATTAATAATTATAAATAATTAATCAATTATAATTTATTTTTTCTTACTCTCTATACAACGCACGGGGAGAAATTTTTTATTATATAAATAATGTGACTATATTTTAAATTTCAAATTTTATAATATTATAAATTACATGGTATTAAAAATTAACCTTATCAATCAATTAGATCAATTCGTTAGTATTTTGGCTGATTCTATTAAGAGTTTTAGAAGAATAAATCGTGTTTAATTTTATATTTTTATTTTTTTTAATTTAAAAAATAACAAATCATTATATTGTACTTTACTAATTCTATTATGTTATATCATATATACTTTATACATAAATATCTTATTTATTTATACATTAATATTTTTTTATTTAAATATTATTTTAATTATAATCAGTCTGAATTAATTACACTTTATAAATTATAATTTGATTTATTGAGATTAATAATGATACATATGTGTCCAAATTGGAAGTTGTTGTGGGAAGCATCCAAGGTGATAAAGGTACAAATGACATTGTTTCCTTTAATTTGCTTTAAAACTAAAAACCTTTCGCATCCAAAATCCGAAAGCACAACACAACTGAGACTGCTTCAACTTTTCTTCAATGGCCGTGAAGAAGACACTATTCATTGTTTCTATCTTCCTCATCATCATCACTTCATCTTCTTCTTCTTCTGATACAAATTCCAAGGTTAATTTCTGCAACTCCAAACATGTAGAGAGAGAGAGAGAAATATTCATGAATGGATCATTGTATGGTTTGTTTTAACTTGCAGGTTATGGAGAAATGCTCAAGAAGAAGACGCTGTGGAGAAGGGCTTTTCTGCAATTCTTGCCCTGCCAAATTTGAGGGATCAAGATGTGTCAGATCAGCGTATTCAAACCCTTTCAAGCTTTTGGTATCTCTCTCTCTCTCTCTCCTTTTCCACAGATTCTGGAAATTTTATTCTCAGAAAGCGCACACTAGAATTCATGATGATTGTTTTCTTTTGTTTGACAGAATGATTCGTTGCCATTCAACAAATACGCATATTTGACAACGCACAACTCATTTGCAATTACAAGAGAAGTTTCAAACATTAACCAAACCTTAGACCCTCAAGGGCTTTTCCCAAGAGTCACCTTCTCAAATCAAGAAGACAGCATCCCTCAGCAGCTGCATGTGAGAATAAAATAATTAATATCTCACTTTGTTACAAGTATAGAAAAATCGCTAGAAAGTATTTACTTAAAAATTTTATTAGTAAAAAGAACAAATTTCAAGTATTACCACTACTCTCTATATAATTGTTTTTTAGAGTACAGGTATTTTTTCTATAAAAATACATTATATTTTTTTTACTAATAAAATTTATACATATAGGCTTTTTATCAATTTTCGTTACAAATATTGATATATATATATTGATTGATTTATTTTATGATGAAATTAATTAATGATATGAGGAGATATAATTCATATTGCAGAATGGAGTTAGAGCTCTTATGTTGGACACTTATGACTACAAAGGAGACATTTGGTTGTGCCATTCCTTCAAGGGAAAATGTTATCCCACTACTGCTTTTGTAAGTGTGGGATTTTATTTGCTACCAACATATATTTCCCTTTAAAATACATTGGGTGGGCTAAAAAAGTGCACTTTAGTCCTTTTTTTTATAATATGAATATATGATCGATTATATTTAGTCAGATTCTTGTAAAATCTAATTAAAAATATTTTTTTAAAAAAATATTTTTTTATATTCATATGAACTCAAATTTAATACTTTATTTAAATGACTAAAGCACATTTTACTATAAATAAAACTTGTTGGTTGCACCTTTAATCATTTAATTTTATAAACAAAATCTTATTGGTCCCTTAATTTTATAAAATATCTTTTTAGTTTATATAAAATATTCTCAAATTTTGACATCTTAAATTTAATTTTTAAAACAACAATGATTATTATAAAAAAATATCATTTTTGTGATTAACAATGTTAAAATTAGAGGATTGAAAATATAATTTTAAAAATTAAGGACCTAACCTAAAATTTTGACTAGAGTTATATGACTAAAAGTGCCCGTGTCATGGGTTAAGAAGAAGAAAGTTAGGCCCAATCATCTTATTTTGAGAAATTTGTTTTAATGAAGTTATATAAAAAAAGGTTATTTTAAGGATCTATGTGAATTTTTTGAAGGAACATATTTATTTAGTTTAAAAAAATTAAAAAAATTATTTTATTATATAATATGATCTCTTTAAAATACTTTTATGTAACATTAAAGTATATATCAATTTATAAATTAGATAATTTATTTAAAAAATAATAAATAAAAAAATATTTTATATTAATAATTAAATTTAACTTTCAAATTATGTCTATAGATTAATAAATTTTATTAAAAATTTTAAAAGGGCAGCCAAAAACTCAACTTTAGTAGGGTTAGATAGAAACCAATCATTGTAGTTGATTTTGACAGGAACCTGCAATAAAAGTCTTGAAGGAGGTGGAAGCATTTCTGGCAAAGAACCCATCAGAAATAGTGACACTAATATTGGAAGATTATGTGGAATCACCAAATGGATTAGGCAAAGTGTTGAGTGCTTCTGGCTTGATGAAGTATTGGTTTCCTCTCTCAGATATGCCTGAAGAAGGACAAGATTGGCCTTTGGTTAAAGACATGGTTGCTCAAAACCATAGGCTCATTGTCTTCACTTCACAAAGACATAAACAACAAAGTGAAGGCATTGCTTATCAGTGGAATTTCATGGTTGAAAATCAATGTGAGTAGCATCAAACCGCTTGAATTTTTTTTTCTTCTTTTTGAAAATCAAGCCTTGAAAATAATGATAAATCTATATGGTACTTTTAAAGAGTTATAGTGAAATAAGATTATGGATATAAAAATGAGTCATAATATAGAGATAATGAAGATAATAATAGCATAGAGTCTAATAAAATTAGAGTAAGAGAGTGGAGATATTCTCTCAAAGTATAGGAGGGTACATGTGGAAAGAAAAAGAAAAGAATTTTCACTAGCCTCATCTATCATATGGAATAATATGGTATTAAAATCTTTCTATGGTCATTTGGGCAAACTGGTAAACCAGTCCCTGTCTGATCTGATCTGACTAATAGTTTTAAATAAGTTGATTATAATTGTATTTTTTTTTCATTTATTAAGCATAAAATAATATTATTTGGAATTAAAAAAAATAAAAATATATCATATCTGTACTTTAGTAACTATATTTTGTTAGATTATGTATAGTTTATATTTAAATTTTTTATTTAGTATTGGATTAATGCCCTTTTTATTAAAATGTTACTATTTTTAAGGTTATAAAAGAATATTTTTATATATTTTAATTATAATTAGATTTGGCTTGATTCAATTGTGACCGAACCACTAAACCTTAAATTCCTATCTATTCAATTTTGAGTATCTAACCCAACATGGCATTGTTGAATTTGTCGATATATTTGTTATACGTGTGTGAGTGGATGCGATTAAAAATTCCTACAGATGGGAGGGGAGGGATGGAAAAAGGAAGATGCCCAAAACGTGAAGAGTCATCAGCGTTGAATGATAAAACCAAATCTCTGGTTTTGGTTAATCACTTTAGAACCATTCCATCCAAACAAATGGCTTGCACTGATAATTCACAAAACCTCCTCAACACGCTTTCTACTTGTTACACAGAGGCTGGTCAACGCTGGGCCAATTTCATCGCGGTTGACTTTTATAAGGTAAAACTACTTTTGACCTCCACACATCGTTTCTGAATTGTGAACAGTGTAGCTTCTCATAAATTCCATCTTAATATAGAGAAGTGATGGAGGAGGATCATTTATGAATTATGAATAGTGGTTTCTTATACATTTTATAATACGCACATGTATATATATATAAGGAAAATTTAATATGTAAATCTCTATAATTTCACTTTATTTTTAATTAGATCCATGTGTTTTTTTAATCTTTTTTTAATTATAGGTATTATTTCCTACAATAATAATTTGTTCATTTATAAGAAAAATGAATCAACTTGATTACATATTATATATAAATACAAGGAAATGCTTACAAGCATAATTATTTTATATTTTTATATTGATTGATAATAGATAAATTTTATTCTATCATTTTATTTTTAAATAAGTTCATTTTATTTTTTTCTTTTAAAACAACCTACATGTCCTTAGTTAGTATTCAAATTAGTCCTTATTAATAATATATTATGTGTATAGGGACTAATGTATATAACTGAAAAATAAATAAACAATAAAAAGAAAAGAATTATAAAGTCATTATTAAAAATCAGGGGAAACAAACTATAAAAAATAACAAATTATTTTTATTTCTACATATTAATATATCAATACAGATATTGACATATTCATGATTCTTTTATATTCTATATTCTAGTAATGATCAATATTCATATGGGCATTGATATATTATAGAGAAGTGACGGAGGAGGATCGTTTGAAGCTGTGGATATGCTGAACGGGAAGCTCTTGTGTGGATGTGATGATCTCCATGCTTGTTTGGTAAGGCTTACAACATACTCTACTTTTCTTCTTTTTATCCTAAATATAAAATATAATTAATAAATTAATATTAATTCTAAATATAAAATATATTTTTTAAATTTATTGACTCTTTCCTAAATTACCCTATTGACAATAATTAAATAAGAAAATGATAGAGAAGTTAAGAAAGGTAATTATGATACTTTAAAAAAATAGGATACAATAATTAATTTAACTACCTTCTTTAATTTAATTAAATTAATTAAATATGTAATATATTTAGGACCGGAAGAGTATTATATAATTTATTTTTTTTCTATGAGTATAATTACTATATATATATTTTTTTTTACATTAATGTTAAAATATTTATCCACTGCTAATTATTAAGTATACATGTTATGTGCAGCATGGATCATCATGCAGACCCAGCTAATCAAAGAAGCATGTGAGTGTGTGTGGATTGCTACCAGTTTAACTCTGTACGAGATGAAGTAATGTGTGTGTGTTGTGTGTGTTTAACTCTGCCAGAGATGAAGTAATTAAGCTCAAATTGATGATAGGTTCTATCAACCTTTTTTTTTAATACAAAAGAAGGACTAAGTGCAAATATACTTCATAAATTAAATAGTGGAGGAATTAAATTCCAAACAATTTTCTCGGCAAAGACCCTTAAATACTGAGGACTCTTGTCATCAAATTCTGAACATAAGAACCTCTTCTTTGTTAAACCATGCCCTTAATATTATCCCCATTTACTTTTTAAAATAGCTTATCTCCATCTTTGAATTTGCTCCAAGAACACAAATTCAAATCTCTTCATACTTGTTAAGAAAGCTATGCTTTAAACACACTTGAGGCCTGGCATGGACTTTTTTTTTTTTTTTTTGGTAGAATCAGACGATATCTCATAGATGATAGATTACTAGATTAGAGGCTATAGAAGTAGGTTTTGTAAGGTCTGACATGAATCAGTCTCAAGTTCAAAGTAATATAAGATATTCTGGATTTAAAAAAAATAAAGAAAGAAAGAAATCCAACCAATAAAAATATATTTTCAATCGTGCCCAATACTCACTAATGAAGGCCCAATACCAACCCAACAAACTTATAAGTCGCAAAATATAAAAATAAATATTTGATACTTAAATGAATAATAATAAAAATAATAGACATATACACATCCAAGTTTTGTTGTATTTTACAAATTTTCTCTACTAAAATAGCAATTCATAATATAAAAAAAAATCAATTCACTAAATATTTGATAACATAGAAGCAGGAGTGGAATCATAGAAACACTTATACTTCCACTTTTTGTGTATAAAATTTTTAACTTGCTAATATTTTTTGTGTATAAAAATATATTAGATTCTTTTAGCTAATACAATTTTAATGTAGACTTTTTACTATTTTTTAATATAAAAATTAACCTAATTTATTTGTTTAAAATGATTGATCAGATATATTAAGAGATTGATATGATGATTCACTCACCTAACATCCCAATCAAAGTTGAATTTTAGCACAAGGTACTTCCCATTTTTAAAATGTTGGATTTTAAGTTCTTTTGCATATTTAATAGGGATCATTTATAAGGAAGGTTTGATTTTGAGTGACAAAACTGAGATGGATGACAGCCAAAGCATGTTCTTTGTTCTTTGATTTTTATTCCCCAAATATCTAACCCTATTTGTTTATTCTTTATTCTCTTCATCCATATGTTCATATAACTTTCCCTCCTAATAATATTTTAAACTTTGGCTGCTTCCCTACTTTAATATTCATGGACCCCATTCCTCTCAAGTGACCCTATTTTTAAATGTTTATTTTAAATAAAATTTAATAAATTATCATCCACCAATTTTAATTTTAATATTAATATTAATATTAATATATAATGTATATACTTCATACAATGTACAACACTCGCGTCTAATTAATTGAAATCGTTCAAAAAATAACTTTTATTATTTTAATTTGCATCAATTTGTTTATCATTGTAAAAAGAAGAAGAAAAAAATTCTAATCTAATTAGATATAGAAAACCTATTTTCCTATAAATGTTTCTAATAAACTTGCAACTTCCTTTATATAGAGTATCTACTTTTATTTCCTGGATTCAATCAATACTTTTATTTGGTCAAGGAAAAAGAATCAATACTTTTTAAAATTATTATTTTATAAATCATAAATTTATATTTTCTTTATTTCATATGATTATGCATGGAGTAGTTATTTAGAATAAAATTATTGCCATATTTCTCAATTGTTATACTCAAAGGAATTTATCAATATATGAAAGTAATGATAAATGTGTTTATAGGAAAATAACTTTTTTTTTTTTATGCAAAAGTTAGATGCCCTATTATTTCCAAATGTGAATGAAGGGCTGCAATCTTCTTATGTGTTTTGTTGATCCAAACACACACATATATAGTCCAAAGCTAGAAGGCAATTCATTCATTTTAGAGAAATTTTAAGCCAAACAGTCATATTTGTTTAAACGAATTTTTGGACTAAACTATAATTTAAAATTAAAGTTTCAGATAAGCTGGTCAGAGTAGCTTATGGAACAGTAAAAGAGCTTAAGAACTAACCAATTACTATATTACCCCTACTTTTTTTACACCCTCTCTCCTCTTACCTCTTATCTCTCCTCATTTAATACTCATACCATTTTTCGTAATTTACCCATAATAAAAATATTTCTAAAAATAATTATCCAAACACTTATTCATTTAAAATTATTTTTTTTTCATAATCTCTTTTCCAAAACCCCTTTTCTATAAACTCATTTCTAAAATCTTATCCAAACACACATAATCAATCATAGTCATCCTCTCAAATGTCATCTTCCCAATCACTGATGAAGCACCATTGATCACTACTCCAACCAAAAACCATCAAACTATCTTAACAATAACACCATCAACAAATTTAAAACAGAAACAACAGAAGAAAAAAAATACAGAGAAACCAAACGTACCTACGAATGCATTAAAAGTAGTTAACCAATTATAAATAATATTCGCATTACATCCTTATGTTATTTATTTCTTTCAATCTTAAATATATCTATATTAGGAATTACATTTTTTTTATATTTGACTATCAAAATAATTATGAAGAGCTTGTATAATATAGTAAAATATATTTCACCATATGGCACTAAAAGAGGCATAAAAATGCTACCTTCCGATTTCTTATTCAAAGTTAGTTCTCTCTTCCTTTGTATAGAATTTCAAAAATCTCATTAATGTTGTTAATTAAAATAAAAATAAAAATTTTAGAAAGTTACTTGAAGTCTGAACTCTCTGTATTTTTTTCCTCTTTATTTTTTTTATAATATCTCTCCCCTTATCTCTAAATCTCAATAATTTCTTTTTTTGTATAGGAGCTCAATAACATCTTTTATTAAAATTAAATTGCAAATTTAAGAAAGTCATGTTATGAAATCTTCCTTATGTTAACTATCTTTTTCTGTCACTGTTTGAAATTCTAAATTATCTTTTTCTATCGTCATTTTTTTCCAATTAAATCAGTGATTAAGCGATGATTAGGAAGACTGCCTGGACCAATTAAATCCCTTTGTAAATATATGATCGTACTATAAAAAAATCTTAAAATTGAATTGAAT
Source organism: Leucaena leucocephala (assembly GCA_037074615.1). Classification (NCBI taxonomy): domain Eukaryota; kingdom Viridiplantae; phylum Streptophyta; class Magnoliopsida; order Fabales; family Fabaceae; genus Leucaena; species Leucaena leucocephala. Next base: position 10,426,184 of record CM073563.1, on the reverse strand, counting down.
TTTTGCATTTATTTTCATAAACATCAAATCCCACTGTTTCATCGGAAAAAAATATAATTTTTTCATATATAAATTTCAGTTATAAGTAAGTTAATACTTTAAAAATTAATAAAAGATTAATTTTTTTCATACAAATATTACAAAATCGAAAAGAAGTTACAACTTCATGTACATGATCCATTATATTTAGTTTTTGGTAAAAAAAAAAACATTATGAGTATTATCACTGATTATAGTCACGTTCTACAAAATAGATTTCAAATTTACAAAATATTCCATGGTGTCATATTCAATGCAGGAAGACGAACCATTACATAAATTCAAAATATGGGTAAGTTATTGTAAGTCATAATTATAAAATATTATTTAGAAATTATTTGATACGAGAGATTTGTAAAGGAGGGGGAAAAGATTTTTTTTTTTTCAGTTTGATTTTAAAAAAATGAGAGCCACGTCCCAATGTCATAGTCACTAATACACATTTAGTTTAATTGAAATCTCGATACTTTATTTAATTAAAATTTAAACTCAAATCAAAGAAAATTATCTAACCTCTCTTTCTCTTTCTTTATCTTTAAATCTCAACAATCTCTTTTTTATATGAAAATTCAGGATTTTTAATTATTAAACTTTTTGATGGATGAACTATTTAATTTCTGGATTCTTTATTATTAAACCTTCAATTTTAATATTCTTAATTATTAAATCTTCAATTTTAGATTTTTTCATTAAAGTGTGGCTGGACTCTTTATTTTTAGGACATTATAAATAAATATACAGCTAAAATATAAAAAATTTCTCTTAACTTTAAATTAGTTATTTATAACCTCTATAACTTTTAAAAATTTAAATTAAGAACTTTAATATTTTATATTTTAATTATTAAACCCCTATTTTTAAAATTGTCGTTAAAATTAATTATTTACATCATTTGATAATTTTTATATTTTTATTATATACCTGTTATTTTAAAAAATAACACTTTAACAATTTACATGTAGTTTTAAGAAAAATAAGAAAAATATATGATATATGTTATAAAAATTATATAAAAACTGACTTAAAAATTAACTTTTATTAATTATATAATATATAAGAAAAAAAATATAAAAATTATGATATAGTAAAAACTGTTACTGGTATTTTTAACCTCATGGTTTATATAATAAAAATATAAAATATTATGGTCATTAATTTGAATTTCTAAAAATTACAAAGAGTAACTTAACATTTATGAAAATTTTATATATTTTATAGTCTAAATATAAATAAATTTGGGGATATCAATATCTTAAAAACATGGTAACCTGTAATTTTGGGATTCCTCATTATTAATCTCGAATAGACTATTTGATTTTGGGGATATTAAAATTTTATTATAATGAATTATTCGATTTTTCCATCATCACTTTCAATAGGAACTTACACTTCAATTTAACTTGATTAATTTGCTTAATTCCTTATGCTTGCAAGAAACAAATTTGCTACAAACTTGTTAAATTTAATTTAGTTTTTGCAGCAACTTGGTCTGCAAGAAACATTGTAGGGTATATTCAATTCCTCAGTCGGAGAAAAAAATTTAATTAGTGAAACAATAATCAATAATTAAGAATAAAAAAGACCTCAATAACTTTTTTTTATCCTCTGATAAATTAGTAATAACACTTCGGTTGATGGACACACCTAAATTTAATTAATGAAACAATAATCAATAATAAAAAATAGAAAGAATTTCAACAATTTTTTTAAATCCCCTCATAAATAGTAATAATTCATCGATTTATTGGTACTCTTAAAATTTAATTAGTAAAACAATAATTAATAATTAAAAATAAAAAGAATCCCAATAACATTTTTTAATCCCCGCTTAAATCGCAAGAACTCCTTGATTTACAGACACACTAAAATTTAATGAATTAAATAATAATCAATAATTAAAAAAAGAATCTCAATATTTTTTTTTCAAAAACCCCTCATAAATCGAGATATGATTAATCTCAATAATTTTTTTTTTTTGAATTCCTCATAAATCGCGATAACTCCTCATTTATGGACACACATCTAAATTTAATAAATGAAACAATAATCAATAATAAAAATAAAGAGAATCTTAATAATTTTTTTAATCCCTCATAAATCGCGATAACTTCTTGTCTTATAGACACACTTAAGTTTAACGAATTAAACAATAAAAAATAATTAAAAACAGAGAGAATCTCAATAATTTTTTAAGAATAGATTAATATTCAAAATTTGGTAAAATTTTTTTTTAGTATCTTTGTATGGTACCGATACTTTTTCTAACTAACTTAGTAACTTTAATGATACTGATGTTGCACAATATTTAATAATGAATCATGATACTTTTTCTCCCCGTGTTAAGATATTCACTATAAGAGTAGTATTAACATTGGATGCTGTTAGTAATTGAAACATCTATTAAATAGATGTACATAATATATTCTTGCAGGGGAATTTGAAGAAAGAAATATACATAAAAATACTTGAGGGTTTTAAAAACAAAGGGTAGAATCTGGTTTGTAAATTGAATAAGTTATTTTACGATTAAAACAAGTATCTAGACAATAGAATTAAAGATTGTCTGAAGCATTGATAGAGGGGAGGTTTAAACAAAGCAAATAAGATTACTCACTCTTTACTATAAACTGTGATGATGTAATTGTTTTGATTTTGGTGTATGTTGATGATCTTTTGATAATTGGAAGTTCAGAATCAGGTGTTAAAAAGGCAAAAAGGCTTTTAATTGACAATTTTAAAATAAAAGATCTAGGTCTGATGAGGTATTTTCTTGGGTTAAAGGTTGAAAAATCAGAAAAATGCATTGTTTTATCTCAAAGAAAGTATACACTTGATCTTTTAGTTAAAACAAGAATGAGTGGCTGCAAATTGTTAAGAGTCCCAATGCCACAGAACCTGAAACTCAAGATATATGACAACAAAAAGGATAAGGAAGATGTGCTGCTGAAGGACCTTGATAAATATCGACGCCTTATAGGTAAATTAATTTATTTAACAATGACTCAACCTGACATTTGTTTTTCTATGCATACCTTAAGTTAATTCATGCAAACACCTATCAAAACACATATGGCAGCAGCCATGGGAGTTATGAGGTACTTGAAAGGAAGTCTAGGACTTGAGATTCTGATGAGTTCAAAGGGAGACATAGCATTGGAGTGCTTCTGTGATTCAGATTAGGTTTTTGCAGTATCACACAACGTTCAGTTATAGGCTATCTTTTAAAACTTAGTGAGTTTTTGGTAATGTGAAAAACTAAGAAGCAAAGTAAAGTGTCAGTCTTTAGCCGAAGCAGAATATAGGGCACTCAGCATGGTAGTTTCTGAAATAGTTTGGTGATATGGCTTGTTAAGCAATTTAAATGTATTATATGAGAAACCAGTGTAAGTCTACTGTGACAGCCAATTAGCAATTCATATTGCAGCAAATCCAATGTATCATGAGAGAACAAAGCACATTGAGATAGATTATCATTTTGTGAGAGAAAAGTGGGAAAATAAAGAAATAGATCTACAACATGTAAAGTCAAAGCAGCAAGCAGATCTACTTATAAAAATAGTTGAAAAGGATGTTCAAACATATTTATTGTGCAAGCTAGAGACTATGGATATTTTTTTACTCTAAATTTGAGGGGAGTGTAGGAAATATGTATTAGAGTTAATAATTGATATTTTTACCATCATTTTAACTGTGTGTCTCAATAAGTTTACATTCAAGTATACTATTCATAGTGTTATGTATAATATTCTGATTCTATTAATGAAAATATATTTTGTTTGCCCGCTGCGTATTGGATGAGTTAGAAAAGCAAGGCTCAACACCTTCCAAGACCATCCAAGTCCCTGAAGGATTCGATTACGAATTCTATAATCGCAATGACATCAACCGGATCTTAGGTCCTAAGGCCTCTTGCATTTCTTTCAAGGACTCTGCCTGTCGCTGCTTCGGCTACATGGTCTCCAAGAAGTATATCTACACCATCGATGACGATTGCTTTGTAAGCTTCCTATGCTTCTGATTCGTGGCTTGGAAAGTGGAATTGAGCTAAATTCTGTTTTTGTCTTCGTATAAATGTTATTCTTTTGTTCATTGTTTTTACTGAATTTAACTTGTTGATGCTTCGTAAATCGTGAGATTCCTTGCTTCGTTGAGCTTGTTTCCTGGTATGGTGTTAGGATTTGATTTGTTTGAGCTCGTGCGGTAACTACAATTGCGTGATTTGATTGAGTCTTTGCTTTTAGGTGAGACTGCATGTTCAGTGTATTAGCCTCACAGAAGTGATATGGTGCCAGTGTGAGTTTTAGTGTGATGCCCTTTTTTGTTCTTGAATCTTCTATGTGCTTCTTTTTTGTGCTGGGTGAACTTTAAATGTTCTGGATCTTGCTGCCTATGAAGTTGGTGCTACTTAACACAATAATTTCCCCCTATGCAATTGGTTTGATTGTTAAATTTCTGGCTGGTAAGGATCTTGAACAGATTGTTTTTACTATCATTATGGGGCATTTTCAGATCTTTCTTCATCGTCTTCATCTTCGAAGAATTATTGGAAACTTTCAGATCTCCATTCCCTTTTATTTTGTTATTTTTTGGCTTTTATGGATTGAGGCTAGACTGATATTAACGGTTTCATTATGCATTTCCGTGTCCTCTTGTTTCTGTTTCTTTCTGTGACTTGATTTTGAATAAACACTTAAGCTAAAGATTAACAGCAAACTATTTTTATGTCTACGATTCTAACCGTTACTTTCTCTGAAGAATATCAATATTATACAATAAACGAGCAGGCTGCTCCGGTTTCTATGAAATATAAACATAATTTGCTAAATATGTTCTATGTTCATGAGCAGGTTGCTAAAGATCCAACTGGAAAAGATATCAATGCACTTGAGCAGCACATCAAGAATCTCCTCTCACCTTCTACTCCATTTTTCTTCAATACTCTTTATGATCCTTACAGAGAAGGCGCTGATTTTGTCCGTGGATACCCTTTTAGTCTACGTGAGGGCATCCCCACTGCTGTTTCTCTGGTCTCTGGCTCAACATTCCTGATTATGATGCTCCAACACAGCTTGTCAAGCCTCTTGAGAGGAACACCAGGTTTGTAGCTCCTCCATTGAAGCAATGAGGCAATACATACTCTTCCTATGGATGTTGTTGATATTTATCATCCAGTTTAGTTTACGATTTATATTTTTTCAGGTATGTTGATGCTGTTTTGACTGTGCCGAAAGGAACATTGTTCCCCATGTGTGGTATGAATCTCGCATTCGACCGATGAGCTTATTGGACCTGCCATGTACTTTGGACTCATGGGTGATGGTCAATCTATTGGACGATATGATGATATGTGGGCCGGTTGGTGCATGAAGGTATAAACATCAATCATTTTGTCCCTTTTTGTGGCAACTTCTAAATTAAGCATTTTTACAAGATCCTTATGAATTAATAATGATAATTTTCCTGCAACCATAATATTTTTTCACGTGTTTTGATTCATTAACTTCAATTCCTTGCAAATTATTATTCTTCAATTCACTTCCTTATGAGTTTCATTCATCACTGTGATCATTCTATATCATTTTAAGAAGATTACCCAAATATCTTGTTAGCAACAAAGTTTTTTGAAGCTAAACTTACATGGAGTTCTTCATGATACAAAGATAACACAGATGAACCGTTTTGGAATATCCAATCAAGTAAACAAAGTCATAATAAATCTCCATTGCCTTTCAAATTTATTAGAAAACTCGTTAACAAACACCTGAAAATGGCATCTAATAATATTCTCTGTTTTTTAATATAGATGATATATGGACTTGCAGGTTATATGTGACCATTTGGGGCTGGGAGTCAAAACTGGTCTGCCCTACATATGGCACAGTAAAGCAAGCAACCCATTCGTGAATCTCACGAAGGAATACAAAGGCATCTTTTGGCAAGAAGAAATCATTCCATTCTTCGAAGCTGTCACCCTACCAAAAGAATGCACCTCTGTTCAAAAGTGCTACGTTGAAATCTCCAAACAAGTCAAAGAAAAACTGGGAAAAGTTGATGATTATTTCCTCAAACTAGCTGACGCTATGGTGACTTGGGCTGAAGCTTGGGATGAGCTTAACGCTCCATCCGGAAATGGCCCTACCAAGTGAATTAATTGTTGGGATCCGTAGCATCCAAAGTTTGTAGTTTCTTGTGATCTAGATTTTTCATCTTGGTAACCATATCATATCTATTATTGTTGTTATTTATCATTATGATTATTACTATTATCGTTATTTTTAGTTAAAGAATTTTATTTGTTATTGTTTACCTCTTAAATTCAGTTGAAATCATTATTTTGGATGAGCGTATTTTTAAAGAAATTTGTTGTCACATAGTGTAAGAGACTTGCTTTATATATATATATATATATATATTTTGCGACAACTCTTGCACCATAATTTCTTGCTTAAGGTCTTAAGGGAGGTACTTGGTATAATTTAGAGTAGAAGACCCGGAAGACTTTCATTTGATATCATCAATATTAATTTATGTGTATCAAATCTATAGAATGGTGAATCATGAATGATATTATTCATCTCAAAATTTTTATAATTCCTGAAGGTTACATTTAGTATTAATTTTTATTATTCATCTCAATTTGGTCTCTTCACAAGTCCTCACGGACCGATTTGAGTAGTTTTAATTCTCAATATATTTCCCTATCGGCAAGAATTCTCACACTCTCCATTTGGCGTTTGCTATGCACGGATTGCATTACGTCTCCCACTAGCAGCAAGATCAAGATTCAATTCAACAAAGCAGCCATTTGTAAAATTGTTGTGAAGTGATTTAGATTTTTTATTGTGTTATCATATTTATTACTCCTTCTATCCTTAATATAGGATTTAAGTAGAATTTAATCTTAATCTTAAATATAACATATATTTTGTATTTATCAATTTTCTTCCTAGTTAACCTTATTGATACTTATTCTACAATAATTAAAAGAGAGAAACATTTAAGAAAGATAATTACGGTATTTTAAAAAAAATATATGTTATTATAACTAATTTAATTAAATTAGTTAAATATATTATATATATTAAGTAGTATAAGAGTATTATTTGCATCAGATATGTTATTAACACTTCAGAGAAAATAAAAATTGTAGATGAGTTATTATTTACATTAGACTTTTCCCTTTTACCCTCGTCAAGTATGAAATCGTCATTTTGAGGTTCTAAACTTGAACTTGTCATGAAGAATCGTAAATATAAATTGTTCACTTTTTTTGCCAACATAAAATTGTTCAATTCTAAATTTACGTATAATCATTCCATAATTTCTGTAAGATGTTTATATTGGAATGAAACTAGTTTGCCTTGAGTTGTGCATTTCATTTGCTTGTATTAGTTTTCCAAAATTATTTTACTGAAAATTATAATTTATTAGATTATTAAATTCCATACTTGTGGAATCATCCAAACCAAAGTTTAAAATACACAAATATCAACATTTATGTTTGATTACATTAGTACTTGAATTTTAAAAATATTTTGCACTTTGACCTACCATTAAAAGAGAATAAGTCACTAATCTGTTAAATTTACAATGCCAGCTAGGGGCAATGCCAAACAATCAACTTTTTTTTTTGGCAATGATTAAAAATCCACTTTGAAAAGGCTTGTTCTCTTGGAATATAACAAAACTATTATTTTCCTCTAAAGTAAAATAACATGCACGCATTCCAAGTTTCTAGGCACTGAACAGTGAACACCCCCTCCCTCCCCTCTTCCCTTCCAAAACTAAGAACTAGAAACATCAATTGCACTCATACCAAAAAAAAAAAAAAAGAAACATCAATTACACAGTAAGAAGCATGAACACATCGATCCAGTTATAAATTTGTACAATCAAAGTTGAAAAGTAATTACTCAAGAGTACAGATAAACCTGCAGAATTTTGTATCAACTAAAAATATGAACATGTTGGCCCAACAAAAGAAAAAAAAGATTAAAGATATGAACATTATGTACAGTTCGTAAACGTATTCTTAGTAGCTAGAAATGAGAAGTGTTCATGAGGCTAAAGCCTTCAAATTCTACTTGTTATTTTCTTCAAGTCCATTGTGAGGCACATAAACCAACAACTGACCTTCACCACCAGCCACCCCCCAATGCACCTCCCCTTGATTCATCTGTAGCAATACAGGTTCGCAGTGCCTTCTAATAACCACGTCAATTTTATTTTGCATCAGCACTTGAGACATAAAATCAGGGAACATTGATGGACATTACATGATGATATATTGAATTGTAATACTCCCTCTAGTCTTTAACATAAGATCTATTTAACTAATTTAAATTTGATTAGATTAAAGAAGTTGGTTAATATAATGTGTTTTTCCTAAAATACCACAATCATCTTTAACTTCTTTCCTCTCTTTCATACTTGATTATTATTGAGAAGGTATCAATAGAGTTAATTTAGGAAAAAATTGATAAATATAAAAAATAAATTTTATATTTAGGACCACGATCAACTCACTAATTAAGTCCTACATTAAGGATTGGAGGAGTAATAAGGTATCTAAGATTGAGACTAATGACTGAGAAATGACCTGTGACAAACTTGCCAGTTGAGAAATGCATAGAATTGCCAGTACAAGGAGCTGTCGGCTTAGTAAAGTAAATGTGAGAATATCTATGGATGATTATAGAAATATACCTTGGAAATGAAGTGCCAAGTTTTGATCCTCCATACAATTCCCAAATATACACCATTCCATCAGGTGTGCTGATGATTCCATAACTACCCAAAACACCAACAGCAGTAGTTCTGCATATCAAAACTTCTGGGTTCGTTAATTGTCAAAATTGTTAGTTGTAAATGGACAGATATTCAATAAATTTGATAAGATATCCCACAGCTAGTGTTCATATGCAATATCATGTGGAATGACATAATCTGGCCTAAAATCCGGTTGGAACAGTTGCTAACAACTGTACTCATTTCTTAAATTAGGAGGGAAACATAACTTCTTGAAATCTAATTTTATGATCCCATCGATACAGAATAGCCCCATTCTGTATGGGGAGCGGTGAAAAATAGTGAACATATTAGCCACAGCAATAAGCAACATGTGACAAACTACCAATACAAATTTGAAGAAACAATTTTTATTTCAAATCCAGTTATCGATTTCACAAATATATTATTTTGGTACCTTACATTGAAGGAACTTCCTAAAATCATATCATTTTTCCACAGAAGAGCGAGCCTCCAACTTCTAGCTGCATTTATCTGGCAATGGCTTGAAATAAAATTCTGCGGAGATTCAATATCAGAGGGAGTTGAGACGAGAAGCCACATGGCAATATCACCTTCCAATGATGGAAGAAATGAACGGGGTTCTTTCTGATCAGTAAACCACAGACGGGTTACTCCCAAAATTTGATCAATTTGCTCCCCTACACTGGTAGAGGTGAATCCCTGGCTATTTCTTTGATAATCAAGCACGCTGACTGGTAAAAACTGAACAAACGGATTAGTTGAAGCAGAAAAGCTTGAAACACAATTACGCTTTGAAATATCCCTGGGGAAAGAGTCCAAATGATAGGAATTAAATTATAGACAGAGTAGCCAAAGAAAAACAGCTATTTCATTCAGTGAGTTACAGCTATTACAAAACCGAAGACCAAGCAAAGAAAAGCAAGTGATGTAACAGTAGTAAGAGAAACAAAGATGGCCAAAAAGGGGGAGCAGTAGAGACAATTGTAATTAGTTGATCAAATTTGGTTTAAGAATTCTAGTTTCATGAAAAAGACCTTCAGGGTAATTGAAAATAGAAGGAAACCACACCAACAATGCTGTTGATAGTGAAATGGTTTATATTTACCAAACCAGAGAATCTAATTTCGATGGAAACCAAACCAACAATGAAAATAGGCATAGAGGACAGTGAAATGGTTTATTAGGGACCAACGGACTAAATAAACTTATACCCAAAAAAGATGATATTTTATCCATTTAAAAGAACCTGCCCTTTAAAAACTATATATGTTAAGCTATGACCATACCGAAGACTCGACATGTTTGATTGGTCATATTGTAATTTTTTACAATTATTTTGGACTACACTGTCCTCATTCCTCATTGTAGTTTCAACAACATAAGCACTTATGGGTATAAAAAACAAAAAAGCACTTGAATTGTTTATATCCAAATACAAACTAGACCACATTTATGATATTTGGGCTTATTTTACAAGTCCATATGTAGGAAATATCAGAAGTAAATGAGAGATCACAGGAATTCAATGAGAGAGATTATATGAGATATGCGATTAATTAGCTGATTACATTATGATTTATTACCAGATTCTATACCTAATTCTATGTTATAGATCCCATGATATTTGGGAAACCATTATGCGTATATATGTATATATGTACCTCATGATAAGCAATACAATTACAGAAGAATTATTTACCTTTCCTGTTGTGCTTTCTGCCTAAGTATTTGTTCTTCGGCATTATCACTGAAGAATGCCGTCCAACTTGGTATCAGAGCGGGATGAAAGATCTTCTGCTGTTGAGTCCACCACCACCTTCCAAACAGACGGAGGTTCGCGAGTCACCCTACCCAAAGTAGCTGGACTTGAAGGATCCACAATCATGATTGTACCAGATCGCCTCACCGGAGATAATTACATAGAATGGAGTCAATCAATGCTCCTTGCACTCGATGGCAAGGATAAACTTGATCTGCTCCACCATGACCAACCACCTACCAACGATGATGGTATCCGCCGTCAGTGGAAATCTAACAATTCTCTGGTTGCCTTTTGGCTTCTAAATTCAATGCTCCCCACTGTCAAGAAGAGTTTCATGTTTCTTTCTTCGACTAAGGCAATCTGGCTTGCCATCAAAGAAGCCTATGGGAAGAGACCCAACACCTCTTTACTGTTTGACCTGCGCGCTCGTCTCTAGGGCATCAAACAGGGCTATCGACATCTGAACGTGTACTATCTTGAAAAGAACTCATTGTGGCAGGAATTGGATATGCTTTAGCATTGGGTATGGCAGAACCCAGACGAACGTCTATTCAAGTTCTTGGTTGGCCTGGATTCCATCTACGACGACGCCCGTGGCCACCTCCTCAGCCGCTCTCCTCTTCCGTCTGTATCTAAAGCCTTTGCCCTTCTGCGAGATGAGGAATCTTGCCGTCAAGTAATGTTACCAACCACCGTCGCTCCTACCATAGCCCCTAAAATGTCATCGGCTCTTGCTGCTCGAATGACTGATGCTAAGAAGGAACGCCCCACTTTCGACCACTGTAGAAAGCTAAGGCCACACGAGGGACCGGTGCTGGGATCTCCACGGCAAGCCGCCAGACTGGAGACCCCGACAGCGCAAACCTAGAGGTCACATAGCGGTCGCTCAAAGTGCAGAGGAAATGGGTTCCATGACTGTTGGCCCAACATCACACGGTGTCTCCTCTCTAGTGGGCTTGGGGTTGACAGGAACAGGCCCATTAACCAGCTCTTCTCCTGTGGGCTCTGGTGTCACAAGAGCAGGCCCAATGCATGGTTCTTCTATCGTGGGCCCAAGTGCTATAGGCCCAGTCCATGGCTCCTCAACTCAAGACCTATTAACACACATCCTGGAGCGCCTAATTGCCTTGAAAATCAGTTTCGTAAACAACCCATTGCCAGTGTAGTCAAGAAAGATAACTTCTTTAAAGCCCTTGCTGCCATTAGAGGCAAGAGTACAAAGCCTTGTTGGATAGTAGATTCCGGTGCTTTTAATCATATGACTGATGATTTCTCCTTGTTTATCACTTATACTCCTGCTACCTCCCATCTTGAGGTCAAAATTGCTGATGTCTCTGATTCCTTGGTAGCTGGTAACGGTACCATTAAAATTTCTACTACACTAACTCTTCACGATTTATTACATGTTCCCAAATTAAAATGCAATTTATTATCTGTGAGCCAACTGAATAAAAGGGAAAAATGTCATGCTGATTTCTTTGCTACTCATTGCATTTTTCAGGATCTGTTTATGGGGATGACGATTGATGTTGCTAAGGAGCTTGATGGATTGTATTACCTTAATGACTGTCACAAACCAGTATCTTATTCCTATAATAAAGTGTCTCTCCCTCGAGCTAGTGAGTTGGAATTATGGCATAAAAGATTAGGGCATCCAAATTTTCAATATATGTGTAAGGTGTTTCCTTCTATTTGTTCCAATAAAGAGTCTGAAATTTCTTGTGAATCATGTGAACTTGCTAAACACCATCGTACATCTTTTCCGAGTATTACCTATCGCCCATCTGATCCTTTTGCAGTCATTCACAGTGACGTGTGGGGTCCATCTCGTATCCCGAATCGTACTCTATCTAAATGGTTCATGACACTCATTGATGATCACACCCGTGTCAGTTGGATTTTCCTCTTAAAGGATAAATCCGAGGTATGCCAAACCTTTATTGACTTTTACCATATGATCCACACCTAATTCCGCACCAAAATTCAAACTCTTCACATCGATAATGGTACCGAATATTTTAATCATCAATTATCTCTGTTCCTTAAACAACATGGTGTTACTCACAGGAGCTCTTACCCTCATAGCCCTCAACAAAATGGCATTGCTGAACGCAAGAATAGACACCTCCTAGAGACGGCTAGGGCGCTTCTCTTTAGTAGCACTGTTCCTACCTACTACTGGGATGACGCAGTTCTAACAACTACTTTTCTGATCAACCGAATGCCCTATAAACCGTTGTCTTTCCAAACACCTCTCCAGGTCCTTCATCGTCACTTTAACCGACCATATCTGGAAAATACTTTACCACTCCAAGTATTTGGATGTACTGCTTTTGTCTACCTACACTATACCCATAAGCTCGATCCCAAAGCCGTCAAATGTGTTTACCTAGGGCCTGCTGGTAACCAAAAAGGGTACAAATGCTTTGACCCTATCTCTAAACGCCTCTATCTCACCTGTGATGTCACCTTCCATGAGAGTGTTCCTTTTTATCCCCGTCCTCAGTTCAGAGGGAGAATTAGACAGAACTTTAGTCTCCTACTCAGATAGATACTGAATTCACGTACCCTCACCATGAACCTGATCGAATCTATGTGCTTGAGGAATCCGTACATGAGATGCCCAGAGAAAGTGAAAAGAACACTAGTTCAGGGGGAGATACTAACAGGTGGGGTTAAGTCTATACCCTGTCGAAGCATGAACATGACAGGCAGTCAAGCAATACATCCCAAGCACTTGACACACCCCAAGAATATGAACCAGGAGCAGGTTCTGACCCAGAAGAGCAAACTACTGACGATATTGATCTCCCAATAGCAGTACGAAAGCAACGTAGAACATGCACAAGATATCCTATAGAGAGGTTTGTCTCTTATCAGGCTCTATCATCAAAACACTTTGCTTTCATATCTCACCTTGATTAGATCAAGATACTAGAGAATATAAATGAAGCCCTTGCCAGTCCTGAATGGAGACAGGCAGTAACGGAAGAAATGAAGGCCCTTGAAGATAACAAAAGGTGGGAGATAGTTGAGCTACCCAAAGGCAAGAAAGCAGTAGGCTGTAAATGGGTATTCACTCCTAAGTACCGTGCTGATGGAAGCCTTGACAAATATAAAACCAGGTTAGTGGCAAAAGGCTTCACTCAAGTATATGGGATGGCTACACAGAGACATTTGCTCTAGTTGCCAAACTAAACACCATCAGAATCCTATTTTCTCTTGTCGCTAACCTAGATTGGCCACTATACCAGATTGATGTTAAAAATGCATTCTTGAATGGGGAACTAAGGGAAGAAGTGTATATGAAGATGCCTCCAGGATTCCTCGGAAGGAAATCCAATCAAGTGTGCAAACTAAGGAAGTCACTGTATGGACTAAAACAATCTCCTCGAGCATGGTTTGAGAGATTCACTAAGGTACTAAAGGCTCAAGGGTACATACAAGGTCAGAGTGATCATACTCTATTCTTCAGACATCAAGAAGGGAAGACTATAATCTTAGCAGTATATGTGGATGACATTGTTCTCACAGGTGATGATCCAACAGAGATAGATAAGATAAAAGGGGCATTGAACAAAGAATTCCAGGTTAAAGATCTCGGAAACATGAAGTACTTCCTGGGCATGGAAGTAGCTAGATCTACAAAGGGCATTAGTATCTCGCAGAAAAAATATATACTGGACCTCCTAGAGGAAACAGGTATGTTGGGGTGTAGGCCAAACGATACCCCTATAAGGACGGATAAAATCAGGGATGATGAAGACATGGGGAAGGCTATTGATATGGGAAAGTACCAGCGTATGGTTGGGAAATTAATTTACTTGTCACACACTAGACCACGATCCTAAGCAAAAGCACCTAAATGAAGTCTACAGGATCCTTAGATATTTGAAAGGCTCACCCGGGCTATAGGTCTCTTATTCAAGAAATCCAACAAGAGAAATATGGAGATACTGACTGATGCTAATTGGGCAGGAGATAAGGATGATAGAAGATCCACCTCAGGTTATGTTACCTATGTCTGGGGAAATCTAGTTATATGGCGTAGTAAAAAACAAAGTGTGGTGGCCAGAAGCAGTGCTGAAGCCGAATTCAATATGGAGATACTGACTGATGCTAATTGGGCAGGAGATAAGGATGATAGAAGATCCACCTCAGGTTATGTTACCTATATCTGGGGAAATCTAGTTATATGGCGTAGTAAAAAACAAAGTGTGGTGGCCAGAAGCAGTGCTGAAGCCGAATTCAAAGCCATAGCTCTTGGAATATGTGAAGTTCTGTGGATAAAGCACGTTTTGGAAGAATTGAGGATGTCAATAGGATTGCCCATTACATTATACTCCGATAATATGGCAGCGATTAATATGTCACACAATCCAATCCAACATGACAGAACAAAGCATGTGGAAATAGATAGACATTTCATACAAGAAAAGATTGATGCAAGAACCATTGATCTCAGGCATATCCCTTCAAAAGAACAGATCGCAGATATACTTACAAAGGGATTGACTCGAGACAAATTTGAATACTTCATTGGCAAGTTGGACATGATAAACATCTATACTCCAACTTGAGGGGGAGTGTAGGAAATATCAGGAGTAAATGAGAGATCACAAGAATTCAATGAGAGAGATTATATGAGATTAATTGGTTGATTACATTATGATTTATTACTGGATTCTATGCCTAATTCTATGTTATAGATCCTATGATATTTAGGAAACCATTATGCGTATATGTGTATATATGTACCTCATGATAAGCAATACAATTACATAAGAATTATTTACCTTCCCTGTTGTGCTCTCTGCCTAAGTATTTGTTCTCCAGCATTATCACGGAAGAATGCCGTCCATCACCATACATGATTAATTGTTTAAGCCACGTATCCAAATGAGGCCTACAAACAAATTAACTTCAATCAAGTTAGTGTGCAACTTCTAAACTCAGGAAAAAATGGAGTACATCACAGTTTCTCCATCTATGACCAAACCTGCTTTTACTTTGCTACTTGCAGTTTGAAGTTTGTCTCTTTGCCCATGTAGGTTTTTCATAGCATTATTTGTTTTAAACCTCTCATGTAGTTCACAAAAGAGGGTGATATTAAAGCTCCAGACTGCATTGGAGCTCTTGTGCGTGAAGCCTGGGCTGGGATTGATGACACCTGATTTGTATTTTGTTTTTGTTTTTAGTTTCGCTTCTCTCCAATGTTTTTTTTTTTGGGGGGGGGGGTTGCAGCAGAATTAAGCACTAACCTGCATAGAGGTAGGATGAGAGGATCAACATTCTTCTGGTATATGCTATAATTGGTCCTTGAATAGAAGGCATTGTTTCCGCATTTGTTTTACCCGCAACTTCATCCTCTGTATTTCTTTGAGGTGCATTGCTGCCATCTGCATTTTTATGAAAATAAGAATAATTTAGATAATAATTCGATTAGAACAGATAAAATACATATAAGTCTCCCCATGCCACATCATTGTGGAATAATTTTCTTCCATATCTGTGCATGCATCATTGTTGCTTCTAGAAATAACTCTATCTTGAGGAGGTGTGTGTTGCAGAAAAGAATCAGGAATGCAGAGATCGAAATCAAGTGCAACCTTATGGCCCTTTTCCATAGAATACAATCCAAGTTGGTTTGAAATTCCTTCCATATCTGTGCAAGCATAATCGTTGCTTTTAGAAACAACTCTGTCCAGACGAGGCGAATCTTCAAGAACAGAATCAGGAATGCAGATATCAAAATAATTTGCAGCCTTGTGGTACTTTTCCATAGAAGTAAATTCACCTTGGTTTGAATTTTCATCCATATCTGCGCAAGCTTCATTTTTGCTTTTAGAAAGAACTGTCTGAA
This sequence comes from Leucaena leucocephala, assembly GCA_037074615.1. NCBI lineage: Eukaryota > Viridiplantae > Streptophyta > Magnoliopsida > Fabales > Fabaceae > Leucaena > Leucaena leucocephala. The sequence continues at coordinate 10,409,748 of CM073563.1, read as the reverse complement.
GTAGGGGTGTCTTCTAGAACAGAATCAGGAATGAAGATATCCAAATCATGCGCGGCCTTATGGCCCTTTTCCATAGACTTCAATCCAACTTGGCTTGAATTTTCTTCCATATTAGTGCAAGCATCTTTGTTGCATTTAGAAACAACTCTGTCCATAGGACGCTTGTGTTCTAGAACGGAATCAGGAATGCAGATATCAAAATCAATTGCAGCCTTCTGGTGTTTTCACTAGAATTCAATCCAACTTGCTCTGAATTTTCTTCCATATCTGTGCAAGTATCATTGATTCTTTTAGAAAAAACTCTTCCCTGAGGAGGCAGGTGTTCTAGAACAGAATCAGGAACGCAGATTTCAAAATCATGCAAAGCCTTATGGTCCTTTTCCATAGAATTCAATCCAACTTGGTTTGAATTTTCTTTTACATTTGTCCAAGCATCATTGTTTCTTTCAGAAATAACTCTATCCATAGGAGGCTTGTGTCCTAGAACAGAATCAGGAATGCAGATTTCAAAATCATGCGCAACCTTATGGTCCTTTTCCACATAATTCAATCCAACTTGATTTGAATTTTCTTTCACATTTGTGCAAGCACCATTGTTGCTTTCAGAAATAACTCTATCTGAAGGAGGCGTATGTTCAAAAACAGAATAAGGAATGCAGATGTCAAAATCCTGAGGCAATTCTTCAGAGTCCAACTCTGAAGAATGATGGAATTTATTTTTGGTTAGCTTGATATCAGCATGGCAGCCTGATGATTCATTTGGCAAAACACCACAGGCATGCTGTTCATGACTTGTTGGAGATGATGTTTCTTTATCAAAACTAGCTCTGCTAGCTTCAGCAATATCAGAATGCAATATTGCTTGGTCGGATTTATGATTCTCACCCTGCCTGGGCTCAGAACTGTCAGCAATAACAAAACTGACGCCTGTAGTTTTATTATGCATCTTTTCCTCTCTTTCCACGCATGCATTCTCACTCACCACTACATCCACAAATTACATATTAATGTCAATTCAATAAATACAGACATCCCCACAAAATAAAAGAACAAATATTCATACTAGAACATAATTCCTGGCACCAATATGATTTAATCAATGTAAAAGATTCACAACATATAATTACAACGATTTGGCTCGTTAAGTGATATTACCAGAAGATGCTGCTTCCAAGAGGTTTCCAATTTTATTGTCTTCTTGGCCGGACTTCATAATAGAAAGTAGCTTCCTTAAAGAGGTAATTGTTAACTTTTCAGTTGTTCAATCCTTCAGAAAGGGAATTACTCGAGGAAGCTGAACTGTCATCATTGACTTCGTCACATCATTGACTTCTACGCTCGGCGCTTATCCAGGGGCAATATGATAGGCACTCTCATTGTAAGCATTCCTATCCAGGGTACTTGGCGTAGAATTAGAAGTATTTTCTGTAGTACACTAGTGTAAGAGATGTAGGATTGACAGGAAAAAAACAGAAAAGGAAAATTCAATAGAGCATCCAAATAGTGAAGGAGAAATCAATGAGAAAGTCCGAAGTATTACAAGATAGAATAATCCTATACAGTCAAGATACAGAACGTTTTACGTGTTTTGTGATAGGTATTTGGAGCCACTGCTTGAAAGAAACCGCAGTAGTTGTTTTATACTGTTGGAAATCGTGCCCTAGGGGCCAATCATTGTCTTATGAACATTATTGATTTATGAATTTATTAATTGTGTTATCATATTATTTGCATGTTTACTGTGATGACCATCCTTGGATAATTCATGATCTTATCCTAAATGTCCCTGGTCGATCATCTATGCGGGAGCAGAGATGAAATAAGACCAGTATGACTTTGAAGATGTATAGAGATATAAATCAAAGTCATAGGCACATGTAATAGTACAAGGTGTTGGACCGACCAGCTATGAGAGAGTTGTATGGATTACGGCATAAGCTTCTCTCATATACAAACCATGTCACTATGCCCTTTGACCTGAGATCATCATGGATTCCTACATGACAAACGCTTAGCTTTGACCTAGTCAAAAGTCACTTTTGACCGAGTGATCATAAAGATTATGTTCAGGTTTAGTGGTTTTTCTTGCGGAGGAATGTGAATGGTCAAGATGGAATTTGTCCCTCACATTCGTAGAGAGATATTACTGGGCCTCTCGATGAGTGAGTCTGAGAAATGTATGGCCATACTGTAATGGAAAGATAGTTCTATTTCTATAATCATACTACTCAGGGATCAAGAAAGTAACGGTCAGGAATAGGAGGATGACATTATCCATGCCTCATCCATGACCAAAATATCGCGTGACAGAAGGGACATGATATGGTTGTATAAAAGGTTACATCGTTTAACGATCCTCATATGATTTGGGTAGTCATTATGTCTTGCTAGAGACCGCTTGCGACTTGTGGGCCAATATAGCAAATGGCCCACTGTTAACTTCATATGGGCCTACAGGGTTGCACACAAAATAGCCCAACACGAGCTATGATGTCCAGATTCATTGAATCTCAGACATGTCCAAATTCAATGAATGATCCAGGGTGGATGTATATATTTATTTATATTTATATTCGTATATATATAAATTCGTATATATACATTATATATAAGAGATATACGAGATTTAATTTATAAGGATAAATTAAATCTCTATCACGTTTGAATTTGAAATTCAAATTGATAGGATATCTCATATAAGAGATATTTATAAGATTTAATTTATAAGGATAAATTAAATCTCTATCACGTTTGAATTTGAAATTCAAATTGATAGGATATATCATATAAGAGAGATATTTATAAGATTTAATTTATAAGGATAAATTAAATCTCTATCACGTTTGAATTTGAAATTCAAATTGATATGATATTTCAAATTTGATTTATGAGAATAAATCAAATATAGTTCAGTCTTATCTTTATTTGAAGTTAAATAAATAGGTGAATTAAAACTGTGGGACGGATTTAATATAAATATTATTTATTTAATTAGTTTCTTATCAAATTATACAATATATGATATTGTATTAATTTCGGAATTAATACAAGATTAACTCCAAAATCCAATTCGGTAGAGGAAAACGCAGATCATCATATATATCTGATTTTAGGAGCTACGTTTTGAAACATATAGAACACAGAAAGGCCGAAGGGGAATCTGCAAAAGGTTTGCAGATAAGAAACTGCCGAAATAGAAATAGAGAAGATGAACTCTTGAGAAAGCCCTGGAGGGACAGGAGACGCTAGCACGTCGTTCATGGTTGGAACGTTGTTCGTGTGGATACCAGTAGAGGAAGCCGACCTGAGTCGTCGACTTCTTGCGATCGGAAAGGGAGCACGAGCCGCGGAGAGAAGCTGTGAACATCGTGTCCAGAAGATGTGGAAATCGCTGAGGAACACTGAGGGTAATGCTTCTTCCCACTTGACTTAAACACATACGGTAGATCCTGGCAAGGAATGGAAAAAATTTTAAGTTAATTTCCACTGCGTGCCTTCCAATTCCTTACATATACTTGGCGTTGTCACAAAAAAAAGAAGACACTTCATCTTTTAAGGATCCAATGACATATTTTTAAGTTGAAAAAGGTGTCCACAATACTCTTTATTGAAGAACAGGACAATGACCCAGAAAATAGCATTTCCTACAAAAATAGGTCTTCCATCTCATTGTAGGTATTCCATGAATAAGTGAATGAGAGAATGTAGATATTGATACACAAATTGGAAATTATGAACACATGAAGTAGGTACTTTGGGCATAATCTATGGCATCAGGAGCACAAAGATCAATGTCACAACAATCTTTGGACTCTTTCTTGTTTTCTCTTGCCACCAAGAACTTAGATGTATTCAGCTCAGCCTCGTCTGGCCTATGAAACTGCAAGAAGTTAAGAGCTTTTCTTGCTTAAAAGAATTGATCAAATGCATTGTTGCATTGATATCAGCAAATTTAAAAAGTAAAATCTCAGAGAAACAAACCACTCCTAAGTTTGTTCCTGAATTAAGGTATTTTATGAAGCAATGTGTTGCCAATAAATAATGGCCCATTAGTCATTCACTAGATTGCCAGCCAAAGATAAAAATTCATAGTGCACTTACATGTTCATCTTTGGGAAAACTATTAGTGATTTCCACATATTTGCTGTTTCTAGAGTCAACAAACCCACTTGTTTCTGCATGTGCAGTTCTACCCTCTTGATCATCAGAAATAATCTGATTTGATGAAAAAACAATTTTTAGTGAAACGCAATTAGGACTTCCCCCAACATTGGATGTTTTGTGCACTGATGCTGAAACTCCTGTATTTTGGGCTTCATTCTCTTCTGAAACTTTGCGTTTTATTGAAGCTATGCTACTACCAGCGAATTCCTGAGGCCGAGATCTTTTAAGGAGAGTTCCCCCACATAACTTTACATTTTTACTTTCACATCTCCTACCTCTCTTCCCTTTAACTTGTGGTCTTCCCAGGCAAGGTAGCAAGTCAGGATGTGTGCCATCATTTTGGCGGGAATCATCATGCTCAAGTCTGGCAGTCTCATTGCATAAGTTTAAGCTCTGTTCGGCTATTCCATTTAAATCTGCCACCAGTTCCCGGAGCAACCTCTGGACAAATGAATTTTTGAACCCGAAAAGGTGCATCAGATGACGATAAGAGTTAAGCATTATAAGCAACTGTGGTAGTTCTTTATCCACATAGTTACTGAAGATGGTCAAAGAACTTTGAGACAGTTTTAGGGAGGCCTATAATAGTGCTAGCTTGCTAATGAAGAAATGTGTATACAGTAAAACAGGATAAAAACATATAACATTAATGAACCAAGACTAGATGCAAAGACCATTATTTTATTCTTCTGCATTTGAATCTTCCTCTACTTATAAACGTATGGTCTAGTCTACAGAATACCTAAATCAAGCAATGGGATCAGCGAAACCTGCACATACATGACAAAGCATCTAGTTTGCAAGTCATTGTTTCAATCTGATAATTGCGCAAGAAACTGGATAAAAGTGAGTTAGTAGCCACGCTGAAGAATTTAGAGACACCTAGAGTCTGGGGAAGAGTGTCATGCAAGTAAAGAAAGTACTCCTGCAATCTGCTTTAATTTGCATTGCATTTTCAAGACATTACAAAGGAACCGAGAACGGTCACATCAGAACTCTGTAATCAATCAAAACTAATATATTACAAGCACTCATCTTTGCTAATTTTCTACATGCAAGTGAAATTAGTGGCAGCTATAAGTTCAATTTGGCATCAGACATCAGAACACAGGAAAGTTCATGGTGATGCAAACTTGTTTCATTACAATAAATTCAAAAGGTAGTCTCCCCTAATGATTGTGCTGCATCCAATTATCAAAGACTCAAATAATTCTTTGTGCTCACAATGGAGTCCAAAGAATGATGCATAGCTCTCAATGGAGAAAATTACGCAATAAGCATGTTTAGATGATAAAGCTTATTAATATGAAAGGCAATATATAAAGTCAACAAGTCTTCAGAGGAAATTTCATCACGCTAGCACAACCGTTAAAATTAAGACTGCCTTTCATTTTAGATTTGTTTTTTTTTTTTGTAAGCATTCATTTTAAAACAAAATTAGCCACAGCAATTAAATGAACTAGAAAAAGGTAACATTTTTTGGCAGCATCAAATTCTACCTCCAAGACATCTATCTTGGATGAAAGTCTCTTCCCATGCCAAATCTTCATCTGGGGGCAACCTCTTTTCTGAAATTCCTCCTAGGCAATGTTGGAGTTTACCCAGAGCAGGAATAACCATCAGCGGATGTAATCTGCATATTCAGGGATGAAATGGTTGTTTAATACTACTTAACGCAAGTTCAGACTTTAAGTGCATGTTTGGAAAAAAGTTGGAACAAGACATATCCACGTTTTGGCAAAAATAACAAGTGTATTGCTTCAGTCAAAATATAGTGGGTTTGTTCCAATTTCTTTTCGAACATAGCCTAAGTAAAAGGAATCAAAACATGTATAAAGAGAAAAAAGCTTTGCTACAAAGCACGAATCTAGGCCCGCTAGCACCTTCATGAATTTCCATCTTATATGTGGTCCCATTATAGGCTCTAATTGCTTGAAAATCAACTGGATATAGATAGCGATCTTTTCCCTACAAAGTAATGTCAAGTAAATACACCAGTCAAACAATTACTCAGTAAATAATACACATTAAATTTATGAAAAGTAAGCGAAACTGATATTATGCTTATGCCATATTTCCCGTGTCAATATTACACAAATACAAAATATAGGTCTTGTTTGTCAATCATTGAATTCTCAATACATCACATAACCATGAGTCCACAACCCTTTTCTATAAATTAGACAACGTCACATGATGGTTTAGCTTACTTTTTCACATAGTTAACCAATATTGTGTTTCTTTTACCACTCTAATCACGCAATTTTTTTTCCTTATGAACCATTCGTTCCATGAAGCATTGTTGTCAAGCATGCTAGAAATCAGGCAAAAAAACAAAACAAAGGTGGGGAAAGGCATGCTAGGAAATATCGCACCTGCAAGCTCTCTAATATACCTCTGAAGTTTACCGCGATAGATAATGCAAACTTCATGCATGCTGCTACCATCGGAATACCTAACTAATTCCATGAAAGCCGCTGTGTCGCATGTCACTTCACTTTATAACATTTCAATTACGTTATTTAAAATATTCATGAATTTTTAATTTTTGAAAAATTAATTTGGAAGACAGTAGACACCATTAGCTAATGGGAAAATAAAAGAAAGGAGTATTAACATGGTCAGTAACTCCCGTGAGATAACATTCACTCCAGTTAAATAGTTGATAACTTGGATTCGATGCCTTGAGCAGGAAGCACAAAACTTTGGCTGCCAAATATTAGCATGTATAATTTTCAAGCTCCTAACTTAAGCAGAAATGCCTTAAATAACACTAAAATCTTCAATTAACATCAGACTGAACCAACTTAGCATAGAACCATACTTTCCAAGGATTTTCTTTGTATAATACGAAGGTCGCATATCAAATTGCCGAAATCAAGAACAAACAGAGTACAAGGTAAATAAGAACAGAAGAAGGGGGAAAAAAGGAACTGAAAACGAACCCTAGAGTTGCTCCAGTATTTCTTGTCCCAGCGACCTTTGTACAGAGAACCAATGGAAATGATCTCGAGTCCATCCGATTTCTCTTCTGTTTCCGGTTTCTCATCGATGTGGTTTCGCCATTGACAGGACGAGAGATAAAAGTCTTTGCTTGGTGGGAACAAAATCGATAAGTAAGGAAGACGATTGCTTTCGGTGGATTTTAACTTGGAAGACGATTCATTCCTTGACCCTCCATCTCTAAGATTTACTTCCCGCCACTTTATAGCCTCCAAACTAAAACGTTACGTTAAAGTTGAAAATAGAAAGAAAAAATTTCGCCGTTGCCGGGGATCGAACCCGGGTCACCCGCGTGACAGGCGGGAATACTCACCACTATACTACAACGACTTGATTGATACAATATTGGTAATAATTATTAGACAACTTTATGTTTTGTAGTTCCTTTTATCTTCTAGAAACTATTTTTGGTTATGTAATTTTTTTTTTAACAAATACTTTTTAAGATCTACCGGTCTCTTAAGAGAAGGTTACGTGCTAATTGGTTTATTTTTCGAATCTAAGTTTAATAAAATCAAAGAGGATTTTGTTGGAGATTTGATTCAAAATGTGTTGAGGAAATTTCAGGGGAAGATTCAACAAGTATACCCCTTTTGTTATAGCTTTAAATTATTGAAAATTAGACTAGTCAGTTGGATGGTAGTTCACTTCAAGGGTTAGTAGTGGTTTAACAGTAATTAAATCAAGTCAACCCAATTGTATTTAAGATATAAAAAATATTGATATATAATCTTAAAAAGATTAATATTTAAATAAAAAATTATTGATCTAAAATTAAATAGAATATTTATTATTAAATAAAACGAAACCAGTTTCTATGCTCATCACAATGACAGGCATCATGGTAAAATATTAAAATAATTTTTAACTATTAATTTTTAAATATTTTTTTAAACTAACAATTTAAATATGATCTTTATCTTAGATTTTGTACATATTAAAATAATTTCTTTTTTTAAAAGAATCAATATGAACCATCCAAATTAAATTTGGATGGTGTGCAACGGTAATGAGCTCTAGATGCTCATTAGTCTGCTTAATTAGTACTGAAACTTGTTCCAAGACCAAACATAGTGTAACAAAATATAGTTTTTTTATTAAGTATAAGTACAATTTTATTAGAAATAATCGTATCCAAAATATAATCATGCAATAAACGTAAGCACATGTTATTTACTATGTTATAAGGGACTAACATCTTCTATCGGACATATCTGCTAATGTAACAAAACATAGTTACTATACTAAAGCACAAATACATTTTGACATGTATATTTTTTACTAAAAATGATATCATTTCAGGTCTAATAATAAGCAAAAAAAAATCTAACTTAATCAATCTGTTCAAATTTTTTAATCAGACTAACTAGAGTACTCAGTTTAGTAATTCATTTGAATAGCATGAATAAAACCAACTCACATGTTCCATTGTTGAAGTATGTTATAAAATGGAGGAGGGTCTAGTTGTGGTTTCCTAAAATGGATAAGAAGTGGTAATGAAAATGAAGGAAATGATTGTGTACAAATAAGTTAAAGAACAGAACTACATGTTTCATATATGTTTCCTTCACTGAATGATATGGTTGAAGCTGAGCCAGGGAATCTCTTTGCTTCTCCTCACTCATCAATATTCATTCATCTCTGCGGCATCTATCGCAAAAAGCTGCTTTATAACCACCAACCACCTTCCTTCAATATTTCTTTTCTTTAATTATTTCAAAACCTATTTTAATTTATATATATTAAATTTAAAAAAACAAAAATATGGGCATAACTAATAATAAAAACTGCACAGCTATCAGTCTGACTCTAAACAGAGCCACTACTCAGTCCAGCTATATCCTCAATTCTATCAAACTAAACCAATCTCTTGGAAAGAGGCTCAACGCTCCTCCTATATATATTAGTATATGCTACTAGTTATAACTATAAAATTTAATTAATTTTTTTGAATATATTTAGGAAATAAAATAAATTATTTAATTATAAATAATATAAGAGGTAATTAACTAATTTAAATAGATTAAAGAGTATATAATAAAAATTCATCTTAAAGAGTTGTATTTGATTATAATTAACTAATTTATTTATTTATTTTAGATATATCCAAAATAGTCAATTATATCTTATAATTAGGATCCAAAGAAAATATATCCTATTATTATTAGTATTATTTTATTTTATTTTTTAATATATCCAACCTAATATTTTAATATATGTTATGATATTTAGACCAGATATATTTTATAAATTAATTTTTTTATATTTTGGCATTTTTAGAAAAAAGGGTTAAATAACATCTAGCTTGCATCCTAAGTATTTTTTTAACATCACTTAGCATCTTAAATTAATTTTTTATGCATCCAATACATTAAAGTATTTTTTTTACTATTACTCAATATCCTAAAGTAATTTTTAATACAATTTTACACTTAACACAAATTTATATTCACAAGTTACAGTCTTAACACAAATTTTTCATAAATTGAGTACAATAAAAAATGAGTTAATGTCTAATTTTGTCTTAGAAATTTTAGCATAAAAGTTGTGGGTAATCAGAAGTTTATTTAGAATTAATATCACCTCCAAAGTGTTAAAAATGAACAATGACACAACTGACCATTAAAAATATTAACAGTACATGTTATGTTTTTAACCACTAGGGTGACTTTGATCATTTTTTAATACTTTCGAGGTAATATTGATTCCAAAAAAGACTTCTAGCTACCCACATCACATACAAGAAAACTTTCGAAACAAAATGACATTATCTTAGTGCTCAGAACGGGGAAAGCATATACGCCAACCCTATTGACCCATTGAACCTATCGGGTTGCACTGGATTAAAGTCGAGTTGATTAGGTTAATCTGGTTCGCTCGAATCCCAGTTCAATCAAAATTTCATACCAATTAAGAGCACAAGTCACTAGTAGTTTAAACTGTGGGTTGGTTTTAAGAATATGATTCATAATTTGAAAAAAAGAAGAGTATAAAATATATAGTGGGGAAATTAAATGGAAGAAATGAATAGTGTGAATGATGGATTCATGGGAGAGTGAAGAAAAAGGTGGTTTTTATACCAAGAGAGAAAGGTTATGGGAAGAAGAGAGGAAGTAGACAAGTTACTAAAAGAGGCAAACACTTGTGGGAATCGTCCCATCATCACAAAAGGACACACAATATAAGTAATATATATTAATGAATACTTTGCTTTTGTCCTCACAATTCAATTTGTGTAGTGATATCGATCGATGACAGTGACTTGTGACTCTCTCTTGTGTCTCTTTCATATTTCCTCTTCTGCTCCTGCACCCACAAAAGATGGCTTCTTTGCCAGGTCTCCTTCTCTTCACTATCTTTTCAACTCTCCACTTTCTCTATTTTCTGATCGATCTCCTCAATTTCTCCTGATATATCTTCTGATCACCTAGCTACCTACCTACCTTCATTTCATTGTCGCTTTATATAAGTGAGTGTATATACATATATTGAGAGAGAGAGTTATGTTACTTACTCGGTATCCTCATATTTTGATTTAAGTATGGCGGTATGATTATATAATTTTTATAAACTAAGAATGGAGAAACTCAAGAGACTGATCGTTTTATGATCCAATTCGTTCATTTCATCATATAGTAGAAGCAGCTGCGCATGCTAGCTAGCTAGTGCCAGATCCCGCCACCACGATCATTGTGACTTAAGCAAAGTACTACAGACCGGATCAGTTAGGAAATTGGCTTATCAGTTCACTGAACTGACTAGTTGACTCAAATTAAGTTTTAATACCATGGAATTGAGTGAGATTACTTGAAATAAAAGGAGTGTGTGTGAGAGAGAGGGGTGGATTTTCTTTTTGAATAAAAAATTTATGTGAGTTAAGTGTTGAAGACTCTATACTTAAAGAGTGATTATAGATATATTTACAGATTATCCACTAATAAACTCTTCGTATCAATAGTAGGATTTAAACTCACATATTATAAAGTTATAAGCTAATTCCTTATATCAACTAGATTAACTTTCGTTAGTTGAAGGGTGGATTTTATGTTGACCGTTGGTTAAAATACAGGAATCTTATCCCTCTTGTTTTCTTCTTCATTATACCTTAAGTTACTCAATATTATTACAGGGTAGGCTTCTGATTCCAATGAAGTTTTAAGTCATATTGTCCTTCACTCTTATTTTTGTAGCTGGCGCAATCACTCCTACTAATTAAAAATGATGGTTGGCAAAATGCATGGGGAAAAAGTAACTTGGCTTTTCTACATTTTTAATGTGTGTAAAAAAATTAGTTATGTAGCTAAAGGGTACAAGAGGTTCAACACTTGTTTCTATATAAATACTACATCTAGTATTTAATATAATATTTAGTTTATAATTACTAATTAAATTGATAAGAGTATAATTTGACTTATTACTTCATAATGGTATTTTATTCAAATTCTAATATTAATATGGAGATTTTATAAGTTGGTAATTTATAAATACTTTTATAACTATTTTTTTAACTCTGAGGTTTAATTTTACCCTCATAAGTCTTGGAGTCTTAATTTACCGGAATTTCTATAGATTAAATTAGGAAGTTCTACTTTTGGAAAATAAAAATGCAAATTACTTTGATATGTATTAGTAACTCAATGTATTTTAAATATATTCCCCTCAGTTTTTAATATAAGAGTTAGTTAATTATTTTTAATAGATTAATGAAAATAAATAAATTAGTTGATTATGACTAAATCTAATTTATAGAAATAAATTCATATTATATATTTTTTAATTTATAAAAATTAGTCACTCAATTCTTATATTAGTTATAATTAATTAGTTTATTTAATTTTTTAATATATAATACAAAAAAGTCAACTTACTATTTCATTAAAAATATGAGAAAGTATATAATAAATTAATAATGAGATTCTTCTTCCACTCATTACATGATACACACACACACATATATATATACATGTTCCCATTAGTTTGCAATGAAATCCATTGCATCATCATATGTTAACATTATTTAGAGTTCAAAAGTCAGAAGTTTTCAATTCAAACATTTAAAGAGTCGTAAAGCAGAAGTCTGACAAATTGAAGTAGTTTGAAATGATGGAAACTGTCTAATAAATAAACAATCTAAATCCTTAACACTGTCCTATCACTTCCCAGTTACCATAGGTTCCTCCCTAAATTATCAATCAAGTCAAGAGAGGAAGAAAGAGATTTTTCTTTGATGAAAAACCTTTTTGGATTTCAAAAGATATATATATATATATAGCTAACCTATTTATGGAAAATACTTAAAAATTATCCATCAACAAGTGTGTTTAGAAACATATTTTGCCTTACATCTTTTTTTTTTTTATTTACAAAGGGGCAAGCTAAAAGCACAAATAAATTACCTATTACCTCTTAGTCTAATGGTATAAGAACCCTTCTATAAGTAAGAGTTCACATTTGACCGCAACTATAATTTTAAGTTGTTAGCCCATGCCCCTTCAAATAAAAATAGATTGAAGAAATTAGTAAAATAGATCTTTTGGGTTTTAAATTTAAATCTTATAAGAGATACATATATTAAGAGAGACAACCATTTATCCTAGAATTAAAATTAGTCAATAACTCATATATCTAATAATATGATCTAAAAAAAATATCAATAATAGTATAAAAAAAAGATGAGTTTCATGGCATTATGTCATAAGACTATATGTTACTAAAACACAATTTGTTAGTACTGCAAAAGTAACTGTGTTTTCCAAACACGCAGAAGGTCTTTATATTCATAAAATGATTAAAAAGCACACTCTTATGGATACAGAATCTGTATTAATTTGGTGAAAGGAAGAGTTATTTTAAGTCTCTTATTATATATACAGTTCAAGTGATTTGTTGTATCTAGATTAATGATTTCAAGTGATGAGAGAGGATCAGAGAGACGAGAAATTAAATTAGCTAGGGCAAGTTCTCGGAGTGCAATGCCCCGTGGAACTCTTTTGTCTGCAAATGCAGCTTGCCAACTACGAGAATCAGTGGGTAAACCGTAGCTAGCTGGCTAGCTAGCTGCAATCTTCTTTCTGAGTCTTTGTTCTCTTCTATTAAATTAAAGTCTATCTCTTCCATATCAAACTATATATATATATATATATATATATATATATATTCCATATCAAACTAACTCTATATATATAGAGCTACCACAAGACCCTTTCATCAGTCTTTGCTATCACAAACCCTACCCCTCTCTCTCACTCTGTGTTTCTCGCTCTTAGCTTCCTCATTTCGTTCATTCCATTGGGATAGAGATGAACCTGGAAGAGAAAGTCACCATGGACTCGGTTCAGCCATCTGAACACTACTGCTATGTTCGTTGCAACTTCTGCAACACTGTGCTTGCGGTAACATAATAATCATCTCATTATTATATATATATATATATTCATCGATCATCACCTTTCATCTTTATATATATATGTATACAAACTACATATATATAATACATCACACCCATCACTTCACTTCTGTGTGTTTGTGTAACTTTGTCTAAAAAGAAGCCAACCCATGATGATGATGATCGTCGTCGTCGTCGTCTTTTTATTTATCCCTATCTGTCTCTGAAAGTCAGCACTCAACTGTCATTCGATCACATACATCACCTTTCACAGCAAACTTGAACAACGTTGTTTTATATGTATATATAACATTAATAGATGTTGTTTTTTGGTAAATATATATATGTAGGTTGGGATACCATGCAAGAGGCTGCTGGACACAGTGACAGTGAAGTGTGGGCATTGCAGCAACCTGTCTTTCCTCAGCACCAGGCCTCCTCCTCCATCGCATCACAATCACAACAAGGAAACCCATCATCATCGTGATCGTGATACTAATAATAATACTATTATTGATCACACACTCACCCTTCAGGTTCATTCATTCAACATACATACATACATACATACATACATACATACATACATACATACATACATACATACATACATACATACATACATACATACATACATACATACATACATACATACATATTCTGGTTCTGTGCTCTTGTTTTTTCCTCATACATGTACTTTTACGTGAAGCAGGGGTTTTATACCGATTACAAAAAGGGGCAAGCTTCATCGTCATCTTCCTCCTCCTTAGCTACGTCCAATGATCCTGGGTCCCCCAAGGCTGCACCTTTCGTTGTCAAACGTAGCCAACTTGCACCTGTGTGTGTGTGTGTGCCCGCCCCGGGGGGGTGGGGGGGGTGGGACGGGGTGTTGCTTCAAGTTAAATGAACTAACTTGTCCAGTTTTGGATCTGTTTTTTTTTTTTTGCAGCTCCTGAGAAGAAACACAGACTTCCTTCAGCTTACAATCGCTTCATGAAGTATGTGTAGATATATATGCCATTCCTATACTATTACATTCTCTTTCTCCTTCTATTTTTCAACACACACACACACACACAATTTATGTTGATTTGATGTGTGTGCATATCAGAGAGGAGATACAGCGCATCAAAGCAGCTAACCCTGAGATTCCTCATCGGGAAGCTTTCAGCGCTGCTGCCAAAAATGTAATTAACACCATTACTTCACACTGTTCTTCACAAAGCTTATCAATATTTCAACAATATGAAACTTTACTTAATTAATTATATATATATATATATATATATATATCATTTTGTGGTGTTATTCAGGATTCCTGTTATCTTATCCAAGATATATATATATAACCCTTGTAGAAGAAGATTATATTGTAATTAACTGGCTCTTTATAACAACAGTGGGCAAGGTACATTCCAAATTCGCCAAGCACTTCCCTTTCAGCAAGTAAGAACAAGGTAAAACACTACAAAACGTATTAGTTTCTAAAACACTACAAAACGTATTAGTTCAAATATTACTGCTTGACCTTAGAAGTCTGTATGTATTTGCAGGAATAATGAAAGAGAGCTGTGTGGCAATAGAGTATTAGGGCAAGAAAATTATTAGGTGGCTTGTTTAGTTTATATTATTTCAAATCAATTATATATGTTATTATATATATGTGTGTGTGTATCATGCATCTGCTGGTGTCTTTTTCATGGACTGTAATATCTCAGCATGTACCAAATGTAGGCATTGATGCAATATGCCATCATATTTTTATGCAAAAAGCTGCTGTTTGGATGTGTCTTAATATGTATGGTGAAATTTTTATTTATTTTCTTCTTCTTCTTTCTTTTTTTTTTTAAAAAATTATACAAGGGCTACAGTCAAATCATGTAAAAAAACGAGAGAGAAAAAGAAGAACAGCACATAATAATTTTGTCGACAAATTAATTACTTTGCCAATAGGAAACTCCTATACACCTTAGAAAATAATGACTTAAACCAAACCATATGATGATCATGATGATGACCAAACCAATCACCAAGATTGTTAGATTTCCTAATAAAATCATATTTTCAAGATATT
This sequence comes from Leucaena leucocephala, assembly GCA_037074615.1. Classification (NCBI taxonomy): domain Eukaryota; kingdom Viridiplantae; phylum Streptophyta; class Magnoliopsida; order Fabales; family Fabaceae; genus Leucaena; species Leucaena leucocephala. The sequence continues at coordinate 10,394,122 of CM073563.1, read as the reverse complement.
CTCACCAGTCTTTAATATAAGACTTAATTGACTAATTATACAACATTAAATTATATATTAATTTATAAGTTATGTATTAGTTTGGGGGGAATGATAAATATTATATGTAAGGGGAATTATTATGAGGTCCCAATAAAGGGATTTAAGTGACAAAAAATCCCAAAAAGAATAAACTTGTTGTCAATCCCTGCACCAGAACATGTCATTGTTACATTTTATTAAGATTTTTAAGTAATTAAATCCCTTATTTATGATCTCATAATAATTTTCCTAGATATAAAATAGATTAGGATATTATATTTAAGACTAAATCTAACTCTCTAACTAGTTCATATATTAAGGATAAAATGTAATATTATTATTAAATCATTTGAGGAACATAAATTAACTATATTTCTGATAATCTAGTTTCAAAATGATAAACCAATTGGCTATAATGGTTTCAAAAATTTGAAATTCAACTAACGGATAGAGTTTAACAGAAAGGATCGGACTAATCCCTTATAATATAACTAACTAATATTTAAATTCTCACTGGGAGAAATACTTGAATTTAATGGTTGATAGTATCTTGAATATAATTATTTTTAATAGAAATATATAGCAGTGGAAAACTTGAAATTTAAACTTACATTGGTTGTTTTCTTAATGTCACTTTTTTTCCTCCTAAGCCCTTGATTTTTTGGGTTGTTTTAAATTGTTCTAATTGGTTTAGAACATTCTATATAAATAGTGACATAAGTTTAATTGTTAGTCTGATTAGATTAAAATAATCTAACCAAACTTGACTTTTAAGTCATTTTGAGTTTAAATAAAGAAGAGAATACTTTTTTATGTAGATCATGAAATAATAAAAATTTAGGGACAATTTAGATTCATATGTAATAGGAATTGAGAGATATGGAACCAAAAAGAAAGAAAGCACAAAGCCAAATCCATTGTATATTTGATTAATTAAGTATTTATATTCCAACCACTAATTAATGTAAACTCTGAGGATTTCATTTATCCATGTAGCACAAATGAGGTCAGCTATAAAGAAATTTGACAGTTTTATGGTAGTGATCCAAAGCCTAACACAACTTTTTTTTTTTTTAATTTAGACAATTTAGCACACCCATCTCCTAGGGAAAGGGAAAGGGAACCCATAAATCTACATACCCTTATTTATTAACATGGGATATATAACTTATGACTTCGTTTATGAGAGGAGATATAGAGTGCCAATTGAGTTACATGGCAAACACAATTATTTTATGAAACATGTGTATCAACAACTCATCTTTAAGTTCAATTTGAAAGGGAAAAACGCCACTTTAGGATTTGTCGACTGATAAATTTGTCCAGCGCCTGTGAAGGTCGGCGCTTCGAATTTGCTAAAAGAGGGGCCGTCTCTAAGACGCTAATAGGGCTCTTCATTTTTTTTATTGGCCCAAAGGCGGTTCTAGGCTAAAATCACAAAGTATAAATTTTTTAAATAAAAAATAATTATAATTCTCAATTTGAAAAAAGAAAGGTGCTGTTTTTTCCTCTTTCGCATTTTTCATTTTAAAAAATGTTTAAATAAGATATGAAAAATCAAACTTTTAATTAATTATATTTTTATGATCATTATGTTGTCTCTTAAGAAGTAGCATATTTATTTGTTTAAAAACTTTACCACTCATGATATATTTTGTAAACACAAATATAGAATTGTACATTATTATTACAAATATGATTAATTAAATCTAAATAAAAAATACTTTTTTAATGAAAACTAAATTAAATTCATTTTTTTAAAAAAAATATTGATTCAAAATCTTTAAAAAAATTAGTTTTACATATCCTAAAAATTGGTTTATAACATCACAATAAATCATCTTTCAATACAATAAGATATTATTATTAAAAAACAAAGTGATTATAAATTAATAATTAGAGCATAAATAGAATATTCTATGTAGGATCTATTTGAATAAGGTTTTGGAAAATAGTTTATAATACAAATAGTTTAGATAGCTTTTAAAAAAAATTTTATAGAAAAGAACTTATAAAAAAATAGTTTTAAATAAATGAATGTTGGGATGATTATTATGATAAGGACTTTTTGTGATTAGTAAATTACTATAAAATAGTATATTTTATAAAAAAAATCCATCTCTCTCTCTCGTTCTCTCTCTAACAATAAAGACTAACGACGCAGACAAAGCCCCAATCTCTACCAGTGACGATTAGCCTAACGAGCGCAGATGAGGAGCATAATAAACCCATGATGACTAGCGATGCAGACAAAACCCCCACATCTACCTGTGCAACAATATTTTTGTACACAAACAAAGGAAAAGATGTAACAATGATGGAGACCCTCATATAGGAAGTTTGTTTTTTCTCCAATGACAATAATACTCCTCTCTCCCAACAATGACAGCAACAGTGAAGGAGGCGGATCAAAAGCAGAGATAAGAAAAAAGAGAGGAGAGAAGAGGAAGAGAGTGTAAAAAAAATAGGAATAAAATAATAATTAGATAATCTATAAACTTTCCAAAACCTATTTTTAAAAATTTATTCAAAAATATAATTTTAAATCATAATTTAATCCAATTTTTTTTTAAAAATATAACTAGTTATTTTATAATTTTTTTAAACTAAGATTTAACCCTAAAACTATTTTAAAACTAAAATTTTCTAATTACCAAACAAGCACTTATACTAAAGGATATCTTATATGGTTTTTGTTTTAAAAATATCCTCAGGCTACTATGAATCATCACACATTTCTCCCATCTTCCTAAAACTTAAGCCACTTCTCCCTTCTTCCTTCCTTTCTTTCTTTATTTATTTCTTTTTTGGTGCAAAAGAAGGCCTAAGACAAATAAAAGACAACGGTATTACAATCTCATCATCTCGTTGTTAAGCAGGGCACACGTGTCGAGACGTCAAATATATCAAATATAGCCGTAGTTCTCTGCCCTTGTTTGCTAACGCATCAGCCAGACAATTGCATTCTCTTGATCTGAACAATATTGTAACCTTCCACCTAAGCGCTATAAGATTCTCTTGATCTCTAATAGTGTGTGGTAGAACACGCCGCCTTAATACCAACAATATATTTTTCTTTTTGATACAAGATAGGACTAAAGCCTAAAAGAAAAGTAAATTAAACCATAGGAAATTGAATCCCATGCACTCATTAACTACTAAAGGCTTCAATAATGGAAGATGATAATCCTTCCTTTGAAAAAATTGCTAAATAATTTTGCTCTCTGGGAATAAATTGGACTTTTAAATCCCACGAATAACCCATTAAATTCTGTATCTGAACAGAGAAGGCTGCAAATTTTGCTAGTCTTTGTATGAGAATGACCTTGAAACCAAGATCCCATACCCTTTTCAGGCTCTTAAAAATAGCCTATTGCTCCGCCTCAAAAGCACTACAACTTCCAAGGGTACCGTAAATCCAACAACACAATTACATGAATGATCCCTAAGAACATCCCCACCACCCTGCCTTATTCTGAGAAGATGACGCAGCACCATCAACATTCATCTTTACCCAATCCATAGGTGAAGGACGCCACACCGAGGTTGAGTGAGGGTAAAACATCAATAAAAGTAAAATCTTGTCTGTATAAAGCTATTCCATCTTTGCAATATAATTACAGCACGTTCCATAGGCTTCTTCACAAATTCCTCGTCAAAGGTTGCTTGGTTCCTCCAGCTACATAGTTTCCATATAGATACACCCCAAATTAATTTCCAATTATCATCACTACATCTGCCCATATTTCTTTGAGATTCAACGCGAACGAACCAATCACACAGGGAAGTTGAGAAGAAGTGAGGACGATACCTGGGTTGGATTAGGTGGTTCCATAGCCTAGCATAAACACAATCTTTGAGAATATGCATAACATTTTTCGTAGCATTATTACACCATTGACACAGCAGAGGTTAATGACCACCATTTGCTCCTCCAAGCATTTATAGGAAGACGATTATTGTAAGCAATCCACATAAAGACTCTTTCGCATTCTGCACCCCTCCATTTCCATATATCTTTATAAATTGCACTACAAGTGTTTGCCGATTGTGTCTCTATAAGAAAACAGGCACTTTTTACAGGGGAAAAACCATCATTGGTAGCATTCCATGCCAACAAATCATTTCCAGCCATAGGTGGCACCATAGTAATAAGCTTCTGGAAAATATTACTTGGAATAATATTGGCCAATCTTTCATAGTCCCAAGTTCCATAGGAGACCCAATCTACAGCTTTAATGTTATTCTCCTCCATGGTAAGACACCTACAACATATTTCTTTAATAGTTTTATCAATAAATAACCAACGATCATTAAAGAAACTTACAAATTGCCCATTCTGAATATGCCATCTCATGCCCAACTCTACAATTTCCTGTTGATTAGAAATGAACTTCCATATAGCAGAGACTCCCTCATGCGATTCTAAAACAGTATTGGTGAAGTAAAACTTCTGCCCACAACCTTTTGGAACCACTGATAATTTTCCAAGCAATCTCTCGCAAGCCCATGTCCCATGCATGATTTAGGCCATTTAGCATAGCCCATTCCTCAGCCTCATAAAAGCACAACAAATGACTATATAGTGAGGAAAACCAACAATCCAGTTCCCCCCATTATCACGCCCAACTCCACCACAGGCTGCACTTTGAGAGGACGCTGATTTTGCACCACCATCTACATTCAACTTTAAAACATTAGGAGATAGTTTTTACCAAGCCATAGGATTGTCATTGACACTTTGCTTTGTCCCTGTATCTTGATCTCCTTTGAATATAAAATTGTGGCAAATATTAAGAATAACATTAGCTTGGCTCGTGTGGCTTGTGAAAGTCTGTTTTAAAAACAAAATCATTATTCCTCCATGGCCATAATTTCCATATAGCTAAGCCCCAGGTAAGATTCCAACCCTGACTCAATCCTTCGCCAAGGTTTCTTTTCAGATTCATATCTACCCAATCCGTAAGATGCTGATACAAATATCTGTTGAACAGAAGGCTTTATAAGCAGCAACCATAACCTCTTTGTATAGGGATAGTCACGCAAAATGTGAAGGGTATCTTCAGCATCCTTTTGGCACCAGTAACATAACGAAGAGCACTGAGAGAGACCACTTACTCCTCCACAAATTAGTAGCTAATAGTGATTGAATTATTTCATCTTGTACCACGCCATTAAGTCTAGCGAAGTCTCATGTCCCACTGCTCACCCAATCAGCAACCATAGAAGACTCCTCTGTACTTGTAAGAGGCCTTAAGCAAAGATCTTTTATCCTGTTATTGTTATCCAACCTGCAATCGCCAAAGAACTTCCATAATATCCTTCTATTGACAGATAAAATGCCATAACTGTGAGCCTCCTGCAGTTGCTGTGAGAAGATATTCTTCTTGTTTAAACATGTACTGCAGCATATCAGCCATAGAATAGACCCTTAGTCCCTGTGACAAGTTTCCAAGCAAGTTTAGCATCACATGCTCTATTTACATATTGCAGCTTCTTAAAGCCAGGACCACCATAATCTTTCGGTCTCATTAATTTATCCCATCTAACACAGGATGATATCCTATGCCACCTCGTCTCTCTTTCTTTGCTGACAACTGCATCTGAGGCGGAGACATGGGCTGCTTCCGCCTCTCTGCTAAAGCTTTCAATTAACTTTCTCATAGCAGCCTCATAAATTACCTTCTCTTTCTTGTTTCTATTCACCATCTCTTATTTCTCGTAAATTACAAGTTCAAATGCCCATAGAATATAGGGACCAGGGAAAAATATCTGTCTGTGTGACCAAGTTATTTTATTTCTTCAATAACTGCAGCTTACCATGTGATAGATCGTAGACAACAGTTAGTACCAAACTGACACCGTTGCCGAAGAAAAACTTTCACAACTGCACTAGGGTGGTGTAGCATTAGCACTGACATGAGTAACACCACTTCATTCTACAGAATAATCTAAAGAAAAGCCAAATATTTCAAAGGTATGACCAAGATCTCCAAATAAGCAATACCAATAACATATCGTTGCAGACATAAATTAATTCATACAGTGTTCAAGCAGGATGAGCTACCATGTGTTTCATTATATAATGTAGTTAATGGAGTTCAACATCACTGTTATTGAAGTTAAAAATTTGAGAAAGAACCAACAGCGTCATAACACCAAGCCAATAAACATCTATATAGATTGTAACTATATATAAAAAAGCCCAAAAGAGATCCAACATAGGCGCTGCTATGGAAAAAAAGGACAACATTTGATAACTGGACTATAGCGATTTCAAATTCCTTATCTCATAATTAGCCATTCATCTCAATTTTCCCACATAAACAGGCATCAAACCAGCATTGATCATTAATCTTTGCAAGTGCGTGTACATCATAAATTTGCCAAAGTATATATAAGGGGGCTATAAAGTAGCAAAGACAAGGAGAATCTAGGCTAAAGAGGAAAAGCAGACCCCAACTTAGATTAGGCATCAAATAATATAAATGTCAATGAGCCTTGTAGAAGTGCATTAGATTTACAAGCTCAAATACAAAAGCAAGTACATCTACTTACATAAAAAAAGAGTCATTTTGCAAATAAGCCACCTATGCAATTTCGAAGGATCATAAGGCATGCAAGAAAAATTAAGACAACTTTATATCCCAAGTTCAAACCACCAAATTAATCTCAATTTTCCAACATTAGTAAGTAGACATCAATCTAGATTTTTCCACATTCATAAATAGGCACCAATCTCGATTTTCCTACATCCAATAGGCATCAATCTCGATTTCCCTGCATCCGTCAATAGGCATCAATCTATAATTTCTCACTGTTATAAAAATTTTAGTTACTGACAATTATTATTTTTTCTTCTATCAGCTTTTACTCTTTCCCACCTATTTTTCCAAAGCCTCTCTCTAAGTCTATAAATAGTTAGCTCATCTAATGTACAATAGACATAAATGACAATGCAATAATCATTTTTTCATTCTCTCTCGTGTTGCTACCCTTCATTACCTTCTCTTCCTTTCTAAAATCCCTCTGTTTCTCTGTTTCTCTTCTTCTCTTCTTGTTCTTTTTCATTCCTTATCATTCTTGATTGAAAAGCATAACAAATGGTATTAGAGCCTGCTTTCCTCTGACCTGTTCGTGGAGGTAGAAACTTGGCTGAAAGAACAATCAAGAAAGATAGACGCCATAATGCAAATTGTTAAGTGATGGCTATAGAGTGTGGATAAGCTTCAGGAGACGGTACTGGGATTCCACGATGAGATGCAAAATATGGGGCGTACCTTCCAGCAGGAGATGCAAGTAATGGGGTAAGAATTTCGCAACATCGCTCACGGTACTCCCATAAGAAATAGGCATCACCAGAATAATAGCGACCCAAATGATCGACGACATTTCGACCCTCGAGGATGGAGTTCCCCAGATATGATGGCGAGAATATACACTCTTGGATTCTAAAATGCGAGAGGTACTTTAGTCTTGAAAATACACTCAAAGAGGTAAAGGTAGGCACAGCAATGGTGAACCTCGATAGAGATTCTTTTGAGTGGCAACTGGCTATCGAGTGCAGGTGGGGGGATAACCGTCCTACTTGGCTGGAGTACGCCGAGTTGTTGTAGAAAACATTTGAGTCGCCATACGAAAAGCCTATGACGGACCCACCTCTGACAGACAGGGATGTTGGCGGAATTTAATGTCAAATTTGATACAATCTTGGTCAGACTTTACTTGTCGGAAGAACACTTGGTTGATGCTTATGTGGGAGCGCTGAAGGAAGAAATTGTAGACTCAATCCTGATGTTTGATCCCTAGATGCTCGTGGAGGCTAGGTATTTGGTACGAGTGCAGGAGATTGCAATGAACCATCGTGTGGGCAAGAATAATAGAACAGGGAAGTCAATGGTGGGGCCCATGACGTCTATCGCTACAGGGAATTCTTACAAGAATGCCTTTCTCAATGGTAGGGCCCCCTCGCGGAACAATCTTACCCCACTGCTGATCAAAGATTCAGTAATGGCCCCCAAGAATTTAGCAAGATTGGTTCGACCTCTCAAGATGTTGACGGCAGAAGAAGAGGCAGAGCATCAAGCCAAGAATCTTTGTTTCTATTGTCACAAGAAATTTTCTAGGGATCATCGATGCCCTGTAGAGACAAAAGATGCAGTTGCACTTCTTAGCATTTGAAGAAGACAATGCCGAAGGAGAAGGCCCTGTGACCTTGGATGAAAGCAATGACGAGTCAATTCCCCTCATATCTCTACATGCAATTAGAGATGAAGAGATCCTGGAAACTATGAAGATTGCTATGAATGTAGGAAAAGCGGGTGTAGATATACCGCAATTATAGGGAGAGAGGATTTGAAGGGATTAGAAACAGATTTGAAGGGATTACAATCATATTGATTTGATTTTGTTATTCATTGTTACTTATTGTATTCCCAAGAGATCAGGCTCCTCATTAAAGCCTTGATTTCAACTCTCCGTGTATATATTACCCTGTACAGATTGTGAATATACAGAACAATTTTCTCCCATTGTGAAAACACTTACATGGTATCAGAGCTGACCGAAGGATCCTTGCCTATAGCTATGGAATCACATGGTCGAACAGAGGGAGTCCCCAAGTATGGGTCCTCGAAGATTGTCAATGTTGAAGGGTCGACGACGCTGCTTGTATCAGAGAAACTCACCAGAGACAATTACACGGAATGGGCACAGTCAATGAAACTGGCCATCGACGGTCGAGACAAACTCGACTACATTACCACCGACACACCAGTATTTAGCGACGCCCAAATGGAGAGGAGATAGAAGTCCGACAATTCCTTGATTTCATCATGGCTAATCAACGCAATGGCTCCAGGAATTAAAAAGAGCTACATGTTTCTCCCGTCGATTAAAGCTATCTGGGACGCGGTCAGAGATTCCTACGGCAACAAAGCGAACGCGTCTGTGATCTTTGACATACGCTCTCAGCTATGGCAGGCGAAGCAGGGGACGCGATCGCTGAATGAATACTGGTTGGAAAAAACTGCGCTTTGGCAATGTTGATTCAGAGAGAAAGGATATGTAGAATACTTGAATATTATTGATATACTGAGGGGTATTTATATACAATAGGCAACCCTAGTCATTAATGCTATAATATCATATCGTATCCTCTATACTAAATACAGAATATTACGTACTAATTACAGGATATTACATATCCTATAATATCGCTACAATATCTCTACACTCCCCCTCAAGTTGGAGTATAGATGTCAATCATACCCAACTTGTTACAAAGATATTCAATCCGGACCCCATTAAGAGCTTTGGTGAGGAGGTCGCCTAATTGATCACTGGATCGGACATGTCTTGTAGAGATGAAATTTTCTTTGAGCTTGTCTCGAATAAAATGACAGTCGATCTCAATATGTTTCGTGCGTTCATGGAATACCGAATTAGAAGCTATGTGTAGGGCCGCTTTATTGTCACACCATAACGTTGCTGGTAATGAGGTTTTAAGGCCCACTTCCTTCATTAACTGATATATCCAGACTATCTCACATACAGATTGTGCCATGGCCCTGTATTCCGCTTCTGCACTCGATCGTGACACTACATTTTGTTTCTTACTTCTCCAAGATACCAAATTTCCTCCGACGAAGACACAGTAGCCAGTAGTAGACCGTCTTGTGGCCTTTGATCCACCATGATCAGCATCACAAAAACACTCAATATCTATATGGCCATGACTCTTGTACAGTATCCTACGACCTGGAGATCCCTTCAAATAATGTAACACATGTTCTAAGGCTTCCCACTGTCGGATAGTTGGAGAGATCATAAATTGGCTAAGAACACTCACTGGATAGGTGATATCAGGGCGGTTCACTGTAAGATAATTCAATTTTTCAATTAATCTTCTGTACCTCTCTGGGTGCTCGAACAACTTGCTCTTAGCAGCTTCAACAGGATTTTCATATGGTACATGTGGGAATATCCTAATATCCAAATCATTAATATTAGGATATTATTGTTAGAGATATTATTGTTATTATTAGAAACATATCAGATTTGATTTAGGTGTAGTTATTAGAGATTTGATTTTATCTTGGTGTATCTTATTTGATTCCCAAGAACTGTGTATATATATGAGGCATAAGCCAAAGCAATGATCATCGGACTATTCAGATCCTATAATTCTACATGGTATCAGAGCTGCGGCGTCCAGAAGTAAGCCATCAGAGTCTGACAGAGCCCATCCATGCGACAAGCTACATGACGTGGTAGACGACATTGTGGCTGCTCATCCAGCGACGCCCGACAGTCCGTCCTGCAACAAGCAACGTCGGGTCATCCAGTGTTCTTCTGAGGAGGCGTCGACAGCACCAGTGACGGGTGTTGCGACGAGAGCAGCGGTGAACATCCAGCGCCGCGCAACGTGACGGGCCCTAAGACGAGAGCGGCGACGGGTTCTGTGAAGGAGAGCCGGCTGTTGCGACGGGTTCATCACCGTCCAGTGTTCGTCGAGCCATTCAGCGTTCCCCTGTGAGGCGTCTACAGCACCAGTGTCGCGCAATTCTGTGAAGGACAGCCGGCTGTTGCGACGGGTTCATCACCGTCAGTGTCCGTTGAGCCATTCATCACCGTCAGTGTCTGTCTCGACAGTGTTTCTCGACAGTGGCCGTGGCGTCGTGTTTTCTGCTTTCTTTCAGTTCAGCGTCTTGTGTTAATAGCATTGCTACAGTGCGAGTGCTACAGTGTCGAGTTGCTACAGTGCCGCCATGTCATCTAGTGCAGTTTTTGATGGGGCATCCACATCCTTCAGTCAGGAGCAATTAAATCAGATTACACGTGTGTTCAGAAGCCTTCAAGCTGAACAACACCCTCACGGATCTGCATCAATGGCTCCTAAAGGTATAATTCCCATTGCTTTACGTACCTCTCTTCCTCCATCACAGTGGATTGTGGATACAAGGGCCTCTGATCACATGACATCAAATGAAAAGATGTTTGTCACCTACCATCCCTTAGCAGGAAATAAGAAAATCACTACTGCTACTGGCACTCCTTCACCTATAGCAGGCATCGGTTCTGTAACTATCTCAGATTCTTTACATCTTGAATCAGTGCTTCATGTTCCTCATTTAGCTTGTAACCTGCTTTCTATTAGCAAATTGACGAAACAAGCAAACTGCTCAGCTCATTTTTATTCTACTCATTGTGATTTTCAGGATCTCACATCGGGGAAGATGATTGGTTCTGCTAAGGAGTATGATGGTCTCTACTGCCTCGACACATCTACTGTGAGTGCATTATGGTCCAAAATCACCACCTCCACCTCTACACCCAACCCACCTCTGATGAGGAGTTTTTTCTATTATGGCATAAAAGACTAGGTCATCCTAGTGTTCATTATTTACAAAAGTTGTTTCCTCAGTTATCTATCAATAAAAGTTCTTTTGTTTGTGATACTTGTGCTTTTGCTAAACATCATCGTGTTCCCTTTCCTCCTGTTCCATACAAACCATCCTCTCCCTTCTCCATTATTCATAGTGATGTATGGGGCCCCTCTAAGATTCCTAATCGCACTCGGACCAAATATTTTGTCACGTTTATTGATGATCATACTCGCATGTGTTGGGTCTATCTTTTAAAAGATAAATCTGAGGTCCCTAATGTCTTCATCGAATTCTATGGTCTTGTCCAAAACCAATTCCATACCTCTGTCAAAGTCCTGTACACCGATAATGGCACTGAATACTTCAATAACTCCCTTCACGCTTTCCTGTCTGCTAAAGGAATTGTTCATCGCAGCAGTTGTCCCTATAGTCCTCAGCAAAATGGGGTTGCGGAACGAAAAAATAAACATATTCTTGAGGTTGCTAGGGCTCTCTTATTTCAGTGTCATGTTCCTTTGTTTTATTGGGGGGATGCCATCCAGACCGCTATTCAGCTCATTAATCGTCTTCCTAGTCGTATTCTTTCCTTCACCTCTCCCATTGCCGAATTACAAAAAACCCACGATGTCTCACTTACAGTCTTCTCTTCCGCTACGTGTCTTTGGATGCACTGTTCTTGTTCATATTCATCATCCTCCCTCAAAGTTCCATCCTCGTGCCACTAAATGTGTCTTCTTGGGCTACTCCTCCTCCCAAAAAGGGTACAAATGTTTTGATCCTGTATCCAAACACCTGTTTGTTACCCGTGATGTCACCTTTGTTGAGCACCAGTCATATTATCCCAAGTCTTCGATTCCGGGGGAGAGTTGGAATGAATCTCAACTTGTGGAACCCATTGTACCCATTTCCCTCACACCACATGGACCTTTACAGCCTCCAGAAGGATCTGAACAACAAAGATGGGGAAAAATGTACTCACGCCGACATCATAGAGGCCATGACCATCATATCTCTGAGGAAGAACCAGTTCCTGAACCGTTGGTAGATCCTGAACATGGTGAGGCTAATCTGGAGCTTCCTATTGCATTGAGAAAACTACCACGGACATGTACGAAACATCCTATCGAAAAGTTTGTTTCTTATGCTGCTCTTACTCCAAGTTACCATGCTTTTGTAACTAACCTTGACAGCATCAAGATTCCTAACAATGTACATGAGGCCTTGGCTGTCCCAGAGTGGAAACAGGCAGTGATGGAAGAAATGCAAGCCTTAGAGAAAAATGGGACTTGGGAGATAGTGCAGATGCCTTCAGGGATAAAACCCGTAAGCTGCAAGTGGGTGTTCACTCCCAAATACAATGCTGATAGTACGTTAAACAAGTTGAAGGCAAGACTAGTTGCTCGGGGGTTTACGCAAACGCATGGTATTGACTACAACGAAACCTTTGCACCTGTTGCGAAACTCAATACCATACGGGTTCTCTTCTCAGTAGCAGCAAATCTAGATTGGCCCCTAGAACAACTTGATATTAAGAATGCCTTCCTCAATGGAGATTTAAAAGAGGAAGTGTACATGACACTCCCACCAGGTTTTGAAGCAGGAAGACAGAACCAGGTATGTAGGCTGAGAAAATCCATCTATGGGCTGAAACAATCACCACGTGCCTGGTTTGACAGATTTTCTAGTGTTCTCAAGGTTGAAGGGTATCAGCAAAGTTTATCTGATCACACGATGTTTGTATCCCGTCGTAATGACCTCATCACTATTATTATTGTCTATGTAGATGATATTATTGTCACAGGAAATGATACTAAGGAGATTGATCGAATCAAGGTAGCCCTGAATCATGAATTTGAGGTCAAAGACCTTGGTAAGTTGAAATACTTTCTCGGTATGGAAGTAGCAAGATCTAAGGGTGGTATTTATGTTTCTCAGAGAAAGTATATCCTTGATCTACTCAAGGAAACAGGAATGCTTGGGTGTAAACCTAGTAAAGTCCCTATCAGCACAGTAAAACAAAAGAAAAAGCAAACTGTAGTGGAAACTGACAAGGATGAGAACAAGCAGAAGAAACGAGAAAGGGATGAAATGAGAACAGACAAAGGAAGATATCAAAGGTTAGTTGGGAAACTCATTTATCTCTCACACACACGTCCTGATATCGCCTTTGCAGTGAGCGTTGCCAGTCAACATATGCATGATCCACGGAAGAAACATATGGACTCAGCTTACAAGATACTACAATACTTAAAAGGTACTCCTGGCCGTGGGCTATTCTTTAGAAAGAGCACAAATAGATCGGTAGAAATCTACACCGATGCTGATTGGGCAGGATCACAAGAAGATAGTCGATCAACCTCTGGCTATTGCACATTTGTATGGGGAAATCTTGTCACTTGGCAGAGTCAGAAACAGAAAGTAGTGGCTAAAAGTAGTGCAGAATCAGAATTACGAGCACTTGCTCAAGGAATCATGGAGGGTCTATGGTTAGCAAGAGTTGCAAAAGAGGCTCATTTGAAGATAGATGCTCCATTAAAGTTATTTTGTGACAACAAGGCTGCTATAAATATGGCCTTGAACCCTATCCAGCATAGCAGAACTAAACATGTGGAAATCGACAGACACTTCATTCGTGAGAAAGTAGAGGATGGGATTATGTGCCTCACCTACATACCTACAAGGCTACAAACTGCAGATATTCTCACCAAGGGACTACCAGAAGAAATATTTGAACGGCTTCTAGGCAAGTTGGACATGGTCAATATCTATGATCCAACTTGAGGGGGAGTGTGGGAATATCCTAATATCCAAATCATTAATATTAGGATATTATTGTTAGAGATATTATTGTTATTATTAGAAACATATCATATTTGATTTAGGTGTAGTTATTAGAGATTTGATTTTATCTTGGTGTATCTTATTTGATTCCCAAGAACTGTGTATATATATGAGGCATAAGCCAAAGCAATGATCATCGGACTATTCAGATCCTATAATTCTACAGTACACTACCATCAGCATCAAGCAGCGGGTTATAAACCATAGGAAAGCTAGTTGGGGCAGCTCCAAGTTTACCGGTTTCTTTCAGCATATCAAGAACATATTTTCTCTGAGTCAATAAGATGCCCTTCCTGCTCCTCATAACTTCAATTCCCAAGAAGTACTTTAATGAACCCAGATCCTTCGTCTGAAAATGGGAGTTAAGGAATGATTTGAGTGATGAAATCCCCGAGGTGTCGCTCCCTGTAATCACAATGTCATCGACATATACAACTAGTAAGATTATGCCAGTACTTGTTCTCTGATAGAAGACCGAATGATCACACTTACTCTGGCACAAGCCAAAGTCTTTCACGACAGTACTAAATCTGTCAAACCATGCCCGAGGGCTTTACTTCAACCCGTATAAAGATTAAGATGACATACTTTACCGTGCTCCCCCTGAGCAACAAACCCAGGTGGTTGCTCCATGTATACTTCTTCAAGAAGATCGCCATGTAAGAAGGCATTTTTGATATCCAACTGAGAGAGATCCCAACCATAAGTAGCAGCCAGAGAGATAAAGAGACGAACAGAGGAGAGCTTGGCCATAGGAGAAAAGGTCTCAGAATAGTCAACACCATACTTCTGAGCATAACCTTTAGCAACAAGACGAGCTTTAAGACGTTCAAGAGTGCCATCAGCCTTAGTTTTAGGGGTCAACACCCATTTACACCCAATGGCTTTCTTTCCTGCCGGTAAATCAACTAAGGACCACGTACCTGCACGATCAAGGGCCGCCATCTCCTTTTCCATAGCAGTACGCCAACCCGGGTGGGACAAGGCCTCAGAAAGGGATCGAGGGACGGAAATAGTGTCTAAAGAGGCAATGAAGGCACGAGAAGAAGAGGAGAGGTGGTCATATGAAACAAATGAAGAAATAGGATAGGTACAAGTACGTTTACCTTTGCGAAGAGCAATGGGCAGATCAAGGGAGGGATCTGGATCAAGAACAGGAGGGGTCTCAGAGATAGGGACCGAATCAGGCTCAGACAGAGGAATACTTGTCGTAGGATCTGATGAAGAAGTAGATAATGGCAGGGTAGAATCTGACGTAACATCGGTAAGTGTGTCCTTTAGACGTCTGGTATAAACCCGAGATAAAGGTGGTTGACCAGGTGCCGGTACGGGAGCTTGGGCCGGTGATGGAGAGGGAAGGACAGAGTATACCAGAAGAGTATCCTCCTCTACAGGTAAAAGAACATGAGCTGAATTGGTAGACGCAAAATAAGGAACAGATTCCTAAAAAGTAACATCAGCAGAGACCATGTAACGATTAAGAGATGGAGAGAAACACCTATAACCTTTTTGAACACGAGAGTAGCCAAGGAAGACACACTTCAGAGACTTAGGATCCAATTTAGAGACACTCGGACGCACATCTCGAACAAAACACACGCACCCAAAAATCTTAGGGGCAATGGGAAACAAAGGTTTGGAAGGGAAGAGAGTAGTATAGGGAATATGACCATCAAGAACAGAGGAAGGCATGCGATTAATAAGAAAGCACGCAGTAGAGACTGCATCGGCCCAAAAAGATTTAGGAACCTTCATTTGAAATAGAAGAGCACGGGCTACCTCTAAAAGGTGACGATTTTTCCTTTCAGCAATGCCATTTTGAGCTGGTGTATCCACACAAGAGGATTGATGGAGAATGCCGTGTTTAAGCATAAAAGAGCAAAATGATTCAGAAAAATATTCTTTAGCATTATCACTGCGCAAAGTTTGAATAGACGTATTGAATTGAGTCTTAATTTCAGCAGTAAAGGCACAAAAATGAGAAAACAACTCAGAACGATTTTTCATTAAATATAACCAAGTAGTACGGGAATAATCATCCACAAATGTAACAAAGTACTTGAAACCAGCTTTGGACTCAACTGGACATGGACCCCAAACATCAGAGTGTACTAACTCAAAAGGAGACGAAGCTCGTTTATTGACTCGAGAAACTAAAGGAAGACGGTGATGTTTTGCAAACTGACATGACTCACATTCTAAAGACAACAAATGCTGAAACTGAGGATAAACCTTTTTCAACGATGATAAAGATAAATGACCCAAACGACAATGTACTTCAAAAGGAGTGATACCACCCGCACAGGCCACCGCACGCGACCCCTGATCATCAAGGAAGTAATGACCGCCAGATTCATAACCTCTACGAATAATCTTCTTCGTCAAAAGATCCTGTATCAAGCAATGATCAGGGAAAAGTGAAACCCAACAGTTTAATTGACGAGTAAGTTTACTAGGAGATAAAAGGTTAAAAGCAAGGTTAGGGACATTAAGTACAGACTCCAAATGAATAGAAAAGGTAGGTTTAACTGTGCCTGAACCAAGGACACGGGATTGGGAACCGTCCGCAATGGTAATGTTAGAAGGATTGGCATAAGATTTGTAAGTAGAGAAGAGATAGCGGTTACCTGTCATATGGTCAGTAGCACCAGAGTCTATGATCCATTTGGAGGAAGAAGAGACAAGGGCAGTAGCCTCATTACCTGTGGCAATAGCAGCACTAGCAGGAGGATTGCTAGACTTTAATTGAGCATATTCAGTAGCAGAAATGGTAACCGTGTCATTAGCAGTCGTGGCCACATGTGCAGAGTTCTGTCGATTCTGTTTGTTCTGGAGTTTACGACACGTACGTTTCATATGACCAGGTTCCTTACAGTAGTAACAAATCACATCTTTTGACTCTTGATTAGAACCCCCTGGTGTAGAACCACGAGGATTAAGTGACCCACGAGTATTATTCTGACCACGACTGAGCAAGGCGCTAGTAGGCACAGTAGAAGCTGGTGAAGAGATTTGTTCAGTTCTCAATACACGAGAGAAGGTTTCTTCAAGAGAAGGGAGATGAGCCCCAGATAAAATCTGAGAACGAGTAGCCGCATATCGAGACGGAAGTGCAGTGAGAAAACTCATAGTAGCCATCTGCTCTCGGTGAGACACATTGACCTTTCTCTCATCAGAAATAGGCACGAGGGCATTGAGTTCTTCATACATTCCTTTGAAATCCATAAAGAAGGCTGTAAGAGGACGATCATCCGACATCTCTGCGCGATGGAAAGACCTGCAAACCTCATATATTCGAGAAATATTATTCTTGCCGGAGTATAAGAATGCCAAGTAGTCCATCAGTTCTTTAACAAATTCACAGTGAGTAATAGAAGGCATGATCTCACTGTCAATAGAGTTACGAATTTGTAAGAGAAGCCGTGCATCATCCCTTAACCATGACTTGCGAGAGGGATCTTTCTCGTCCGGAGGATCATCGGTCAAGTGATCTTCTTTCTCAATACTTCGGAAATAAATACGAATAGTTTTACTCCAATCTAGGTAATTTCTCCAGGTTAATTTGTACTCCGTAATCTTAGTGACTACTGGAACCATCTCAGAAACTGTTGTAGACTTAGTTGCAGCCATCCAAAACAGATTAGTGTTAATAAAATCAACCAAACAACGATTAGTCAAAAGAACTGGATTACCGTTGCTTCACTGGGAGCCTCGTAAGAACAATTGTTCAAGCCAGTAGAGAAAGACCACTCCAGGGGTCAAATAAAACAAACAAATTGATATGGAATCAGAAACAGAAAATCTGCCGTCGGAAAATACGGATCAGAGACGGAAGACCCAGTATGTGACAGTCAAAACCAGGGCACGAAACTTCAGGGGTATGCTAAGGAGGATGAGTCGAGCCCAACGGAGTGAATCACCGTCGGAAAAGGTCGTCGGAGATGGCCTCACGCGCCGGCGCATGAAAGTTCCGGCGAAGTTGACGGTGGCGCGTGACGGTCACGCGCTGCTCAGACGGCCACGAAATTTTGGGAAAACACCGATCGGGACTGTGCGACCGTCCCTGGCTGGCGCGTGTCGTTTCCTGACATCGAAAAGTGTGACCCAACGGTGGTGAACACTGCTGTCGGAAACAGAGACTCAAGAACAGCCGGAAACTGACGCCAAAAACAGCCAAACGTGCACCTAAACTTTAAAGCTCTGATACCATGTTGATTCAGAGAGAAAGGATATGTAGAATACTTGAATATTATTGATATACTGAGGGGTATTTATATACAATAGGCAACCCTAGTCATTAATGCTATAATATCATATCGTATCCTCTATACTAAATACAGAATATTACGTACTAATTACAGGATATTACATATCCTATAATATCGCTACAATATCTCATGATCAGCTCAAGGATCGCGACTAGAAGTGTGCCGCTGACGCTGCCGAGAGCAAGAAAGAGCTAGAAGAGGAACGTCTCTTTGAACTGCTCACAGGACTCAATCCCATCTACGACGACGTGAGAGGCTTGATACTCGCCCGTAAGCCACTTCTATCAGTCCGCGAAGCCTTTGCAGTTCTGTGCTTCAAGGCCCAGACACGTCACGGACAAATCCAGTTGAGGCATCTAGGCTGGCTTCTTGGATAACAGCCCAACGCAATATTGACAGGCCCACTTGTGATCATTGTAAGAAAGTGGTCCATACAAGGGAGACATGTTGAGACATTCATGGAAAGCCACCTGATTGGAAGCCCAAAAAAGGTAAGCCCAAGGGATATGTTGCTGATGTCACTAAATCAGATGAAGCACCCTCCTCTCCTATTCCTGATCAGCTAAATTTAATTCTGGAAAGGCTTGCAGCTCTGGAAAATAAGCAGTCCATTGCCAGTGTGGTTCAACAAGGTAAAATTTTTAAAGCCCTAAACACTATCAAAGGTATGACTTCTGGACCCATTTGGATAGTTGACTCGGGTGTATTCGACCATATGACAGATGATGACACATCATTCACTACCTATACTCATACTAAGTCACAACTTACAGTAAGAATTGCTGATGCCTCCACTTCTGTTGTTGCTGGCTTAGCGAACATCAAAGTCAATAATTCCTTAACCTTAAAATCTGTCTTGCATGTTCCCAACTTAAAGTACAATTTACTGTCCGTTAGCCAATTGGCTCGAGATGAACGCTATCAAGCTAAATTCTTTGCTACTCACTGTCTTGATCTGCTCATGGGAATGACGATTGGTGTTGCTAAGGAGTTTGAGGGGCTATATTACCTGGATGATTGTACTCCTCAAACCCTCAGATCTTGTAAGACAGTATCTTTCTCTAAGACTAGTGACTTAGAGCTATGACACCAACGACTAGGACATCCAAACTTTCATTATATGACTACTATGATTCCCTCCATTTGCAATAATAATAAGAATAATTTCCATTGTGATTCCTGTGAACTCGCTAAACACCATCGTACTTCGTTTCCTAGTCTGTCTTATCGTCCCTCTAAACCTTTTTCACTAATTCACAGTGACTTGTGAGGTCCATCCCGTGATCCAAATCGCACTCACTCTAAATGGTTCATAACGTTCATTGACGATCATACCCTTGTTAGCTGGACCTTTGTCCTAAATGATAAAACTCAAGTTCCACAAACCTTCATTAGGTTTTATCACATGGTCCAAACCCAGTTTCAAACCAACATTCAAGCCCTTCAGACTGATAATGGAACTGAATATTTCAATCAAACATTATCTACTTTCCTAACTGATCATGGCATCCTTCATAGAAGCTCGTGTCCTTCTTGCCCTCAACAGAATGGTATTGCTAAGAGAAAAAACCGACATCTCTTAGAGACAACTAGAGCCATGCTATTCAGTAGCAATGTCCCCTCATTCTATTGGAGTGATGCCATCCTTTAAACCACTTTTCTCATCAACTGAATGCTTAGTAAACCACTATCCTTCCGCACTCCATAACAAGTTTTACAGGCCTATTATAATCTCCCCTACCTAGAAAACACTCTTCCCCTCAGAGTTTTTGGTTGCACCGCCTACGTTCACCTTCACCAGACTTCCAAACTTGAACCAAAAGCCACCCGGTGTATTGTTTTGGGCCATGCCGCCACCCAGAAAGGGTACAAATGTTATGATCCGATTTCCCGACATCTTTACACCACTTGTGACACCACCTTTCATGAAAATCTTCCCTTTTACCCTCCGTCTTCAATTTAGGGGGAGAACTTGAGAGAATTTCAGACTTCACCTGAACCACCCACCAGATCTGACCATGATATTGTCATCCTGACTGACCCACAACCCATACCTGAAAGCCAAAGAAATACTAGCTCAGGGGGAGATTCCAATAAGTGGGGTATTACCTATACACGTCGCCACAAGACAGATGAGGTCCCTCAAACCCCTCAAATGATGCAACTCATGAATCTGAACCAGAAACAGATCCAAAGGAAGTAAGGGAGGACTTACTCACACATGATGATCTTAAGCTACCCATTGCTTTGCGGAAAAAGTCCAGATCCAGCACCCAACATCCCATTGAAAGGTTTGTCTCATATAAGGCCCTTGCCTCACATTACTGTACTTTTGTCTCCCATCTGGACCAGGTCGACCCAATAACATCCATGAAGCACTTGCCAATCCCCATTGAAGACAAGCTGTTATGGAAGAAATGAAAGCTTTGGAAATAAACGACACTTGGGAGGTTGTGGAGCTACCGAAAGGAAAGAAATAAGTAGGTTGTAAGTGGGTCTTTACTCCAAAATACACTACTGATGGAACCTTAGATAAGTATAAGGCACAACTAGTTGCAAAGGGTTTCTCACAGGTTTATGGGATAGACTACACAAAGACATTTGCCCTAGTAGCGAAGCTGAACACTATCATAATCTTGTTATCCCTGGCTACTAACCTAGATTGGCCACTGCATCAAATGGATATAAAAAATGCCTTCTTGAACAGTGAACTGAAGGAAGAAGTATATATGAAGCTACCTCCAGGGTTCCCAAGTAAACAAACAAATCAAGTTTGTAGACTCAAGAAGTCACTATATGGACTGAAACAATCTCCTCGAGCATAGTTTGACAGGCTCACCTGCGTGTTAAAGACACAAGGATATACCTAAAGGTAGAGTGATCATACTTTATTTTTCAGACACCTGAAGGGCAAATTAGTTGTATTAGCAGTATATGTGGGCGATATTGTTCTCACAAGTGATGACCCATTGGAAATTGAATGTATTAAGAGGTCGTTGAACCAGGATTTTCAAGTCAAGGATCTGGGCAGATGAAATACTTTCTCGAAATGGAGGTGGCCAGATCAAAGGAAGGGATATACATCTCACAGAGAAAGTACATTTTGGATCTCTTAAAAGAAACAGGCATGTTAGGCTGTAGACCTAGTGACATACCAATAAAGATTGATAAAGAAATGACGAAGATATGGGAAAGGAAGTAGACCAAAGAAGATATCAATGCATGGTAGGTAAATTGATTTACTTATCTCATACACGGCCAGACATCGCTTTCGCTATCAATGTGGTAAGTCAGTATTCTCATAATCCCAAGCAGAAACATCTGAATGAGGTCTACAGGATCCTCAGGTATTTGAAATGTTCATCAGGTCGCGGTCTCCTATTCAAAAAGTCAGAACAAAAATCTGTAGAAATGTTCACTGATGCCAATTGGGCAGGCAATCAGGAGGACAGAAAATCAACCTCTGGGTACTTCACTTTTGTGTGGGAAAATTTAGTTATTTGGAGGAGCAAAAAACAAAATGTTGTGGCTCGCAGTAGTGCTGAAGCTGAATTCAGAGCCATAGCACTTGAGGTTTGCGAAGGAATCTGTATAAAGCGGATACTTGAGGAATTAAAGTTGCCTTCAAACTTGCCTGTTATACTTTATTATGACAATATGACTGCCATAAGTATATCTCACAATCCAGTTCAACACGATCGCATGAAACATGTCGAGATCGATAAGCACTTTATAAGAGAAAAGATTGACGAAAGTATTGTTGAACTCAAATACATCCCCTCTAGAGAACAAACAGCAGATGTTCTCACAAAAGCATTAAGCAGAGAAAAATTCGAATACTTTATTGGCAAGTTGGACATGTATGATATCTATGGTCCAACTTGAGGGGGAGTGTAGATATACCGCAATTATAGGGAGAGAGGATTTGAAGGGATTAGAAACAGATTTGAAGGTATTACAATCATATTGATTAGATTTTGTTATTCATTGTTACTTATTGTATTCCCAAGAGATCAGGCTCCTCATTAAAGCCTTGATTTCAGCTCTCCGTGTATATATTACCCTGTACAGATTGTGAATATACAGAACAGTTTTCTCCCATTGTGAAAACACTTACAGGGGGCATCTACATTCTCATTGATAATGGAAGCACCCATGACTTCCTTAACCAGACATTAGCAAGACGAATGGGTTGGCAGAATTAGGGAAGGGGATATCTTCTATGCAAGTAGCTGGGGGATGTCGACTGTAGGTTTATGGAGTTTTGGAGAAATTCAGATGGCGGATGCAAGGATTAAAGTTTGAGTCTACCTTTAGGATTATTGATTTGCATACCTATGATATGGTATTAGGGCTTGAGTAGCTGAGGTCCATTAGGAATGGTTACTGGGAGTACAATCAGATGGCCATACATTTCTGGTATAAAGGGAAGCTGTGTAAGTTGCAAGCTGTAGGGCCAATAGCATTGGATGTGGTTCCTACAACTAAGTTGAGTCTCACAGTAGCAAGGATCAGCAAAGGTATTTGGTTCAACTTCTGTGCCCTCCTGAAGAAGAACTTCATTGTCT
Organism: Leucaena leucocephala; assembly: GCA_037074615.1. Lineage (NCBI taxonomy): Eukaryota > Viridiplantae > Streptophyta > Magnoliopsida > Fabales > Fabaceae > Leucaena > Leucaena leucocephala. The sequence continues at coordinate 10,371,037 of CM073563.1, read as the reverse complement.
TGCTATACAGGAGGTAATTGATGTTCCTGAGGTTGTGAAAAGGGTGTTGACAGAATTTGAGGATGTGTTCCAAGAGCCTCAAGGCTTGCCACCTTTGAGATTTGGCCACAATCACTCCATTATTCTCCACGAGGGGACATACCATATTAATTTAAAGACCTACTGATATCCTACTACGCAAAAGGACGTTATTGAGCAACAAATTAGGGAACTTCTACAGAATGGGGTATTCCAAGAGAGTTTTTCTCCTTTTTATACTCCCATTGTGTTAGTAAAGAAAAAGGATGAGTCCTACAGAATGTGTATTGATTATAGGGAATTGAATAAGCACACAATTAAGAATCAGTACCCAATTCTCTTGGTGGTAGACTTGTTGGATGAATTACATTTGGCCAAGTGGTTTACTAAGTTGGATTTAAGAGCTAGATATCATTAAATCAGAATGATTCCTACAGATTGTCACAAGACTGCATTTGAGACTCATTTAGGCCACTATGAGTGGTTGGTTATACCTTTTGGTTTGACCAATATTCTAGCCACATTTCAAGAAGCTATGAATGATACTTTCAAGCTTTTTCTTCATCAGTTTGTGCTTGTTTTCTTCAAAGATTATTCTTCTCTATAGCTCTTCTATAGATGAACATGTATTTCACTCGAAAGATGTTTTGAAAATTTTGCGTGAACACCAATACTTTGTCAAGAGAAGTAAATGTGCTTTTGCTACTCAAAATGTTGAGTATCTAGGCCATATTATTGTTGCAGGGAAGGTATCAACAAATCATAAAAAAATTCAAGATGTACTAGAGTGGCCAGAACCAAAAAATGTGGTTAGAGCAGGCCAGCCTTTCTTTTCAAAAGCTAATGCATGTGGGGCCGGAGTAGGGGCTGTCCTTATGCAGGAAAGTCAATCACTTGCATTTTTTTAGTAAGGCTTTAGCTCCTCAGCATATGAAACTTTCTATATATGAGAAGGAATTGTTAGCTGTGGTTTTAGCAGAGGAGAATTGGCATCAGTATTTAGAAAGAGGTTGTTTTAGCATCAGAACATATCAACAAAGTCTCAAGTTTCTGTTAGGACAGAAGCTTATGGGTTATGATTACAAGATTCAATATAAGAAAGGTAATGATAATTCTGTAGCCGATGCCCTCTCTAGGTTACATGGTTCACAAATACTACAAATAACTCGACACTACCTCTCCAGAACTCCTAGAGTTGATAAAAGAATCTTGGGAAGATGATCCTATAATGGCAGTTATTCTATCAGATATCAAGCAGCAGACTGATGGGATTATGGGAAAGTTCTCACGGGATGGGTCTATTCTGCTGAGGGACAACAAGATTATAGTAGGTAATGTTGCTGATACTGGACAAAAGATCCTTGAATGGCTCCATTATAGTGAAAGGAGGACATTCAAGAATTGATGCTACTTACTATAGAGTTTGCAGCCTGTTTTGGTGGAAGAATCTTCATAAGGAAGTGGAAGATTATATAAAGGGTTGTGATACATATGCTAGATGCAAAAATGAGACTGTAGCTTCTCCGAAATTATTACAACCACTTCATGTTCCGAAGCAAGGTTTGGGAGAGTATATCAATGGATTTTATAGAGGGCCTTCCTAAATCTAATGGGAAGGAGGTGATTTGAGTTATAGTTGAGAGGATGAGTAAATATGCTCATTTTCTCAGTTTATCTCATCCCTTTCCAGCTTCTTCTCTTGCTCAAATTTTTCTTGATCAGGTGTATAAACTTCATGGAGCGCCAGTTGAGATCATAAGTGATAGAGATTCCATCTTTATTAGTAATTTCTGGTGGGAGTTTATCAAGGTTTTAAAGATTGAGCAGAAACTATCTTTTGCATATCATCCTCAAAGTGATGGGCAATCTAAAGTGTTAAATTTCTGTTTAGAATCTTAAGGTGTGTGTTGGGAAAACCCAAAAGAGTGGAGCCAGTGGATATCACTAGTTGAGTGGTGGTATAATACAGCCTTTCATATTGCTACCAAAGTAACTCCCTATGAGTTATTATATGGCCAGAAGCCACCTGTCTATTCTCCTTACAATCTTAGATCAGCTATTATTAAAGCTGTCGATAGAAGTTTCAAAGCCAAAGAAAGAATGATAGCTGTTCTGAAACATCATCTGCATAGATATGTTAATACCATGAAACAAAAGGCAAAATACTAAAATATATGATCGGGAATTCCAAATAGGCCAAGGGTTTTCTTTTTAAAGTTTCAGCCTTATAAACAAGTTTCTGCAGCAACTAGGAGTACTAAAATAATAGCCCCTAGATTTTATGGATCATACAAGGTGATAAAAAGGATTGGCCAACTGCTTACAGGTTGGAAATACCACTTAAGTCTAGGGTTCATCCTACATTTCATGTGTCTCTATTAAAGCTATGTTCGGATCCTGGTGTAAAATAGAGAAATCCTCCTAATGACTATCCTACTGTCCCTACTTCGCAATATTCTGAGAAAATATTAGCTACTAGAGTTGGGAGGAAAAAGAAACGTATCATTACTGAGGTCATAGTTCAATGGAGAGGATTTCTAGAAGAAGCATCCTCGATCTCTCTTCATAATTTACAGCAACATGTTCCAGAATTTCAAGTTCCCGACAAGGGTTGTTTTGAAGGGGTATTGTTATAAAAAGTTTAGTGACTGGCAGTTATTATTTTTCCTTCTTTCAGTTTTACTCTTTCCCGTCTATTTTTCCTAAGCCTCTCTAAGTCTATAAATAGTTAGTTCGTCTAATGTACAATAGACAGAAATTAGAGCTGGGAAAACGCGGGCTGGGCCCGTTTTTAAACAGGCTGGCCCACCAGCCCGCTTTTTTTTTTAAATTTTTTTTAATTTTTAATATTATTATTTATTTTACCCAAATATTACTTTGAATACTTTTAGTATTGAATACTAGTAAAGATAATTACCTATTTGTTAATATGTGTTGACATATTATAATTGATTAATATTATGTTAATGTTTATTTAGATTTATAGTTATAAAATTTGATATTTTTTATAAAAAGTAAAAATTTTTAAGAGTATAACATTAACTATATTTTAATTATACTAATATAACATTAGAAATTTTGTATTAGTATTCTAAAAGTTTAAAAATAATTTTTTAAAAATATTAAAAATTAAAAAAAAAAGAGGGGCGGGCTCTGCCGTCCTAGCCCGCCCCTAAAGCAGGCTGGCCCGTTTTTGGCGGGCCAGCCCGCTTTCCCAGCTCTAACAGAAATGACGATACAGTAATCATTTTTCATTCTCCCTCGTGTTGCTACCCTTCGTTACCTTCTCTTCCTTTCCAAAATCCCTCTGTTTCTCTTCTTCTCTTCTTGTTCTTTTTCATTCCTTATCATTCTTGATTGAAAAGCATAACACTCACATTCAAAAATAGGCACAAATCCCAATTTTACCATGCTCTTAAATGGACACCAATCTTAATTTTCCCACATTTGCAAACCGGTATCAATCTTAATTTCTCTACATTCATAAACAAGCATCAATCTAAATTTTTTCATATTCATAAATAGGTATCAATATACATTTTCCCACATCCGTAAATAGGCACCTATCTCAATTTTCCCATATTCATAAATAGGTACCAATTTCAATTTTCCCACAGTCATAAATAGGCACCAAAATCAAGCATCAAATGATGCATTGATCATCAATCATTTTGCAAGTGTGCAACATCAGAGTTTGCCAAAATATATGTAAGGGGATATAAGCAGCAAAGACATAGAGAGTCAATGTTGAACTGCAAAAATAGACCCCTATATTTAAATTTATACACTTTGAGATTAGGCATCAAATGATATAAATATCAATGAGCCTCGTAGGAGTGCATTAAATTTAAAAGCTCAAATACAAAAGCAACTACATCTATTCACATAAAAAAAGTGTCATTTCACAAATAATCCCCATACGCAATTTCAAAAGATCACAAAGAATGGAAGAATAATTAAGGCAACTTTACATGCCAAGTTTATGCCTCTAAATTAAGCTCAATTTTCTAACATTAGTAAGTAGACATCAATCTAGACTTTCCCACATTTGTAAATAGGCTTCAATCTCAATTTTCCCATAATCGTAAATAGGCATCAATGTCAATTTTCCCTTAATTGTAAATAGGTATCAATCTCAATTTTCCCACATTCATAAATAGGCATCAATCTCAATTTTCCCAGATTCTTAAATGAGCATCGATATCAATTTTCCCATGTTCGTAAATAGGCGTCAGAATCAAACATCAAACGATATTTATGCAATTTAAGAGTAAGGTAAAAGGAATAGCTTATGTATATATAACAATGTGCCCATACATACCTCATGCAACCTTACCAATATTAGGATGTTTGACAATTTTCATAATGGATATTTCTCTTTTAATCTGTTATAGCATTCAATTTTTAATAGTGAATATGAAGAGCATACTCAAATTCAACACGGGCATGCATTAGCGTTCTATGTTACATGTGTTGTTAAGCACACGCAGCAGATACTGAGATCCATTTTTTCTGAGCTGACTGGAGGGATGTATGCTAATTATTGTAGAACAGTCATATAAACTAATAAAAGCACCTTTAGCTAATGTACTTAGTCATATGCCAGAAAGGGAGATTATAATCACTGGAATAAATGTGTATGTCTCGGGGGAGGTATCCAAAATCAAAAGAATGATAAATTTTCACAGGTTTTCTCAAATCTACAAAAATGTCTAAGTACACACGCCATGATATATGTAACCATATAAAGTTTATTTCTTAGGGATTAAGTTCATTAGTGTATTAATCTCAAAAGCGAATGATCATTATATATTGGAACAAAACAATAAAAGAGAATCTATTATGAAGATTTCGAATACCTGAATAGGAAGAGCATCCATCTCAGCTCTTAAAGCAACAAAGGGAGGTCGCCCGGTACCTATATAGCCAATAATACCAGTGACAGCAACTAGGTATTTATAAGATACGCCCAATGTATCAAGTTCTCGTCTGATCAGTTCACAGGTCTGAAATTCCTCACGATCCAATTCAGGATTCTCGTGAATCTTCCTTGTGATTCCGACCATCCAATCAAAAACCTCATGCTTCTTGGCAAAATGGAGATGAGTGTCGCAATAAAAAAAAAAAACTAGTAGATGATGATCATAATGACCGACCAGAAGAAACCATTATCGCTTTACCGGTGAAGAGTAGGGGTAAAGAAGTTACAGCCTGGCACGAAACGCTGTCAGGGGAGAAAACTGTGTTTGAGCCGTTTGAATGTCAAGCAAGTAGCTAATAAATTTGCCCCGCGCTCGCGAAGGTCGGCGCTTCAAAACGACCGTTGGAATTAGGGTTTTCTAAGAGGTGCCGTCGCTAAGACGCTAATAAGACGGTTCTTCATTTGTTATTTTTATTGGCCAAAAGGCGGTTCCAGGGTAAATTTTACAAATTGTAATTTTTTAAAAATAAAATATAATTATAATTCTCAAAGAAAATGAAGAGAAAGGTGCGGTTTTTTCCGCTTTTGCAATTAAACCCATCCTTTTAAAATATGTTTAAATAAATTAAGGAAAAATATTTTTTATTTATATTTAATTAATCCTATTTGTGACAATAAAGTAAAATAATAATATATATTTACAAAACATATCATGAGTTGTAAAGTTTTTAAATAAATAAAAATGATACTTCTTATAATATAATGATTATAAAAAATATAATTAATTAAAATAATACTGTTTTAAAGAAAACTAAATTAAATTCCTTTTCGTAAAAAAATATTATTTCGTTCAAAATCTAATAAAAAAAAATCAGTTTTACATATCATAAAACATTTTTTATAACATCATAGTAAATCATCTGTCAATACAATAGGTGTAATTATTAAAAACAAAACAAAAGTGAATATAAACTAACAATTATATAATAAATAAAATATTCTATTTATACTGAAGTCCTCCGACATGGCTTTTTGTTTGAAAAATATCATCTGCCTCTTAAAAATCATTACACAGGAAATATATATATATATAGTGGCAAAGAAGACACCAAAGGAGAAAACGTTTACCATTGATTTCGAAGATTTGAGCTCATCAACTTTAGTGCCATCATCCACCATGCTCAGTAGAGTTACTCATGCGTGGTTGCACCGCCGTTGTTTGCTTCACACAGCTCTTTCGAAGAAGGCCCTAAAATTATATTCCGCATTGAAAACAAACAAGCAAAACTTCATAAAATTTAAAGAAAAAAAGAAAACTGTAAGAATTAACTTTTAAATAAAAGAAATAAAATAACATGAAGTCTTTGGTGCTCAATCGATGAAAACAGAACTTGCTGCAGTAACCCTTCAATGGAAACAAAATACTGATACACTTGATCAATTTTCAGCATCTAATGAACACTCTTTTCCATATTTGACATGATAAAAGCATATACTACAAAAAGCACACCCTGTAAGCAATATTTAATGTAATATAAAAAAAAATTAATCGATCAATCAATTTATTCAAAAAAAAAAAAGAAAATCATAATTTTAATGTGACAACAGCAATAAAAATTAGAAAAATAAAAAATAAATGAGAAAAAACCTGCATAACATTGTCAAAAGGTTAGTACTCTCCACTACTTCCGCGCCTGAGATAAAACCACCCCCACATAAAATGTCAGCTTGGAATAGCCTGGCTTTCAAGTTGATATCATTTTAAACAGAAACAGAAACCTGTGAGCATCAGGATACCTAAAACTGGAGCAAGAGGCAATGAAGCAAAACGTATGTATATTCTCCTAATGATCTGTAACGACAAAGAAAAGAGAAAACGCAATGGCAACAGAAGAAAGTGAGCAGCAACATGAAAAAAAAACAAAAAAACAAGTACACATAAGAGTCTTAACCAACACACACACACAGAGGAAAGTAGTGATCAGAAAAACTGAGGTTATCGAGGGTAGCGGTTCTTTCATATAGAAACATCTAATTATAGTAAAATAAAACATTTACAGGTATTTTGAAATGAAGGAAAGTCAACTGCAGCCAAATCAAAAGAAATCATGCACATGTTTAAATATAAGAAAAATGCAGCTCACTTCTGATAGGAGTAGCGCGATGCTTGCCTCAGATAATGCCCTGAATCCACGATCCCTTGCAACATTTTTTCCCACACAATACCTTTGAGAGATCCCAAATCAGATGTTCGCAAACTTGTGAGTTCACCAACCTACATGGAGCATACCCAAGAAAATAAAAAAGTCTGTTCAAAGCTCTCAGTTTATTATACCAAACACACGAAGTAAAATGAGTTGTCTTTTGCTCTCTATTTCTTTTCCTTTCTATCACAAAAAAGTACAAGAAAAATGTTCGTCTCAGACTCATAACCGTAAAAAGTAAAACCTGATCAAGTAAATTAACATGCATACCTTGTATCTATCAAAAAACTCCACCTGCATGAATTACAGGAACAAAAATGTTATTAAAAAGCCATAAGCTTATTTTTTACATCAGAAACCATTAAAGTTAACAGAATAACTTTTAAGCAAAACTTATAATCAGCCTACGTTGAATTCATAACAAAAGGAACTTCCAATATTAATGCCAATGCATTAGGCAAGGCATCTATGTTTTTTATGTTGTCTTACAATACCAGCACATTACCACTAAAAGCATCAGTCCAATTGCATACTCTAATCGGCTTGAACTCTAATAATATAGAAGTAACTACAAAAATAAACAAGGCAGTTAATGTTATAATCATGGGCAAAAATTAATCTAAGGTATCTGTTTTAACAAATAATAATTGCAAATTTCTAAGATTAAGATTTCAAACTCCTCTTTCAATTTAATGGAAAATATCAATCATGTAAGGGAATGTTTCCTTTCAAAGATCTATTGAATAATGAATGATTTATCCAGAACATTATAACTTGACATTTCACAACAATCGCATATGGTCTAACTATACCAGTGAATATGAAAGAGCTAAATTCAAAAGTATTTAGAAAAATAACACCAATAAAAGTGAGCTAGAAAACTGTACAAGTTACCTTTTGTATCAATATCCTTCTAAAGATCTGAGATATTAGTGTTGACATAATTTTCTCCCACATTGTGTTCATGTTTATAACAGAAGTAACAGTTGAAAGTGGCTCAATTAAAAGGGCATACAGCATTCCGACATTACTAAGCAGCCTCCATAATGGTTCTGGTTTTGCCCCAATTAGAACCTCAAAAAATTTTAGACAAACATGGTAGTGAGCTAGTTATTTCCACCTTTCCACTACTCTACACACCAGAATAGTATGGAAAGAATAGTGTTATTTTGGTCTTCCATAATAGTTCGATTTTGAGAAACATTCATTTTTCCACTATCCTACACAGTAGTGCTCTGTCACTTCAGTCGGTGTTTTTCTTAAAGTGAAAACTATACTGAACGGGTGAGTGTCTTCTTGTACAGGAAATCGTAAATATCTAGGGGAGGAGGTACCTTTAAGTTCAATAGAATAGTTTGAGGTTCAGAAATCTTGACCTCTCCTATTGAAATTGAGAGCCTGCCCTGTATTTAAGAAAATTACACGATCCTCCGACAAACATGAGAGGTTTGCAAGAAATGGGGAACCCAAAGTGTCGTGTCATTTCAAAAGAATACAGTAGAAGTGCAAGTAATTAGCCAAATTGAAGTTAAGAATTTGAGAAAGAACCAACAGTGTCATAACACCCAACCAATAAACATCAATACAGACTGTAACTATATCTAGAATAGCCCAAACAAAATATTGAAAGTATGAATATGTAGGTTTCCCAATTCCTCTAACAGAATATATGATATTTCTCTCTCCACTTTTCTTTGTTTCAATTTTGTTTTTCATCAGCATTCGATTTTTGCTCAGTACAGGATGGAAGCTTTGTTTTATAATCAATGTTTCCTGCAAAGGCTCCCTCCTCAACCGTGGCAATATATATCATACTTACCAAGAGTTATATTATATTTACTGTTTTTTCACCAGTTCTTTTTGTCTCCAAAATAAATACACCAGAGGTGCAGCTTGCTTCCGTTTGTATCAAATATATCCTGTATGGCCTCTTGTACTGAGCAAAACAGATCCAACATGGGCACTGCTATGGATGAAAGAAACGACAACATGTGATAACTAGACTGTTTCTATTTCAAATTATTTATCTCATAATTAGACATCAATCTCATTTTTTACACATTCATATATACGCATGAATCTCAATTTTTTTACATTCGTAAATAGGCATAATTTTCTCACATTTGTAAATAGACATCAATCAATATTTTTTCACAATCATAAATAGATACCAATCTCAATATTCCCATATTTGCAGGTAGACATCAATTTCAATTTTTCCAAAATTGTAACTAGGCATCAACCTCAATTTTCCCACACTATATTCGTAAATATAATAGCCACCAATCTCAATTTTTTCTCATTCAACTAGGTATTAATATCAATTTTTTCACATTCATAAATAGATATCAATATATATTTTCTCACATTCGTAAATAGGCACCAATCTTAATTTTCTCACAATTTTATATAGTCATCAATCTCAATTTTTCTACAATTGTAACTAGGAATTAATCTCAATTTCTTCACAATCGTAAATAAGAACTAATCTCAATTAGCATAAATCTCAATTTTTTTATATCTGTAGACAGGCATCAATCTCAATTTTCATGTCTATAAATAGACATCAATCTCAATTTTCTCACACTTATAAATAGGTTTTAATCTTAATTTTCCCATATTCTTAAATAGGTATCAAAATCAAGCATCAAATGATGCATTGATCATCAATCTTTGCAAATGCGCATATATAGAAAATTTGCCAAAATATATGTATGGGGTCTCTAGAGTAGCAAAGACAAGGAGAATCGAGCTGAAGAGCGAAAGTAGATCCCTATATTTAAATTTATGCACTTTAACATTAGGCATAAGATGATATAAATGTCAATGAGCATCGGAGGAGTGCATTAATTTTACAAGCTCAAATACAAAAGCAAGTACATCCATTTACATGAAAAAAAGTGTCAGTTCGCAAATAAGCCACCTATGCAATTTCAAAGGATGATAAGGCATGCAAGAATTAAGGCAGCTTCACATGCCAAGTTCAAGCATCTGAATTAATCTTAATTTTCCAATATTAGTAAATAGACATCAATATAAATTTTCCCACAATCATAAATAAATACCAATGTCAATTTTTTCCACAAACGTAGATAGGCATCAATGTTAATTTTCACACAAGCATCAATCTCAATTTTTTCACATTCAGCAATAGACATCAATCTCAAAAGATTTTCCCATTTGTAAATAGGCATCAAAATCAAGGATTCGATGCGCTTTAAGATCAGGGTAAAGGGAATAGTTTATGCATATATGATAACGCGCTTTAAAATATTCAATGAACAGATTTGTGACAGGAGGTATGGCCCTCAATTATTGACCTGTAAGACACTCGGCAAAAGAGGCAGCAGGAGTTGAGGACTTTTCTAAGCTATTAAAGAGAACACAAACTTGGATGGTTTGAACTCAATTAAAAGGATGTTTTACCCTTCATACAAGATTATTGAGCAAAAAATATTATAACCCTCCCACCAATCAATGGCCGGAAAAGAAATCTGCGGTTTTAGTTATAGGACTCTCAGAATTGAACTTAAACAGTTCCAATAATTTTGGGAACGAAGTGCTAGTTCGTATATACAAACAGTGAGCTATCATGATATTTGACAAGGCGAAGAAATTTGAAATCATCTCAAAAGCGAAGAGAATTTATTTTGAAGAGTTCAAATATCTGAATAGGAAGAGAATCCATATCAACTCTTAAAGCAACAAAGGGAGGTCGTCCCGTGCCTATATAGCCAATAACACCAGTGACTGCAACTGGGTATTTATACGATACGCCTAACGTATCAAGTTCTCGTCTGATCAGTTCACTGGTCAGAAATTCCTCACGACTCAATTCGGGATTCTCGTGAATCTTCCTTGTGATTCCGACCATCCAATCAAAAACCTCACGCTTCTTGGCAAAATGGCGATGAGTGTTGCAGTAAAGAGATGGCAGATGATGATCATACCCACCAGCCAGAAAAAATCCCATCAAATGATAGCTTTGAAAGGGAAGCGTTGGGAGAAAGGAGTTACAGCCTCGCGCGAAATGCCACGAAGGAAGAGAACTGTGTTTCAGCCGATTGATAAGTCAAGCCACTGATAAATTTGCCCCGGGCCTGCTAAGGTTGGCTTCCAATCGACTGTTGGAAATTTAGAGTTTTCTTATTTCTAAGAGCGGCCGTTAGGGAAAAGCAATCATCTATAATTTGATATCATTTTATCATTTTAAACTTATTTAAAATAGATCTATAACAGATAAATTTAAACAAATTAAAATAATAAAATATATAAATGAGTTATAGATTGACTATTGGACAATCTATAATATACTTATATTTTTTTTTATTAATTTATTATATTATATTTATTTAAATTTATTTTTATTACATACTAATATATTTTTTAAAATTTATTTTATAGAGATAGAGGTAATTCTATTTATAACCATCACAAATAAATATAATATAGATGATATATAATCATAATTCAATTAAATAATTAAAATTATGAATGATTATATTATATGAGCATTGTAGACTGTATAGTTATAAATTTATAATTATTATTATGATATTTTATTTTTTAATTTTAGAATGAATAATTATATCATATGTACTATTATTATTTTATTTTTATTGTTATTAGAATTTTAAATAAATTTAAATTAAAAAATATTTTTATTTTTAATAAATGAATTCTCTATATCCGTTAGAATCCAAACAAATTTAACTCAATCTATTTAATATAAATTTAAATAGTCTGTGTATCTAAAAATAAATAAATAGATAAGATACATATTGATTAGTGGGCTAACATACTCCACCTATTACTCAGCCAAGCCGTAGTAGCTAAGACGCTAATATTAAGGCGATTCTTCATTTGTTTTTTCTTTATTGGCCAAAAGGATATTCCAGATTTTCAGCTAAAATCCCAATTTGTAATATTTTTAAATAGAATATAATTATAATTCTCAATCGAAAGGTAATTTCATCCCAAAAGAAAAAAAACTAAAAAATAATTTCAAAATTAAACCCATCTTTTTAAAAACTGTTTAAATAAAATATGAAAACAATAAATTTTTAAGTAATTATATTGTTATAATCATTGTCTCTTAAGAAGTATCATATTTATTTATGTAAAAATTTTACAAATCATGATATATTTTCTAAGTATGTATTTATATATATATGTATATTATTTTACTTTATTATTACAAATAGGATTAATTAAATATAAATGGAAAATACTTCTTTAATGAAAACTAAATTAAACTCCTTTTTGTAAAAAAATATTATTTCATTCAAAATCTTAAAAAAACAATCAGTTTTACATATCATAAAATATTTTTTATAACATCATAGTAAATTATCTTTCAATACAAGAGATATTATTATTAGAAAGACTAAAAGAGATTATAAATTAACAATTAGACAATAAATAAAATATTCTATTTATACTAAATTATATCTGATATGGCTTTTTTTTCAAAAAAAAAATATCATCTGGCTCTTATAAATCATTACACGTTTCTGTCTTATTATTTATTCCTTGTCAACAAAATTTTTCAGCACCATATGAAACTCTCAATTTACTTGGAGTTTAATACTTAAGGCGATAAAATCAATGTTGAGCTATAACATTAAATATATATATATATATATATATATATATTATTTTTAATATGAGAGCAAAAATATTTTAGAGTTTTATTTTGCAGTATGTAGTAACATGCTTAAAAATTAATAAAGAAAAACAAAATTAAATTATTATTATTATTATTATTCTCTGAATAACCCAGGGAGGGACTGTAACCATAATGAATTCATATGTCATTGAACTTGAACAAGATTATAAAAACATTCCTGAGAAGTGAGAACCATACTAGAAGATGATAACGGTAGCAGCCAATATAAAAACGAACCAGAATACATTCAACATAAATCAATTCAAGCTCCAATAATTAGTTCTCTGGATTACTTGCTTTTCCTCACAAGAGTCATGTAAAGCCAGTTCACAACTCTGCCCTCTCTCTCTCTCTCTGTTTTGCCTTAGTTGTTGGGCCTGTCCCCATAACTAAGGGGAAATAATTGATGTCCCTGCACACAGTAAGAACATCACAATCTATGCTACCCAGCAAAAGAACCCTATTTTATTTACAAATAGTACATGCCAAACAAAATATGTAGTTAGGTATAAATTCTTTTTTCCCTCGGCATTCTAAAACTTGAGCCATCTCTTCTCTTTTTCTTTGCTAACAACCGCGTTTGAGGCGGAGACATGGGCTGCTTCTGCGTCTGCTAATTAGGTCAAATTGGTCACAAATGACAATTACAGTGAAATACTTTCTTCCTCTCCTTTATTTTACTGAAATAACATGAACCTCCCCGCTATTTAAGAAAATTACACAATCCTCCAATAAACATGGGAGGTTTGCAAGAAATGGGGAACCAACAGTGTCATGTAATTTCAACAGAGTAAAGTAGAAGAGCAAGTAAAAGTATCCTGCATGGCCTCATGTTCTGATCAAAACAGATCCAACATAGGCACTGCTGTGGACGGAAGACAGGATAGAAAGTTATAAGTGGACTGTTGCTACTTAAAATTCGTTATCTCATAATTATTACAAAAGAGAGAAAGCTAGTACACATGTAATATTATACATATAATCCAAACACTAGTTCATTACAATAGAACTTTTTGTCACCATGATGAATTTAAAGAGACCAATTCTAAGCATAAGAAAAGAAAATGACACATACCAGCATATTCTCAGATGTGGGCATAAGGAATGAAATTTTTGCTGAAGAACCTTTTAACTGCACTACTTGACCATTGTACCAACGCCCATCAGTGTGACGAAATCCACATTTAGTTCCGATAGAATAATGTGGTTCCTCTAGAGGTTCTGGTTCAACTTTCTCTGTTTGAACAGAAAGATTGAATCCATTCAGCACTGTATGTGCTTCATGCAATAGCCGAGTACGCTTTAAGTGAAGAAGCCCTTCCTGTGCATCCTTGATTGCGGGAACAAGCACCTCATGAACCTGAGACAATAAAGCACCAACATTCAGAAATTTGCCAAAATTTATGAAATTAGCCACAGAAATTTTCCTTTATCTGTCAGGTTTCCTTGGCACTAGCTAATGACCAAACCCTACCATTTCTTATTTACGTTGATACCAATGAGAAGATTTGAAATAAATGACTGGGTCTAAAACTTGAAATCAAAATCCAAGAGATAAAAAGGCATAGAGAACAGTTTGTCAACAAAACGCTTAACTTTCTGTTTTATACATCTTTCAGAGTTCCTAATAAGATAAGACTCTTAAATTGCCCAATAAATTACCTGAGTCTTTAACTACTTTAGAAAACATACAACTTGAACACTAGAATTAAACTAGCCATGCTTGTCAGCTAACCTGATACTGTGAACAAAAACTTAATTCAAAGATTTTGGAGTACATTACGTAATTGTTGTATTGAGAAATCAATAATATTATAAAAATATTTAAGCAATGCTCATGAACTTTACATCCCAATTATACAAATTCAACAGAAAAGTTTCCTGCGATATCTCTATTAGTTTGCAGAAACTGAAGAGAGGAGGTTAAATAAAATTTGTCTCCTATCATATTTTTTGTCGTGAATCTAAAGAATGGATGCTCTTAATGAGTTACACGTGACATTAAGAGCTGGAATCAATTATGAGTTTTGAGTTTTACCCACGTTTTTAGTTTTTTCCTTGATCCCCGTTCTGGATCAGTAAGTCCGATATAGTAAAATATTTGGTGTTTCAGCAAATGTTAAGTTACAACAATTAATAGCACACAGAAAATAATTCCAAATTGCACATTTTCCAAACCTCAGTATTTCCTTTTTCAGCTTCCAACATTAAACCAAATGTTTGAGATTAACAAATTATTTTTGAAATACACAAAAACCACAGAAAAGTTCAACACAAACATGTCAGCATCTATAATTGATGTGAACAATTCTACTTGTCTTGTTTAAGAAGTTAGGTAGAGAGCAGAGCATAATATACAACCCAGCAAGATAAAAAGCTCTCAAACACTTTTCCATAACAAATGGTAACCACGTTCCCTAACTAAATTAACATTTCAACCCATTTACATTAGTTGCATTGATGTAGAACGGAGGATTAAATTTAGCTAATAAAAAGCCTAAGTCATATGATACCAAGCAGAAGAAAAGCATAATCCCCAACTAACATGAGGATACATTCCATCTTTAGGGGCGGGGGGGAACCGTACTGATTACATAAATTTCTCAATGTGATCACTATTCCCCATATTCCCAAGTATTCCGTCATCAGCACATACCCTCCCCCTCGAACTTCAATCGAAAATTATTAGGGCAACCCAATATTGATGTTCCTTCACTCCGCTTGGGTAACAGTTCCAGACAAGAACAGGAAACAATACCTCACCAGAACAATCGTTTTCCTTTTTCTTTACAAAATTAAAAGAAATTCTAATAAAGACAAGGCCGGAAATTAAAATTGATTATAGTAATCAGAGGTTTAAGAATGCCAGTCGTTGCAACTATGCCAGCCAAAGTTTCGAGGCGGCACGAGAAGCTCGGGATTGGATGGATCAGAGACCAAAGCTTCATTGAGAGCAGAGAGTGAATCCCTCTGTTCCTGCAATTGAAGCTCTAGTTGAGCCTCCAGATGTCTCTCCCCTTGGCTAGCCATTGTCCCCACCGAAGCTCTTTCTTCCCGAGAAGACAGTAAATGTCGAAGTTGTAGGGCCCGCTTGGTTCAACCCATATCATTCTACAGTGCAGTGAATACAATGTGAATACGATGCAACGTTAATTACATGTACAGTGGGTGATCCCAATCTTTTCTAGAAATTTTTTGTATCAAAAGAAAAAATTATATGGATAGTGTTTGGTATGCTCTTTTGAGAAGGGTACCATAAGTTATTTTTTAATAATTATTTAACAGTAATATACACTAAAAAAACCATTTTATCCTGGTAAATAATTCCCTCAAACCATTCTTCAACCATCTCCCTTGGTTTCCATTAGCTCCATCTGTTCATCTCCCCCAAGTGGAGGTGAGCTTTGGCGGACGAGCACGATAGTTTTTGTTGTACAGATCTTTGTATCATCCCTCCCTGCCTTCACTCAATCTCCCTTCATCTGTATGGTTTTCTGCTTCGCTCGAGATCGTCTCACCATAGTCGCCAGATTCGCCGCCAAAGCTCGCCGCTGCCGTCTCCTGGTTCTCCCCGCCGTCGTCGTCTTACAATCCATTCCCCTGAGTTGCGGCAGTTGCCCCTGGATTTTAGATATCTCAACATTTTTCAATTCAGTAATTTTGAAAAGCATGTTAATTTTTGCTAATACTTTTCATTTCAAATCCTAAACAAGATATGTTTATCATGTTCATACCTATTCCATATAAAATGAATTGACATATTCATGATTTTATTGCCGTCAACCCACCTCTTCCCTCTCGTCCTTTCTGCAGATGGTGTTAGGGCATTTGCCGACAATTGCGATTTCTTTTGTTTGAGGGCACTTGTTGTCTTTCTAATTGTTTATGAGGGTAAAAATGACATTTGATAATGTATTAAAGGCCTGCAATAAGTATTCATAAGGGGGGCCACTATGAATAGATATTACCAAAAAATTGTACAATCATCTTTATAAGTGTAATCTTGTTTAAGACAAATCAAACAGTCTATCTATGTAATCTTGTTTGGATTTGCAATTAATAAATACATGCACGCAAATCAAAACAAAACTTCTCTCATATACTAAGTAAACCATAAAACAACGACTGAAAAGCTTAATTAGGGCTTCAAATGGCCAATCTCAAATGCACTAAATAAAAGCCACACGTACAAAAAGGATTCAAGTGCAAATTGGAACGTATAGACAGAAAACAAAGTGCACCAAGTCAAATAAATTTGAGAAGGTAGCGTTCCCCGCCTAACCATTTGACTAGATGCAGGGGATTTATACGCCAAGGGAAATCATCCTATATATTCTCCTATTATACCAACCAAAACAAAATCTCCATTTAGGCAACAAGACTAAACTGTCACTCTTCTAAAGGCAAGCTTTTATTAAATAGCCATCAAATTTGCCTAAAGTTCCTATATGCCCTACATTTCCATGCATGTTTTTTCCAACATTATGTACAATTGAATATATTAGGGAGTTACAATTCACAATACCTAACTATTCCCCAAGATGATTGCCTTCAACTTGTTTACTTGTGTCAACAGAGAGGAGTATCCCTCGCAAGACTCTGCTAAAACTTTAAGCCTGGACTCAAACCAGCTCTTCTCCTGCAACACACCATCCTTCTGCTCATCCATCTCAGATGTTAATGGCTTGTTATAGCGGATGAGATTCAGCATCAATCCCTGTAACGTAAGTTGAATCAGTAATAGCAACATTGTTGTCACCATCAAAATATAATTAATGAGCCAAAGAGCACCGTTGAAAAAACATTAACAAATAAGAAAATCTTATTGGTGACTCCATAGTCCATATTTCCAATTCACAGAGATGCACAAGTACAATTTGGAATTTGATCCTTTGAAGCGAGAGAGAGGACCATAAAGAGAGATTTTGCATAAGTTCATTCTCTCTCTTTCCAACTCATTTCCTCTTTTCTTTTATCTCTTACTTTGGAGACATTTTACAAACTTCAGAGGATCAAAATCGAATGCTTCTGATGGTGCTCAATAAGTCAGTGTCAAACAGGTTAGCCCCATTATAGTCCATCATGCACTTTTTAACCTCATTTTCTTAAAATCGAAGGCTTTGGAGTTAAATAATGATAGTTTTTTTTTCACAAAAATGATATAAACACAACTATATATGTAGTTAACAGAACAATATCAAGCGAAAAAATAAACAATTTTTCGGTTAGCCCTTTTTTTACCAGGTTGTTTCGGCCTTCGAGTCAAACAAGTTGATCCACAGGTGTAGACCTGTTTTCACATCGCTACCTATACATTAATGCTCTTACCTTTCAAATTCACATGCACACATGCATTCTGTTGATATTATTCCTATGATCTATTTCCATGGCCAGAAAGCCTAGAAATACTCTGATAATATATGGGCAGCACAAATCTGAGTGGAGAATTGTCTAACCGACTATCTCTCTATATGCTATGAGGGTAAACGATTTCAAAGCTTGCTCACCTCATGTTGCTGCTTCTCAGCATAGTCTCGTAGGAGTGACCTAACAAGCCTGTTCCGTAGGACCAGCTTATCTGCCGGGCAGACGTGAAACAGGAAAAAGGAAAGATGATGGACAACCAGAGAATATGCAATTGATCCACGAATTGCAGCCCTGTCAAGGGTACCAGAAACCCATGATTTAACATAAGCATCCAAGATTGCTTCACTATCCTGCATAGCGTAAGCACATCATCAAATTTAATTGAAATAATTTATATATTGAGTTCATGTTTCATGCCAACGTGTGTGCCCAAGTGGATGAGTTCAGAGGAACTAATACAAAGACAAATGCACCTACGCATTCAATTCCAACTGTTGTAATACTATAAAAGTTACGCATAGTTTTAACTTGATCTCCCTCTCCCTTTCATTCCTCCCCTTTTCTTTTATATAGGGATGAGAAATCATGCAAGACTGCAAATAATGCACATTCTTTGCAAAGGGTAATTAACATGATTGGGCCATCAAAGTAGTTTCCAACTTGTTCTCTGAAAAAGTTATCACAATCAAAATTTAATCAAACCTGAAATAATATTGACTTCCTTCTGTTAATACAACTTCACAAGAAAGCATCATATAAATATGTCATATGTTTGTATGTCTATTTGGTACAAAGTGGGCATATAAGCGTACATTGGTGGACCTTTAAAGTTCTTGATATCCAAAAAGTCAAGAATGGAGATCCATTTTATTTCTACATTAAAACTATGAATTGAGTGATAAAGATCCATTTAATTTCTACAGTGGCATTGCTGTGCTTTTCTAAAAGTGCTCCTAAAAGTATAAACATTACAGTTTCAATAAATAAACATGATGGTATTTCATTGTACTTTTGTATGAATATTTCAAGCTGTTTTTTTCTTAATGTTCCAAGGACATAAAACTAAAGAATTCAGTTCATTAACATGGACATGTAAACACACACGTGAACACAATTATAATCATATGTTCATTTTTTGTGATTTTTACCATTAACCTTCAATGTAGGATATTTAAAAAGCAAAACCAATATCTTTTTTCCCCCAGAAAACACAACATTAGAGAACAGCTGAAATTAACAAGTTATTTTTACCTCAACAGGGTCAAGGTATCCTTCAGTCCCAGCAATGCATTTCTCTAAAGGTGGCAGAAGCTCAAGAACATGAGCATTAGTTAGTGCATTCCATGCGGCAAGTCGAACGGAAGACTCAACACTGCGGTGTAAATAAAGTGCAACTTGCCGGCCAAAAATCAGATCACCATAGGATATAGCAGAAAATTGCTCCACAAGGTCTTCAATGACTGTTGAATAACTCTCAAATATCTCAGATTGAAATCTAAGAAACTCAGGATGGCTAAGATTATTTTGAATAACTTCTTTCCTTCTGATAGACCTTTCTTTATCTAGAAGCTCACCATAAAGATCCTGCAAAGCTTCAAAAGTTTCCTTGCCCTGCTCCTGTTCAACCAATTCCATTCCAACAAGGAAATTGACAGATAAGGCATGTAACTTCCAGGTCAATGATATGTGCTGGATAGGAGAAGGAAAGTCAGTGTGTTGAAAATTGGACATTGCTTCAACACCTAAAACAAAGAAAAGCCCAGATCTTGCAACTTCAAGCAAATTAGTTTGATCCTGCATGTTATGTGAACTAGAAGATTTTTGAGGACCAGATCGCTTGCTGTGAACTATTGTTGAGATTGGACTAAGATAAAAGTGGACTGGAAGAGGCAGTCTATGGCGAGCCCATTCTATAGCTAGAGAATTGTAGGATGGATTTTTCACATTTGACATGTCTACATCCTCATAAATGGTGTCCAAATGAGCATTACCCTTTTGGGAGGTTTTGGCTCCAGACACATTAGTGTCATCTACGGAATTGGACTTCAGCTTTACAGACAACCATCTCCTCCTGAAGTGAGATGATAACAGTCTACTGAACTGCCGGTAGTCCTCCTCTTCATATTGCAACTTAAATGTTTCACCTCTCTTCTCAAGAAGGAAATTCTGAACGCAGAGATCAAGATACTTCAGCACCGAAACATCAAACAACAGATCCACTGCCTTTTCCATAAAAATCCTATCCCCTGGTCCCGCAATTAAACAAAATCCCAAGGCAGAATTAATCAGTTGCATGATGAAGGTTGTTTCTTCAGCTACGGGTGCATTAATAAATAGTTTTTTATGAGTTTCCAACAACTGAATGAGAAATATTGCGTCTGTTTGTGCCAATAAAATGCTTTTTGACCAAAATCCTCCACCAGGGGCACCCCAGCCAATTCCCACTCCTGGAGCAGGTCCTCCTCTGCCAAATGTTTCAATAGAGAGCATGCATTGCCACCCCGAAGCAACTAAATTTGTGAAAACATTGAGCCTTAACTTTAAATTAACACCAGATGCATGTAATATGCCATCCTCAAGAATTTTTCCTTCTTTTGAGAAGTTTTGGTTCTGGGGAGGGAGACCACAGATCCCATTCTTGGCAGACTGGATTAAATGATCAATTGTATTGATCATCTTGACCATTCCATGCAGGCAACAGACAGAAGCCAAAGACATTTCATGATCCCCATTCTCTCTCAAAAGAATTAGCTCTTCAATAAAAGATTCATGTCCATCTAGATCTCCACCATTTGTCCCGAAGGAAACTGAAAAGCCCAAAAGCCAGAATTTAATCAACTGAAGCCCAATCTTAGGGACAAACTCTGGAAGCCATGGTACAGGCCCACCGGTTTCACGTGGGTTATCAGCATCCTCTGGTGTCAACCTTTCAAGTACTCTGAAGAGCATGTGAATGGCAGCTGCATACACCCACAGCAAAGGAGTCACGGAAACATCTTGAGAAGCAACGCTTGCTCTCACTTTCGTTTGTCCCTCAAACAATTTAGATACTTGTGGATCACTTCTGGTCGCTATCCACTTTACGGCTAAGTCAACCACTGGACCAACATAATTCCAAGACCAGACCTCTGTTTCAGCATCAGTTAATTCTTGTAGTTCTTGACACTGCTGTGAAAATAACTTGGGCAGTCTCCTAGTCAATGATTCCAGAACAAGGTAAGCCTCCCTTGAGATAGAAGCAAATTCATACAAAACATTTTTTTCAATAAGTTTTTCAAATGAAGGAGGATTCAGCCAAAAACTCAAGGCCGGGAACATGTCTGAGAAATATGATACGCAATATCCATACAGAGTGCAAACCTTCCAGAAACGCAATTGTTCAACAATCAGTGCTGACCCAAGTTTACATTTTTCCTTCCCTAACTTCACCCAGTGATCTATAGACGATGCATGTTGGTACAAATGCCATGTCATGGCCTGGAAATACCCATTCTTTATAAACTCCAAACAATTTTTCTGGTCCAACCGGGCTAAGACCTTTTTTAATAACAACATGGAACATTATTAATAATTCTTTAACCACAATGCTGAAACGTCAATCATAAATAAAGAAAATTTATATACATTATCAATCCTCAATTATTGAGCAATATCTCTCACCTTGAAGAGGCCCACAGATTTTATCATAGAAGGTCGAATTTCCATGCTGTCACCAGTAAATCTCTGCACAACTGTCTGAATTAACCTTTGGCAATTTAAGACTGCATTTGCACATGAGGGTGAATGCCTGGCTATGGCAACCAGTACAGACATAATACATTCTTCCAAAGCTGCTGTAGGGTCAGTCTGCAACCATTGGCAAATGATAAATTTGACATGAAAGTTCAAAGAAAATAGGAGAAGCAAACTTTCTTAACAATTTGTGGCATTTTAAAGAACTCTGCTATATAAAATGCTTCAACACAATTATTCATTCCACAAAGATTTGTGACTCCAGAAAAGAAACCATAAAGGGCGACTAAGTTTAAACTAAAATCACCAGTCTTTCTCTATATTAAATGAATACAGTGACACTTAAAGAGTGATGAAAATGCAATTATGGATAGAAAAAATCTCTAGCAACCTTCAAAAGCCAAGTCAAATGGCCCTAAAAAGAGCTTGACACAATGATAATGTCACTATTTATGATTATGACTACTTACCTCCAAAAGGTAACGGAGCTTAGGAAGGATTCCCATTCGAACTAGACCAGCTGTAAAATCCTGTCCAGCAACTGTTACATCATCCTGAATTGTGTGTTTCCCTTCAGTTTCATCTTCAATAGAATCCTCAAGGAAAGGAAGAATACTAGAAGGCTTTGCACTGTACTTCCAAAATCCACCAGGAAGAAAACCAACGTTGATGTCTGGTTTAGTTCTAAACACAGGAGCAGTGAAGATATCCTTGTCATAAGTTGCCTTCTTCTGTAGGTAAGAATAATTACAAACGAATGTAAATAGAATGCAGAATTATAAGTTTATAACATGAAGAGGAAGAAAAATAAGGTTAGAAAACACCATTACCTCTGAGATATCAAAGAGGTTCTCATTTACATCACAACTCAGCACACACTCAATGGCCTTCACACAGGCTAGAACTACAGAACTGTGGTTGTCATCAAGACACATTCTACACGAAATCAGATAAAAAATAAACGTCACTGGACGCCAAGACAGATAAAGGGAAAGTTGTATGCAAATAAAATTGGAAAAAATTGAAGATCTCATCAAGTCGTTATTAATCACAAGCTACTAAAATCAGTTCACAGATAAGCAGTATACTCCAGCCTCTTTGCAAAATTGGGACCAAGAAATAAATAAAATAAAGAGTAACCTGTTTGGGATGAGCATAATTTCAACAAACAGTAATTCAAAGTAAAACAAAAAAAAAAGAACTTGAAAAGTTCCTGGCTCCTAAAGATCTAAGATCAAAGATGCATAAAAAAAGTCCAACTTTGTTAATCAACATGCCTCCTTGTTATAAAACCTCAAGGCAACAAAAGCTATGTTAGTTAAGCAAGCAAACTATTCTAGATTCTCACCCTTCAAACAAACGGAGGACAAAGGTAGCAATAGTACACAAGCATGCATCCCAAGCATATTTAATATCAGAGAAGTCAGTGGTAGTGGATAAATTATTATATATTCAAGAGCATCTAAAAACAATGTGGACCTGTACTGTCAAAAAATGTATTTTCATTTATGAATTACATATTTACGGCTTATTTGGGTTCCCTGGGTCCTTATCACATGACAAATGGCCAGTAACATACATATATTTGGTTGGCATTTCATTTATATCTCAACCTGTCAATTAATATGGACTAAAGAAAAAAAGATTAGCTTGAAAATAGACGACAAAATTCCATTTGCTGAAGAAATGCACATTAACTCAGTCATTGTAGATAGTTGATGAATGAAACAAACAACTTAAGCCAATTTATTCACCTAAGTGCCAACACAAGCTCAGGTTCAGGGCCAAGTGCAAAGGCCCAAACAGCCTCCCAGTCAACAGATTTGTTCACTCTATCTTCATTTTTCACCAAATGCCCAACTTTGTGTTTGCAAATGTTGTCTAAGACCTTCTCAAGCACAGATGAAAGGAGACGCAATGCAAGGGCCCTTTGCCCAGGAACCTAAACAAAATTCCGCAGATATTAAAATACAAAAAAAATATTTGGGGGGGGGGGGGCTGTGGTGGGCCGGGAGGGATATTATGAGACGTGAACAATTAATTCATGCTTAGGTGGTTAGGAAAAGGCTTGAAAATAGTGTAAGCGTGCAGAAAAATCTAAGGACCCATCTAGTAAATATCTCTAACATGGAGAAGTGTGCAGAAAAATCTAAGGACCCATCACTACTCTTCTGTAAAATTGAAAGAACAGAAAGGGACAAAGACCAAACTTAGCCTGATAAGGAAGACTTGATATCATGCCAAGGACCACTTCATCCCAAATACTTAAGCTCTTAGGATACATGCTTAAACTATCCACATGTCAAGCAAGGTCTTCTAAACTGTACCAGGAATTAAAAGTTAAAAATGCAACCAACTGACAAGTACATTAGCTGCGCAACATATAGCATACCACACTTCTAGTGAGTGCCACAGCTTCTTTGATTGTGTAACCAGCTGCACCAGGATCCCCCTCACTTCGCAGGTAATCGCGTTCAGTCAAATTATCTGCAGCATAGACAACAGAACACAAATAACTTGTAACTGTAAAATGCTTGATACAAAGGAAATTTGTATTTCATTTCAACACCTCTGTCATCCAGAATAACTAGGATATCAACAAGAACTCACTCTAGAGAGCAATGACAGCACTTGAAATACTAGATATTAAACATGGTAATCAAAACAGATGAATATTAGTAAATTAAGTAGAAGAAATGAAAATAATAATAAAAAATTAGGAAATCACAGTCTAGACTGGAAACAAAACAACATTCTAATTTCTGGGCACCACAAGGAAAATTAAATGGCAGGCGCTAGCCAAGCCAAAACTTAGTACTGCTTTGAGACACGCTTGACCATGCAAACAGATTGATCTTAACACTAATTTAACAGCAACAAGTTTCCATAGTTCCATATGTATCAAATTTTTAAACAATTAACACAAAATGGTCATAGTTTCTGATGAGACTTGAAAAGAAAATCCAATTTGTATACTCTTTACAACAATAATTGATTTAACCTCAAGACAAGTAATCATGCTGTAAATAGAAAATACTGAAGCAATATTGTGGAAGATTTAATAGCCAAGCCAGATGTGATGGGAGCAATAAAATGAACTGCTAAAACATTAGTAATAAAAGATAAGGCATACCATTTACAGACACCAAATCATCGCTATTTTCAACAACATCCCCAGCGAAGGAAAATCGTAATTCCCTGACAGCCTCAACTCTGTTACTCCAAGCATTCCATGAGCAGCTACTTCCAGTGGTTGACGTCTTTATCATGTCATTCTCATCATCTAGCTTATTTTCTTTATTTTCTAAGGGTGGTGTCATGAAGGTATTGGAGACATCATTCTTAGTGTGCAGAGAAGATTTTGCATCATTGACATTCTCAGCATGCTGATTAACAGATTCATTACCAGTACCCACTTCTAAGATTGAATTACTCTTTTTCCTCAGTTTCTTTTCACCCCTCTTTTGTAGTAGTTTGAGTAAAGCAGGACTCACCTTCTCCATAATCTCAGCCCGTGCTTCCGCAATCTCCTGGGCTGACATTTGCTTAATCCGAGCTTGATTCTCAGCATCGATTTGACTCTCAAGAGACGTGGAAACTGGTTCATTTGCAAATTTGTTGGAAGTAGAACAAGAATCTGTTCTAGAAGTCAAACTATTTTGCTTTGGTCTACCTAGCACATCCATTGATCCAAAACTGTCATCAGGCATTCTTTTAGAGTTAACTTGGTTGTTTCCATCCTCATATTTTGATGCTTCCTCAATATCACAAATTCTGGCATCTTTAGTAGTTTCCTGAAGATCTAGCTTGCTTGAGTTATCTAATTCTATGGGCGAGACTGAATTGATAATCCCACTGTCTGAGCTATATGACTGTGGTTTAGCTT
The DNA here is from genome assembly GCA_037074615.1 of Leucaena leucocephala. Lineage (NCBI taxonomy): Eukaryota > Viridiplantae > Streptophyta > Magnoliopsida > Fabales > Fabaceae > Leucaena > Leucaena leucocephala. The sequence continues at coordinate 10,345,241 of CM073563.1, read as the reverse complement.
CAGCTTCCATAAAAGTAGTGATGACTGTATCAGAAGAAGATGAGGTTCCCTTATCTGCAGTCTTACCTTGTTCATTATCCATTTTCTTTTCCTTAGGTTGCCTAGAGTGTAACGTACATTCCTCTGATTTCTTCCCCAAGGAAGAATTATCTTCCTGAATGAACTCTTTCCACCTGCTAAAATCCAACCCTTTTTTGTTCCTCATTTGCACTGGATTAGCATGGGCTTTAACTGGGTCAAACTCCATGAAATCTTTATCTTCTTCATCATCTTCAAAATTATTTTTATCATCATCATTGTTATCATCATCCGTTTTACTATTCACAGGTCGCCAATACTGTAAATTCAAAATTTGACCATCAATCTATAAGGCTAACCTATTACAAAAACTACTCAGTCAACTAAAACGAGTTTATGTAAGCAGATATTCATGCAACAAAAAATGGATAAATAAATAACATAGAGAGACAGACATACAGAAGACAGAAACTCACTAGTGACATGGCTTCAATAGTGCACAAACTTAGAGATTAAAGAATTTCATCATTTTGTCTTTGTTTTGTTACGGGACTGATTGTTATAGTCCATGAATTCCTCAATGGACCTTTAGTCATGCATATTAGTCTTGTCTTGTGAGCCTTTCTTGAAGCTTTTGCAACTATTGGGGCTTCTTATATAAAGTATACCTAGCTATCAAAGAATTCATAAATTAAAAAAGGGTTATTTTCAATGAACCCTAGGTAGCGTAATACTTAGGTAATCTTCTCCTCTACTTCCTCCATACTTTTTTGAATGGTGTCTACTGCTTAGGATTGATTTCATAGGCAAAAATCATAAGATCAAAATGCTAGTCGCTTCTTTATTGAATTTTCTCTAGAACCTACCCTCCAAACCCCAAAATTGAAGGTACTGAACTAAGATCTAGTAGCACAACGTATTAGTTACTGAGTGCTGAAATATAAAGATCCTCTATCAAAGACATTTTGAGGCTCAACAACATCCAACTATTGCTTAAACCACTGACAACTGGAGGGCTTGGAAGAGAAATAACTACAGATAAAAAATGTCCAAGTGACTCGCTGTTCAAACCCAAATGTCCATAGAAGGAAGAATAAGGCCATGAAGTAGCTATCAAAGGGTCAACTAGATGGCATTTTATGTATCTCGTTTAACATTCTCCAAATATTGATTCCATCTTTTCCCATATTCCCTCCTTAGCTCAAGTTATTAAAAGCACTAGAAAGTTCAAGTTTCAACACTCTCCAAACGAAGACTCAAACTCTCAGTTCCAAAGTTAACGTTGGTTTTCACTTTAACATCATCAAAATTGCACCTTCCCGTTGACTAAATGTTTAAAGCCCAAAATTACCATCAAAATGAGACAAAATAGTAAGCGATGCGCATTTAAGCTTAACCAAATACTAGTTCATGTCATACTCTAAAACCAAGAGTCAGAATTTCAGTTCCAAAGTGAGTCCATCGTCTAAAAGTTAAAACCCAACGATCACCATCAAAATGAAAGCAAAAGGACTTAAAGAACACTGGAAGAACTTACAGGACCCTCGGAGCGATGGCGGGCAACAGGAAAAGGAAGAATCGTGGGTTTAGGGAAAGAAATGGAAGTGGGCTGGCTCGGTGGCTTCTCTCCGATACCCTTTTCGACTATGCTTCCAACCAAGCCAGAGTATACATCTCCGCTAAAAGAAGGAGAGTTCGCCCCAAATATCTTCTGGTGAGTCGACCTCTTCGCTTCTTCCCCGCCATTGCTCTTCTTCTGCTTCTCCATGTTCTATACGCAGAGAGTTCACCATTACGAACCAGAAGACCTGACGTATAATAGATATAAAAAGCGAAAACTAGTTCATGTTGTTGTTTTGGGCTGGGCTGACCCGTCGCATTTACAGTCACAACGAGCCCCAATATGTATCGAAAATTATAAATTTACTTGTGCCTCACTATTCTAGATATAGGCCCATTTTTTTTCCTTTTACTGATAACGATATGTAGCCCATTCGTTTGTTTTTGTTGGGTGAAATGCCCTTTTCTTTTCAGCAGAGAAATGCCCCCTTTTTAAAAAAAACAATACAAGTATTCACCAACCCTTAAAATAAAATATATTTAACTCATTTAGTTAGATTAAAAATATTATCTAAATTAATTAATATGATATATTTTTTTTAAAATCATAATCATATTCATAAACTCTCTCCCACTCTCTTAGTTGATTATTGTTGAAGAACTATCGATAGAGATAATTTAAAAAGAAATTAATAAATATAGAAATATATTTTATATTTAAAACTAAATTTCTAATTAGGTCATATATTAAAAATTAAATAAATGTATACCAACAGTGTTGGGTCTTGCAATAGGGGTTATTTTATCACAATATAATGAACTAAAGTTTGAATTCTGTTGGGAGAGATGCACATACTTAATACTTAATAGTGTATTAAATAAAAATTACCTCAAGTAGAAAGATACTTATGCTTAGTAACAAAATTGATCAAATGATAACTCAATAAATCAGTCATTTAATAGTACAATCAATCAATTAAATTGGGATTAATCTTACCTAGTTTAGCCCAATTAACCTCTGCTAACTCAATTAATTTGGTAGTTCGAATGGACGAATCAACTATAGGCTGCATATTACTCCCTTTATTCTTAATTATAAGAGTTAGATGGGGATTATATTATTTTTAAATATAAAAACTCAATTCACTTTGTCTCCCAAAATTATAATTTTCTCTCCAATATATCCCTATATAATTGTACATATTAAAAAGGTATCTAACAATCGTAGTTCAAATGTATACAATTAAATATAGTATTTTAAAAAAACTAACACACAATTATTATAATTAATTAATTTATCTAACTTCTTTAATTTATCTAAATTAATTAAGTAGATTTTATAATTAAGAATAGAAATAGTATATATATTTCAAAATTTATATCACTATGCTGCTAAATATAAGTCACTTGTGACCAAAAATTTATTCATAAATATAAGTCATCTAGAGTATAATTAATGTCCATTTTTTAAATTTACCCTTGTTGAAAGAGGAGAGATGGGGAGGTGAAAATGTAGCAAGAGATGAAGGAAACATGTGAGAGAAAAAGAGTAGCATATGGGCAAAGGTGGAAAAATATCTATAAATATTTACCTTAGGCTGCCAACAACATATGATTTTCTTTGTGTAAAAATAATCATAACGTTATAAAATGGGTGTAAAAATACCAAATCATGTTAGTTGATCTTTAGATAAAAAACTTTTGACTCAAAATACTGATATGAATATAAATGTGATATAATTATATCTTAATTAGTATTATCGATCTTTTGCCAACTAATGTTAATTTATTATTTTAAAAATTTTATTATAAAGATAAATTAGATTGAGGTTTTAGGTTCATTCTAAAAAAAATATTTTTTAAAATAATAAATTAATTTTAGTTAGCAGATGATGAATGATACCAGTTAGGTCATAATTATACTACATCTATATTTATATTAGTATTTTTAATCAAAAGTTCTCTCTTTAATGGCCAACTAACATAATTTAGTATTTTTGCACCTATTTTATGATATTATAGTTACTTTTGCAACCCAAAAAGCCATATAGTAGTATTGGGCGCCTTTATGGTAAAACTTCATACATATTTTTACATCATGCAACATAGTAAATAAGGATAGATTTAAAAATATTATTAATTTAGTTAAAGTGTGAATTTATTTTGAAATATTAGTAGTGCTACAAATCATAGGCAAATATAATTTTTTTTTATTTTTAAAGGGTTAAAGTATAAATTTATTTTAAAATATTTTTATTTATGAGAATATTATCCTAGAAGTTTTTTTAAGTTTAATATGTTCCATATATCCTAGAAGTTTTTTTAAGTTTAATATGTTCCATAAGTTTTACTTATGAGCATATTGACATTGATGGTGAACATTTTAACAATAAGGGATAATACTGCTCTATTTCAATATTTTTTAGATAATTTTAAATTTAAAAAAATTTAGGATAATATTGTTCATAAATAAAAAAATTTAGTACCAATTTATACTTTAATTGCTTTTAAAACTATATTATATTATTTTAATTATGGTTCTTCTTCATAAATTTTAGGGAATTATACAGAGATCCTGTAAAAAGGATTTTTACACATAAGATCATCACATGATTAAATCGTCACAAGAGATTTAAGATAATAAATTTAATTTTTATAATTACCAAGTTACTCTGATAATTTAAAATAGTATAAATAATAATTAAAAATATACTATAATAACTTTTAATTATTATTTATATTATTTTAAATTATTATATCATAGTTTATAATCCTAGTTATCATTTGCTCCTCTCTTAAGGATATATTTGGGTTAGTTTTTGGAGAATAGATTTTGAGAAGAATAGATTCTGGAGAATAGATTTTGGAAAGAATAGATTTTGAGAAAAAAGTGATTTTAAAAATTAGAAATGTTTGGATGATTAATAGCAGAATCACTTTTCCATAGATAATAAATTTAATTTAATTTTAAATTTTTTTATTTAAATGATTACAAAATAATACATATATATATATATTTGAATAAAGTAAAAATTTATAATATTTATCTAAATTTTAATTTTTTTTCTATTGAAAACTTTATTAGAGAACTAATCTAGATGACCATCAAAAAATATGAAAGATTATAACTTTTATTGGTAAATTTATCTTTTTCCTAAAATTTTCAAATAAGAAATCAATTAGATTTTATTTGTTTTAGCTTTTTTTTTAATTAATAAAATTTAAATTATTAATTAATAAAAAATTCACCATGGCAAGTGGCACCAAAAAGCTACTTTATGACCAATTATTCTCAAACCATGGTTTTGGACTCTAAACTATGGTTTGAGTTCTAAAATTGATTTTTTTAAAAAAAATCTTGTTTAATCCATATTTTATAAAACTATAATTTGGGTCTATAATTTATTCTTAAAAATAATTCCAAACATACACTAAATCTAAGAGGTTCCTCATGACTTGTCATTAGGTCCTAAATTGTCATTTAGCCTTAAAATATCTGTTTTATTTGTTTTTTTATATTCTCACCAAGGTCCAACGTCCAAGCCGTCGCCGCTGTAAATAGAAACAGTAGTTCTGTACTGAAATGGAATTTCCGATTAGAAACACCGCGACATGCTTTTGGGAGTAGTGGAAATCATGTTGACTCATCTGGCTGTATCTGCTTCGACGTTCCCACCTCTCTTTAAAAAAACAAAAAGAAGTTCACAGCTTCTCTCTCTTCCACCACCCTCCTTCACACTGTTCACTCTGATTTGCAAAACTAACTCACATGACGCTTCCTTCCACACACATTCTCTCTCCTCAAAGATACCATTCTTGGCCGCCTTCCCTCGTCTATTTGATTCCTCAGAAACTGAATCCATAGAAAGATTAAAAAATATTATAATGGTGTGTGATTCCCCATTTTATTTTACTGCAAATTGTTCATTCTGTCTGTAGAAAAACAGTCTTTTATTTCCCACCATTCTTCTCCATGCGCATTTTTTATTTGTTTCTTTCTTTCTTCCAGTTCTACTCTGGAGCACAGTTTCTGCCACTGGAATTTTAATTTCACCGTTGGGATTTCAAATATGATACTTGTTGGATATATCTAGCTCATCAAACTGTGTTTGATTTGGTTTGTGCTTCTAAAGTTTTTCCCCTTTGGTCCGTACTTTAAAACTTTTTTGTAAAGAGAATACTCCCGGGAAAAGGGGTTTGTATTTTCTGTCTTCGAAATCGAAGTAGGATCTCATTGTTGCCACTTTCTGTATTCATGGTGAATTTGTGATGTTATTTCTGTATATTGCTTTTATTTTTGTTTTTTATGCGTTTACTTTTGCATCTTATACAGGTATTGTGCATATTACAACCTTTGGATAAAAGGAAAAGGTCTCTTGAGTAAGTGATTGCTCCTGGAACTTTAATTCAGCTGTGTGTAGTGATGGAATCTTGGAGTTATCTCTCAGAAGAGAAAGGCAATTTGATTTCTGATGAGATGGATTTTTCACTCGAAGCTTTTATGAGAGGCAAAAAGGGCAAAGATTCTTGTAACTTGGAGAGAGATGAATTTGGTTCTAGTGGTGGGGAAGCTAAAAGCATGGAAGTTTTTGACCTGGGACTTCATGACTTGTTTCAAAATGAGCTAGATAGAAATCATAGTAAAAGAGTGACTTCCTCTATCAATGTTATTGCCATGGATTCATCTTTTGCAGAATCTCAGCCAATGTTTTTAGGTTCTCTAGTTGAATCTAAAAGTCCCGATTCATCACTGATTGATTTGAAGCTTGGTAGAATAGCTGATTGTAAGGATGCAAATAGTGATAAAATTGCAAGGAAAGCTCGGTCTTCCGGCTCACCAACTCAGACGGTTTTTTGTCAAGTTTATGGTTGTAACATGGATCTTAGCTCCTCAAAGGAGTACCACAAAAGGCATAGAGTTTGTGATGCTCACTCCAAGACAGCCAAAGTTATTGTTAATGGCATTGAGCAGAGGTTTTGTCAGCAGTGTAGCAGGTTAGCTGTTTTTCGTTTCAATAATAAGATGGTCATCTTTCAGCCAAAGTTTGTAATTGTATTGTTTTCTTTTTTTAATTTTCAGTTTATTTAATTCTTGATGTAGGTTTTTGCCTTGCTTCTGTACGTAGCTTCTTTGGTTGAATATATTCCTTTTCATCTAAGAAATAATATGGTCATCTCATGACATTAACATTTTACCACTGATTCTTATGTTTGTTTCAGTGGTGCATTTATGGTAATGTGTTTGTCTTTTTCATTTGTTAAATTTCTTAAGCCTAAGCAATAAAAATAAAGAATTAAAATGGTTGATTGTAACAGGAGGTAGATTGATGTACTTCATGTCATAAAACCCAAATAAAGGTTCTTGCTGATAATATCCTGCAAGAACAAGAACCTTAATATAATAATATCTCCTAGTAGTTATAACAATTATTTGCTTATTTGTTTTAAATCACATGCGATTTAAAAAAAAGGTAAAAAAGAGACTGGCAAGCTGACAACCAAACTGCTTAGGATGTCACTTGAATTTTGGCTCATTCAGCACATAAAATGGATCTTACATTTAATTGCTTGATAACATGCGGGTGAAGCTTAAAATGAATTAACTTAAAGTTGGCTCATGCAAAAGATTACATACAATTCTTTTGGGTTCTATTTGCACAAAATTTAAGAATTTTCTTTTTCTCTCCTTTATATAAATGTATTTTAAGTTATGGCAGTACCGATTTAGCCATACTGTAATTAATCTCAGCTGACTATCTAATACACTTTAGGTGACTTATCTTCCTTCCTTTGAGAGATATATGTCAGACCACGCTTCTAGATTGCTACTTATGGATTAAAATGAAATGTTCTCTTTTCATCCTTAAAATAGGTTCCATTTGCTATCCGAGTTCGATGATGGCAAGCGCAGTTGTCGCAGACGTCTAGCTGGACACAATCAACGCAGAAGGAAGCCTCAGTCTGATTACTTATCTGGTAAACCCTACAAGATGCTCCAGTTACATCCAGGTAAGAAAAATACTTTGTTTCTGAAATGCTCAAACACAGAAAAGGCAAATAGATTTTATGCACAAGCTCTTGTTGTCCTTCTTTATCTTTGATCTGCATATTTAGTTGCAGATAATAAATAAATGAGACGCTTAATTTGTGTAGAATAGAAGTCATACTTCACCTAAACAATTAGAGCAGTTTCCTTATATGGATGTTTCTTCAATGATGATAGTCTTTTATGGCTTAAAAATTCTTTAGATGAGGTAATACTTGTCTCTAATAAATTGTCTCATGCTCAAATGCTCATTAATTGGGTATGAGTGGAAGAAACTATCTTATAGGCTTCAAATAACATTCAATGGAATGAATTCATTCAAACAAAAAATTGGAAAGTGACATGTTTTTGGAATTTAAAGCATGAATCTAAGAAATTCAATTACCAATAATCTTTTCTATAGAAGTTGAAACAATTAGGTGTCTTAACTAAGAAAATTTTAAATTATTATGTATAAAACAAAGATTTACTATAACAGGTACATACTATGTGTATAGATGCATTTGATAGCCAAATAGCTTGAGATTTTATGTGAAGATACTTGTACACAGAATGTATGAATTAAGTTATAGTTGAATATTTCCTTTTCTTTTTAATGTGCATTTTCCACATGATTGGTAATTTTTATGATCCTATGGTATAAAAAGCGTTTGTAGAAGGCAGGAATCTCTTCACCTGATCCTCATGAAATGAAGAAAAACCAGTCTTGCGATCTTGTATTTGTTGTTTTCTTAAACTACATATCCCGTTTTTAAATGCGCGCTTAGGTGTCAATAGCCTCATCAAATGTCTGTCACATGTAATTTTATTATTAAGATTTGTGTGAAGATGTTATACTTTTTCCGATAAATGTTCTATCAATCATGAGCATGAATTCATCTTTTATAGCAAGGGAAACCAAGACAGTACTGTATCCTCTCATGAGATATTTATCTTAATATATATTTCATATAAATATGAATAAGTTATTCGAAAGTTTTGAGTATGCCAGGACAAACTTTTTATTGGAGAAATTTGGTCAACCCAATTATTTTCTGCAAAATGGGGCTTTTCAAAATAGAATAAGAAAATCTCCAAAACAGTTTGGACCACTGAAGGCTGAGTTGCCTATAGGTTCTTTAAATTATGTTATAACTCACTCTCCATGGTTGTGGTCCCAAAGGATGATCTGTTACGTAATGTAATTAATTAAATAATTGCCAGTTATTTTTTTGGTAGAAATTGTCAGGTGTTTTATATTCGCAGATGCTTAGCAAAACACACACAAAAAGTTTGCTCTTGTTTATGTATCATGGTATTGCAGGGACTTGTATGTTTTTGCATATTCAAATTCATATAGAAGACTTAAATTGAATTATTAATTTCAAGAAAACTTCACTATTGGAATTATCTTGCATTCTGAGGTTGCTTAAGAACTAATATAGAAGTTAGAAAAAGCATTTACAGCTCCATCCACCAAAAGAGTAATCTATGTTTACCCATTACAAGTTACTATTCAATAAAGTTTAAATTTATTTCTCACTAAGAAAAGTAATTTCCATAGCTGGAGCTGTAAAAATTCATCAATAGTACAGCTCAGATTATTGAGACTAAAAATAAGTCTCTGGTCTTCGTTTTCCTGTTGGAATTAAGTGTTCATGTCTGTTACTAATATTATTATTCTGCCCACTTACTATGTTATAACTTAACTTTCTGAGGGTTAAGCACTGTTGCTTTTTATATTCAATAGATAAATTAAATAAAGAGTGAAATTGGTATACAGAGTTGAAAGTAATGAAATGAACCTCTTTACCTAGTCTTGGGATCTTGTCTCTGTTGTTTCCTGAAACTACATATCATGTTTATTATCTTGTCACTATAAGAGCATATGTGCATAGGTGTTACTAGCCTCATCAAATCTCATATATAATTTTGTTATTAAGGTTTGTCTGAAGATGTTATGACTTTTCCTATAAATGTTCTATCAATCATGAGAGTGGATTCATCTAAAGAAAAAAGTGAAATATATATTTTTTTTGAGTAAATGAAATATATTTTCTCTTAATAGTGAGGGAGATCAAGATTGCATCCTCCCATGAGACATTGTATCTTACTATATTTTGCATGTACCAAAGTTTTGAGAGTAGTGACCAGGTCAAAATTTTGTAAGGAAAAATTTGGTCAACCCAATCATTTTCTGTAAAATGGGGTTTCTCAAAATAGAATAAAAAAATCTCCTAGGTTTCTAAACAGTTTGAACCACTGAAGGCTAAGGCACCTCTAGGCCCTGTAAATTATGTTATAACTCTCTATCTATGATTGTGGTCCCAAATGTACTGTATTAATAATATAATTGTGAGGTTGTTTACTTGTTTTGCTGGTAGAAATTGTCAGGTATTTTATATTCAGAGGCCTAGCAGAACATACAAGAGTTGACTCTTTTTTATGTATCATTGTATTATAGGGACTTGTATGTTTTTAATATTCAGATTCATTTAGAGGAATATAATTATTAATTTCAATAAAAAAAATTCCCTATTGGAACTGTCTTATATTCTGATTCTTAGGAACGTAGAAGTTAGAAAAGGCATTTACAGCAACTTCCACCACAAGAGTAATCTTAATCTATGTTTGCCCTTTACAAGTTACCACAATAAAGTCTAATTAAAAAAATTAATATCCATAGCTGGAGGTGTAGAAATTCATTGAAAGTACAGCTCAGATTCTAGAGAAACAAGTTTGTGGTATTTGTTTTCCTGTTGGAATTAAGTGTCCATGGCTGTTGCTAACATTATTATTCTGCTCCTTCAGTATGTTATAACTTCACTTTCTGAGGTTTAAGAGCTGATGCTGTTTATTATATTCAATTGACTAATTAAACATAGAGTGATGAAAAAAAAATGTAATTTTGAGGCTGAAAATGACAGTGTCTTTACTTTCAAAAAGTAAAAGAAATTACATATTGTTGAATAATATTACTCCACCAGCCCTAAATATAGGAGCTTTTAGGGGGTTAGTCAGTCTATTTTATCTCTAATATTTATCATTTTATCTAAACTAAACTAATTTATTTACCTTATAAACTGATATATAATTTAATATTAAACAGGGATATTTTAAGGAGACCAGGTTACTAATTAAATAATTTATTTAACTTTTTTAATCTACCTAAATTAGTTAAGTAATTCTTAAATTAAAGACCGAAAGAGTACAAGGATAAGACTAATACTGTATTTTTCATTTTCTAATACTAACGTTCAAATTCAAAACCTCAAGAATACAACTTCAAGGGCTCACCACTGAGATCAAATATGCTAGTAATAGACTGTGTATTGAGAAGATAGAAAAGAAAAATACATTTTCTTCTTTGTAATCAAATTCATAAGCAAATTCTGTGCCTTTGATTTTATTTTCTCTTACACTGAATGAGTTCTCAGGGACCAAATATCTGGAGGCTTCATTTCAGAAGAGACCCCAGTTTGCCTCACAAGACGTGATCAGTTGTGGCACTTTGTATGAACAAACCAATTTCAGCGTCACACGCAGTCAGGAGGAGTCGTCGACAGCCTCAAATGCGAGCTGTGCTCTCTCTCTTCTGTCAGTTCACTCGCAGAACTCGCCATGCCACCCGGCAGGAAACCCGGGACCTAGCTCCCATGCTTGTCGTGCTGATGAAAATGTTTCCAAGATACATTTGGGCAAAAACCCTGTGGACAAGCATGAGCAAAATGAGTCATCATCATCTCATGGATTGAGCTCCATGGAAGCTATCAAGAATAGATCCATATTGCTTTCTAATGCTGATTGTGCTCATCATCTTCAGGTTTGCCAAAGATCAGAATTATCCGATGCCAAACACCACATTTCCGCTGAAGATGGAGCCACTGTTGATCTTCTGCAATTGTCTTCACATCTTCAAAGGGTGGAGCATCAGAGGAATTCATTTCTTCAGTGAGGCCTTTGAAGGGTGCAACGGAGCTGTAAGCCTATATATATATATATATATATATATGTATATATATATATATATATATGTATATATATATATATATATATGTATAGATATCTGTTTCCTTGGTTTTATAGTGATCAATGGTGGCAAGGAGGAAGTTAGGGAAGCTAGAAACTTTTTCAGGGAGGCCATTTTTTGTTTGCTATGGACAAACAAGTCACCTGAATTTTAAATTAGGTCACTGATTTTTTTTTATTTGAATTGAGTCCTTATGGTTTGATTCGATGTAAGCATCCATCTTTGAGGGCAAAAATCGTTAATTTTAATTTATAGAATTTTATGAATATTATGGTTCCTTCTTTCATTTGACAATGTTTTACCATGTATTTCTATAAATTAAAATTAACAGATGAAACAATAAAAAAATATCAATGTTGTTGTTGGCTATTATAAATATTAACGGTTAATTTTAATTTTTTAATTGTCAATATTAGTTCAATAGTTAAAAAGATTTTGTTCTTTTTTAATATTTTTAAGATAATGTTAATAAAAAAACTTCAGATACCTATGGCTCTTGTGTGAAAGCCTTCGGAACAAAAATTGACATTAACCATTAATATATTGATTTTTTATATTTTTGCAAATGAATTTAGCTGAGAAGATTTTCATTAAAAAAGATAATTCATATTAGGAAATTAGAATAAAACAAAAAACTAAATGGCCCATATATGACACATCAATAATAAATAATAAATTTAATTTAAAAAAATTGAAATTTGGAATAAATATATAATACCTTATTTCACATTGTAATCAAAGATGAAAAACAAGGTGAATATGTTTTTTTAAAAAAACATTTGTTACATTTTATTATAATTATTTAACAAAAATATGAGAACTATTTATTATTTACAAGTTTGATGAGCAATTGTATTTCATGGAAAAAAAGTATGAGCGATAATAATAATGTATGAGCATATTGATGACTAATTAAAATTTTATATTTTATTAACCATAGAAAAATTTTATATTTTATTATTCTCAACTATACATATATATATATATATATATATATGCATATCATATGCATATGCATATAAAAAATATATCCATAAGCCATAAGGCCATTTGGATAAGAGTTTAAAAAATAATTTTTTAGTAACTTTTAGAAAAGGGATTCTGGAGAAGAGTTTATAAAAAAAAGTGATTTTGAATAAATGAGTGTTTGGATAGTTATTTCCAGAAGTACTTTTATTATTGGTAAATTATAAAAAAGTGTATGAGTATTAAATATAGGAGAGATAAGAAATAAGAGATAAAAGAGGAAAGATGGTGTAGAAGAGAGATGAGAAAGGAGAGATAGTGTAGAAAAGAAAAAAGAGATGAGAGATTGTGTAAGAAAAAGTAATGATGATATAGTAATTTGTTAGTTCATAAGCTCTTTTATTGTTCTAAAAGCTACTTTGACCAACTTATCTAAAACCTTAATTTTAAACAATAGTTTAGTCCAAAATCCCTTTTAAATAAATATAAATGTTTGTTTTAAATTTTTTTAAAATTTATATTTTGCCCAAACTTACTTTTAAAACTTAGGTTTACAGTGTGTTTGGAAACTATAAAAATGTGGTTTCCAAAGAGCTTTTAGGATAAAACTTTGGTTTGAGGAAATTTTAAAACAAACAGCCATATTTGTTCAAACGGGCTTTTGGACTAAACTATGGTTTAAAACCAAGGTTTCGGATAAGCTGGTCAGAGTAGCTTATGAAACAGTAAAAAAGCTTATGAACTAACCAATTATTATATTACCCCTACTTTTTTTACACTATCTCTCATACTTTTTCTTACACCCTCCCCTCTCTCTTACTTTTTCGTACACCTTTTCTTCTTTTTCCTCTTATATCTTATCTCTCCTCATTTAATACTCATATATTTTTTTGTAATTTATCAAGAATAAAAGTACTTCTGAAAATAACTATCCAAACACTCCTTTATTCAAAACTATTTTTTTTTCATAAACTCTTCTCTAAAAGCTATTTTCTATAAACTGCCTAAAAATTCTTTTTTTTTATAAGTTAATTTTTAAAATTTTATCTAAACGGACCTTTACAAAAATTCTAAACACACGTAATTGATACAACTTAGCAGTGAGAAAAAAATCTAAACATCCCATCTAAGATTCTGTGTAAATCATTTTTAGAACAAGATATTCTAAAATTACAATTTTAGGACATTTAATCCTTGAATAACTTACGTGCAAGATTTGACAATCTTTCGCAATGACACTAGAGAACTTTTTAGATTTTAACTCATGTTTCATATATTTGTATATGAGAAATTTCAAAAGTTTATTTGAATATAAAATTGGGAGAATGAAGAGAATTAATGATCTTAAAATTTAATAAAAATTGAGTACTAATGATAAGTTATACAATAAAAAATAATAATATAAATATATTATTAATTTTTATATTATTATTTTGTTATTAAGATTTTTTAGGATTAAATCATTTTATTGAAATATCATAGTCATCCCCTATCAAATTCTGAACAAGGATGCTCATCCACAAACACCCCGTTTCTGGGATAATTATTAATTTTTTTATTTTATTTGTTTATTTATTTTTGTAAAAATATAATAAAATTACATTAAATTATATATTTAATGGGTTAAAACATTCCAATAGTAGTTAGCATTTTGAACTAAATTTTAATACATCCTAAATATTATTAGATGTTATTATAATAATATTTCTGTTGAGTGTTATTAAAAAAATACTCCTAAATACTAATAGATCAAAAAATAGTTTAAAATATTGAGTGCTTTTAGAAAAATATTTTATGATGGTAAGAATTAATTTAAGGTATTATGTGCTATTGAAAAAAATATTTCTATAGTGTTACTAGAAAAATATTTTTAAATGATAAATATACTAAAAATTAGTTTAAGATATCTAATACTATTGAAAAAACACTCTAGAGTGATAAATATACAACAAATTAATTTAGAATATTATATATTACTAAAAAAATATATATATGAGGTTGCTAAATACTCCTTTTATTATAAATATATTTAATTAATTTGATTAGATTTAAAAAATTATTTAATATAATATATTTTTTCTAAAATATTATAGCTATCTTCCTTAATTCTTTCCTCCATCTCTTGATTATTATTGAGAGAATATCTGTAAGAAAAAATAGATAACTATAAAAAAAGATATATTATATTTAGAATTAAGATTAATTCTCTAATTAGATTTTATATTAATCTACAACTTAACCCAATACATAAAACTTGATTGGATTATAAATAATATATAAAATATTTTTACAAAAATAAATAAAGCAAAAATAGAAAATTAATGCTTATCCTCAAAACGCTGCGTTTCAGGGATAAGCATTTCCTAGCTTCCTCGTAGCTCTTCTTTAATTTCAAACTGCACCAAGTCAGCAAAGATATACAGTAGGGGTGTGTATAGGTAGGATTGAGTAGGGTAACCTCTGCTCGGTGTCATGCCTAAAAAATAGATGCCCAGCCCTGCCTAGTAAAAGCCCTAACTATTTTAGGTTAGGTATAGACGGATTGAGCATATGCGGGCTGTGCATTCCCAAGTCATAATATATTGCTCATATTGTGAAAAAAAATCTGTAATTATGAACTTATAAAATAATACTATATTCATATATTTTCAAGAATTAAATAATATACAAAATTTACTAAGAATAAGACAATAAAAAGATAGTAATTAAAGTTTTAAAATCCATAGCATATAAAAAAAATATTGAAGTCTAAGTAGTTTACAATTGTAACTTTCCATCAATCTCTCTAAAATTGACAAAGATAAAGCATTTGAAAAAAATATATGACGGTTACCATAATTTAAAAAAATAAAAAAAGAAATCAATTTAATTATAAATTTTAAATGATACATTTAACTATTTGACTACTCATATTTATAAAATTATCTTTTAATCACTAGTATCTATCATATTTATTCTATATGAAATAATATAATTTATAAATTTTGATATATACAAAAATAATTAACTAGGTAGGGTCAAATGGGCAGGGTAGCAACCCCTGCCCGATGCCCGGCCTAGATATTGACCCTGTCCGAAATTGTCTATTTTATATTGGGCCACTTTTTATCGGGTTGGGTAAGGCATATTTGGTGCAGACTTGAGCGAATTTTACGGATTTTGAACTTCTTGCCCAGCCCTAGTATATAGATGTTCTTCTTGCATAATGTTCTTTCTCAGATCTTACAAATTCTCTTCATCCTATGGTTTTCTTTATCATATTCTGACTAGTGTTTTTTTTTTCCTCTCCCCCAACTTGCAACTAATGATGATGATATAATGCCAATTTCAGGCTTTTTTTGGCGGGAAAATGAAAATTCAAATTCAAAAGTAGATATCAAGTGAGCAAGGGATCCGACTTTGCTCTTCGAGGGGCTTCGAATGAGGCATCCGTGAAGATGGAGGAAACCATACTCGCATAATCACAGAGCTTGAGGAACTCAGTCACCATGACATCCGAAGTGATCCACAACCACCACCGCTTTCTCTACAAAGTCTATTGGATCTCCAATCCCTTCTCGATGAATCAGAACCCTTGGATCGCCTCTACGATGAGCTCTCATCCAATAGTCTCTCTCCGTCGCTGCTCATTCAGCCAATTGCCTCCGCAATGGACTCCGGCCCGTCAACGTCTCTATTGCAGCTTCCAAGGTGTACCTCTCCTTGCTTTTGTCCCCGAATGCTCCCGTTTTCACCCTGTTTAGTCCAATGTCTTTTCTCTCTTTTCTTCGTTCTATTCGTCGGTCTTTAAAGCATCGTCCAGCAGGCCAGCCCAATATTGACGAGTCGACCGCGGGTTCCCAAAGTGCCCCTTATCGGAAAAGGAAGCTTGGTGGGCGAGGCAAGGCGTCTAGGAAACATGCGCGAAACTCGCACAATAATGATAATGATGGTGAAGACTGCGACTTCGATGCTATGGTTTAGCTTACTGTATTGGAAAAGTTAGTGCTTGTGATGGATTGGATTCATTTGGATCGTTTTCCTGATATTCTGAAGTCTTTGGTTCAAACAATGGCCGATGTTCCAGTATTGGCTCTTGAATTATGTAGAAATGTGGGTCAATATAACCAATTGTCAAATACGTGCTTGCGAGTATTGAGGGAAGTTTTGAGGCCAGAACATGGAGACCCTGATAATACAGCAGTGGAGGTTTTGAAGTCATTATCATCACTAATTCTCATGTCCAAATGACAGGCAAGAACATTTGCTTTAGGCTTCGTCACGAGCCAAATTATGAGCTTAACTAAAGTGTCTGGTGGAGGGAAAAAAGCGGCGATTAATTTTCCAAGGTATTTAACCCACAAGGCCGCGGATAAGTCAGAACCTCGAGCTTTGGCCGTGGAGTCCATCATGGAAATTGTAGGTGTCATGGCATTCGAGGACCAAATTGGATTTGTGAAATTCGTGGTGCAAATGGCTCATGGAAAACCAAATCTTAGGCTTTTGGCAGTTGATCTTATTTTGAATCTAGTGACATCATTGAAAGATCCATTGGGTGTGAATTCAGAAAATGAAATGACAGAACCCTGGGGAATGTGTTGCTTGGAGGAATTGGTGAAGCGCTGTTCAGATGTGGGTGCTGCAATACGTGCTCGGTCTTTGTCAAACTTAGCACAGTTGGTGGGGTTTCTTTCAAGTGATATGAAGTGTGCGGTGGTTTTGAACAATTTTATGGAATCTGTTACAGTTGTAGATAAAAATGTTGATGCTGGGATAAATAATATTCTGAGAAGGTGTGTAGATGATAAAGCAGCTGTTCGGAAGGCTGCTCTTCTTCTAGCTACCAAGTTAACTACTCTTCTCGGTGGTGCCATTGATGAAGTGGTGCTCAAGACAATGGGCATGGCTTGTTCGGATCCGCTTATTAGCATACGCAAAGCAGCAATTGGAGCTCTTTCAGAGGTAGTTCTTCTTATCCTCCTATCTAATTCTTCTTATCACTCGTTTGCCGCTTCATGTTTAGTGCCAAACCTGGAAAAATTAAAAGGCTGGTGCACATTTGAACGACTTGGAATGATAATTTCAGCCACGAACTGAACTGCAATACTTACTTGCAGGGGGGGGTGAAAGTCACCAATCTCTGGGCTGAAATGAGTACATCGCAAAGTGTGTTTTTTGTTGTGTTTTTGCATTAGTAGGTATTTCTGCAATACTATAATTCGTCAACTCTTATTCTATCCCCGGAGGCCATCCAGTTTTCCTGGCAACGAATTTGAATAGAAAAACCACAGTGGTTAAAATGCTGCATATGTGGAAATTTTTATTCTAATCGCTTTCTTCTCGTCATTGCTTTCTGCTGGGTGGATTGTTTTTATCATTTTACTATCTTTGGTTGGTTCCTCTGCTCAGCGGATTACATTGAGCTGTATTTCGAACTGTAAATATTGATTAGCAAGTTTTCTTTTTTGATACTGACCAGAGAAATGAACTTCTAGGGTAGACAGGAGCATGTCAATGAAAACAATTCTGGAAATATTGGTTAGCAAGTCGTTTTTTTTTTGGGATAAAATTGTAATGTGTGAGTAAGTTTTACTCCTAAGTTATGCACTGAATCAATCAGAGTAATGTTGGAGGGAATGTTTTAGTTCTAGGTTCTTTATTTACATTGTCCTTAGATGGTTTAATAATGCAAATCAAGTAGCTTTATGAAATTGGAAAAGCTATTTAATGTAAGGGAAAATTAATTTAACATATTCTTATAGTTTACTTTAATTTTAAATCAAGTCTTTATAATTTATTTTGTTTTAATTGGGCTTTTATTATTTGATTTGTTAATTTATAAACTTTATAAAATTTCATCCATAGAAATTCATGAGTGTTAAAACGGTGTTAAATGGAAAACAGAAAGTATCGGGTTTTATATATAAAAATAAATGTTGGTAATGGTAGGGGTGTGTAATGGGCAAGACGGGTTAGCCCAATGGTTAGTCCGTAGCCCGCCCGTGTAACATTAAATGGGCACGGGCTGCCCATGCCCGTACCCCAGCCCATTTAAGCCCGTTTTAAACGGGTTAGGCTAAACCTGTTTGGGTTAGAACGGGTATGGGCAGTCCATTTAGCGAAAGTGAAAAACTCCCTGTTTAAACCTATTTGAAATTCCAATAATAATGATAATAAAATAATAGTGTACACATGATATTATTGTTCATCCAAAGATCACAACAGAAAACATAATCATAACTTTAAATTTATAACCACACAATTCACAATACACATATATATATATGGGCCAAACTCTACCCAAAAAAACATAATGTAAAATATATATATACACAAACATATATGGGCAGGCACAGGCAGATCGATGGTGTGCCCGTAGTCCTCCCGTATAATACAATGAGCTCACCCATTTAAGCTCACCCGTTACGAGTTTATTTTGGGCGGGCCTAAAATGGGTAAATTTATCCCGGGCTCGGGTGGGTACACCGGGCCCAGGTACTTTGCTCAGGCCTAGGTAATGGATTAAACTAAAGGGTTTTATTTTGAACAACAAAACAAACTATATAGACTTAATTTAAAATTAATTTAATAAGAATGACTTGTTATATACTTGAATCATTTCAAAGAGAAAAAGTTGTACAATAAAAAATTGTAGGGATATTATATTTTATTATAGTATATAGATATATTGATTCTTTATTGTACCAAAAAAATAATTCAGTCTTTGTATTTCCGTAAATGAATTTAGCCAATTTGAGTGTATGATATATATTATAAGATTTTCATGAAAAAAAAGTTAAAGTCATATTAGGAAATTATAACACAACCAAAAACTAACTAAGCCCATGTATGACACATCAATAATAAATAAAGAATCTAATTTAAAATAGATTTTTTTTTGTTATAAAAGAGAAATATACCCAAATTACATTCAAAACTAACTAAGTGGAAATAATCTCAAATTCTCTTTAGTCACTAAAATCTCAATAAAAGGGACATATTCCCAACAATAATAATTTTGATAATAATGTGGCTAGATCATATGGCACTTCCGTATACATAGTTGTTAAGATTCTAGATGTATACAAACCCACCTCTGTGGGGTGTAATATAATATTCCTATTATAAAATAAGAGAAGTTAAAAAAAAGTTAAAGAGGAGAATAAATAATAAGATAAAAGGGTAAAATAGGAAGTAATATAATATTTCTTATATGCTTGTATATTTACTTGTACAAATACCTTCTACATAACTATTATTTATAGGCCACAATTATTAAAGACTAAACATAAGGTTATAAAAGATTAAAGATGAATAAAATATCATTAACTACAAGAAATATCTCTCAAGTTATTCATTGAGGAAGTTATAACTTTATGGTATAAAGAGAAGAAAGAATCCTAAGAGGAATATCAAGAAGTAGAAGTTATATGGATATCCACATATGCAAGAATATTTGTAACACTCCCCCTTAGATATCCATGACATATATTATACCTCATTAAAATCTCACTAAAAAAACTCATTGGGACAAAAATCTAATGAAGGAAAAAGAGTACATAATATTTATTTAAATTGCTTTATTAAAAACCTTTTCAAGAAAACCCAGTGAAAAAAAACCTTAAAAGAAAGAATATATCAAGTACTTGTTTACTCCCCCTGTTGACGTTGTCAATTTATGTATTTGAATATGCAAATTCTAATACCATACACTAATTTCTCAAATGGCTCAGTTGGTAGTATATTGGTAAACAAATCTTTAAGGTTGTCACATTATCGAATTTGCTGAATATCTATATCACTATTCTTCATAAGATCATAAGTGAAAAAGAATTTTGGAGAAATATATTTTATTCTATCTCCTTTGATATATCCTCCTTTCAATTAAACTATGCATGCTGTATTATCTTCATATAATACTGTTGAAATTTCTTATTCTGAAAGTAGAACACTTATTCTTTGGATATGTTGGATTATTAACTTTAGCCAAACACTTTCTTGACTTGCCTAATGAACTGCAATTATTTTTGCATGATTTGATGAGGTAGCTAATAAAGTTTACTTTATCAAACGCTAAGATATAGTTATACCTTCACAAGTAAATAAATATCCTGTCTGAGATATACTTTTATGTGGATCTGATAAAAATCCTACATTTGCATAACCAATCAATTATGATCCGGATTCATTAGAATAAAATAATCACATATCAATTGTTCATCGAAGATATCGAAATATATGTTTAACTCCATTCCAATGTCTTCTTGTTGGAGAAAAACTAAATTTTGCCAATAAATTCACAGCAAATGCAATATCATGTCGTATTGAATTAACAAGATATATTAGTGCCCCTATAGTACTAAGATATAGTACTTCAAGACCAAGTAGTTCTTCATTTTCCTCTTGAGGGCGAAAATGATCTTTTTTTTTAACTAGCGATCTTATAACCATTGAAGTAGTTAATTGATGTACTTTATCCATATAAAATTACTTTAATATTTTTTTAATATAAACTTATTGATAAAGAAAAACTCCATTTGTTAAGTGCTCGATTTGTAAATCGACACAAAATTTTATTTTTCTAAAATCTTTCATTCAAAGTCTCTCTTTAAACAATCCACTGCTTTTTGAAACTCTTCAAGCGTTCTAATTATATTCAAGTCATCTACATAGACATCAATTATAACAAATTCTGATATATTCCTTTTTATAAAAATACATGGGCTAATTGAATCATTTTTATAGCATGCTTTCAACAAATATTCATTTAGATGGTTATACCAAATTCTTCCATATTGTTTTAATCCGTATAAGGATTTATGCAAACGAATTGCATAATTTTCTTGAGAATTCTTACATACTTCAGACAATTTATATCTTTCAGGGATTTTCATATAAATTTCGGTATCTAAAGAACCATATAAGTATATTGTAACAATATCCATTATACGCATATCAAGTACTTCATGCACTACTAGACTAATTAGATATCTTAAAGTAATTGTATTCACCACAGGAGAATATATTTCTTCATAATCAATGCCAGGTCTTTATGAAA
The DNA here is from genome assembly GCA_037074615.1 of Leucaena leucocephala. NCBI lineage: Eukaryota > Viridiplantae > Streptophyta > Magnoliopsida > Fabales > Fabaceae > Leucaena > Leucaena leucocephala. The sequence continues at coordinate 10,323,605 of CM073563.1, read as the reverse complement.
AACCTTGTGCCACAAGTTGTGTTTTATATCTAACAACTTCATTTTTCTCATTTCGTTTTCACATAAAAACCCATCTATACCCAATTGTTTCAACACTATTCAGTATTTGGACTACAGGTCCAAAAACTTCACGTTTTGAAAGTAAATTCAATTATGCTTGAATTGCGTCTTTCCATTTTGGCCAATCCTTTCTATGTCTACATTCTTCAACTGACCTAGGTTCAAGATCATCACTTTGATTAGTTATTTCAAAGACAAAATAATGAAAACAACATAAATAATATAGAAAAAATAATACTACAATAGAAATAACATAAATAAAATAAGTAATATAAATTAAATAAATATAAATAAATGTAACAAAATAAATTAAATAACATAAAAAATATGTATAAATATAAATAACATAAATAATATGGTACAATACGTAGAATTAGAAATAACATAAATCAAATATATAAATAGTAATATAGTATAAGTATTTCATAATATAAATAAGTGAATATTATATAACTGTAATAAATATATAATAATATTAAGAATACAAAGAAGATAAATAAATTAATTAAAATATAAATTAATAAATATATAGGGAGGGAAATTGAAAATGTAAACAATATATAGGGAGAAGGGAAAATGTAAATAACACACATATATATAAATATATATATAAATAGTGAATCAGTTATAATACTGTATCAATATATTAAAAGAAGAAGAAAAATTAGAATAACATAATATTTTACATAAGAATAAAATATAATAAAGATAACCCACACACACATATCTAACAAAAAAAATTAAAATGGATAGGAAAGAATAACATAATAAACAACGACTGAATATATAACAAATATATAAAAATAAATTTGGCCATAATAATTAAGTAAGATGATAATAGAAAATAAAATATATATGATAATTAGATAAAGAGAAAACTAATATCCTTTGTATATAATTGAACATAATAGTATATGAATTGATAAGGAGTTCATACCTTAAATTTTTCAGAACAATGTGTGCTGATAACGTGTTATAAAATAAGAGAAGATGAAGAAGTTAAAAAGGAGAAGAAATAATAAGACAAAAGGGTAAAATGTGAGGCAATATAATATTCCTTATATACTTGTATATTCACTTGTACAAATGCCTTCTATATAGCCACTATTTTGAAGCCACAACTATTAAAGGTTAAATATAAGGTTATAAAATATTAAATATTAATAAAATGTCATTAACTATAAGAAACCCCTCTCAAGTTATTAATTGAGGAAGTTATAGCTTTATGGTATAAAGAGAAGAAGGAATCATAAGAAAAATATAAAAATATAGAAGTTATATAGAGATCCACATATATAAAAATATTGTAACAATACCAAATCATTCTTTTATTTTATGATTACTTACAAAAGAAAAAATAGATTAATATAATTTAATTATCACATTAATTCTTTCGTATGTGTACAAGTTAATGAGATCTCACATTTATTTTTCACTAAGGGTATGTTTGGATTAGTTTTTAGAAAATATATTTTGGGAAGAATTGATTCTAGAGAATAAATTTTGAAAAGAATAGATTTTAAAAATAAAGATATTTAGATGATTAGTAGTAGAATTATTTTTTATATTGATAAATTATAAAAAAGTGTATGATTTGATTAAAGTATGAGAGATGAGAGAGAGTAGATAATAAATAGGAGAGAAGTGAGAGAGTAGAGAGGAAATAGGAGAGATGAGAGAGTGTAAAAAAGAGAGAAAATATGAGATATGGTGAAGAAGAGAAATGAGAGAGAATAGAGAGGAGAGAGGAGAGATAGTATAAGAAAAAGTAAGGGTAAAATAGTAATTGGATAGTCCATAAACTCTTTTACTATTTCAAAATCTATTTTCAGTAGTTTATTCAAAACTATAGTTTTAAACTGAGATTTTGATCAAAATCAATTCTGAAAAAAAAAACTGTTTATTTTAAATTTTTTCAAACTAAAATTTTGGCCAAAGTTAATTCTAGACAAAAATTATTATTTATTTTAAATTTTCTCAAATCAAAATTTTATCCAAAATTAATTTTATAATCATACATCCAAACAATCACTAATATATACAAATCTTTTTAAAGAAGTACTTTTTCTCCTCTCAAGCATTCTCACACTAATTATTATCCCTTCACACACACACACACACACACACACACATATAAATATTAAAAAATATTTATAGTTGAAATTAAAATTAGTACTTCCTCTTATTCTAAATATAAATATAAGAGTTAATAATAAATAAATTTATTTTAATATTAAATATAAATATTATTTTATTTTATTTTAAAATTTATATTTTTCTTTCTAAATTCTCTCTACTAAATAGACATATTAATTAAGATGGGAATTAGTTTTCTTGCAAATGATTATGTGGAGTACGGTAAGAAAATTAAGCAACACACATTTTTAATAAATATTTTTTTTAATTTTTATAAATTAATTGTATATCCCTTTAATTCACAATATAAGTTACTTTAATTAATTCATATGAATCAAAAAGTATTAGTTAATTCATTTAGCATGTCCTTAATTAAAATATTTTTTTACATCTACCCTTATTTAAGAATTGGATTATGAAGAGAGATAAAATATAAATAATTGATAAAATTAGAAATAAATGTTAATTATAAAGACAAAATTGGTAAATTAGTATCAATTATCCTATAAATGACATATATTTTAGACTAAATCAGTCTTCTAGAAATAATTTATATTATAGATTAGAAAAAATAATTTTTATATTTAAAATTGGAGGAATATAATAATATATGGATATAAGTGATATTTTATAAGAAAGATATATATATATATATATATATATATTATAGATGATGTGGGGATATCATATCAAAATTAATTTATATATCTATCCATGTCTCTCCCTATATATATATATATATATATATATATATATGCATATCACATACATGAGAAGTGATAGTGATTGGAGCATGCTTAATGGAGTTTTGTTACTTTGTTTTATGAGCTTAGCTTTTTCCCAAAATGAAAAGCAGCATTTGATTGCCCCTCCAACAACAAAAGATAGGCCTTGTCTCACTTTTCTTCTTCTGCATCACTCTCTTGTCTCCCTCTCGTCCTTATCTCTCTTCTTTCATCTTTTTTTCTACTTTTTTTTTTTTATTTCCCCCCTCATGAACGCGCATGTGTAATTGTGTATTATAAAACTGTAATTGTAATTATTTTTTTTTGCTTCAACAATAATTGCTTAGGGCCCAATACATCATGAAATATTCATTAATTATATATTTTTAGTTAAATTTTGAAAAAAAGTTAATATATTTTTGGACTTATGACAATTTTTCTTAAGGGCGCACAGATAGATCTATCCCTAATTAATCACACAAGTATGCACTCTGTTTTTTTTTTTTTTGGCCTTTTTATCAAAGGCTGCTCACTAGAGTCCATCGCCTTCATCAAGATTCTCTCCACTTGAAAATACAAACAAATGCTTCAATCAACTTCAACTATTGAATTCATGCTTGTTATGTTACTTATTATAATTGTTATAGTGCGGCAACCTTTAAATTAAGATTTAATTTTTTTTTTACCCAAATTTCAATTTGATAAAATTTTAAAGTAAACAATCTTATTTATCCAAAAATATTTTTTTGATTAAACTATACTTTAAAAATATAATTTTGGATAAACTACTGAGATTAGTTTTTGAAATAATAAAAAAACTTATAAACTATCAAATTACTATTTTTCTCTTAATTTTTTATACATTTTCTCCTTTCTCCTCTATATTCTCTATTTTTCACACTATTTTCTATCTCCTATTTTTAATAAAATAATATCATTTTTGATAATTTTTTAAATATAAAAGTCATTTTGATAATAACTATTTAAATATTTATTTATTCATAACTATTTTTTATAAACTCTTCTTTAAAAATAATTTTTTAAAACTATAAAAAAATTGTTTTTTATAGACTTTTTTTAAAACTATTATCCAAACATGCCTAACTCTAGAAAACATAATATTTAAGTAAAAAGATTTTAATTTATAAATAAATAGAAAAATAAGTTATAAAGCACATAAATCTAATCAACTGTTTTTTTTATCTCATACTATATCATGTTTAACAAAAAAAAATAAAAAATAAAATAACTCAACCCAATTAATCATTTCAAAATTTTTGACCATCCTAGCCATTAGTTTACTGATTTGATGTGATGACTCGAGTTGTGTTTTAATAGCATAGCCTCTTATCTCCTTCCCATGGGAATATGCATGGACTCATAATTTTTCTGACATTATGTAATAGTTTGAATCTTACGGTCTTCATTATGGAGGCTATGTTGATCTTGATAATATGTGAGTCTCTTAATAGCATTGGATATATGATATAATTTAATTATATAATTAATTTTAATTTTAAATATAAAATTAATACTCCTTTAATAATAATTAAATAAAAGAAAGAATAAAAATTATAGAAGATAATCAAATTGTTATATTAACTATTTTTTTAATTTAATTAAATTAGTTAAATATATTTTATATCAATTATAAAAGAAATAATTTGTAAGAGTCAAAGAAATAAACACAATTCAATATACTCTTTATATCCTTAATATATAATTTAATAAAAAAATTAATTTTTATTTTTAATATAAAATTAATTTTTTATATTTATTATTTTTTTAAAATTATCTTTATTAATATCTATAATAATTAAGTTAGAGGGGATATGTAATTAAGAAATATGACTTAGGTATTTAAAAAATATATATTATATTAATTAATTTAATAAATTTTATTTATTTAATTAAATTAATTAAATATATTTTATATTAAAAATGAGAAGAGTATATACACATCCTCTCTCTTTTTCTCTCTCTATACGTTAATTTTTTATAGTGTCCATATGGTATATTCTAAAAATGACTAAATTGAGTTTTACGTTTTTTAACAAAATATTTTTTATATATATAATTTAATTTAAACTAAAAATATTATATTTAAATGATTTAATTATCTATTAATTATGGCCAGATTTTGTTGGACACTCGTTATATTGTGTGGAATAATGACTGTTTTGGTTCATGATGTATAATAGTGCTATTGCAGAGAAACCTGCAATTAATGGCTTTAAAATTGGACCCTCCACTCACAACCACCGTGAATTTGATTGTTACCCTTGTTGGGTGGACCCTCGTGTGGTTTCTCAAGCATCATTCCTCTCAAAAGCCTATATACCCCTCTTCCTCTTCCTCTTCCTCTTCCCTCTCGTCCTTAGCCTTTCTTCTGTTCGCTTTATCGCCAGCGCGCGTGCATTTCCCCCACACTCCTCTCTCTTGCACATTGCCCCAAGGTACATTTTCTTCTTCTTCCTCCCCCTTTTGACAAATCACGACATAAAATAGAAAAAAAAAAGATTCCTTGTAATGGTCAATATTTGTACAGTAAAATGCATGTTCTGTGACTCTATCGAAAAATTCAGGGTATATTTACCTTTTTAAACAGATCGACTGATGAAATATGTAAAACAAAGATAGAGAGAGAAATAAGTGTGTGTGTATATGCACACACTTATTCGAAATAAGTGTGTGTGTGTATATGCACACACTTATTCGTTCTCTTGTGTGGGTCTCACAAAGACTTGTTTTATCTTTTCGTCTCTTTCTCTCTGCTTACTTTTTTATCTGAATAAAATGATTTCGTAATATATTTTTTTTTATTTTAAGATTCGCAATTTACTAGTTAAAAGATAAATTGGTACTGAAAAACGGAATTTCTTGAGCTGGAGATGAATATAATTGGGCGTTTACTTTCTTTCTTCCATCTCTCAAGTAAATATAATTTGGTTGAGATTTATAATTACAGGGAAGGTGGACTGTTATAGATTAAGACTTTAGGGTCAAGACTGTTGGTATGTGCCAATATTTATTCTCTCTCTGTGTGTGTACTGTAATCATTCAACATAGGAAATTGAATAAGTATGGTTCTATATGATTTCTTTGTGGCATTTTAGCAAATACCTTGAGCTTGTAAGGTTGTTTCTGATAATTCCTTGTAAATTGGTGATGCTTGTCTGCATTTTGTCTCCAACACCATGGAAATTATAGAGGAACAAGATTTAATTGATTTTACATTATGTTGGTCATTTCATTGGACAGCTGTTTAATTATATGGATTAACCTTCTAATTATTGAGCTAGCCAAGAATGAGACCGTAACAAACCTTGGATTTTCACTGAAGTTATGAAACATGATGAGATTTGTCTCTTTACTTTAGTCTTCTCAATTTATCTACAATTCTAATCCCATCATAGATAATGTCACGTCATATTCGTTACAGAAAAAAGAAATGAAGGCTCTCCAATTGCTTTCTGTTCAAGTTCCCAGCTCTAATCAATTGCCACTGTCTATCACCATATCAACTTTACTGTGAAACTAAACTGAAGTGACTTTACCACAGCGAACAAAAATCCTTCAATACATAAAAAAAATTTAACCTCTCAGATCCCAAAATGAAAAAGAAAAGCAAGTCCTCTTAATTAGATGAGCTGGATGAGTCATGCAAGACTTGAATAATCTATTATTTGGAAATTTTTATGGATGAGCATGGACTTCATTATAAATTAGTAAAATTCAATACTTTAAGGATTCACTTACAAATGAATAGTGTGAGCTTGGAGCCTTGTTAGTTCTCCATTAGTCTGGTGTGAGAAAACTATAATCAGAATTCAGAACATAAATCTGACCAACCCATTAGTGGATAGCATTTTTAGTTTTGGCATTTTAAACAAAGTCCTAAAGCAAAACAAAAGCAGATCAAAGATAAGACAAATCAAACATTCCAAACTGTACATACAGAGAAAACATGGACAAAAGTTGGAAACAAGATCGAGGGATTAAAGAAACAGCAAACTATGGCTGATTTTCCTTTCCAAAGATTGTAACTACCTCAACAAGAACCAATTATATAAGAAGGAAACATATATATGTGTGTATGTGAGTGTGTGTACAGTATCACAGTGCGCCATGGGAAATTGGTGCTCCTCTCTTGATGTTATCCATGTTGGTAGTTTCATAGACAGGTAGACCACTTGAACAGTAACCCAAGTCGTAGTTCTGCAACTCAAACAGATCGGAGCTTGAATCACTCTCTGCACCATCATCATCATCCACCTCAATATTGAACTTTCTGAACTCCTTCTCAGACAACTCATTCCCCCAGTTCCTATGTTTTTCCAAAACCCCATTACCGTATTTGAAATTCTCGTTCTTCTTCTTATGATCATCCCACAGCTCATTATGTAAAGTAAATGACTTTAGATGCTCAATATTATCATACTTTGAGAGGGTTCTGAATTCCTTACAACTCTTTGTTGGGGTGTGTATGTGAGGAGGTGTTCTAAACCCCACTGAACTGAAGGATGAATATAAGGACTTTGAATCTGAAGTAGTAGTAGTAGTGCTGCTTGAGCTTCTGAAATGGCTAATGCTGCTTCTTCTTCTTCTCCTCCCTCCTGGGCTCTGATCATCTTGATCATCCTTCATAGACTGTGTGCTGGATTTTGATTTCTTCTTCTTAGATGCAGACTGGCTGAAGAGAGAGTTCAAGAAGCTGGCAAGCCTTCCTCCTGGGGAGCTAGGTTGCTTGTGTTTCTTCTCTTTCATGATCTGCTTCTCCACTGCTACTCCATGAAACTGCTGGGGAAACAAGTTTCTCATGGGCATGTCTAAGCTGATTCTGCCTTTGTGTCCATTCTTTTGATCTTCTCTCGCGATCTTCTGACTGGAGTCATTGTTATTATAGCCAACAGCTTCATTGTACCCAGAGAAATACCTTGCTGCCTCAAATACATCAAGCTCACCAGAATCATTTCTTCGGTGGAAGGACTTCACCTTGTGATTCTTTTCTGAGTCTATAAGCCCTGCCATGGACATGAAGATCAACGCAGAAGCAGTCTTCAGTATGTGGGAACTTTGAAAGTAGGTCTATGGGTGAAAGGAGGAGGGATAGCAATATCTAACCAGAGGGTGCTTTTAAGGATGCAAAGTTATGAAAGGGTATTGAAATGATTGAGAATAGTGGGGAAGATCAGTTGAGGATATATAATTAATAACTTTGGCCATAATTTTATATGATGATGAAGGACTGTTCATTAATGGAGGTTTGTGGATGAGACCCCACATGACGTGAAATTGTGTTTTAGAGACATTTAGAGAAGGGAGTGGAGTAAATAAGAAAGAATACCTTTTCTATTCTTCTGATGTAGTGAGTGACTGTTTGGGAGCAGCCTAGAAAATTAATTTTGGATAAAATTTTAATTTAAAAAAATTTAAAATAAATAGTTATTTTTATTCAGAATTAATTTTGGTCAAAATTATAGTTTTGAATAAGTTACTGAAAATAGCTTTTGAAACAGTAAAAGAGTTTATGGAATATCCAATTACTATTTTATGCCTACTTTTTCTTATACTCTCTCTCCTCTCTCATTTCTCATCTCTCTTCTTTACCCTGTCTCCTTTTTCCTCTCTCTTCTCTAAACTCTCTTCTCTCTCTTATTTCTTCTCTACCCTCTCTCCTCCCTTAGAATTTAATTAAATCATACCATTTTTGATAAATTATCAATATAAAAAGTGATTTTACTACTAATTATCTAAATATCTCTATTTTTAAAATTTATTCTTCCTAAAATCTATTCTCTATAATCTATTCTTTCCAGAATCTATTCTCCAAAAGCTAATCCAAATAGGCCTGAATACCAGAGGTTTTTGTTGGGGATTGTGCGGGGCAAGCAGCTGTGCTTCCTTGGATTCTATATGCTTCCACCAATTACAAATGGAATTGTGCTTTAAGTGGGTGTTGGCCATGGACATGTACTACCATCTGACCTTTAGAGCAAAAAATAATTTATTTTCAAATTATGAATTAACTATCAAAATTAATACAAAAGAATATTTCCTTCTATAACCATATGAAGAAAAATTTCTTGAAAACTCCAAAGCTTAAATTAGTAACTGCACAGAGAGTGCAGCATAGGAGTAAAGAGACAGATTTTCATACCTAAAAGCATTTTAGGCTAGTTGAAGGAAGTCTGGGGATCTTCTCTATTTTGAGCAGAAAAACGAAAATTATTTCAAGTAAATTTTGATTCTTTAGTTAACTTAGACTGTTAAGAGATCGATTTTTTATCTTTAATAAAAAATTTAAATTATTCATTTTGTCTGAATAATAATGATTTATTTAAAATAAATCATTTTTCTGCTTTGAATGAAATTCTTGTAGACTTAGCCGTATAAAGTGTAAACACAGCTTTAGAATTTGAATAACCCCTCTAACTCTAAAATTCTTTGGTATACTAAAAAGAGAATTCTTTGGTTTACTAAAGATGAAGGAGTGAGATCCCACCAAAATTTGTAGGGATTAGAAGTCACTCTTGAAAAAATTGAAGTATATTGTTTGATAAGTAAGTCCTTTTGGACTGGGATAGATTTACTATGGCCCATTAATATCTCATTGCCTCCTCTTTAGGTAGTTTCTGTAATTAAGACTCTTTCATCATACTAACCCTCTTAGTGGGTAATATCTCAATTTCCAACCACTTGCAAGTTTAAACAGTGAATCCACAATAATAACTCAGCTGTGTACTATTCAGATTAAAGCACATAAGAAAAAAATGTCTTGGTTTGGCTACCTTCAATTTTTCTCAAGAAAATTTTCAGAAGTATCATCATATCATACAGAAGTGATGATGCCTATCATGAAGACCCACCAAAGGAGAAAAGGAATTATGGTGGAGTAACCTTTTCCTGTGCAAAGAGCATACAGAAGAACTACTACACATGAAACTTAGTATTCACAACTTTAATTATCTTTTTTAGGTATTAGTGTTATTAAGATGTAGATATCACTTGGCCCCCTTTTAAACATAATATGACAATACCAGCTCTAAGTGTCGGAGCAGTTAATCTTAACATGAGGTTTGTTGCAGCGATTGCAGCGAACACACGTGTCCTGCTTATGCACCAAAAGAGACACTCTGCTTATGATGTCCCTTTAGGTCACATATCACCTTCCTAGAAGAATTTTATTCTATTGTTAGGATCAAGTTAATTAGTTCATGTAAAAAGATTTTCGACATGCCTAGGAGCTAGAGGAACCTCCTATTGTAATCATGTTGGCTGGCTTTCAGGATCAAACTGTAGCAATGGGACTAGTTTTGAACAGGAATTTTGATTGTGATATGTATCTCATGAGTAGGAATTGAAATATCTGCCTTTAGATGTGCATTAATGTCAGTTAGTATAACCTTCCAGTGACAATTCCACTCGTTTGCTGAGATCCAGTCATCTTATATGAAAGATCTTTGGTTCTACTTAGGCCCTGTTTGATGAAACTAAGATTAAATAAATAAGATTCATTAACTATTAATATAATATTAAACAATATAACTACAAGTCTGGTATTTTATACGAGTAATTGTAAGTAATTGTATTCCATATGTATATACTTGCTTCTGTACAATGAGTTTATATACACATTCGGGGGATATCAAGGCTATAATGACTTAACCTGATTTTCCGGGATATACAATAAACTCTAATGAATAACGCTAATCCCTACAATCTCTCTTGATCCTAAAATCTCGGCATATTCACACTCCCCCTCAAGTTGGACCATAGATATCGAACATGTCCAACATGCTAATAAAGTATTCGAATTTTTCTTTGTTAAGTGCTTTTGTAAGGACATCTGCTGTTTGTTCTCCAGAGGGGACATATTTGAGCCCAACGATTCCTTCATCGATTTTTTCTCGTATAAAGTGCTTATCAATTTCTACGTGTTTCATCCGATCATGTTGCACTGGGTTATGAGATATATTTATAGCTGCCATGTTATCTGAGTAAAGTGTAATGGGCAAGTCTGTAGGTACTTTCAATTCTTCTAGTATTCTTTTTATCCAAATCCCCTCACAAACACCAAGTGCAATGGCTCTGAATTCAGCTTCAGCACTATTTCGAGCTACAACACTTTGTTTTTTGCTTCTCCAGGTCACCAGGTTTCCCCAGACAAATGTGAAGTAGCCAGAGGTTGACTTTCTGTCCTCTTGATCACTTGCCCAATCAGCATCTGTGAACATCCCAACTGATCTTTGTTCTGACTTTTTAAATAGAAGGCCACGTCCCGGAGATCCCTTTAGGTACCTGAGAATCCTGTACACCTCGTTCAAATGTTTCTGCTTTGGATTGTGAGAGTATTGACTTACCATACTGACTGCGAAGGCAATGTCTGGTCGGGTATGTGATAAATAGATCAGTTTTCCTACCATGCGTTGATATCTTCTGAGATCCACTTCTTTTCCCAAATCAGTATCATCTTTCACTTTATCAACCTTTATAGGGGTGTCACTAGGTCTACAACCCAACATGCCTGTTTCTTTTAAGAGATCCATAATGTATTTCCTTTGTGAGATGTAGATTCCTCTTCTTGACCTTGCGACTTCCATTCCTAGAAAGTATTTCATTTGTCCTAAATCCTTGACCTGGAAGTCCTGGTTTAATGCCTTCTTAACCCGTTCAATTTCTACTGAATCATCACCTGTGAGAATAATGTCATCCACATATACTGCTAGTATGACTATTTTCCCTTTGAGGTGTTTGAAGAATAGAGTATGGTCACTCTGTCCTTGGGTATATCCCTGTGTTCTCAAAACACGAGTGAATCTTTCAAATCATGCCCGAGGAGATTGTTTGAGCCCATATAACGATTTCTTGAGTCTGCAAACTTGATTACCTTTGTCACTTGGAAATCCTGGAGGGAGCTTCATGTACACTTCTTCCTTCAGTTCTCCATTCAAGAAAGCATTTTTTATATCCATCTAATGTAGCGGCCAATCTAGATTAGCGGCTAAGGATAATAAGACTCTGATAGTGTTCAGCTTTGCTACTGGGGCGAACGTCTCTGTGTAATCCATACCATATACCTGTGAGAATCCTTTTGCGACCAAACGTGCCTTATATTTGTCTAGATTCCCATCTGCAGTATATTTAGGGGTGAACACCCACTTACAGCCCACTGGTTTCTTTCCTCTTGGTAAATCAACAATCTCCCAAGTGCCATTTACTTCTAGAGCATTCATTTCTTCCATAACAGCCTGTCTCCAATGAGGATTAGCTAGTGCTTCATGTATGTTGTTAGGTATTGCAACCTGATCCAAATGAGAGATGAAGGTATAATAGTGAGAGGCAAGAGCTTTATACGAAACAAACCGCTCAATAGGGTGTTGAGTGCACGTCCTGGGTTGTTTCCGTAGTGCAATGGGTAGTTCAAGATCATCTTGTGTGGGCACATCCTTTTCTGAACCTGTTTCTGGATCAGATTCATGAGTTGCTTCGTTTGTTTGAGGAGCTCTACTTGTCATGGGTCGGCGTATATAAATTTTGCCCCACCTATTTGTGTCTCCCCCTGAGTTAGTGTTTTCTTGCCTTTCAAGTGTTGGATCAGGTAAGGTAACAATCTCAAGGTGTAAACCAGGCTCAGGTTGGTTGGGCTCAGGGTGTGACGTCGGAAATTCTTTCCAATTCTCCCCCTGAATTGAAGACGGAGGATAGTAAGGTATTGTTTCATGGAAGGTAGTGTCACAGGTTAGGTATAGACGTTTAGAGATAGGATCATAGCATTTGTACCCTTTCTGTGTCCCTGCATGGCCCAAGAAAATGCTCCGGGTAGCTTTGGGTTCTAGTTTGGTAGTATGGTGAAGGTGGACGTACGTGGTGCACCCGAATACTCGTAGTGGGAGGGTGTTTTCAAGGTAAGGAAGTTTGAAGTGTTCCTGTAAAACCTGTAATGGTATGCGGAAGGTGAGTGGTTTACTAGGCATGCGGTTAATGAGAAAGGTAGCTTGAAGGATGGCGTCACTCCAATAGAAGGAAGGGACATTGCTACTGAACATCATAGCTCTAGCGGTTTCAAGAAGGTGACGATTTTTTCGTTCGGCTATGCCATTTTGTTGGGGACTATGAGGACACGAGCTTTTGTGAAGGATGCCATGGTTGGTTAGAAATGTGGATAGGGTGTGATTGAAATATTCAGTCCCATTATCAGTGTGAAGAATCTGGATTTTCTCATGAAATTGAGTTTGGATCATGTTATAGAACTGAATGAAGGTCTGTGGAACTTGGGTTTTATCAGTTAACAGAAAGACCCAACTAACTCGAGTATGATCATCAATAAATGTTATAAACCACTTGGAGTGAGTGCGATTTGGGACACGAGATGGACCCCACAAGTCACTGTGGATTAGAGAAAAAGGTCTGGACGGACGATAGGGAGTACGAGGAAATGAGGTACGATGGTGTTTGGCAAGTTCACAAGATTCACAATGAAAGTTGGAGGTCCTTTTATTATTGCAAATAGAGGGAAACATAGTAGACATGTAATGAAAATTAGGATGTCCTAATCGTTGATGCCACAAATCTATTTCACTAATCTGAGGTAGAGACACAGCCTTACAGGATCTGAAATGTTGAATATCACAATTATTCAGGTAGTAGAGCCCCTCAAATTCCTTAGCAACGCCAATCGTCATCCCCGTGGACAGGTCCTGAAAAATACATTGAGTAGCAGAAAAATTAGCATGACATTGCTTATCTCGTGCCAATTGGTTGACAGATAATAAGTTGCATTTTAAGTTAGGAACATGTAGGACATCATTCAGATCTAATGTGTCATTGACTTTAATACTCCCAACACCAGCAACGACCGAGGTAGAGGCATCTGCTATCTTTACTGTGAGACGTGACTTTGTAGGGGCATAGGTGGCAAATAAGGAGTAATTGTCAGTCATGTGGTCAGATACACCTGAATCAACAATCCATATAGGCCCAGAATTCATACCTTTAATGGTAGCTAAAGCCTTAAAAAATTTACCTCGGTTTACCACACTCGCAGTTGGCTGTTTATTTTCCAGAGCAGCCAGTCTTTCCAAAATTAAGCTAAGTTGGTCGGGTGCAGGAACCAAAGGCATATTGTCTGGATTAGTGACATCAGCAGTATACCCTTTTGACTTACCTTTTTTAGGTTTCCAATCTGGTGGCTTGCCATAAATATCCCAACATGTACTTTTTGTATGACCTACCTTTTTGCAATGCTCACAAAAAGGACGCTGATGGACTTGGGCCATGTTACGTTGATGGACTTGGGTTGTATCACGCTGATGGACGTCACGCTGTCTATCTGGGCTTGGGCCCATATGTTTTTGCAGCGAGCTTGTTCCCCGAGAGATTAGGGTAGACGCATCACTTCCTAGGCTCACGCGTGCAGATTCTGCGACCATCATCACCTTGCGTCTACTCTCCTCGTGGCGCAAGACGACGAAGGCTTCTCTGACCGTCGGAAGTGGGTCGCGAGCAAGAAGCCATCCCCTGACGTCGTCGTACGCTGGATCCAATCCGGTGAGTAGTTCAAACAAGTGCTCCTCTTCCACTTCTCACCTGTGCTCAGTCGCGTCGTCGGTACAATGCCACACCCGATCCTGCAATTGATCTAGTTCCTGCCATAGAGCTGTTTTTTCAAGCCAATACTCGTTTAGCGATCTCAGTCCCTGCTTTGCCTGCCATAGTTTAGAGCGAACGTCGAAGATCACAGAGGCATTCGCCTTATTGCCGTAGGAGTCGCGGACAGCTTCCCAGATGGCCTTGGCTGAAGGGAGAAACATATAGCTTTTCTTGATGCCTAGAGCCATCGCATTGATCAGCCAGGACGATACCAGTGAGTTCTCTGACTTCCACCGCTTCTGTGATTGAGCGTCGCCGGATACAGGGCATCAGCGAGGAGATAGTCGAGTCTTTCCCGACCATCAATGGCGAGCCTCATGGATTGGGCCCATTCCATGTAGTTGTCGCCTGTGAGTTTCTCTGATACGAGCAGTGATGTTGATCCTTCAACATTGACGAGTCTCGAGGACCCAGTTCTGGGGACACCTTCTGATTGCTCGTGTGATTCTGCTGAAGACATTGTCGCGGATTCTTCACTGTGCTCTGATACCATATGAGTAATTGTAAGTAATTGTATTCCACATGTATATACTTGCTTCTGTACAATGAGTTTATATACACATTCGGGGGATATCAAGGCTATAATGACTTAACCTGATTTTCCGGGATATACAATAAACTCTAATGAATAACGCTAATCCCTACAATCTCTCTTGATCCTAAAATCTCGGCATATTCACATTTTATTATCTATTTTTTTATTATCACGTAATGTCTTATGAACCTGTGATTTAAAGTCTACTGTATCAACAACAATACATGAATATCGTGTGAGCTTTATTTCATTAAATTTTTTTATTAGTTAAGGGATATGTAACATCATATACTGAACTTTATGTAAAAACTCCTTTTCATGTCACATATCAACTAGTTGACTCAATCTTCAAATCCATTCGTATTGATACGATGAGTTTTCAATGAAATTTTGATAGTGATCTCCTATTGATAGGTATTCATCTACACCAACATATATACCTCCAAATGTTCATCAATGTCATATATCACTTTTCCAATTAAAATTTGACTCAATTGATATGTTTGTAGCTTAAGTTAAAGGTCCTTCTATCAGACTAATGACTTCTTATGAGTAAACTTGGTGTCTGGAATTTGAAAAATGAACTGTATTTGTTCTTAGTCTATAAATTTTATATTTTGTATTGATACTTGTTACTTACAATTTTTCATGACTTGGAATTGGAACAGCCTACTATTAATAATTAAAATTATGTGTGAAGCTGTCTACTAGTTGCCTTATTTCAGAAAACCAAAACCACATTGACAAATCAAGCTTTCAATGTGAATTTAATTTGTTGGTAATCTCTGATGTGTAGTCAATTATCAGCTACCAACAGTGATGGATCAGCATTGAAGTTAGCTCTAGGCATTTAGGGAAGATGAACATGACAACTCCATTAAGATCACCTGGTCAGTTTCTTTTTTCCCTCCTTCATCGTCATTGGAATCTAGTTGCATAGATACCACAATGAGTTTAACTACAAAAAACATTGCTCCTAATTGACTATATCCGCAGCAAGATTTGGGGAAAATTATGATGTTCTCATAATTTAAAGCCACTGCAATTATACGTTTGAAAAGAAAGTGATATCTAATCTTATGACTTATATATCTGGTTTAGTTTCAATCTAAATACTTCCTAACTTTACAGTTCGTGTAACTAGAAAGAGATAGACATAGCGGCGGGTTTGATTAAACCACGGCGATCTTATCTCTTTTTAGCTATACAGATTGCACAGTTGATCCGAGCTCTTTCAAGGTAGCCTTTTGCTTTTGTTTTTTTATCAACAGGTTCTGGTACTTTTTCTGAATCTATTGTCACATATTCGAACAACTGACTATATTATCAGCACATATATTCTTTCAAGGTCATCTTCATCCATCTATACTCATTCATTTTTTTTCCTTTTGAAATTCTCATTTTTGTGAATATAAAAGATCAAGATAATATCTTATTGTCGGCATTGGTTACCCACCACCACTAGTTTTGAAGCAAAAAGGGAACGCTTTCAAATTTAGTAATCACTTGTTACTGGAAAAGGGATGAGACATGTGATTATTTGAAACATGTTCGATTTTTAAAGAGTACTACTTTGTTATAGTTATAGTCGCGAGATTTAGGAATACATCTTAGCTCCTATTTATCTAAATTTATGCCTGAAAGTAATTGATAGCTTATCCTGCCTGCCATTGATATCGCCTAGAAAAAACGAAGATTTTGCCTTATATTTAGATAGAAAATTTCAATATTTTTTCAAAAATTCTTGGACCTTAAAAAAAAAAAGTAACCACTTACTATTTTGAGGTCTCAGGCTAAGGCCTATCACAGATTAATGGTTCTGATTTCTTGAACACACACACTAAGACTAGACCTTGACATATCATAGTGTGTTCTTTTGGTCTCCACTGTTCAGTCTCTTGCCTGCATTTTGTCACACTAAAAAGTACAAAATATAGTTTTTTTTTTCATAAATGAAGTCACTTATTATTGTGATCAGAAGTGTGTTGGATGCTTGTTGTCCACTTGCCTGCATTATGAACTATGTGTGGCTATTTTCATTGTTTTTTAACAAGTTACCATTCATCAGAAAATTTCTGGGTAAAGGATTATTGTGGTACGAAGATATATATAGTTACTCTAGTATTTTTAAAGCTTCAAGCTTGGCCACATATCACAAAAGAAACATCAGTTCAACTAACCTAATTTTATATCTTGTTCTTCTTATCTGGTTTCCTTGAAGGGGCCTATAGAGAGATTCTCGATAGATTTTTACCTTCCAAAACATTAACTGGGTATGCAAAAAGTGAGTCTTATGAAAATTATATATATATATATATATATATATATATATTTGGTTATCTATTTTTTTATGTTCTATATTCATTGAAATGATTATTTATGTATTCCTTTTGAAATGATAATAGAATTAAATTTTGGCAAAAAGTGTACATTAGGTCCTTTAACTTTACATAGGATTTCATTTTAGTCTCTTGATTTAGTGTTCTTTTAGTTATCTAACCCTAACAGGGTTAATTTCATTAATAAAAATGCAGGCATTAAAATTTTAAATATTAATAAAATATTCATAAATATTAATATATTAAGTTTAATATTTAAAAGTAACAATAACTGTTGTAAAAAATCATTATTTGAGGCTGATAATGTCAGAGTAAGATGACTGAAAATATACATATAAAATTAAAGAATCAAAATTGAAACTTTTTAGATAGTGCCAATGGTATAACTTTGCCTTAAATTTTCTTTCATATTATTATAAAATATTAGATAGCACAACTATTAAAAATCTAATCGAATAAATTAAATTAATACATTGTGTTCAAAATTATAATTAGAAAATATCAACAGGTGATGGTTCAAGTAAAAATGACTTTAATTATTTAAGCATGATATCTCAAATTTAAATTCATATAAATATAAAAAAAATTTAAAAAGTTATTTTTGATTGTGTTTGACAATATTTGAATCTAACCTATTTAGTTAGATAATCATATAAAAAATTATTATTAGAAAATGTTTTGGGATGCTTGCGTTTTTAAATAAAATTAAAGAGAGAAATTGATTTTACATGTAAAAGTTTGATGAGCCTACAAGGAATGTAAAACATGAACTGAATTTGACAATGGTGGCCACAAGTATTTGAAGACAGACGAATCCATCTGTGCACTTCTTGTGGTGCACCACTTGTCTTGTTTGCATCTAGTCATCTTAACTAATATCTTATTTGCCAACTTTGTCTTTTCGATCTTTCCACTCACAAAAATAAATAAATAAGTAAAAATATAATAAATTCAAAGAAAAATCAATATGAATCTTACTTTTAATCACATCTTTTATGTCATCTTTTGTTCAAATACACGGATAGATAAATGTAAAACTGTCTAGAAGAGGTCTCATATAATTTACACAAGTAAATTAAATGTTATTATTCATAATTTATAAATAATATTATTTATAAAATTTTATTAAATGTTCTCTTCAATTTTTTACTTTTATTTTTATGGTAACTATATTATTTAATTTATTTTTGTATCGTATTTTTAATATATTTTTTTATTATTTTCTCCTTAGCTCATGTTCATGTTTATCATGAACAGAGAAATAACTTGATAATTTTGGCAGAAAGATGCATGTTTGAGTTGTTTTGTAGCTCTCTTTGAATACGCACCATGCGTTGTTAAAGTAATGTTCCATGGACGCGGTTGCTCCAAGAGTCCCATCTACTTGTTTTAATGTTGAAAATTTTGCCCAAAAGGACATGAAGTCATCATTGAGAATGTGTGTGATGACCTGTTTTTTATGGGCTGGCATTTCTTTTATGTGTAATCCTTTAGGGAACCCTAGAGATTGAAGTGTTATCAAGGCTATGTTTGACCCAGCAGCCTCAATTAATGAATAACAGCTTTCTTTAGGCCCATCAAGCTCTCTCTATACCCATCTCCTTTTATATATTTTACAAGCCTTCATTTTTGTTGTGACCCTACTTCACACAATTTTGCTATCACATAATGGCACAATGTGGGGTGTCATATGAGCTTGCTTTTTTGTAAAAAAAAAAAAATTCTGAGCTTGCTTTCTCTTTTCTATCTCGGACAAATGGACTAAATGAGACTATTATTTCTTTTTTTATATATAATATTAATTAGATCCTATTATCAAATATTTCAATTTTAAAATTCGTGAGCTGCCCCTTTTAATATAGGCGTCTCTTTTAAAAATTAAACTCAAAATTTAAAAAAATCTAGTATAATTTAATACAACTAAACTAATTTTATATTGATTAGCTTACCTTCTCTTTTCTAGTTATGCTCTTTATGTTTGTGCATATTACATGTATTCAACTTTAACTAGTCTAGCTAGCACCTCGATAGTGCAAGTGGTATGTGGGTCACTAGTGGCAGAACGAGAGGAAAGCCTCCTCTCTTGAATTCCCTTGTACCTTTTGTCTACTCAAATATTATATTTATAATATTATATTTTTTTAATTTTAAATATAAAAATTAGATAAATAATTTAATTTAGTCCTAAATATATAATATTATTCCTAACCCAAAGTATTTATATATGCATATATTGAGGTGACTTTTATCAATAGTAATTTAAATATATATAATTAAATAGAGTATTTTAAGAAAATTAATACACAATTATTATAAATAATTAACTTAATTATTTTTTTAATCTATCTAAATTAATTAAATAAATTTTATATTAAGAACCCGATATAATAATTTATTTGTTTATTTGATAAAAAAAAATAATTGTTAAAAGTTCGTCCCTCTTGCCACAAATTTCTAGTTTTGCCCTTGCAAGTCACCGTTTGATAGCAATGACCAGGTTCGATCCCTGCTTGCAAATAGTTTGTTTGTCAATAGGAAAAAAAAAACTTCAATTAGTAATGTAGTTTGATTGGTCCATTCTTGATCTAGTCACATTGTATTGAATCTCAGACCGACTCAATGACTTAGTGAATCAATCACGTTGGTTGATTTTGTCAATCACTTTAATTGGGAAATAAGTAACCTTAAATCTACCTAGCTTACCAGGGAGTAACTCGGTCAACCTAGCAATTGGAAGAGGTTAATTAGGTTTGATTTGATTTTTATCTTTTCCTTTTGAGCATGAAAATGTGGTTTTGGGTTAAAACAATTAGGAAAAAAAATAGTAAACTAATCAGATTTATGCTTTAGTAATTTTGTTTTGTTATATCCTCAACGTTGAGTCAAACACGAGCTGAGAAATCACAAGATTTTTGCAAAAGAACCCTTGGGGGTTAAAATGCAAAGAAAATGAAATAAGGGGTGTTTACAAACATAAAGGCTTCAACAAGATGGATAGCACAAGTGTTTTACAAGAAACATAGGGACATATGTAAAAAGTTGACATATGAGGGGTCCAAACATGAAAAGTTTTTTTTTAAAAAAAAAGTGGGGTTTAAATCACTTTTCATATGGTTTACAAGTAAAAATAAACATTTTTTTTTTTTGTAAAAACTATGTACCATGGTATACTTGCCCACATTTAGAGGTTTATTGGGAACTCAAACCAAATACACTCAATTTATTATGAGCTCCATTTGGTGAGACTCAACTCAATTTATTATGGTTAATGTAACTTAGGTCCCCATAATTTTATAAAAACTTAGTATAAGTTAACATTATTGAGTATAGAAACTAAAATTAAAATTCGTTAAAAATATAAGGATCAAATAAATTTTATTTAGTCCTTATACTTTTAAAAAAAATTGATTTTGGTCCCTTATATTTAATATGTTAACTAAATATAGAGACCAAAATATATGATTTGAAACTATAAAAACTAATATTAAAATTTGATCAAATTATAAAAATTAATAATAATATTAACCTAAAAGTATATCACAACCTTTCATGCCCCATTATGCATGCAGTTTTTGCACCTTATTCACTATTGCCTTCATGTCTCATTCCTTCCCTTTCCCTTTCTCTTCCACCACACATCACTTCCCCTCATTCCTTAATAGAATACTTTTATTTTCCTGCTTTTGGGAGGTAATCAACAAAGAAAGCCAAACACAAAAAAGACTTGCAATTTTGTATGCTTAAAGTTGGTTTGTCTCAAAATGTCCTCAGCAATAAATGGAACATTATCCCAAAATATAAAATATCAATTTATTAAGAGATTGAAATAATAACAAAACATTTTTTTATTTAAGGAAGGGTATCCCTATCTTTTTTAGGTTTAGAATGCAAAGAATTTTTACTTCTAATAAGTGTACTTCTTAATATTTGAATTTATATTTTCTTGGGTCTTATAGGGTGAGGTGGCTTATCACCTAAACTAAGAGTTTGTGGGTAATAATTAAATAAATTTCACGTACAGTATCACTTGTTTTGGGCCTCCGATGTGCACGTTTGGGTTTCTTATATTGTGAAGTTATGGGCTTCATTAAACTCTTGCAGGCCTTTTTTGGGTCTCTGACATGCAAGTTCTGGGCTTCCTGGATTTCAATTCTATGGGCCCTAGTTAAAATCCTTATGGGCCAGATTGAGCTATTTAGCTGTCAGATAACTAATGCAATTGGTTTTTATCACAAAAGTAAAAGTCAGGTTCTTATAAAAAAGAAGTCAAAGTCAGGAAATGAAAAGTCTTTGAATGAAGCAATTGAAGAAGTAGTTTAAGGGTTTATGGTTCAATCTTGATTAATTGAAAATAACTCAATTTTGATTGAAATAATATAATTTAATTAAAAAATATAAAATCATTTACAGATAACTCTGAGAAGAGTGACATTAAAATAAAAAAGATATTAATCTATAAATAAATAGAATATTTAAATATAAATTATACATAATCTAATAAAATATAAATATAAAATTCAATCTAATCAATATATTCAAAAAAAATTTATTGGGCTAAATAGGAGAATGGTTCACCGGCCGATTTGCTAGTCCGATGGACCGATCCAAGCAGGATTTTAATAGTATGGTAAATGTAACTTTCTTTCCTTCATTGTTTGTTTACTGTTTTTTCCCCTCATGGAACAATGTCAAACAAATGCTGCTGTGATAAAAAAAAAAAAAAAAACCCTATTGTTGCGGAAATGAAAACCTGAAAGCTGTAATGTAAAATATGGGTGATGTGTGTGTGGGCACGTGTAGAATCTGATCAAAATCTAATCTAAATCTAAAAATTAAATGAACGTAATGACTTTAAAGAATAATGTTAGGAAGCAAAATGACATGACTCCCAATGCTCAAGGAATGAGCTTCCATTCTCTCTTTCCGTCAAAAGAAGAATTAATTTCACTGTTGAAGATACCCTTTTCATATTATCAAATATAACCAAAATTACTTATGTAGGATGTCGCCAGTTCTATGTTGCTTATAACTTCATATCTTTAATATTTATTTCTTTAAATATAAATAAAGTTGCCTTAATAAGAATATGATTCATGTTATTTACTCCTTCAGCCCTCGATATAAGATCTAATAATTTTTTTAATGAATTAAAAAATATAGATAAATCAGTTAATTATAATTAATATAATTTAAAAAGTTATGGTACTTGATATAAATCATCTATCATATTTTCATGCAATATGTAATATTTTATTCCACAAATACCCTTCTAAATCAAGGTAATATGAAAAATTATTAAAGATAGTTTTTTTTACGCAATAAAATTTAGGTGAGGTGGATCTTGTGTGCTTATCAAGGCCAATGCATGTTTTTATATTTAAAAAACACTTATAGAGCCATATACAAATTGCTTGCTAATAATGCATTCACAATAATTTTAAGATTTAAATTTATAACCTTATAGTTTACCAGTGAACCCATCATTTCTGACTAAATTGACATTTATTGTGAATATTTTTAGAAATAAAATTGAGAAGTAACATAAATTTAAGATTACTTTATTACTTCAACCAGCTTATCTTGATTTTGGCCAATTGATTAAAAGTGATTTATATACCAGGTGCCTTCCAAAATTAAGAGTCGGTCGAACTTATAAGATATATATAGACAAAATATCAAATGGTATTCCATATTTACCCTTATAATTATTAAATAAATTAATTCTTTATAACAAATATGTCTAATTTTTCTTTAAATATTCTTTTAATTATTATCCCATTGATATATTTTTTTAATATATGCCATCAATAAAGATAACTTAAAAGTTTTTTATGAATTTAGGGATATAAAATAGATTGAAATATTATATTTAGAACTAAAATAAATATATCAACTTATTTTATAGTTAGGACCAAAAGAAATAGCTGTTTTATAACTTGAAAATGTATTATGAGATTTTCTTTTAATTAATAGGAATATAATTGAAATGTTAAGATATTACAAAATAAATAAAATAATCTTACAATTTTTTTAATTTGCCTATAAAAGTATATGAAATATCTTAGAATAAAAACACTGAGCAAGTATCACTATATTTCTATATATATAAGTTATTGTTATGAATATTGCAATATTAAGTGTGGATGTCCATAACTTCCTAGGATGCCTTTTGGAATTCTACACTAAAGCTATATAACCTATAAATGAATACCTTTTTGAGAGTTTTCTATGATTAATGTACATAACTTCCAAATGTTATATTGTTCCATAATTATGTAGATTTATTCTTTGTGTAACTCTTGTAATAGAATTTAAGGACTTATGGCATATAAATAGTAGACATACACCAAGTGATATTAAGCTTGAGTGTAAAAAAAATAGTCACTCCTCTTTCTCTCTAATTCTCTCTTTTCCTTCTATTTCTCTCATCTCAAAATTCTTATCTTGTTATTCTTTCTACTCTCTCACTTTCTTATTTTTATAACACGTTATCAGCATGATATTGCTCTGAAAAATTTAAGGTATGAACTCCTTATCAATTCATATACTATTATGTTCAATTATGTACAAAGGATATTATTTTTCTCTTTATCTAATTATCATATATATTTTATTTTCTATTATCATCTTACTTATTTATTATGGGCAAATTTTATTTTTATATATTTGTTATATATTTTATTATTATTTATTATGTTATTCTTTCATTCCCATTTTAATTTTTATTGTTAGATATGTGTGTATGAGTTATCTTTATTATATTTTATTCTTATGTAAAATATTGTATTGTTCTAATTTTTCTTCTTCTTTTGATATATTGATACAATTATGAATGATTCTCTATTTATATATATTTATATATATGTGTATTGTTTATATTTTTCCTTCTCCCTATATATTGTTTACATTTCCAATTCCCCCTCCTTATATTTTTATCAATTCATATTTCAATTGATTTATTTATCTTCTTTGTATTCTTAACATTATTATATATTTATTATAGTTATATAATATTCACTTATTTATATTACGAAATACTTATACTATATTACTATTTATATATTTGATTTATGTTATTTCTAATTCTATGTATTGTAACATATTATTTATGGTATTTTTATGTTATTTAATTTATTTTGTTATATTTATTTATATTTATATGACTTATTTTATTTATGTTATTTCTATTGTAGTATTATTTTCTCTATATTATTTATGTTGTTTTCATTATTTTATTTTATTTATTTAATTACTTATGTGTTACTATATATATTTTATAGTTATTTATTTTATTTATTTTGTTTTTATATTTATACCATTTATATTTTGTTACTTTTATTGAATTTATATTTATGTTGAATATATATTGTTTATTTATTTATGTTTTTATTATCATATTTTTCTAATGAATTTTATCAGAATTCTAATTGTTATTATTATTTTAATTCGATCCATGGCTAATATGACGAAACTCGAGTTTATTGCTCTTGATATCTCGAGAAAAATTATCTGTCTTGGGTTTTAGATGCTGAAATCCACTTAGATTCTAAAGGTTTAGGGAATGCTATTTTACCTAGAAATAAAGCAAGCAGTCAAGACAAGGCTAAGGCCATGATTTTCCTTCGCCACTATTACATGAAGGGCTAAAAGCTGAATACCTAACGGTGAAAGATCCGTTAGAATTGTGGAACAATTTAAAAGAACGATATGATCACAAAAAGACGGTAATCTTGCCCAAAGCTCATTATGAATGGCTGTATTTGAGGCTGCAACACTTTAAATTTGTATCTGAATATAATTCAGCTGTTTTTAAAATAAGTTCTCAACTGAAATTGTGTGGTGAGAAAATAACAAATAAGGACTTATTAGAAAAAACTTTTTCAACCTTTCATACTTCAAATGTGCTCCTGCAGCAGCAATATCGTGAAAAATATTTTAAAAGGTATTCTGAATTAATCTCATGTCTTCTTATGGCTGAACAAAATAATGAGTTGTTAATGAAAAATCATGAGATTCGTCCCACTGAATCAGCTTCATTCCCTGAAGCGAATGTGACTAAACGCACTAAATTTCATGCCCATAGTTAGGGTCGAGGTCGCAGTCGTGGCCGTGGTAGGGGACGTGGCAATTACCGTCATCATGGTGGTGGAAGTAATTATAATCCAAATACCCACCAAAAGAAGAAATTTAATGAAGGGCAGAAAAAAAGACAAGGGTGGTCTCTCAAAAACTGTGAAAAATTTATGTTATAGGTATGGGATGAAAGGGCATTGGTCGCGTACTTGTCATACACCTGAGCATTTAGCAAAGCTTTATCAAGCCTCCATAAAAAAGAATTCAAAGAACATGGAAGCAAATATGACTTTTCAAGATGATGATGTTGAGACAAATTTTGCATACAAGAATGATGATACCAATGAGCTATATGATGACCTTGATGCTATGGCACACTTAGAAGTGGCTGATTTTTTTGAGAATCATGATTAGAGAAACAAATTTAGTTTATGTTTTATCTATATTTTATCTTAATTTAGTTATGCTTTATGCTTTATTTATGTTTACTTCTATTTTCTTCTTTTAAGAGCATTATTGCTAATAATATATTTTGATACATTTATTTTCTTTTGATAAAGAATATGGATGTTCCTCTCTCTCTTTTATTGGGTACAAGAATGAAGATATATGTCTCATAGATAGTGCTACAACACATACCATACTCAAAGAAAAAATATTTTTCTCATTTGACAATGAATGGTGCAAGCATCAATACTATAACGGGTAATACAAAACTAATTGAAGGCTCCAGAAGAGTAATGATAATATTACCCAAAGGGACAAATTTTGTAATTAATGATGCTTTATATTCCTCTAAGTCTCAAAGAAATTTATTAAGTTTTAAAGATATCCGCCGAAATGGGTATCATATTGAGACTAGATGAGAAAAATATTGAATATCTATATATTAAAATTGTTAAACATGGAGAAAAATGTGTTCTTGAAAAAGTACCTGCATTATCTTCTAGTTTGTACTATACAAATATCGGTATAATTGAAACAAATGCTACAGTAAACCATAAGTTTACTGATAAAAATACATTCATTGTTTAGCATGACCATTAGGCCATCCCGGATCAACTATAATGTGAAGGATTATTGAAAATTCACATGGACATCCATTAAAGAGCTAGGAGATTCTTCAATTTAAAGATTTTTCATGTGTTGCTTGTTCTCAAGGCAAACTAATTACAAGACCTTCATTAACAAAAGTTGGGGTAGAATCCCCTGTATTTCTAGAACGTATTTAAGGGGATATATGTGGATCTATTTATCCATCATGTGGACCATTTAGATATTTTATGGTTTTAATAGATGCATCTACAAGATGGTCACATGTGTACTTGTTATCTACACGTAATTTAGCATTTGCTATATTACTTGTTCAAATAATTCGATTAAGAGCACAATTTCCAGAATATGCAATTAAGACAATTCATCTTGATAATGCGAGTGAGTTTTCATCGTAAAAGTTTAATGATTATTGCATGGCAACTGAAATAACAGTAAAGAAATCTGTTGCTCATGTCCACAATCAAAATGGTTTAGCAAAATCATTAATTAAACGCCTTAAATTGATTGTTAGACCAATACTTATGAGAACAAAACTTTCCGTTTCAGCTTAGGGACATGCAATTTTACATGCATAAACAATTATACGCATCAGGCCAACAAGTTATCATAAATTCTCCCCATTACAATTAGCTTTTGGTCAGGAGCCAAATATTTCTCATCTTAGAATTTTTGGATGTGCGGTATTTGTCCCAATTACTCCACCATCATGTACAAAGATGGGACCTCAGAGAAGGTTAGGAATATATGTTAGTTATTAATCTCCTTCTATAATCAAGTATTTAGAACCGTTAACAGGAGATTTATTTACGGCACGTTTCGATGATTGTCATTTTGATGAGACAAATTTTCTAACATTAGGGGGAGATAATAAGTAGCTGGATAAAGAAATCACATGGAAAGTATTATCGTTATCTCATTTAGATCCTCAAACACAAATATGTGAGCTTGAAGTTCAAAAAAAAAAAATTCATTTGCAAAATATTACAAATCAACTGCCATATGCATTTACTGACTTCAAGAGGATTATTAAATCTCATATTCCAACTGAAAATACTCCAATTCGAATTGATGTCCCAGCAGGACAAGTAGCAAGTGCAAATGAAACTAAACCACGTTTAAAACGTGGTAGACCAATCAGTTCCAACGATAAAAATCCTAGAAAAAAGAGAGTAAACAATCAAGATGGTTAAATTGAGGAGGCTGGTCTTATAAAAGATACCCATGACATAACAAATCAAAAGACCCCAGAAGAGGTTCAGTTACCTGAAAATAATGAAGAGATCTCGATAAGTTATGTCAATACGGGAAAAAGGTGGAACCGAGAAAATATAGTGGTCGACGATATTTTTTCATACAATGTTGCTGTTGAAATAACTAATCAAAGTGAGGATCTTGAACCTAGGTCAGTTGAAGAATGTAGACATAGAAATGATTGGCCAAAATGGAAAGACGCAATTCAAGCAGAATTGAATTCACTTTCAAAATGTGAAGTTTTTGGACCTGTAGTCTAAATACCAAATGGTGTTAAACCAGTTGGATATAGATGGGTTTTTGTACGAAAACGAAATGAGAAAAATGATGTTGTTAGATATAAAGCACGACTTGTGGCACAAGGCTTTTCGCAAAGACTTGGCATTGATTATGAAGAAACATATTCTCCTGTGGTGGATACAATTACTTTCAGATATCTAATCAGTCTAGAAATGCATGAAAGACTTGATATACGTCTAATGGATGTTGTTACAACATACTTATATGCTTTTTTAGATACTGAAATTTATATGAAAATCACTGAAGGATTTAAATTGCTTGAAGCATGTAAGAATCCTCGAGAAAATTATGCAATTCGTTTGCATAAATCCTTATACGGATTAAAACAATATGGAAGAATGTGGTATAACCGTCTAAGTGAATATTTGTTGAAAGCAGGCTATAAAAATGACTCAATTAGCCCATGTGTTTTTATAAAAAGGAATATATCAGAATTTATTATAATTGCTATCTATATGGATGACTTGAATATAATTGGAACTCCTAAAGAGTTTCAAAAAGTAGTAGATTGTTTAAAGAGAGAATTTGAAATGAAAGATATTGGAAAAAGAAAGTTTTGTCTCGGTTTACAAATCGAGCACTTAACAAATAGAGTTTCTTCATCAATTAGCTTATATTGAAAAAATATTAAAGCAATTTTATATGGATAAAGCACATCCATTAACTATTTCAATGGTTGTGAGATCGTTAGTTAAAGAAAAAGATCATTTTTGCCCTCAAGAAGAAAACGAAGAACTTCTTGGTCCAGAAGTACCATATCTTAGTGCTATAGGGGCACTAATATATCTTGCTAATTCAACACAACTTGATATTGCATTTGCTGTGAGTTTATTGGCAAGATTTAGTTCTTCTCCAACAAGAAGATATTGGAACGGAATTAAACATATATTTCAATACCTTCGAGGGACAATTGATATAGGATTATTTTATTCTAATGAATCTGGATCATAATTGATTGGTTATGCAGATGCAGGATTTTTATCAAATCCACATAAAGGTAGATATCAGACAGGATATTTATTTACTTGTGGAGGTACAACTATATCTTGGTGTTCGATAAAACAAACTTTATCAGTTACCTCATCAAATCATGCAGAAATTATTACAGTTCATAAAGCAAGTCGAGAATGTGTTTGGCTAAGGTTAATAATCTAATATATCCAAAGAATGAGTGGTCTACTTCTAGAACAAGAGATTCCAACAGTATTATATGAAGATAATACAGCATGCATAGCTCAATTGAAAGGAGAATATATTAAAGGAGATAGAACAAAACATATTTCTCCAAAATTCTTTTTCACTCATGATCTTATGAAAAATGGTGATATAGATATTCAACAAATTCGATCATGTGATAACCTTGCAGTCTTGTTTACCAAAACATTACTAACTAAACCATTTGAGAAGTTAGTGTATGGTATTAAAATGCACAGATTCAAAGACGTATATTGATAATGCCATCAGGGGGAGTAAACAAATACTTGATGCACTCTTCCTTTTTAAGGGATTTTTTTCAGGCAACTTAAATAAATATTGTGTACTCTTTTTCCTTCACTAAGTTTTTATCCCATAGGGTTTTTCCTAGTAAGGTTTTAATGAGGCACATTTATTTATGGACATCTAAGGGGGAGTGTTTTGAATATTGCAATATTAAGTGTGGATGTCCATAACTTCCTAGGATGCCTTTTGGAATTCTACACTAAAGCTATGTAACCTACAAATGAATGCCTTCTTGAGAGTTTTCTATGATTAATGTACATAACCTCCAAATGTTATAATGTTCCACAATTATTTAGATTTATTCTTTGTGTAACTCTTGTAATAGAATTTAAGGACTTATGACCTATAAATAGTGGACATACACTAAGTGATTGTAAGTTTGAGTATAAAGAAAAATAGTCACTCATCTTTCTCTCTAATTCTCTCTTGTCCTTCCATTTCTCTCATCTCAAAATTCTTATCTTATTATTCTTTTTACTCTCTCACTTTCTTATTTTTATAACAGTTATTTGAAAGACAAACGTCTATTTTTATATAAAATTTATTTATATAGTAATTAATTATATTTTTTTAACTTTATTCTTATTGAATATAAGTTACTTGTAGGTATTTAATGTTCTTTTCTTCAATACTTTTTCTTTAATAAAACTAAATGTGAATAATTTTATTAATTTAATATGTAAAAATAATATATAAATAATTTATATATAAAAATAAAGTTGTATTAATGAAGAGGAGAGAATAATAGAAAGGGGAGAGTAAAGGAGCAGTGGGAAGGGCACAAATAGGAGACAAAAGGAAAAGGGAGCTCAGATCAGATGCGATACGGGTGTCATTCAAGGATGGGTAACAACCAATCATATGTCAACAACGCATTTGTATCTTTTCTGTTTAACTTCTCCCATTTTCCCACACTTTTACTTTGTCTCCTCTCCTTTCGCGCATACTTGTCTCCTGCTCCTTCATCATTATCATATCCTCCTCTTTAATTTCTACTTAGTACTATTTACCCAACGCTAAACCCTAACTATAATTATTCACCTTTTTTATTTTTGTTTTTACATTTTTTATAAAAAATACTAGAAAATATTTTCTAAAATTTAAAATCTAAAAAGAATATTTAAATTTATAAAAAAACATATTAATCACAAATATTAATTTATCCTTTTAAAATTTGAGGAGAAGACAAAATTACTCTATGTGACCGTCATAGCTAGACATTATGCAGAGCTTATAAGAGGCAATAACGGGAGAAAAAGGGTCATCCCAAGAGTCAGTGTTGCGGCAACAAAGAGAAGAATCAACATAATCGAGGTAGTTGAGGTGAGAGTGTGGCATCGGTGGCATGATGGCTGAGAGGGGCGGAGAAGGAGGCACCTCTGTTGGTTGTAATAGAGGATTTTTCTCAGTGGTGCAGCCTCCTTTAAACGAGAGAGAGGAGAGAGAGAGTGAAAAAAGCGAGAGTGGGGAAGAAGATAGAGGGTGGAAGTTGGATGCTCTTATAGTTATTCTACACCTGGTTCCTCTCCAACTGTTTTTCAGATTCTGTTGTCCACGCTTGGTTGACCAGATTCCATTGACGCTAACATATTCAACCTCGTTCAGTTCCTCCAGAACCACCTTCGAGATCTTCAGGCTGATGGCGCGAACGTCCAATTCGTGATCAATCGTCCTCATGAACAAGCGTTTCGGCTACTCACGAACATTGGCTATTACTTTCTTGGTCCTGGACTAGAGCAATTGATACAGCAGCTCATGGAGAAGGACTCAAACTGTTATGGCACCCCGCCTGCCTCAAAATCTGCTGTACAGAACCTTCCAACTGTTACTGTTAATGTGAAAATGGTTACAAGTGTTGCTAATATCATTGCAACTATAGTAAATGATTTAGATTATCGCCCCTGATTAAATTTCTGACATGCTAAAAAGTAATTATCAATGTCATTATTAAAGTTATTAGAAAAGTTAGAGGTGTTATTATTATCGTTATAAGTATAGCAAATGAGATTTAAATAATATAAAAGAATGAGTTATCAATATCATTATTGAAGTTATAAAAATGGCTCAAGGTGTAGTTGTAAATGTAGTAATCGACTTAAATAAAGATCCATAATTGAATTCTTGTAGTGATAGAAAACAGCTGTAAATAATGTTATCAAATTTGTTTACATAGCTGGAAGTGTTGTCAATTTCATGCAAGTGTGGTAAATTAAACAGTTTAAACAATGCAAAAGAATAAGTTTTTAATATCATTATCAAAGTTGTGAGAATTGTGGGAGCATAGTGTTGTCAATATCATTAGAGCGACTTGAATAATGGCCCTTGGATGAATTCTTGAAGGGATAGAAAACAGATGTAAATGACATTACTAAAATTGTTAAAATAGTTGGAAGGGTTATCAATTTTGTTACAAAGCTGTGAGTAATGACATTAACAACTCGTTATTTAAGTTGTTAATTCTATTATACGAATATTAATTGATATAAATAATTATTTATAATTAAATTGTTAAACAGAGTAATAAATATTTTAACAAAAATAGTCAAAATTATTATAAAAATTATTAATCCCATTACACGAGGAGTAATTGATCCAAATAATTTATTGCAACTAAGTTGTTAAAAAGAGTAGTAAATATCAAATACAATAGTCAAAATAATTACAAAAGTTATCAATCCCATAACATGAGTAGTAATTAATCATTACAAAAGTTATCAATCTCTTAAACATGAGTAGTAATGGATTTGAGTAATTACTTACAACTAAATTATTAAAAAGAGTAGTAAATATCTTCACTACAGTAGTCAAAATCATTACAAAGGTGGTCAGTTTCATTGTACGAGTAGTAATTAACCCCAATAATTACTTATAAATAAGTTGTTAATAGAGTTGTAAATATCTCATTACAATGGTCAAAATTATTATAAAAATTATTAATCTCATTACACGAGTGGCAATTGACCCCAATAATTATTTACAACTAAGTTATTACACAAAATAGTAAATATCTTCCTATCGTGGTCAAAATTATTACAAAAGTTATCAATCACATTACAATGAAAAGAGCCACTTTCAAGAGCAATTTCATCGTTTTCTCAAAATTTTAAATGATAGATTTATACTTGTAACCCATCTATCTTTTTATAAATTCATATATTTGTTTTAGAATTTTGAATTTTAGAAAATATTTTCAGGTCTTTTTCCTTCTTTTTTTTTTTAAAAAATTGAACAACAATGGCCCTTCTCCTAAAATCAAAAGAATACAAGTGAATACACGTCTCTCTACCATATTCAACTAAGAATGTCAAACGTTAATATTGAATGAACATGGTTGGCAAGTTATTTTTCACCAATTGTTTTTATATAGATACCACAATCTTAATATAAAACTCTATTATTTTTTTAAAGAAATCAAAGAATCTAAATAAACTATTTAATTATATCATATGCTATATAATTTCTTTAGAATGAGTAATTTATAAGTTAAATAAATTAGTTTAATAAAAAAAATATAAATATTATAAAGAGATTTATTTAATTTTTTTAATTTTCTAAAAAAAGTCAATAGGAAATATTAAAGACCGGATATGAAATATGCTTCATCCTATTGGAGTCAATCTTATTCAAAATATTATTAGGTATTAACCCTATATTTAGATGAGAAGAAAATTAGGGAGAAAATAATACTATGAAGGAAAACTTCTAAAAATAGTAATTTTTTTACCATTTTAAAAAATTTCTTTTCTAGTATATCTTTCCCCTTATTTTTTTTCCTCATTTTTCTCTCTATCCAAATATACTAAATGTGAAATATCTTCTAATGGGTATTCGAATATTAGTTTATATTGTGATAGATTAACTCATTTTGCTAGACTCAACTCTCATTAGTTATTTTTTTCCAATTTATTATACTCAATTTGATTCTAAATTTAGGAGTTAATTAAGGAGTTTATTTTGATCATAAATGTAATAACTCAATTCATTTTTTCTCAATTTTATAATTTTGAAAAGGTAGTTTTGATGTAAATAATAAAATAAAATATTTAAAAAAATTAATATATATTTTTATAAATAAATAATTTAACTAATTTTTTAATATCTACAAATTAATTATCTAATTGTTACATTAAAGACAGAAAGAGTATTGATGTTTTGTGCTTTCATTAATCAATATATTTGTTATATATATAGTGTGTTTGGATAGAATTTTAAAAATGAACTTATGAAAAAAAAGGGGCTTATGGGCAGCTTATAGAAAAGGGCTTTTAAAGAAGAGCTTATGAAAAAAATGTGGTTTTGAATAAATAAGTTTTTGTATAGTTATTTCTAAAAGTACTTTTGTTATTAGTAAATTACGAAAAATGGTATAAGTATTAAATGAGGAGAGATAATAGATGAGAGGAGAGAGGAGAGATAGTGTAAGAAAGAAAATAGATAAAAAGTAAGAGAGATGAGAGAGGGTGTAAGAAAAAGTAGGAGAGAATGTGTAAGAAAAAGTAGGGGTAATATAGTAATTGGTTAGTTCATAAGCTCTTTTACTGTTCTATAAGCTGCTCTGACCAGCTTATCTGAAACCTTGGTTTTGAACAAATATGACTGTTTGTTTTAAAATTTTCCCAAACTAAGGTTTGAGTCAAAAAACTCTTAGAAACCGCATTTGGAGTAGTTTTCAAACATGCCCATATATATATATATATAAGTGAGCTTCACAAAAAGGAAAAAGGAAAATTATTATAAGATTCTAAAAAATGATTTAATCATCTAAAAGTTCAATAACAACTCGAGCATACAATAACAAGTTTTAGTAAAAGAGATGATAACATATTTATGTTACTCATTTGTTATTAAAATTTTTTAATAAATTAAATATTTTTTTAGACCTCATAATAATTCTCACAAGAAAAAATAAGCATCCCTCAGAGTTTGTGAAGATAAGTTGATATAGCTATTATTTTATTGTTACAAAAATAAATAATTCAAAATTTTAACATGAAAGTGGAAATTTTTTAATGAAATATTAAAATAATATAAAGAGATAAAATTGCATGTAGTTAATTGCCAAAGCTACATTTTTTTTAAAAAAAAATGAACGTATAATTTAACACATTGATAATTTAAAAAATATCCCGTAAACACATTGATAATAAAAAGGTTAAAATACACAGGATTACTAGGAAAATTACACAGATTTATTTAAGGGGTAATTTTGTCATTATATCAATATCAATCCCTACTTCCCCCTTCAGGCCTTCACCAATGTACCTTTGGAATGCAGATCACCTACTTCTTTCAAAATGTGAGCTTTATGCATCCTATCTCCACCATCTTCTCGCTAATCTCTGCATTTTGTATGAACGCAATGCTAATTTGTTATTGTGGGGAAATACTCAGAATCCTCTGTGTATATACAAAGCATAGGTCATAAACAAATTATACAAATATCCCTTAGACTGGCATTTTTTTGCATTAGGAAGCACACGGCCTGAAATAAATGAATAAAACAATGATTTGTCGCCCGTTTGGTCACTCCCTGATATGGACAAACATTGCAGAGTGAAGAGAGGAAGACATCGAGAGAGGAGGCAAGTAAAAGGGGAATTAGGGCTTACTTATGGCAGAATGACAGAATTGCCCTTGAGTATTTAAGTGATGAAGTATAAAATATTCCAAGTGATTTGACTAATATGATATGGCGTGGATTCTAGTATTAGATTTAGAGTACGTTTAGTTTATTTTTAGAGAAAATTTTATGAAAAAATAATTTAAAAATAAATTTAAATAATAATTTTTAGAATAAAATTAATTTTAAAAAAATAAGTATTTAGATAATTATTATTAAAATTATTTTTTTATAGGTAAATTATTATAAAGAGCATATAGTACAATAATAAAAAAATAAAAAAAAATTAATTATTAGATATCTCAAAAACACTTTACTCTACTCAAAAATTAATCTCATAAATTTATCTAAAATTATAATTTAATCTAAAAATATTTTTAAATATTTTTGGGCCGCAACCATATTTGGAACCTAAAAGTATTTTTGTCCTGATTAACCAAACTGACACTTGGCGTTTTTCTTAACAGCAGTGGTCAAAATCTAAAGTAAAAGGTATTAGTTTTAAACTTTTTAAAAATTAAAAATATATATATATATAACTGATCTAGAGTTAATATGTGTATTTTAACTTAATAAAAACATATGATCAATTCTAATTTATTAATGATATATTGACTATAATATATTGTTTTTGACATATAGTGGGATGCGTTTATAAGTAACATATATTTTTTTAAAAAAATTATATATTATTCTTTGTAAAACTAAAATAACTAACTTTGACAATTACTTTTAAAAATTAAAATATTTTTAAGAAGATTATTTATTATCAAATAAAGAATAAAATAAGTTTTATTTACTTTGTTTGACTATAAATTTATTTAATATAAAATAACATGCACGTACAAACAAACATATAAAAAGATCATTGGGAGAATTGATTTTATTTCTTAAGATATTATATACAAAAAAAGGACAAAAAATAATTTTGATGATTAAA
This sequence comes from Leucaena leucocephala, assembly GCA_037074615.1. Classification (NCBI taxonomy): domain Eukaryota; kingdom Viridiplantae; phylum Streptophyta; class Magnoliopsida; order Fabales; family Fabaceae; genus Leucaena; species Leucaena leucocephala. The sequence continues at coordinate 10,287,418 of CM073563.1, read as the reverse complement.
ATCAATGCAACTCTAATTCTTAATATCTCATTTTTCACAAAGGTACTTTTAGTTTATTATTATTGTTTTTGCCTGAATACTTTTTAATTTATTTCAAAACCAAGCAGTTGCATGGCATATAATACTTGTACGAAATTTAATTAAAAAACTGTAAGAAAATAATGTTAGTAACGATGATATGGCTCTCATGCTCACCATATGGACCTAAATATAATTTAAATTAACTAGATTATATATTATATATAGATACAATGAGACCATTATAAGCATAATATTTTTTTATTTTTATATTCATAATAAATAAATAAATTTTATTAATTTATTTTTTTATTTTGTAATTTGTGGTAACTTACATGTTGTTTATGTCAGTATCCATATCAGTCACAATTAACCGATTATGAGCATAAAGACTATTGCTTATAATTGAGAAAACTAAAAGACCTAATAAAAAGAGAAAAAAATATAAAGACATAATTAAAAAATAGATAAAATTATAAAGAATTAATTTTTCCCAATTTTTATTTTATGAAAAAAAAGGAAATTGGGTCTTGGAGGTTTACATCACTGATCACTCCACCAAAGATAGAGACTAATTTCTTGAGTAAAGATCATTAACCATTTATTTAATGGAAAAATGATATATAGGTCCCATGTAAGCAATTGAATGATAAAAAAATCCAATCAAATGCTATAATTCATGTCAAATCCCATGGGATCTCAGATGAATTTTTTCTAGTTGTAAAAAGATTTAACTATCCTTGAAGCTTAACTTTTTTCTTCTTTCCCGTAATTCATGTCATCTCTCTTCTCTTCGGACAGAACTAAATATATAGTAGTACTACAGAGTGAAGTTCGAAGCAAGTAAAGAGAGAGAGAGGACTTTCAGACAAGTGTTCTTTTCAGTTTGTAGTTTTCCTTTTATTTGTTTAAAGTCACCAACCAAACACAGTCTCCAATTTCCAATCCCTGTCATTTTTTTCCCTGCACGAGAAGATGTATAGTATGAGGCAAAAGCACACATCGTATGGCGTAATGGAAAATTAAAGACTGTTGAAGGGTGACAATATTTCTTCATTCCATCGCTTCTCTTCTTCCATATCTGCTTCCCTCTGACCTTTTTCTACTCTCTCTGCTTTTTTATTTGTTTTATGCCTTTTTGGCAAATACTCATCTCAAACTTCAATGGGGGAAAACTCACTAATTGTTTTTTTGCAAACATGTGCTGAGAAGAGAACTGCAACAATGAAGTGGCCGATTTCTCTTTTGTGTGTTCATGTTTAATTTTTGTGTGATAATTATATCATTGCTGTGACACACATATCAACTTGGATTTTAAAATATGTTGGAGCATTAGATACATACAATTTTGAATTAGGAAAAGATAGCGAATATGAATTTACAGAAGTGACAGGTCCTTTTTTACTACCTAAATTCTGAACAGCCATATCAACTTTGAAAATTAACCCCAAGAGTCCAAGATGCTTGTCAAAAGATGAATATTGGTTAGTAACATTAGATAAAAATGCAACAATGAAGTATTTGGTTTATGAAGAGTTTTGCTAGAACAATTTTTCTAAAACTTTATTATTTAACTGTTGTCAGCCAGAAATACCCACTATTACAGAAACTGATATTATAAAGATGGATGGATAATTTGAGAAGTTAAACTATTTTGTTTTATAACAGCCATACCATATAACTCCAAGATGCTTGTCAAAAGCATCTGTGAGTTATAAAAATAACCAAAAGAAGCCACAAGGCTAGAAAATTTCTGAGTTGGGTCAAAGCATAATAATGCGGAGGATGACTATATTTATATAGAACATAAAAAATTAAAAAGGAAAACATTGCTTGATGTACTCGTCAAATGGTTCATCTTAAGGTTAATAAATATTGTTATCATGAGGAGTGACTGCACATGACATTTTATATGCATTTATTGAAAAATATTGTTCAATCCAATACTGTCTTGTTCTCTAATATGGTAAAACAAAAATGTTTTCCCCTTATCCTCTTTTTCTTGTAATTCCAGGTATATTATTTTTGCTTTATTGCCCATTGTAGTAGGATATTAGGCAACTGATGGGATAATTTTAACAAAACCAGCAAGGAATAGGATAATTGTCTAACCAGCTGGGTTGTTTACTGCCAATCCCTGGTTCCTCAAACAGAATTGTAGCATGGAAACATCCCTGATTTTATTACTTTCTCCCGCTGGTTAGTTGACATCTGTTACTTTTCTTGAGTATAGGGTTATTTCAAACAAACTACTCCAACCTGTTATTTACAGACTTTATATGTTGTTCCTCAAAAGATATGCATTTTCTCTTGCGTCTCATATCAATTGTCCAAACTACAAAAAGTAAGATTCAATTTCTGTCACATACACCTAATAAATTTCTCCTCTTTTCTTGCAGACTTTGATTGCAAGTGTTGATAGCTGTAACCCTTATGAGATTGATATGGTGAATTTGAAGAAACTCATCCCAAAAATTATGGAATTGGTGGCTCAAAATTTATTGGTAGACCATGCCTCAGAATGTCGGCAAGATATACAAGCTGTAAATATAAAGCAGTTGATTCCTGATGAAGAAAAATCAATGATTTTTAGGACTTGCTTATAGAAGCAAATTTCTAGATTTGTGATGTATAATTTGAATATGTGGTTATGTGGAGAGGATCTAATTATTTTATAATGATAAAGAATCTTAATTATTGAATTGTTATTCAAAGATGATAGCTCAAACATTTCTGCGTCATTGATCATATCTTAATTATAGTTGAATTTAAACGTACTACTAATAATCTTACTTTACTTATATATATATATATATATATGTCTAGGTCAACTTCGCATTACAACCTCAGCACCTGCAATAACAACCCCAGAGCCTGAAATAACAACCTCAGCACCTATAACTAACAACTCCATCAACTGCACTTATAACCTCAGTGCCTAAAATAACAACCACAGCACTAGTAACTAACAACCCCAGCACCTGCAATAACAATCCCAGTGCTTAAAATAATAACCCTAGCACCTGCAACTAACAACCCCATCACCTGCATTAAGAAACCCATCAGCTACAACTAACAACTCCATCAGCTGCACTTACAACCTCATCACCTACAATAACAACCCGAGTCCCTGAAATAACAACTCCAGCACCAACTAACAATCATAGCCCCTGCAACTAAGAACCCCATCAGCTGCAGTAACAACCCCAACACCTGAACTAACAACTCTAACGCCTGAAATAACAACCCCAGCACTTGCAACTAAGAACTCCAGCCCCTGCAACTAATAACCCCATCACCTGCATTAAGAACCCCATCAGCTCAACTAATAACACTATCAGCTGCACTAATAACCCCAGTCCCTATACTAACAACCCCATCAGCTGCAACTTACAATCCCAGTACCTGCAATAATAACCTCAGCGCCTAAAATAGCAACCCTAGCACTTGTAACTAACAACCTCATCAACTGTACTAATAACCCCAGCCACGATAATGAGTAAATCCACCTACAACACACTGTACTGTTCTCTTATTTCATAGCAAAGCGTGCCAACACTGTACTGTTCTCGCAAAGTGCGCCAACTCTCATTTCTTCTTTAATGTTTTTTATTTCACAAGGCCATTTAAGTCTTTTTACAACTAGAAAAAATTCATGTGAGGTCCCATGGGATTTGACATGAATTATAGCATTTGATGGGACTTTTTTGTCATTCAATTGCTTCCATGAGACCCATATGTCATTTTCCCTTATTTAATTGATCACACTAACTTGACTTGACATTTTTTGGGGTCTTATTTTATATATTAAATGACTGATAACTATTTATAGCTAACACACATACATAGAAAATTAAAAAAATAAAATTAAAAATAAAGTGGTGGTGGAAACACTTACACACACTTGTGTGCATGACGAAACCTTTGCTTATTGTAGCATGCCAACTAACAGCATGATCCATCTCATACCTAACTGCTTATTCTTTGTCTTTCAACCTTCCATCATTGGGACAAGGAAACAGAGTGCCATAATTTGTTTAATTTTTAATAATTATCAGAATTTTGATTAATTATATATATATCACCTTGCATATAGTGTGATTTATGGCAAATATTATGTAATTTAGCGCATAAATTACCCAAATACACGTGTTAGGATATGGGAGCCTTAAAAGAAAGCAAACCTTAGAAAATAAAAAACAGTGCTATAATTTGGTTAACCAGTCATCCCAATAAAATGACTCTCTTATATATGTGGGGTCAATAATAAAAAAGTTAGTTAAATTAGTTAATATAATATTTTTTTTTAAATACTGTAATCATATTCTTTAATTATCCTTCATTCTCTTACTTGATTATTATTGAAAGAATATCAATAAAAATATTTTTTTAAAAAATAGATAAATATGTCTTATATTTATGATAAATAATAACTTTCAAATTATATTATATATTAAAGACTGAATCAGTATATATATTTTCTCTAATTCAATTTTCTTATAACACCATTTTGGGTTAAACTTCCTTTCTTTGCCAAACTTTCCACACCAACATTTAATGCTTTATGTGTACATACATGCCTTATTCCTCCTCCACAAGGTGATGACGTAGCCTAACTTGGGGAAAACTAGTTTGAATACGCACCTGTTTTATGCAAAGTCACTTTTCCAATGAGTTACCAAACAATATGACTGTTTTTTCTTCTTCTTTTTTTTCTTTTTCTTTTGCGTTTGATATGATATAATCCTATAAGAGAGTACTCAGGCGCTTATTTCGGTGGTAGTGCTCATAATTATGATTTTATCATGAAACTAAGTTGGGGGCAGCCTTCCTATCAAGAGGCCAAAAACCATAGCAGAACCCATGACTTTTAATTAGGCAATAAAAGAATGACTTACCCTCCAACACAAAATTAGATGGATTGATTAAGATGTAGTACCATAGAGAATAAACATGAATAATCTCAAAACTAAGAGGAGACCTCATACTTATATAGTTTTAAGGGAATATAATGGGTCTTCTCATGATAAAAGGAATTCAAACCAGAAATTCCCAACCAAACAATCCAAAATGTGGGAAGGGGATGTCAATTCCTATTCTAAAGACTCTAAGGAAATGATATATCCAAACATGCCCTAAAGTGTGCAGTTGATCTTCCCGCAATGGCCTTCTTTTCCCCTTTGGTCGTCTTTTAGGCCATTTACCCAAATGCATTGATTTATTGTGGTCACTGCAACACCAAAATGTTATTTATTTCAGTGATAATTATTACTTGCGTAAGGCTTCAAAAACCATATTGTAATTTTAGTTTCTTGTATTTTTTTATCTTCTTTTTTTGTTAAAATTTTCTTCCCGAATACTACCAAGTTAAAAATGACCTTTAACGGCTAAAATATATTTTTTATATCTTTTTAAAAATTATTGTACATATATCCAGCATAGAAAATATTTTTAGAACTAGTAATTGTATTTAATCGGTGTAAAAAAGGTTAATAAAAAGTAAAGTCTTTTACTTTTTACACGGGTTATTGTGTGAAACCAGCTTTAAAAGAATAGGGGTTGAAAGTGTGACTTTCTCCCTTGTTTATTTATTTTTGTAGGTGACACCAAATTTATTTTTTTTCCTAATATTTTTTTGTTTGGTAAAATGTTCTGTCCCTTAGTTTGTTTCTTAAAGATTAATTTAGTATAATCTATACTGATAAATTAATTAATAAAATATTTGATGTGAGTTAAATTGAAAAAATTAAAAAAATGTTTTTTTAATTTAATACAATTTAAATACACGCATACAAATATGTTAATACCGGATTCAAACTTAGGGCATCATCTAAATATGGCAGGTAACATTATCATTAGGGCAACTAGCCTTTGACAAAAAAAAAAATAACTATCATAACTCATAACTTATATCCATGACAACCAAAAATTTTATAAATTAAGAAATATTTAAAGATCATAAACTAAATTATTATTAACTCATGTTCCCTAAATATATATATATATATCATATAAAATTTATAGAAAGGCACATTATAAGCTAAAACTACTTGCAAAGCACATGATCTACAGTTTAGAAATAATTTAATTTTTTCAACATCAATATCAATATATCTATAAACTATTATAGGCAGATTTTTTAGGTAATTAATTTGTAAAAATTAAAAAAATTAGTTTAGTTATTTATAAAAATAATGTATGTTAATCCCATTAAAATATTTATATTGAAAACTACCTATTTAAAAAATAAAATAAATTAAGACCTTATATTTAAAATTTAAGCAAACCTTTTAACCAGGTGATTCATTTAGGACCGGAGTAAATTTACATAAGGCAACTCTTTTGTTTAGGCATGCTCCTTAAAATTACAACTTAATTATTTTTCTCAACATTATAATGATAGTTTTTCTCATTATTATTATTATTATTATTATTATTAGTACTATTACTTACCGCCTTTGAATGTGAACCTTTTTACAAAATCTAAAAAATAGGTTATAGCTTGAGTGGAGACAAATGATAACTTTAAAAAGTGTTATTAATTAATGATATTTTATTTTTAGTCATTGGGAGAAATTTCAATTTTTGAATTTTAAAATAATTAAGAAAAGATAACGTTCTTTTAACTTTCATTTCACCTTCAATTAATTTCTCATTTAGTCATTTTCACTTTATTTTTTGCGCCTTTTTCATTATTTGCATATCTTTTAGGAATTTCAGGGGTCTATAGTTTCACTTTATTTTAAATTTGATCATTGTAATGCTTTTCCTTTGTCAAGTATTCGTAATTTCACCTAATTTTATTGAAATTACAAGCAATTTATTAAAAATGGTGAAACTATAAGAATCTGCTAAAAGAAACTATAAGAATCTAATTAAAAATCAAGTAAAATTATAAATATCTTAGTAGAGGGACTCAGGATATCCTGTCTCGATCTTAGTCATATTGGTCATAGCTTAAAAATTTTTGAGATGAGACCAAAATAGTGGCAAGATGGGATGGGAGGCTGGGAGGGTTTTCCCGATCCCATCACGTCCTAGATATTATTATATTTTTAAAAAATATTATTTTATTTTGTTGTGAACAATTTATTTTTACCACCTACTACTATGTACTTCTTGTCAATAATCTCTACTTGTCTACCTCCATTTGTTTTTTTTTTTATAAAAATAGTCTAATAAAAAGAAAAAAAATTATAAGAACCTAATTAAAAATTAGATGAACATATATGAACATGCAAAATAATTTTTTTATACTTTGTACCCTCTCCTTCTCTCTCTCTTATTTATTTTTGCTTTTTTGTTTAATAGTAAAGTCACAGGGGAATCAGCGGTAACCAATTACTGTTGTCTTCTCTGGTTTGTTTTCTACTGCTTTATAAAAAAGCTAAGCCTTTGGTTAAAACCCATGAATGAGTTTTGATTATCTCTCTCTCTCCTTCTTCCTCTATGAAACATCACAGAATACATACCAAAAAAAACCCTAAGAAAGAGGGATAACAGATAAATTATTAGCTTACGAAGAAGAAGCTGAAGGAGAAGAAAAACTTTCAGCTCTAATTTTTTTGTTGTTGGAGAACTTCCATATATGTGTGTGTGTCTATATATATTTACATCTAATTGAATCTTGAGAAGTTTTTGTTCTATATATAGATATATGGTAGTAATCTCTCTTTAATTTCTCTTGCGCGCGCGTAAAGCAATATGGGTAGAGGAAGAGTGGAGCTGAAGAGGATCGAGAACAAGATAAATCGGCAAGTGACATTTGCAAAGAGGAGGAATGGGCTTCTCAAGAAAGCTTATGAACTCTCCGTACTCTGCGATGCTGAAGTTGCTCTTATCATCTTCTCCAGCCGAGGCAAGCTCTATGAGTTCTGCAGCAACTCAAGGTTATTCTTTCTCTACCTAGTATTATTATGCTCTATTCAGCTTTCAATTTGTGTGCCTTTGGAGAAAAGCATTATGTTTGGGTTTTCTCTTTATTCTCTTGCTTGTTCTCAAGGTTGGCTTTGAATTTTCTGATGCTTCAGTGCTCTTCTTGTTGATTTTAGATTGTTTGAGTGGTGTTTGTGGATATTTCTTGATCATTAGGTATTGATCTTACTTCGTTTGTGGCATTTGGGTGTTCTGATTATAATAATAGGGCAAGGAGCTGATGTCGATGTCTGTACTTTCCTTCTTTGTTGGTTTTCAAAAGATTAAATCACAATCAGAGTACGGGGAATCTTTAAATCTTTATTAGATGATTGATTCAAGGATTATCCATATATATATATATAAATACTTGAAGGACGATGAGCTTTCTTATATTTAATTCCAATCTATCAATACATGGTTAATATCTAATCAGATTAAACGTAATTCCATGTTTCTTTTTTAGCTTTGATATTTTAAGTGAGATTATCAGTTTGCATATTCATCTAGATCACAAATTTTGTAGAATTTTTTTTCTCTTTCTCCTTCAGTTCCTAGCTAGGTAAACTTTGTAGAAGTCTGGACTGCAGGGGAATATTCTCTTCCAGTATATTAATTTTTAATCAAGTTTGCTTGGAAAAGGAGAGGACTGGGGTTGTTCTTGTTTGGAACTGCAAACTTGATGAACCTTTTTAGAAAAGCATTTTAAATAACATAGAAAAATCTGGAAATAACATCGTAATCTCTTGCAAATTTTTGTATACCAGATAAAATTCATTGAAACAATAAATTATACGGAAATCTGGATGAATTATCAAAACATTGAAAAGAAAAGAGAGTTGGTTTTGAAAGTTCTTAAATTTCAACAAATACTCATGCTTAATTAGTGTCGGTTCCTTGTTGATTAAGTCCGGTTCTACTGCAAGTAATAACCACAAATCTTAATGCTGGAACCTGTAAAATCTGTGATCAGTATTGTTTACCATGAGACAATACTGACATTATTCTTTTGACATCTGTTTTATACCTAGGTTTCTACGCTGTACTATATTTCAGTTGTGGTTGAATATTGTCAGAAAATAGATCAAGTTTCAATATAAGATATGATTGTCGTTTACGCCTCTATACTTTTCTCAATTGTCACAATGTATGTTTCAATTTTCTTAAAAATCATATTATCTTCAACTTCATTGAAGTGAAAGTTTGTGATCTTCAATTGTGCTTCATTTGCAGAAGAATCGTTCTTGATTAAGAGAAAAATTCCACTGGTATCACCCAAAAAAAAAAAGAGCCAATGGCTGGCGCTAACTATCCCTGGGATTCATAGAATATTAAATTATAGCTATAGTTACAGATAAACTATCGATGTTAATTTTCCATTTATAAGATTATCTATTTCTGTTTTGTACTTAGGCCTTGCTAGTAGATTAGAAGTGAATGACAAGGAGAGAGAAAAAGAAGAAAGCAAGAACACAAACCCCAGAAGCCTTATGCTTGAAAAGTTTCAAAAACAAAACACAACAAAACAAAACTATTTAATTGGTTTATTCATATCACTCATGAAGAAGCCATTAACAAATTGCTTGGTACAAGAACTTTCAGTACTAGAAACTTGCTTGGTTTTATTTTTTTTAATGTAAAACTGATCATTCATTAACTCAAATTAACAAAAGGATGGTGGCTGAGTTTTATTTTATATGCACATGTTCTAAGAGATTTCTGAAAATTATATTTATTGTTGGTGTTCATGATTAATAATATATTAGTAGATACCATGACAGCTTCTCTCATGCTTATATCATCGTCATCTTGTTGACATCTCTTATGTTGGGAAAAAAAATGAAAAGACATCTACGTCAGGATCTGTAAATGTAGGATTAAGGAGCTATGTTGATCAGTTTAGAAGTCCTTAAAGATTTTATAGAAACTAAAGTCTCCAACGTAACTTGTATGCATAGATTAGTGTGAAGATTACAGAAAGAGTAAAACCTTATTGTTGACCAAACTGGAAAATCCAGTAGAAATTTCCTTTAAACAAAGTAGGATCTTTTAACCAGAATCTTTACTATTCTCCCTAGAGTTACATAGGTCAAAGAGATAACTTCTTGCATGCATTAGCCTCTTGGTTAAAGCAATAAGAATAAAAGAAAACGAATTTTAATTTGCTTAATGACGTCAGGAAACTTGCCCTTCTTTGTTATATAGGGGTGTCATGATAATAGTCAAATCCTAAAGAGAACTATATAAAGTCATAATAAACAAATTTCTATAAGCCTTGCTGAACATTATCAAGTACCAAATAAATTCATTTCCAACACTGCCTTTGAAGATAGTTCAAAATTCCTGGACTAAGATGAAATGTTATTCTACTGCTAGAGAGAGAAAAGGTTTACTACTTGGAGACGCAAGATGCAAAATCAAAACTAAAGCAATTTACAATACTCACCTGTATTCTGTTACAATTAATGAGACATATACTTCCTTTTGATGTCGCTAAAAAAGAGATTTGTCCAATCCATCACCAATCAAGTTAAAACAGACGTTATTATTTTCTCAAACTCATGACAAGTTATCTTTAGGAACATCGGAAGAAGCGTATATATCTCACTAATTAGATCAGAATTCAGCTGATTATTCGTCCAAACCTTTATGAAAGGGTTCTTTAATTTAAATAAATTGCTTTATTTTTGTTTTTACGTCTAACTTCTCCATGTAGTAAAACGATTATAAGTTGTATAGAAATGAACAAATGTAAAGTCTTTGCATCTTACCCATAAATGTGGAGCCAACCTCTAATATAATTATGAAGATGATAAAAACCTAATATGTATCAAGGCCATATGAATATCAACGAATGCTCCAAATAATTTTTCCTATAATAATGTTGCAAATATTTATAGATGATATTGTGAGCTTTGAAGAGAGGGAATTTAGCTTTTCTTGAGCTTGTATTATTTTTAGCAGCTTTAGTAGTTTAAACTCCCGAAGTCGCTGCTTCAAGTACTATTGACACTGTTTGATTCATGACAAGAGAACTGTGCGCGTATGCATGCATGAGAATGATGGTCTACTTGCTGTAAGAAATTCAGATCCCACGTTTTATTTGCTGCTTATAAAGATCGTAAAATAAAATATATATACTACTTATGGATTACTTAATTATGTATCAACTCTTCATTATGTTTTGCTACAAAATTATTGTTTTTTGTTTGGTCTAATGATGTGGGTCGTGTATATATAACTGGGGTAAATTTCTCCGTCCCTTAAACCTTTCTGATTCTGGGAAAGTAACTGATTCTAACGCCGAATAAAAGACTGTCCCAATTAAGCTAGTTGGTTCAAAATGAATATTCATAGTATGAATAGGTATATAATTCAACTTAAAACATCACAATGAATTATTTCTCAGTAATTTCTCGTTGTGCAATAAATACAAAAATGTTTGGCTTAGATTCAACTACAAAATGATTGGGTAGTATATATTGGCTTTTGCTGTCTAGTACGTTAATACTTATTATATGCTGCACTTTTATTATTATATGTTTTGGTTCATCTTAATCACTTGCATTTTTTTTCCTTTTATTTATGTAGATAAAAGCCATTAACATTTTTTACAAAATAAATAAATGAATTTAATGCCATTTATGCTCTGGCTGTTTCATTATTTCAGCATGGCCAGCACAATTGAACGGTACCAAAGATGCAGCTATGGAGCCTTGGAAGCAGACCAACCTGCAATGGAGACACAGGTTAGTTCAAAAGAGAGATTCATAAACTTTATCACCTTATTTGTAATTATAAACTCGATCTTTCTATTAAACTAAATATAGTAATTAAGTTTAGTTCACTCATTTCCTTATGCTAGTGCTTTTGAAAGCTGATTCTTCTTTATTATGTATAGGGTTAATATAATTTTTAAGTTTGACATCACTTTGGTTGTGGTCCTCAAGTTTTTTTTATATATAAAATATTGGTCTTTATAACTTAATAGAAACTTAGAATATTTTGAGGGACCAAAATCAAAATATGTAGAAATTTAAGAAACTAAAAATTATATTAATCCTTTATGTATATATCTAGTTAGTAAAATGAGATTTAGATGCCCCTAAAAAAATAAACGAAAAAAATGAGGAAATATCCATCAAATAGTTGAATTGTAGAAGTAATTATACATCATAAAAGTAAATAATACTAGAATGTCATTCACGCCACGAACCCCAACTCAACATCTAACTACTATCCTTACATGTTAAAAAAGCCAAGTACATTGAAAACGAATTTCATTAATCCTTGTCTAAAATTCAAAGACTCTCCAACACTAGGGGTTATACTTATATGACATATCTAACTATGTCGATGTAAAAGCTCTTCGATTCTTACCGGTGGTTCTTAATCTGTTGGTAGTCCTATAGTATTTCCTAGCTAGTTTTTTAAAAATATTTTTTTTAACTTTTAATTTTCAGCTGTCTTCTTCCGTGCACTGTTTCTCTTCCCTTTCTGAATTGTAATATCATGTAAATTTATGTTCTCCCACCTCTTCAATTAATGATTTACGGCGAAGTCTATTCTTATTCCCTACTATATATGCCCTTGTGCAGAGGTGCTACCAAGAGTATCTCAAGCTGAAATCAAAAGTTGAGGCACTACAGCATACACAAAGGTGAAATACGTACAATTATGATTCTGAAGCGTCTTTGAAATAATAATAGACAAGTTGATCTAAAGATCATCATGCTTGATCAGGAAAATTAGAAATTTTAATTATATGCAAATAATTTAAATCTACAAATTGTAGAAATCTGCTTGGGGAAGAACTGGAGCAGTTGGGCATAAAGGAGCTTGAGCAGCTTGAACGTCAGCTGGACTCTTCACTGAAACAAATCAGGTCGAACAAGGTATTTAAATTCGGTCACGTAAAAGTAAAATTAGCTCATGATATAAAACATAACCTCTTAATGTTTTGACCTCTTCAGAATGATCATTATAATTTTATAGACTTGGAGATAAACAACACCTTTTTAAGATGTTTTTATATTTCTGTTCCTTATCTGCAGACTCAACATTTGCTTGATCAACTCACTGATTTGCAAAGGAAGGTAAAGCGTTGTTGTTTTAATCTTTTTAATTTGTATACGTTTATGTATATATGCTGATTACTGTATGTTTTTTATGGATGAGCAGGACGAGATGCTTCTGGAAACTAACCGTGTCTTGAGGTGCAAGGTAGCAAAAAAGTCCTTAATCTTTCTTGTTACATTTATAAAAATGTGGTTATTGAGTCTGACATTGTCATTTCTTGTGGATTTTCTAATATTTAAGAATATTTGAATGGTCAATGATTCAAACTTATTATCAAATTCTAAAATTAGAACACTTTATTTACAGTCTATGTATGTCAAAGGAATATTACATTTAAATGTGTGGTTAGTTTGCTCTACGTGTCCTTTTCCAATCTGAAGTAAAGAATAAATCAAATTTGAGTTAAATAACCACTTTCTAAAATATACTTTGATAAAAATAAGTCCTTTCAGGTTTCTCAAATTATGAACTTCAGTCGTCCATGCACTTTTCTTTAATATTCATTAAAAAAAGTAACGTGTAAGCATTCATTTGAAGAATTTTGAAATATAAACGGTATTACTACTTTCTTGATGGGCAAATGGATTTTTAGTTTATTTTTTATGGATTCTTTCCTTAGTTTAGTCTCTTAAACTTTTATAATATTCTCATTTTATTCTAGATATCTTCACTTAACATTTTACGTAAAATTTAACTGTTTGTTGACTTAGACATGGCCTCCTTCACTCTTAGAAGTTTCCAAGTCAGCAGCTAGTCAGAAAGCTAACATAAGAACAGTTTTAAATTTACCAAATATTTTAACTACAGTTTACTTCCATTGTCCGCCTATTTTATAGACCATACTATTTTGTGGCGTTTATAGGCCATACTATTAAAAGCTTGTGGAAAGGAAATGAAATCGGCAAGTCACGCCCTTGTGGCCTAATAGGATAATACCCTAAGTAGTCTTATAACCTAGAGCCTTAAAAAAGACAAACTATTGATGATAAGTGAGAAAAGGTATCTAGGGTCTAGTTCAACACAGTCTTACTACTCTCACAATATCATCATATAATTGTAATAATTAAGATACTACTGTAAAAGCTTACAAGATTGTATAGAATACAGAAACTCAACCTTATGTACATTAAATTTCAATATTCCAACAAATGTTTTCTTTGTCCATAAACTGCTTGTTTTTATATTTATGCACAGTTGGACGAAATAAATATAAGCCTTCAACCATCATGGGAAGCAAGGGAGGGAAATGATTCATACAGCCGCCAGCCTCCACACTCGGAGGGATTCTTTGGGATTGCACAATGCAGTCGTACATTGAACATGGGGTAAAGTACCTCTCTCCCTCATTACTCAAAATCTATATTATTTGGTTTTGCTTTACTGCCAGGAGCTGTTCTTATTAGACCCAATTGGTTTCTCCTAGGTAATTAAACACAAGGTAGATAGGAAAAATCTAGAGGGACCTACCCCTTGGGACCTAAAGACAAGCTAACCCCAATTACTTTTACGCTAAAGTTTCTTAATCTTTGGGCAGATGATACTGAACGTATCATAATGGTTCATTTTCGAATTTACTTTGAAATTTGTCCAGAAAAATGACATAATTTGATGAGAAAATATGCCTGTCCATCATTATAGCAGATTTTATATATACTGCTTTGTCTAATTCGTCAAATCTCTCATCTGATCTGATGCATTTAAGATTTTGTTCTCAAAATACTCTCTCAAGATTATTAATCGAGTGATCAAGCGAGAATTGACAGTAGATATATGGCATTTCTTTTGAATATCTTATAAGCTAAGTCTTTGTCAAAGAAGGCAATATAATTAGTTGGAAAGTTGCTGATTCCTTGTTCGGTTTTGCAGCTTTGGTTCTGCAGAAGCAAATGAAGCTGCTGGAGCAGCAGCTGGAACCTCAGCCCAAAATGCTAGTGAATTTCTTCCAGGATGGATGGCATGATATATATATATTGAGTACTCAGCTTAATTATTTCATTGTGTAATTCTCTAATGATGATGATGTGATGCTTTTGTGTAGTGATCTTGTTCATGAAACTGTGTTACCTGGAAGAGCAGGCAGGCTACAATAAAAAAACTGTTAATGAGAACCATATGCAACATAAAACCATTTTATATTTATTCCTAGCAATAAACTTGTTGAGAATTTGTGGTACTGTCTACATAACCTTGTATGTTCCTTCATTATTTAGGTTTTTTTTACAACATTTTTTAAGTTTTTCCATCCAAAAATTAAGGTTGCAAGTCTGCTAAGGGCTCTAGTGCATTAATATTACGCTCATGCACAATATGCTCACACTTTTTTTTTGGCACAGATAACCTCCTACTGGAGGCAATCCTATTTAAGGCATTAAATATAAGTATATCTTTTAGTCAGAATTGAAATATTAATTTATTATGTCATAACAAAAATTAGCGCTTATAGTCCCTCGCATATTATTGATAGAGTTGAAGACCATATCATATGCTCCTTCAAGTCCTTAGTATAGAATTCTTTTTTGGAAGAGTTGTTTGATTGTTATTATAGCAACCTCTCCAATTTGTCTCAATCATATTTATTATTTCAGTTTTTTCCTCTTAATACAATTTTTTGCTTTGATTTTCTCCTCCCCTACACCAGTCAAGTGGAGAGACTAGGATATGAACAACATCAAACCTCTAATGTCCCTTGTAATATCCCAGGGCCCGATTATTTTAATTTCTCTTCTTATCATTAACTTCTATATGAATTGAGAAACAATTTGATATTTTACAGTAATGAAAAACAGTGTTATTTTTCTTTTTCTAACAATTTTTTAAGAAATAATAATTGAAAATTGCATAATTTTATGATATTATAAAAAATATCAAATTGCCCCATTTTATCATCATAAATATTTTTTATTTTATGTAAAATATAATCATCAAAAGATAAAAAAAATAATTAAGAGGTTGGAGCATTATAAGGAATATCAGAGACTGGGAATTAGAAGCCTCAAACTCAATTGAAAATCAAGGATTTAATAAACTTAAGAGATAAATAATACTAAAAACTTGTTAAAATTCTAAACAAAATTAAGAACATACCTAACTTTAACCCCTTAAAGTTGTTAAAAGGTTGTTATTTGAAAGGACAGGAGGTAGTAGACTAGTAGTGTGTGTGTATAATGGTGGTTTTGATTTTGTATGGCTGATATTAAGCAGGAGGGGCAATAGCAAATATGAAAACTGACAAGTACCGATGAGAAAGCAAAGAGGTCTTAGGGCATTAAGTAGCAGTGGTCCTTATGTCATTTGATTGACAACATCAAGACAGGAAACATGAGTACAAGGGTAGTTCAAAGATGAGCATCATGTGAATCTAATTTCTCCACATTTAATTATATTCACATTTGGGTTTTTTTATGCGTTGGAGGATATATATAGTGCAAAACATTAAAATTATGGTTTTAAAAGTATTTCTGGTTGAAACTTTAATTTAAAAAAATTAAAAAAAAAGTTATATTTGTTCAAAAGGGCTTATAGACTAAACCATGATTTAAAATTATAGTTTTGAATAAACTACTGGGAATAACTTCTAAAATAGTAAAAAAGCTTATGATATTTTACCATGTTCCCCCTCTCTCCTTCTCTTTGCTTCCCGTCTGCTTTGTGAAGTCGTCTTGCTCGTCGCTAGATTCATTGTCCATATCTGCTATATTGCTTGCCAAGAATTATCGTCCACATGTCACCGTCAGGAATTGTCGTCCACATGTCACCGCCAGAAGTTGCCGTTCACAAGGAGTCGCCTCCATATCAGCCATCTTGTTCACTGTCACTGGTAGCTACTCGCTATCGCTGCTCACCAATACTGGCAGCTGCTCACTGGTTGTAGTCGTGGAAGAAGCTGATATGAACAGTAGACTTGAACATATTTAATTTATTTTATCTCATACCTTTCTGGTAATTTATCAACTACAAAAGTCATTATAAAAATAAATATTTAATCACTTATTTATTAATAACTATTTTTTTTATAAGCTCTTATCCAAAAACTATCTAAAAACCATTTTTTTCATAAATTCTTTTTAAAAAATCTATCCAAATAGACTCATATTAAGTGATATGAATATTCTTGTGGGAATATATATATACACATATATACATATATGGAAAAACCATATTTCCTCCCTTTTTATGTATAAGTATTTAGAATTTTTTACATTCAGATCGACTGGTTTAATCGATCCAATTTAAAATTGGCCTAGGGTCCAATTTAAATAATTACCATAATCGGAGGAAAAATAACTAGGTCATAATAGGTTTTTATTTTTATTTTTTAATTTTTTAATAACCAAAATTATACTATTTTATGTTTTGGTTAGTTTTTGTTTAGTGCTATATATATATATATATAGATGTATTGATAGTTAAGTAAAAATAGATGAAGAGTCACATTAGATCATAAATCAATAGTGTAAAGAAAAGCTAAAATTATCTAACTAAAAAACCACAACATGAATATGTTACAATATTCAAAATATATAAGCCATTAAAATTGTTAATGGTCTTATAATTTGATAGAATGAATCTGTGTGTATTGATTTAACCAAAAACAAATATATAATTTAGTACTTTACAGTTAAATTAGTTTGGATCAAAGAAAGTTTATAATATGATAGCAGAATTTTCTAAATCAATGATAATGAGAAACTCAGTCTATATATATATATATAAAACAGTTAAATTGATATATTTGAGATTGTTTTTAATTTAATCACAAAAATCACATCACATCACCAAAAGAAGAAAAGATAAAAAGAGTAGAATATATGGTTAATTAACTATAAAGTGTATTTAATTGACGTTAATTCTCCATTAGATGAAAAGAAGGGCTAGCCCTGTCTTCAATATTTTTCCCTTAACAATTAACAAGTGACTAAAAAATAGTATCTAATGCACAAAAATGGCTTTCCAATTTTTTCATGTTGATCTTAAATATTTTTAATATTTATCTTTCATTTTTTGGAAAATATGAAAGACAAAATTAGGAAATATAAAAAATTATTACTGAAAAAGATAAAAAAAAACTTATTATTAAAAATGAATACAAAAAATATAGAAGATGAGTATTAAAAATAAAAAAATAATTGAAAAAATTAACTCAGAAAAATGAGATTTTTTGTGGAGTTAACAACAAAGTTAAAATTGTTCTTAAAATAACACCTTTATAATTAAATTAAACTATAAAACACTTTAGGAAACAAAATATTTCCCAGTGTAGAATGAACCTTAATCAAAATAAAATGAACACCTTAAAGTCAGTTACTTTAAAATAAAATCTAACGAAACTCAGTGAACCCACTGATGTGGACAATACATGGTGTCAGAAATTGGTTGAAACTTTTGGGAGTTTGAGTTTGTGGGTAAAAGTGACGGCATGCTACAGCACAAATTTCCCCACTAGTAGATTTTGAACTTATCAATCTAACTTTCATTTAATTTTAGAGCATTGTTTAGTTGAGATTTTTAGAAAAGAAGCTAATGCAGGGTAAAGGATAAATTTGGTTCAAAAAAATAAAAGGGAGAAGAGGGAAATTCTTTTATACTCTTCTGCTTCCCTCCCTTACTTTCTCACCCTTCAAAATAGGGAGTTTTAAAAAGGTTGAGAGACTTTTATCTTTTTTTTTACAAAATTGTCCATAATATTTTTTATATATTCTAATATTGTCCTTTGAACATTTTGATCTTCTTCATCTTCGTTCGTCTCACTAGACATTCTGCCACTTTACTGTTTGCTGTCCAGAACCATTGTCTTCTTGCCAAAATTTTGTCAAACCCACAATCCAAATTGCCGACGAAAATTGTGGGAGAAAGAGATGCCGTGTGACTCTAGAATGGAATGGTGTAAAGATGATGATGAGTGGGGGTGATAGATGATGGATGATGAGAGCCTATGGAAGATGAATGGGTGAGGAGAGGAGAAAGTGAGCTCGAGATGATGACCACGATGACGACAAGGACTCTGGCTGAAGAAGAAGAGAAAGGCCTTTGAATAATGAAAAAAAAAATAAATTATAAAAATAAAATGATAAATAAAATAAATAAAATAATAAAGGTATATTTGAACCAGATAAAAAATATCTCATTCCATCCATTATTTATCTCTTATATTTCTTTACCATATACAAACATAAATAATATATCGTTTAAGATAATAATTTAAGGGGGTAAAATGGACTAATAGAGTTACAACTTAACGAGACATCTTCATCATTATCATGGCACAAGAAAGTTAAAATACAACTTATCTATTTTTTTTTATTTCCTAGATTTACATCTCAAGTGTTTGAGCCACAAGAAAATTAATTTTTTTGTTATTATTTTTGTTTCCATTAGGTTCTAATTTTCTTATCAGAAATATTTTTTTTATTTAATTAAGGATATCCCAAGTCAAAATTATATGTCTTTAAGAATAATAATTATAATTTTTAAATATTTTAAGCATATAATTCACTTTTATTGGATTATATTAATATGATATGTATATTTGTGTGTGAATATTGTGACTTATCTTTTGACTTTAAAGGGTCTATATAATTGGTCATAGAGGTTTGTATAATATATATATATATATATATTAAAAAATATTTAGAGATTTAAATAAAAGGAATATCAGTATATTTAATTTTACTCTACAAAAAAAAATTATCTCCCTCTGCCATGGTTGTTGGTTACACCCAAACCACAACCTTAATCTTACCCCCAAATTCAAGAAGTTATTTATGGACTCTAATATGCTCCGGCGCCGGTGACAAGTCTCTGGTGGCCGCTTCTGGCTCCCATGCAAGGCATCAATGATGGAGAGGGAGGTAATTTTTATTTTTTAAAGAAATTAAGTGTATTTTGATAAATATGTTTTAATTTTTAATTAATTGATATTCCCTTATTTTGAGAGTCTTAGAATTAAAGACTTAAAATTCTTGTAGTTCTTCCTTAATTTTTGAGCTTGTTTGGCTTGGCATTTTGTAGCCCTGGATCTTGACTAAGAAGTTGAAAACTGGTTGAGATCATATTTTTCTATTGAAAACTGGTTGAGATCATATTTTTCTTTGTTTGGAATAGAAGGCAATTGAAAAAGTTATTTTCTTCGCTTATGGGGTTAGGTTACGTTGCGTTGCCCTTTCTCCTTTCTCTTTTTCATCGCCCCGCCCATTGTCCACCTCCCCCACCACCTACTACGGCAACCGCCGTTAACATCCTTATCTGTATCGTCGATTGCATCTTCTTCATGGCCACATTAGCATCTCCTCCGTTTCTCAATACGACATCTGTGTTTGTTGTCTCGGTTCCTTGTGCTTGTTGCTGTTTCATCGGATATATGTCAACTTTGTATCTTAAATCCCTGCTCCTCTTTCTCTCGATAGGGAAAAGATTTGTTGCCTATTACTATGCAAGTGTGGTTATATATATATATATATGATTGTTTTTATTAAATGGTATTTTTTTAATTAGATTTTTGCTTGATTTTTAGTTTGATCCCTTAATTTTATAAAATATATTTTCAATTCTTTAATCCTAATACTTATTGTCTCAAATAATATTTTTTTAATATATTAGTATTTAATAATGTTTTGTAAATATTTAAAATTTCAATGTTAACATCTTTTATTAACTCTTTTTATTTTTATAAATTTAATTTTAACTTAATATCTCTTTTAAATTTATCAAATTATTACTCACACATATGTATATATGTGGCTATGTAAATATAAATATTATAAAACTTAGGTATTTTGCATTTATTTTATATCTAAATTTGTTTCTTTTTTTCTTGCTAAATATAAATTTGAGACAATCATATTCAAGATATTATTGAGTACTATATACGAGTATATCTACTTATGATGATTTGAATTTTAGTTCAATAGAGACTAGCACTTCTATTATATTCGCCCCTTGTGGATAACTTATTTTTAATATTTAAATAAGTTTTAATTTGTTAGACTTTTTAAAAAGTTTATTGAAACATAAATCACATCCCGTTATAAAATTTTCACTGTTACTTCAGTTTGCGTGATGAAATTGGAGATTATGAGGATCAACAATAGTAGCATCCATCTTGCATCTACAACCGTTGATCAACAATTTATTATATATTGGAAGAAATAAATTAATGTTGGGACAGTTCTCCCAAATAACTACTTTTATAGCTCTCCCCTCCTTAGTTCACAATCTTGTAAACTTTTACTTATTTATTTTATCTCTTGTAATCTCATTTTCTTATTAATATAATTTGGACCTTATTTTTAAACAAAAAAGTTTGTGTGATGTAATTGAGATGTACAAATTAATCTAAAGTCTAAAATTGTAATATATAACTAATAAAGTGAACATGTAAATTTGTCTTAAATTTTTTTTTGTTCAGAAATAATGTTATCCTAAAAGTATTCTTTTTAGTTCAATATCACATAAAATTTTTTAAAACGTAACAATATTACTCCACCCATTAAATAGCTAATGTTGACTGTTAAAAAAAATAATACTGATTGTTAATATTTTAATAGTAATAGGCAATCTTGTTCTATTTTAATAATTCTGAGATAATTTTAAAAAAATCAAACAACATTATTCCTAAATAAAAAAATTTAGGATAAATTCTCCCCTTAACTCTAACTAATAATCATCCATCTTTCCGTACGGCAAAGAGCCTAATATGCCTAGGGACGGAGATTTACGTTATGTTCTTGTTCGTACGAAAAAGACAATCACTATTATTATTATTATTTCTAAGAAGAATTATGAAAAGACCAGAATTAGTAATAAAAAAGAAATAAGGATAATAATTAATCTCTCCAACTTGTGGTGGTCGACACTAAAGAAGGCAACATCACTTCTGCACTAATCCACCAATCAGAGATCGACAACGCACAAGCCCCCAAAATCTCTTTGCCCTAAAAAAAACCGTCAAGCTTCTTAGTCTTATCCCTCACACGCCTCTATACTTGTTCAGAAGAAGAAACAAACACTCTTAAAACATTCTTCTTCGTTCATTCATTCATTCTCTCTTTCTACTTCAAAACCCTTTTTAGGTCTCACTTGTTTGGGTAATTTCCGAGTTCCAGTATATATAACTGTTACTTTATCAGTATCAGCACTAACATATATATATATATAAACACAGACACACAAAGACACATATTATATATAAGATAAGGTTTGAATTAGTGTATCTGAGGATATGGGGAGAGGTAGGGTTCAGTTGAAGAAGATCGAGAACAAGATCAACAGGCAGGTTACGTTCTCAAAGAGAAGTCTTGGGATAATGAAGAAGGCTCATGAGATCTCTGTTCTCTGTGATGCTGAAGTTGCTTTGGTCGTCTTCAATCACAAAGGAAAGCTCTTTCAATATGCGACTGATTCTTGGTATATATGTGTGTGTGTGTGCGCTTGTTTGTTTGTGTTATGCTTGATCTATTTCTCCACTTTCTTCTTCTGATTTTGTGATTCTAATTAGTTCAGACTTGAGACCAATGGTTTTGATCTGGCATGAAAACTGAGGGAAGCTAAGCACAATTGAGTTTTTGGGTGTTTAATTTTTTGTTGTTGTTCTAACGAAACAGTATTTCTTATAATTTCTTTCATTGGCCGTATGTGTGTGTGTGTGTGTGTGTGTGATCAGCCATGTCAAAAGCTGTATTAATATAACATATATTAATCTTTGATGTATTACTCTAACATGTTTTCTTTTCGTTTTTGTTTTTGGTTATTTCCCTCTTTTCGTTTTTGTTTTTGGTTATTTCCCTCTGTTGTGCACTTAATAGGGTTTGTCTTTGGTGATTAAGGTTAAGAGTGAGTGTGTGTGTGTGTGTGTGTGAGAGAGAGAGAGAGAGTATAGGTGGTTTGTTTTGAATCCAAAAGGACATAGTAATAATAAATAGTAATTAATTATATTTGGAGTTATATATATTTTTGTTTTCCCTTAAGAATTTAATAACAATGGTTTTGGTTTTGGGTTGAAATTAACATGAAGGAGAAAACGTTTTTGCTATATATAATATATTTTCAATTTTCCTTTAACTTTAATAAGAGTTTATAAAATAGCTTATAAAAAAAATGATTTTGTATAGTTTTTAGAAAATAGTTTTTGTAGAAGAGTTTATAGAAAAAAATAATTTTAAATAAATGAGTATTTAGATAGTTATTGTCAGAACTATTTTTGTAATTGAAAAATTACTAAAAAGTATACGATTTTATTAAAAATATGAGAGAAAAGAGATGATGAAGAAGAGAGATGAGAGAGAGCTGAGAAGAGAGATGAGATGAGAGAATGTATAAGAAAAAATAATAATAAAATAGTAATTGGGTATTTCATAAACTCTTTTAGTATTCAACAAGCTAATCTCAATAGCTTATCCAAAATCTTAGTTTTAAACCATGATTTTGCCCAAGAGCTTTTTGGATAAATATAGTTTTTTTAAAAAATTTATCAAAATCAAGATTTAAACCGAAAACCCTTATGTTTTTCCAAGCACACACATATTCTGATTTTGCTCTCTCTCTCACACACACATATCTTGGTGTTAATTTTTTTCCTACAGGATTTTGAGGCCATAGCATTTATATGATTTCTTCTCTTATTCTGTTTTGTATTTGATGGGTGTTTTAGTTCTGGGTTGGAAAAAAGAAGAAAAAATATTTTCGGTTAATTATAAAATTTATTTTCGCACAGATCAAACATATATATATATATATATATATATTGGAGATCAATTCAAATTATATGTACACTCAAATATACTCAACTATAATCAAGAAAATAATATGAAAGAGGGAAATACTCAAAATATATACACTTGTATTATATAAAAATATAAAATTTCACTTTTAGAACTCCACTTTTGACAAAATACAAAAACACTTAACCCAAATATAAATGCCATAACCTTCAGTTCATATATTTGGAATTACACATATTTCTATATATATATATATATATATATATAATTCAACCTTCATAGATGATTCACACACACAAAACTAAGACACTCACATAATTCTAATAGACATATAATATTTAAATTCATTATTTAACATTTTTTCTTGAATTTAAATATTTTCCTCTGTACTCCAACATATCAGCAGTCTAATTTAATCTTTAGTGTTGGCACCCATCATCCAATTTCTCTCTTCTTTGCTTACTTTCTAATTAATTGTTCTTTTTTTTTCTTCTTCTAATGGTTGCTTTCAGCTTCTTTAATTCTTTTCCTATTTTCCATGAAGGCATCATATAGTTCAATTTCAAATATTAATCTATTTTCATCCAATTCCCTCTTAACCTTTTGCTTTTCTACATCAATTCTATCTTCATTTGTATTCCTTGAGAAGCTTTTAAATCTACATGAGCTTTTCCAGTTCCTGCATTGACGTTCATTCTCAGAAGTCAGAACTGGCTAGTTCATTGAAACGGTAGCAAATCTAAACTGTTTAAATTAAATCTAGATGATATAAATTCCCTGCTATATATTGATATTATTTTTATTAATTTTAAAACATGCAAAGCACGGAGTAAAAATAATCCCTTAATTGTTAATTATTAACAAAACAATGATTAATTATAAAATAAAAATAAATCTAGACACTCTCTCAACACACTCCTTTAATTAAACAAGTATATATGGAGCTCTCATAATCACATGCAAACCTTCTTTTCTTCCTTTCTTCCTACTTAAACTTTGGTACCAATTTGTTAGAACAAAGACAGGAATATGCATGATTGAAGAACAATTCAAAATTTACTCTAATCTGCACAACTTATTCAAGATGATACTGGGAATAAAGATACTGTCTAAATACTCATATCAGATCATCACTCTTTTATGTCATACAACTGTTGGCGTCACCTGCAAAACAAAAGCACGTTAGTAACGTTTAATACTAAAAATTCATACTTGAAACAGACATTTCAAAGTACATGTATAAATTCAACCCACATGAATTTACACATATACAAAACTATGACTCACAAAATCCGTAAAAGACACAAATGAATGATCCCTGTAAAAGCCTTACTTATTTTCTTTCCTTGTTTCTATTGTTCCATTTCATTTCATGGTTCAATAATAATACTTCAATTCAACGATGATGGAGTGGTGAAGTGAACTTTGTGGATTAGTTACTTGTCATATTTCATTTTAAGGCTCAAGTCCTTTCAGCTTAGGACATAGATGCAAAAGCTGCATTCTGCTGCAACGTCTGCATGCATGCTTTTATATATTTCTCTTTCTCGTTTTCATTTAAAATTTTCCAGTGAAATATTGGTTTTCAATCTCAACTTTTTTTCCCTTATGAAACGTGCAAGTTTTCTTCTTTAATCTTCTTTTTCTGCCATTGCTTTTAAATGACTGATATGGAGTTTCAAGTCAAGTCCTTTCAAATGATATATGGCTTAGAAATTAAAGAAAGCAAAAATATTGTTCAATGATTTTAATTATGTCTTTTAATGTATGGAGTACTTAAGGACGTCTTGTCTTAGGGTACAGTTCCTAGATGAACCATGTGACAACCCTAGATTACCTTAATAAAACAAAACTAGTACTTTATTTAATTTTTTATTAGACAGGAAATATGGGAATTAATTGTATTAATTAATTGACCTTTTAAACTCTATGTTTTGATAGAAAGAATAATGAGAGGAAAATATGGTGGAGACAATACAAAGAAATTTTTTTAAAAAAAACCGATAAAAAATAACAATTTTTGAGAGTTTTCCTCTCTATTATTATTTTGTTTTTAATTTTTTCTATCCAAATATAGGATTAGTTTTTTTAAATTCATTAAAGTAACTTGAAACAGTGTTAATTGTCATTTATTTAACCAATGTTTCATAGTTACTCACATGATTGTAATAGCTGATGGAATTAAGATCATGGGTAATATTCTTCAATATATGAATCATTTGGTGACTAGAATTTATTAACTAATACTTCATCATATCCTTAGAAAGACATATTAACAACAATTTACATAGATTAAGGAATTGATAAGTTAGTTAATACTTTTAGATTTTCTCAATAAATCTCATTAATTAGAGGAAATTATTTAATTTGGAAGAGCAAAGGATATTTAGGGCAAAAAGGTTTAATGGAGAATGTGTTGCATGAATATTTTAGCTCAACCTAAAGGGTAGGTTAATTTTTAACTGCAACGTTATGTGAGCTATCTTTTCATCTTCTCTTATGTGTGTACTGCCAACTTTTTTGGTTTTTTTTTGGCTTCATTGGTGGTTAATTTAGTTAAGATGGTTAAGATTAGTTTATGATTTAGAGGAGGGTAATTTATTACACACACATATACGAAGGAATCGGCCACATAATTGCAAGTTGCTTCTGCAATTATTACAAAAGATCTAGGCTGGACCGTAATTAACTCCTATTAGGATCTAAGAATTAATTAAAAAAATTATTTTAATTTTAAATATAATATCTCAATCTAATTTATCTTTAAAATTTATAATTTTTTTCAAACTATTATTATTGATTGTATATAATTAAATAAGGTTTCCATCAATTGGGGGTAATAATTAAATGAAATATTTTAAAAAAACTAAAAGTATATTTGTTATAAATAATTAAATTAACTAATATTTTAAATATCTATAAATGAATTATCTAACTTCTATATTTAGGATGGATAGAGTATTATATTATGCTATGGATTCCACTTTGGCTACATACACTGGT
Source organism: Leucaena leucocephala (assembly GCA_037074615.1). Lineage (NCBI taxonomy): Eukaryota > Viridiplantae > Streptophyta > Magnoliopsida > Fabales > Fabaceae > Leucaena > Leucaena leucocephala. The sequence goes on along the minus strand of CM073563.1, from coordinate 10,260,689 downwards.
TGTGTGTGTGTGTGTCTAGTAGATGAAGAGATTTAACCATTTATTTTCTTGTGGGAATGAAACAGCATGGACAAAATACTGGAACGCTATGAAAGATATAACTACTCAGAGAAGCAGCTTGCTGGAAATGATTCTGGGACGCAGGTTTGGCTTTGATCACTTCATATTTGGATTAATTCTGACTAATGATTACATTAAAAAGAAACATCTGGATCAGTTTCCTATCAAGTTTCAACTTGGTCATCTATACTTATGTTTAAATTTTTAAACTTTATTATTGTTTTTAAGATTAGTATAAAACCTATTTGAATGATGATTCACACATTTTAAGTTATCCAAATCACCCTCAACAAGCCCTAATTAAAATGAAATGGGTTAAACTATGGGGAGTCTTAGGGTCAAAAATAAAGAAATTGAAATGAAATTATTCAAGTAAATATGCAAGTCTTCATCGCATGGATATATAAATCATCTACGTTTATAAAAGTGAACTTTTACAATGCATTTAGTTAATTAGAGATAAAGGAAATATAGATGATGAATATAAAAATTAAGATATAGGTCCTTCACAAATACTGGAATCCAAAAGTAGTCAATATGACTTGTCTAAAAAAAACGTCATAAGAGAAATGTCTCATATTAACAAGGAACGTGTTTCATCTCTCTCTCTCTCTCTCTAGATATATAGATATATATAATGTAATTTGATTAATTTGTATCGTTTTGGATTCTGGCTTTATATACATAGTCTCATATGTTAAGGCCACAAACAAGGCACAGTTTACTTTCATTTGTGTCTCTTACTCTTTCGTCCGGTTCTCATGTTATGCCTACATATCTGGTTGTCTTTAATTTCTGTGACTTTTGTTGGTTTTCTTTACACTTTCTATTCAAAATATGAACACATATATAGCATTTTATCATAATCTTTTCTTAAGACTCTCCATTATTAGCAAATAATCATGTATATATAATAAACAACATGCTTAATTAGCATCCTTAACAAAATTAAGAGGTGTTGTGTACACATACAACAACAACAACAAACATCATCTCAGTGTAAAAACTACTTTTAGAATTTGGATTAGCCTTTAAGGGAATTAATCAATTTGAAAAAAAAAAAAAAAGCTGTGCTGAGCATATGTCCAAACCATGGTTTTGAGTTTCAAATCTGTTTTGGTTTTTTGATGGATGTTTGACTAGTATGCATCTGAAACCTTTCGGATAAAAAAGTGTTTTAGCTAAGGAGCTCTCCCAAACACTACTGAGTATGGTTAATATATGGATTGTATTTTATCAGTAATTAAATATCTAGATATATTATTAATTAAGGGTGTGTTTGGTATGAAGGATATGGAAGGGAAGGATTTTACCTATTTTTCATGTTTAACACTACAAAATTTTTAGGAAGGAAGGGAATTTTTTTTAAGATTTTCCCTCTTCTCCTCTTTTAAATTAAACAATATAACATTAAAATATTTTCCTCCTCTTTATTTTTATCAATTCAAATAAGGTAATATTAAAATCATTTCTCTTCCTTACTCTCCCCTCCCTCCCTATTAAAATCATTCCCTTCCCCTCAATTGAGTTAAACACACCTTAAAAGTTTCGTTCAATAACCCTATTGAGTATTTTCTTTAAGTAGTTTTTTATTATTTTTTGAGAACTCTATTGTCTAATATGCTCTTCCTACCAGCATCTTTAATAACCTTCTCAATATGTGTATGTGTCTGAAACACTTTAAATAAGTTTTTTCCTATTTTTTCTTCCATATACATCACCACAACTTCAATTTTCCTCGTAAATACTCAATACAAATCGTATTTTTTCTTATCTGATCACACATATCCCAACATCCTCATCTATGTAACCTCTTGTAAACACATATTAGCTAGATATGCTAATATATAAATAATCTATATATATGTGTGTGTGTGTGTGTGTACAGTATTATTATATTGGTAAACCTTTAATAATTTGCAGGAAAACTGGCCTATTGAGTATTCAAGACTGAAGGCAAAGATTGATCTCATGCAGAGAAACCAAAGGCAAGTTCATTATATTCTATGCTTAATTATTATAGTAACAACTAATTCATTAATAATATGTCATACTTAATATCTTCTCGATCTGCGTCTGATTTGATTGATCCTTCCATGTTCTTCAAATTCACTTTCAGGCATTATATGGGCGAAGATCTTGCTTCACTCAGCCTCAAAGAGCTTCAGAGTTTAGAGCAACAACTAGAAACAGCTATCAAACACATCCGCACACGCAAAGTATATACATATACATATACATATGAATCAACACACACACTTTCTTCTTTATTAATGAAATATATATATTAATGAATTTACTTATGACAGAACCAGCTCATGTACGAATCCATTTCTGAGCTTCAGAAAAAGGTAGCGTTGTCTTCTGTATTTTACTCTCCATGCTCGTTTCGACTTTGATTTAAACCCTTGTTTTTTTTCTGTCCCAAGAAAACTTGACCCTGTGTTTATTTTATACTACTACGCATCCTATTTCTTCGTTCAAGCTAATAATTAAAAAAAAACTTCTCTCTAAGTGATTTTAAGGATGCAGTTAGTTTATTCAGTTTCTATATAAATTAATTTGTGATGATCTCATTTTGTTATGTATATTTATATACATATAACAGGAGAAGGCGATACAGGAAGAGAATAGCATGCTTACAAAAAAGGTAATATCTATTATATGACTCAACTTATACATGCTTACAATTTTTTTGTTCTACTCATTTTGACCAAATTTTTTTTTGTTCTACTGATAATTAATACTCCTCTAAACTTTAATATATGATATAATTATAAAGTTAATTTTTTTCTAAATATAAGATCTTTTTATTATATTTATCATTTTTTCTAAATTACCCTTATTAATACTTCCTTAACAATAACTATGAGAGGAAATGAATAAGTTAAGAAAAATGATTAGAGTGTTTTAAAAAAATTATGCCATATTAATTAATTTAACTAACTTAGCATGATATTTATATGTGATTGTAATGTATGTGAAATGGAAATATAGATAAAGGAGAGGGAGAAGGCTGCAACAGCAGCAGAGGCACAGCAGGCCCAATGGGAGCAGCCAAGCCACCAACCTGCTCCTCCTCCTTACCCTTCTTTCTTACTCCCTCATACTCTTCCCACTTTAATCAACAGGTACTTCATCTCTCTCTCTCTCTCTACATATATATACACGCACACGCACATTTATATATGTATAATAAGTATATATAATTATATATGCCATTTTACAGAAGTTTCTGTTTAACATATTTATATTTAATTACGTATTTTTACGATTAACTCCAACCTATTTGAATTCTTGTTAATTAAATATTTTGATTTCTTTTTAGGGTTTTGTACATAGTTTAAAATGAATCACACCATAGCTTATATAAACAGTAACAATATTTATTAGATTCTGGAGAAATTGGTGTATATTAGTATATGATTGTCTTTCTATCAAGATAGTTTAAGCCAATTTAATAGGATTTATTGAATAATTATTATATATATGATTATCTTTCTTTTTTTGATAGTATTAAGACTATCTTTCTATTAAAATAATTTAAGTTAATTTGATAGAATTTATCTTAAAGTTATATATGTGGGACTCAATATATTATAATATACTACATATTCATGACATTTACTCCAATTAATGAAACATATATTATAGATATTTTGTTTAATTAAGAAATTGTTGGGCACAAATATATTAAATTACTATGCATTATGGATTTCCTTCATTGTGGTGCTAATTGTTATTTGGAGACATAAACATATATATGCATATTTCAAATAGGTTAATACATAAGATTTTATTTTTTTAAAAAAATAAACTAAAATTTAATAGGAAAAATGGGGGAAAAGTCACCTATTAAAAAATTTAGTGTTGAGAAGAACTTGATAAAATTTTATACTACAAAGTACCAGTACTCTGATTTATGTTTTTTTAGCAAAAACAAAAAATTAGTGGGGACTTTTCTCAATTTTCACAATTTAATATATTTTATCTTGAATGAATTAGTGTGTAAAATTATACGAATTTTCTAAGTTATGAAAATAATTATTTAAATTGAAACAATAGAAAAAAAGTTGCACTATAAAATGAAAATTTTTCAGATAAGATAGATGTGCACAACATGAAACACACATATATATAAAAATAATTTACGTTTGGTAACAATGATTTATGTAATTATATGCAGTGGAAATAATTATGCTGAAGAAGAAACGGCAGTGGGAAGGAACGACGATCTTGACCTGACCCTGGAGCCACTATATGGCTACCACCTCAGTTGCTTTACTTCAAGATTATAATTATAACTAGTAATTATTAATAACGAATCAAAACCTCTTTAATTTTTTATTTGCCTTCTTTGAATTACTATTTTCCTTTTGGTTCATCAGTTTGCTTTTGTTTGGACTGTAACTATATATATGGAAGCTTGCATTATATATATACACGTGTGTGCGTCAGCAAGCTTGGTTATGTCCCCTTGCTTGAAGACTTCAAAACCTTCCCCCTCTATTTGTGTTATATAATAATCTCACTGTGTTTAGAAGGTCCACAAACCTAGGTTTTAAATTTAAATTTGAGTAAAACTTAAGTTTTAGAAATTTTAAAACAAATAGATATATTTGTTTAAAATAGCTTTTGGACCAAATTATAGTTTAAAACAAAGGTTTCAGATAAACTAGTCAGAGTAACTTATAGAACAGTAAAAAAGCTTATGGACTAGCCAATTACTATATTACCCCTACTTTTTTTACACACTCTCTCCTCTCTCTTCTACATCCTCTCACCTCTCTCATTTCTTTTCTATACCCTCTCTCATCTCTCATTTTTTTACATACTCTCTTATTTATTTTCTATACTATATCTCATTTTTTATCTTTCATCTCTCCTATATTTAATAATCATACCCATTTTCTTAATATATCAATAATAAAAGTACTTCTAGAAATAACTATCTAAACACTCATTTATTCAAAATAATTTTTTTTATAAACTCTTCTCCAAAAACCTTTTTTCTAAAAGCTACACAAAAATCATTTTCTTCATAAGCTTTTTTTTCAAAACCTTATCCAAACGGGCCCTCTATAGGTTAAAATTTATCAGTATCATACTCTAAATTTATATCAAATTTTAATTTAATTTCTTAAATTTATTAAATGTATTTTAAGTCTTATAATATTAATACTGTTAGACTTATTATTAACAGAAAACATTGACTAGTAAATTTAAATGATGTTTTATATAGTTAAATGTTGAGATAATAATTTTTAATTTAATATTTGTAAATTGAATAATATTTTAAATAAAATTTAATGAGGATGTTGTGATCTAAAGTTTTAACATTGACAACTCCTATTTCAAAATATAAAAAAAATATTATATTAAAAGAGATGAAATTGTTTGATCTAAGGAGATGAAAGTTTTAGAAGAAGCGGGGAAAGGAGAAAATGAGAGGATCTGCTTTATGTTTATGATTATGATTATTATTATTAAAAGGCAAAATGATGTTAATAAAGACTAATTTTTACAAGGAAGAAAAAGAAATAGGACAAGAGGGCAAATCTGAAAACTTGAAGACAAATGAAGGTTTGGCTATATGAACATCGATTACGTAAAAGGATAAGAGCAAAAATGGTAAATGTCATGCCAAATTGTACGTGCGTAGATCCCAACTAGTGCCACGAACGATTCAAAGAATTTTTTCCAATGCAAATTACTTGCAACCCTTCTTCCTTAGATGGGGGGCATGAATAAGGTCTCTTGAGGATTGTTAGTACGTGAAAGGGCTAGAGTTTAAAACGTGAGAGAGCCAAGAGAGAAGATAAGACTGTACGCTTGCTTTAAAGCCATCCTTTAACATTAAAAACACCAGAGAAGAACTACCCCTACCAGACCAATAAAAGCAGCCATCCTTCTTTGAAAGGGAAATAGGGGTCCCGAGAATCAAGTCAGCAATAGGAGGATTTGCTTGGCACTGGACCTGTGGTACATATATAGTACTACTGCATACCCAATCTATAAGCGATAGTTAATTTTTTTTTATATTTAAGAAGCTAAATAATATATAATATGAATTCATCTTGAGTGTTTAGATTTTATCATAATTAACTGATTTATTTGACTTTTTAAATATATCTAAAAAGTCAATTGACTCTTATAATTAAAATTAGAAGGAGTATTATATATTCATTTAATTCTTAACGTAAGAGTTAAGTTGACTTTTTAAATATATTAAAAAAATTAAATAAATCAATAAATTATAACTAATATAAGAGTTAATTGACTAATTTGAGTAAATTAAATATTATATAATATGAATTTATTTTAAAATTTATATTTAATCATAATTAATTTTTTTATTAGGTCTATGCACACCCCTATGTATGTTGAGTTGGTTTGGATGATCCAAGCCCAATCAACTTGTTCTTTTTATTTTTCCTTAATTTTTTATTTTTTTTTATAGATTGATCATGTACTAAAATAATTCTGTAATTATTATGACAATTTATTATTATTTCAATTTTTTTCTTCATTTAAAATTTTAAATTAAAATGATGTGAAGATAATTTTATAATATTGAAATAATGTATACTTGTTGATTATTTATAACTTGTGTAAATATTTTGTATGAGATAAATTGAATGAGATATTTATAATTTAAGGATGTATATATTGAATGTGATAAATTAGAATTCTTTGTTGATAAAATATTAGAGAAATTATTCTTGAGGTACTTATAATTTTATTCAATTTTTAATTTAGTATATATGTTTTTTCTCTCTCCTTAATAAATTATTTAATTTTAGTTTGCTAGCACAATTAATTCCTGTACTCGGACTAATAACACTAAGAGTCCATTTGGTTCGATTAAATGAAACGAGATTACATATGATCTTAGTGCAACATACTGATTCAAGCATTTTGTTGGACCTGTGTAATATAAAAGGGATTATATTTTGTAATCATGAATACTTCAAGTGATATAAAAGGAATACTTCACTACCGACAAATCTCTTCAGCCATCTTCCTCCTCCAATGATATAGTCATCAAAGAAATATATTTAAAATAATATTTTTTGTTATAATATATAAACAATTTTAATTAAAAATATATATTATATTTTAATTTGTTTTATAATAGACACTCAATTTTAACAAAAAGAACCTATATTATACTTTAATTTAGTATTATATATAAGATTCAACTTATTAGTTCTCAGGTACAGATTTACATTAGACTTATTGGCCCATTTCTAGATATAAATATATATAAAAATTATATTGGTTATTATAATAATATATATAACTACAATTTTAATTGATAAAATTTCAATTTTTTATTATATATATTTAACTAGGATAATTTTGTATATTACTTTATTATGTATGTATATATATATTTCTAGACAAAGTTATTATATATTGGGGCAAAAAGAATACATAATTTAAATTCATTATGTACATAATATATTGATAGGGGTATTTTTTTTAATAATATTAATAGGATCTTATTATCATATTTGTGGTAATCCAACTAAACTTTTTTTTTTATTGCCCACCCAAACTACATCTAGGTCTGACCCGCGTCGTGCACCTGACTATGGTGGGTGAGTCTCCCAACGGGGATTTTCTGCATATACCAAGACTCAAACTCGATATCTCACTTAAGTGATACCGAGCCGCTTACTACTCAGATCAATTTTATGCCTATATATGATATTTCCTTAATGACCTATCAACAGTGAACTAAATGGGTTACAATTAAGTAAATTTATAGAGGTTAATGATATTAATAGAGTATAATTAAATGATTTATTAAGGAGAGAAAAATATAAGAGTACCAAATTAAAAGTTAAAGAAACCTTGACTACCTTAAAAATGGTTTTTCCTATCTTATTTTTTTAATCATGAATTCATGATTAAAAAATAAGATAATAATTATTTTTTATTATTGCTTTTTCACTGGGCCATTGATTGGGCCTCAAAATTTTAGCCAGGCCATATGTTAATTATTGCAGCCCGGAATTTTCCGAATCGGACACCCCCACCGGGGAACAACCCTTTTTATTGTTGCTTGTGCCTTTAGCGCTCGTTTTAGCCGCCGGTTGCCACTCATCGTAGTGTTGGCTGCAGAACCGCCGCCGCCGCACACCAAAGTGGCCGCCATTAACTGGCCCCGTATCGAGCTAAGGAGAGCTAAGGAAGCAGGGAGGGATTCCCTTGACAGGTAGTTTGGTTTCTGCGCATTTCTTTGTTCTTTCTCTTCCTTTTCGTTTTGAGAGGTCATGGGGTGATTAATATCTGGCGGTGTTATTGCTTAGGCGGATTCAAATTCGGAGAATAAATCAAGCAGAGTTAAGAACTCATATATCTCTATTGTCTTTGGTTGGCTGTGCGCTGGGTTTCTTCAACTCTTTGTATTTTTCACATGGAGGTTAATCCACCAGAGACCTCTGCTCAACACCAACAGAGAAAGCCCAAGAGAAAACGAAGCCGGGAAGACCCAGAACTCGAACGGCTGAACTCATTGTCGTGGAACCCCTCTCTTTCTGAAAATGACGATACTTTTTCTTTTCTTACTGGCTCCAATGAACTTGAAGGAGGTTTGAATTTATTTTTAAGATTATGTATATTTTTGTTTTGATCCTGGATAGGTAAATTATGGGCCATGGATTTTCTTGTTTTTTTTTGGGAAGATTTTTCTAAAACTATGGTTTGGTAGAAGCTGAAAGTAAGTTGGAGAAGTTTGTGCTTTGTTAGAGTCTAGACATAAATTAGAGAAGGTTTGGGAACTTTCTGGTGCTGCTAATTATAATCGGAAGTCTATGAATGCGCTATATCCATATATGCAAAAAAGGAATATTTCGTTATTGAACTTCAAAATTTTTTTCCCTGGGTAAATTGCCCATACAGGTTTCCTTTCACTGGAAGAGATTGATGAAGCTGAGTATGGTTTAGAAATCCCTGATCCCAAAGACGACAAGAGGAAGAAGTCTAAACTTAAAGCAGATTTGAAGAAACCGAAGCTAAGTGAAGTAGAGGGTGCCTGTAATGACGAGGTGAATTTTGAAGAAAACAAGGATGAGAGTGTGATGACTATAAAGAAGGAAAAGAAGAAGGAAAAGAAGGAAGCTGCTGGTATGTGCCAGATAGTGTTCAAATTTAATCCAAAATTATGTTTACATGTATTCATATGCATTTGTACTTGCGTGTGTCTGTGTTTATGAGCATATTGAGATTGATTGGACAACTCAAGGGCCTGTTTACTTAAGTTACTTGGCGGTCTGTTCCAACTGCCATTATTGTTCCTATTGGAAACCTATCAAAGTTTCATAGGAAGTTTATTTAGTTTTGTAAGATGATGTCCGTAATGGATGAACTTATTGTTGTCCTCAAGGGCAGCTATCCCATAATCATACTTGAGGATTAAGTATCAGTCTTGGTATTTATATTCTGTTTTCTGTGTTTTATTAGTATTTTAAGCATAGAATACATACAGTAGGAGCCCCTTCTAGTTCCTTAATCTTTCCTTATACCATGAATTTTACCTAGGTGTTGGCGCCTTATCATCCCCTCAACCAACCTGATTTAAGCCTAACTTCTGTTTATTTGGGTTTTGACTTGATTATTATCTTTTTTCCCTTGTCATTGTTTCTTGAAAGTTGAGCTACAACAGATATTTACACATATAGAGGCTCATCACAGACCTTACTAGAGTATTTATTCTTATAGTGCTCTTACCACTAACTAATTTTTGACTGTCATACTAAGTGTTTCATCCCACCTAGTGTTCAGAGTGCTGACCAGTCATCCAATAAGATCATTGGCATCTATTGTCTCATGGCCCTGCATGGGCCCCTCCCTGTGCTATCTCATTTTGCTTTTGCCTAACTTGAAAATCTCTAATAAACATGTCTTACATCATTTTAGTGACGCTCCTTGTTCAGGTTTTGGTATAGCAGGTCTAATCTGTATGGAATTGAAAAGAAAATAAAATAAGAGTTAGTCTTGTAAATATGAATATATCCCTTTGTGTCCTTAGGGGAAAAAAGTAAACAGTTGCTAGATATTTTGTTGTAATTTTTGTGCAAAGAAAATGAAGTCTGTTTAGATCAATGGAAGGATGCCATGTGGCAAGGAAAGGGTTTGAAGTGGCATTTGCAAGGAAAAGGATAGGTTTTAACTGCTACCTATTTGAGAAGGGTATTCGCTAATAATTGAATTTGAAGGGGTTTACTTCATTTTTCTTGATAAATATATCAATTGTTTTTTTTTTTGAAGTTTAAGGTGATGATTTCACTATCATTTTGATGAATGATTCCTGTTAAACTTATTAGTTGTTTAGGTTCATACTTTCTGGTTTTGTTTTTCTTTATTTTGTGTGCGCCTGTGGAGATTTTGCAGTTTTTCACCCAGTTGTCTGCACATACTTATCATCCTAAAATTTCTAGAATGTAAAATATTTTTGCAACAGTACTTGGGCAAGAGTAAGCTGTTTCACTAACCATTGGTTGTGCTTCCAGATCAAGTTATTAATGTGAAGGATGATAATGATGAAGTGGACATTGATGAAATGGAATTTTATGCATGGAATGAGTTGAGACTTCATCATCTGCTCATGAAAGCAATTTACAAGCTTGGGTTCAAGGAGCCCACGCCAATACAGAAATCTTGTATTCCAGCTGCTGCTCATCAAGGGAAGGTTGGTCAAGGTTTCTCTTCAAGGCATCAGGTGAACTTGGTTCAAATGATTAGTATCGATAATACTTATTGTTTGTTCACACTGGCAGGATGTTGTTGGGGCTTCTGAGACTGGATCTGGGAAAACTCTTGCTTTTGGTTTGCCCATTTTGCAACGCCTTTTAGAGGAGAGGGAGAAGGCTGCAAAGATGGTTGAACAAAGTGATGAAGAACCTGACAAATATGCTCCTACTGGCCCTCTAAGGGCTCTGATAATTGCTCCAACTAGGGAACTTGCACTTCAGGTATTTGTCAAGGGTTTTTGTTCTGTTATGTATTTTCAGTGTTTGAATGTAAGTCCTACACAAATGGATGAAGGGGTAACTTCTTTAGTTTTAGTAATTAGTGTGTTATGGGGCAAATAATGGGTTTCCTATGATTTTATGGTGGTTGACCAAAAAAATTATCTGACAAAGAATACAAACCTCATGTCTAATGACATTCAAGAAAGAATACTGCTTGAAATTTCAGTAAATGACAAATGGATGGAAGTTACAGAGAAGATGATAAAAAAATTGGGAAGTGTTTCCAACTTTTATTCAAATTCAAATTTGGTCTTGTACAAAATCTGGCATTGAAATATGGTTTCTTGTCAAACCCTGACGTTCTACAAATCTCTACTCCATCTTGCTTTGTTTTGGAATATTTGGTTAGAGCAAAATGCTTATATTTTCAAGGGTGTCTCGGGTCACTGAATGGCTTAGGGACTAGGATGATGTTTGTGTCTTTTATTTGTTGTTTGGCTTTGCTTTTTCAAGGGAGTGTGTCTCAGATATGTAGAGAGATTAGGCAGCTCGGCTGCATGTTTTAGTATCTTTGTAAATACTTTTTGAGCTGTGAGGCTTGTTTTGCCCTCATAAATAAGCCTCCAAGACCCAGTTCATTCATCTAAACTTTTTGTTCTAAAACAAAAAGTACAGGAACAAAGTTCCTTATTTTCTATTGTGGCGTTGTACATATGTGGTCTTTTGGCTTTGGGAGGATACATTTTCTTCCTCAAATAATTTTTTCTTCATATATATATATATAATATTCCGGAGGTGAAATTTCTATTCTAGCTTTATTCGATAATACATCCTTGTTGCGTACATTCTTCTAGTTCTTTTCATTTCTTTTACCAAAACACGTAATGATGGAATGTTTTTGAATCACTAGGTGCAGAATCTTACTTGGTACACAACTTCCACATATCTCTTCTACTTATGTCTTGAAATCATATTGCTCTTGAACTAGCTATTAAATGACGTGTGTCAGTGGACATACTGATTTCAAAGGTTTCAGACACTAATGCACAGCACGGTATGAATTAATTTCTGTGTATCTTACTGCTATACATGGTTACATATATATACAAGTTCAATCCCCCTTAAGGCGGGATTTGATGGAACAGAATCAGGAAACAAAATCAGGAAATATAATCCCTACAATCTCTCTTAATCAATTCCTGCAATCTCTCCATTAATTACAATTATTTCCCTTCTTGATGAATCCACTAATTTCTCATCTACACTCCCCCTCAAGTTGGAGCATAGATGTTTATCATGTCCAACTTGTCGATTAGATATTCGAATTTGTCTCTCGTTAATCCATTTGTTAGAACATCTGTACTTGTTCCTTAGAGGGAATGTATTTGAGATCAATCGTCCCTTCGTCAATTTTTTCTCTTATGAAGTGTCTATCTATCTCCACATGTTTTGTCCTGTCATGTTGGATTGGATTGTAAGACATGTTGATGGCTACCATGTTGTCTGACTGTAGTCTGATAGGCAAATTTATTGACATTTTCAGTTCTTCCAGTACTCATTTTACCTATAGACTTTCGCAGATCCCAAGAGCTATAGTTCTAAACTCAGCTTCAGCACTGCTTCTAGCAACCATACTTTGTTTCTTACTCCGCCAAGTTACCAAGTTTCCCCAAACATAGGTAACATATCCAGAGGTGGACTTTCAATCTTCTTGGTCAACTGCCCAGTCAGCATCTGTCATCATTTCCACTTTTCGATTTTCTGATTTTTTAAACCAAAGACCTAGTCCAGGGGAGCCCTTCAAGTATCTCAGGATTCGATAGACTTCATTTAGGTGCTTTTGTTTTGGATTATGAGAATGTTGGCTTACAACCCTGACTGAATAAGCGATGTCTGGTCGAGTGTGAGATAAATAGATCAATTTTCCCACCATTCTCTGATATCTTCCCATATCTACGGCCTTTCCTAGCTCTTCAGTATCCGTAATTTTGTCAGCCCGTATAGGGGTGTCGCTTGGTCTGCAGCCGAGCATAGCTGTTTCCTTTAGAAGATCTAGTATGTATTTCTTCTGTGAGATGTTGATTCCCTTAGTAGATCTAGCTACTTCCATACCTAGAAAATATTTCATTTCTCCTAGGTCTTTGACTTGGAATTCCACATTTAATGCTTGCTTGACCCTGTCAATTTTTGTTGGAACATCTCCTGTGAGTACTATATCATCGACATAAACAACCAATACCACTATTCCCCTATTCAAGTGTCGAAAGAATAAAGTGTGATCGCACTGTCCCTGTATATAGCCCTCATTCCTCAAGACTTTAGTGAATCTTTCAAACCATGCTCGGGGAGACTGTTTTAAACCATACAGCGATTTCTTCAACCTGCACACTTGGTTCTCCCTTTTTCCGGGGAATCCTGGAGGCATTTTCATGTAGACTTCTTCTTTCAGTTCTCCATTCAGGAAAGCATTTTTGACATCCATCTGATGTAGTGGCCAGTCTAAGTTTGCTGCAAGAGAGAACAATACTCTAATGGTACTTAGTTTTGCCATTGGTGCAAATGTCTCGGTGTAGTCCGTACCATAGACCTGGGTGAAACCCTTTGCTGAGTCGAGCCCCACAAAAAATTCGATTAGTCATTCCTCATCCACAGTTCGTTGGTACTCGGCTGCGTCCTCACCATTTTTCCATACTGGGCGTTGAAGCAAATCAATTTCTTGCCACAACGCCGTCTTCTCGGGATAATAGACATTCAACGGGCAAGTGCTCTGTTTCACATTCCAGAGGTGAGCTCGAAGATCAAATAACAGTGAAGCATTGGGACGCTTTCCATATGCTTCCTTCACGGCGTACCAAATAGACTTGGCAGTGGTTAAAAACATAAAGCTCCTTCGGACAGCTGGAAGCATGGAATTCAGAAGCCATGAGGCGACGATGGCATTCTCTGATTTCCATCGTCGTCGGGAACCGTCATCATCGAAGGGCGGTTGATCGTTGTAGATCATATCAAGTCAATTTCTACTGTTGAGGGCGAGGAGCATTGACTGGCTCCAATCAAGATAATTCTCGCCAGTGAGGCGTTCCGGTACAATGACAATCGTCGAGCCTTCAAAGCCGACAATCTTAATGGAGGCTGGACGTGACTCTCCGTTGGACAAAACCTGCTTTGATACCATGTCAGTGGACATACTGATTTCAAAGGTTTCAGACACTAATGCACAGCACGGTATGAATTAATTTCTGTGTATCTTACTGCTATACATGGTTACATATATATACAAGTTCAATCCCCCTCAAGGTGGGATTTGATGGAACAGAATCAGGAAATATAATCCCTACAATCTCTCTTAATCAATTCCTGCAATCTCTCCATTAATTACAATTATTTCCCTTCTTGATGAATCCACTAATTTCTCATCTACAACGTGTAATATTTTTTAATATAGTAGTTAACATCATTTAATATATTGATATAATGAATATTGTAAAAATATTTACTAAATCATATATTTCTCAAGCAGATACTTATAGTTTGACATGTTTTCTGGTGACCCAATAGAAATAATTATTCCTAATGATATTTTTTGTCAATTTAATTATTCAATATGTAATTTTGTTTTCAGGTCACTGATCATCTGAAAGCAGTAGCCAAATATATCAATGTTAGGGTGACTCCTATAGTTGGGGGTATTTTAGCAGAAAAACAGGAGAGACTCTTAAAAGCAAGGCCCGAGATTATTGTTGGGACTCCAGGTAGGTTATGGGAACTTATGTCAGCTGGAGAAAAGCATCTAATTGAGGTAATTGCTAATACTGTGTATCATGAAGTTTTAGCATGTGGAAGCTTTAGTTATAAAGATTTAAGCATAGTCTGAAGCTTTCAGGTTGAAATGGTTGTTGACGAAAGAGGATAAATGAAAAACACAAAAGGGTTTATGTTGCTTATATTGATGCATGTAGCAGGGCCTGATATAAATATTTATGGACAAAAATTTTGATATGTTAATCTCAAATCTGGTATTCAAGTCCTTGAGGTAATGTTTAAATTGAAAATTAGTTTTCAACTTTCATGATTTGTTTTTGCAGTTGCATTCCTTGTCATTCTTTGTGCTTGATGAGGCTGATCGAATGATACAAAGTGGTCATTTTAAAGAGTTGCAATCAATAATTGACATGCTTCCCATGTCCAACACGACTGGTGGGGATGATCCTCAATCTGCACAAAATTGCATTACAATTTCAAGGTACCAAAGAAAGAAAAGACAAACTCTAGTTTTTTCGGCAACTGTTGCACTATCTGCTGATTTTCGCAAGAAGCTAAAGCGTTCTTCAACAAAACAAAATCAATCAGCATTAGATGGATTTAATTCCATTGAAGCCCTGTCTGAACGTGCAGGAATGAGACCCAATGCTGCAGTGATTGATCTCACTAATCCAACAATATTGGCAGCCAAGCTTGAAGAGTCATTTATTGAGTAAGTAATCTTATGCCTAAATATAGAACTTTAAGTTTCTGAAATTGCAAATATTAGTTTATGTCTGAAGTTTCTTCTGTTGGATGATTGATAACTTTTTATATGACATCAATTATTTGTCACGAAACACAGATGCAAAGAAGAAGACAAAGATGCTTATCTGTACTATATTTTGACTGTCCATAGACAAGGCCGAACAATAGTATTCTGTACATCAATTGCAGCTTTGCGCCATATCTCTTCTCTACTTCGTATTCTTGGCACTAACGCTTGGACTCTTCATGCCCAAATGCAGCAGCGAGCACGTTTAAAGGTTTTGTTTTCCTTTCCTTTTCTCCATTCATGGTTTCTTGTAAGTTTTGTTGTGCTAAATTATCTGAATGACTATAATGTATAATTTTCTTAGTCTGTCTCTATTACCTTACAACTGTAGATTTTAGCAATATAAAATATATTTATGACTGTGGATTGATGCAATAAGTTTTAAAGGCTTCCTTTATATGAATCCACTTGAGCATTAGACCGGAGCAATCGAGGTTATCAAGATCGAAGTGTTATTTGGGATCAACCAATGTTACAAAGCAACTCTGCTAAAGAGGAAAGTTGCAGGTTCCACCCCAATGTGGGTAGGTGGTGTTTGCGAGTTTCCTTCCCTATGGGGGAAGGTTGTAGATATGGGTGTGAGTGGGTTTATAATTGTTCCTTGTCAAAACAATAGGTATACTTAAACGTCACAAATAAGTATTATTACATCAAAATTACTTAAGCAAAATTCATCAAAATTTAAAAATAAGACAATAGAGAAGCCATGGACAGAGTCAAACTGCTCTTGTGTTCCTGTTACATGATCCTTTTTGGCTTTTTTGGATATCCCTTGTTAAATCTACGGCCTACTCTTTAAAGTGCAGAGATATATGGTGCTACATCTGGTGCTATGATATCTCATCGGCTGTCAATAAAGCAGGCTAGTGTAGAACAAATTAAAGACAGGGAAGCTGAAAAACTACAGTATTTATAAGGGTTTTGCATTGCCCTTGAATTAACATCAGTAATGAATTCAAAATGCTAGAAAGTTTCATTCTATGTATGGCGATGTCCTATTTAAGCACATGGTGTCTTACTACTCACTAAGATGCCCCAAAACAGGAAAATAATATTAGAATGGTTACTTGAAACTTATGCATTCCAGTTGGTTGGTCGTGCTGGTTGTAATGCAACTTCTGGAGAGAAGGGAATATATGTGGAGAAATTGGCATTTGACAACGATGAAGAAAGATATGTAGAATGAGAAAGCATTTACATCTAACATAGGAGTTTCATTTGGTTACTGGATTCCCACTATAAGTCAATAATAAAAATAACAATACTCCATAGTCATAAGGTTAAGGTGATAAATGGTTAGCTAACATGGTATTTGACAGAACCAATGGTATAGCATGAAAATTATATCCAATAGTTCAGAGCACGGAAGGTTGAGATGATTTAGAATAGAATGCAATATGCATAGAGAACAAGGTATGATTGCTAAAGATTGTGCAAAGGATACACTTCTGAGATTATATTGTAAGGAGTTGAAAAATATCACGTTGTTATGTAATACCCAACTCTTAATTAAACTTATTAAATGTACCATCTTGGTAGAAAATTAATGAACAATTTGATATTGTCTCTGCTGTGACACATGCTAGTATGAATCAAATTTCAAACATATAATTCTGCTCCAATATTCTACTAGTCAGTTCAGTAGCCTTAAACAAGAGGATGATTCTTCCAGTCTTCGCCCCACTTTATATAGGATTCATTTGAATTAGTAATTATATCGTGTTTATAAGTGTACAATACATACTCAACATGGATATGTGTTCTTTTTAAAGTTGCGTGCGTTTCATAGTCTACCCCACTTTCCTCCCTGTATTGCCTTAGAATGTGAGGAAAGTATGACCATTCTCACATCACGATGCCACTAACATCACAGCCATGGGATTCACAGTTGGTACTCAGTATTATATTCAGCATTTGTCCCCTTCCAGTTCAGATCCCTTGAAGATTTTGTTTACTTCATCATGATCTAAATTCTTCTGTTATTTAACGCAGGCCATTGATCGCTTTCGTGAAGATGAAAATGGCATACTTGTTGCTACTGATGTTGCAGCGAGGGGTCTTGATATTCCTGACGTTAGAGCAGTTGTCCACTATCAGCTTCCACATTCGGCAGATGTAAGTTAATATTAGGCTTCTTTCAACCTTATTTATATATATTCTCCAGAAGGCCACTGGTGCATTGCATGAATTTTGAAGGAAAGAGAGCTGAAAAATAAAAATAAATTGAATTAACTCTTCTAGAATTACATGTATATGATATGATTGTTTTAGCATCTGAAATTTATTTCTTATTTTTAGGTTTATGTTCATAGAAGTGGAAGAACAGCTAGGGCTTCTGCTGAAGGGTGCAGCATTGCATTAATCTCACCAAAAGATACATCAAAGTTTGCTTCGTTGTGCAAGTCCTTTTCCAAGGTATTTTTAATCCCCAGAAAAACTAAGTTGTACTGTTCTAATCCTTTAAATTTGGGAGTCTTGGTTGAAGAAATGGTAGTTGAACCTCTCTGCTATTGTTTTGATGATAGCACTGTATTATTAGGTTCTTAAGAGTTAGTTGATCCGTGTATTTGGTGAAAAAAAATTAATGGACTTACTGCAAAGTTAACAGTTGAAACAAATAAGTTCTGGATATTCTTTTTGCTTGATCTGGACTTGATGAATGACTTACAATTCTACTTGTTTGACATATATAGGACACTTTTCAGCGATTTCCTTTAGAGAATTCATACATGCCAGAAGTTCTTAAGCGATTATCTATTGCCCGTCAAATAGACAAAGTAACACGAAAGGATTCACAGGTAAATAGATTCACTTGAGTTTACACCAAAGGTGTACTAATGCCTGACTTTTGAAGCATTATTCAATTTTCACCCATATGGGTACATGACTAGATGGTTGTGATCATTTACTATCCTTTCAACTTCAAAATGAACCAATAAATAAAAGTTTTGATATCATTTAGACATGCCACACATTGCATAATAATCAGGTGAGGCCTAGTGCCAGCAGCATGGGGACGTGTGTCCCATCATTCAAAAGCTTTTTCTTGTTAATTATAATTTTATATATTAATGTTTTATTACGTGTTGTAGAATTTTAATATATGATACCTTGTCAAATTCATATCTTATATTTTTAAATCCATGTACTAGTGTAGGTAATAATTTTGGATACTGTACAATGACTATAATTTTCTTTTCACTTCACATTTGGCTTAAAACCTTCAACCTTTTTTTCTCTTTGCTAGATATGTAAATTTTTATTTGCTGCTGCACTTTTTTCCTCTGTATATTTTAGGAAAAAGCTCAGAAAAGCTGGTTTGAGCGGAATGCTGAATCAGTGGAGTTAGTTGTGGAAAATTATGACAGTGAGGAGGACAGAGTGAAGAAATATAGGCAAATGAAAGCCAGCTCTACTCAGTTGAAGAAGTTGCAGCAGGTATGGTTCTCAGTAATTTTCCATCTTGAACTGATCTGTGGACTCTACTTTCTCTCTCCATTATGTTTCCCCTCAGGTGAAATTTCCTCTGATTGTTAATTCTGCCCTAAAATGAACCATTGCAGGAGCTCAATGCGCTTCTTTCACGCCCTTTGCAATCAAAACAATTTTCACATCGATACTTAGCAGGGGTATTAACACTGCAGAACTTCATTTTATGTTGTTTTTGTTACTGTTCCTTTCAGCTTCTATGTATATATGCGCTCTATATCTCTCTTTCAAATCTACAAAATTCTAAAACATAGATGCTCTTTCCAGGCGGGGATCACACCTCTGATGCAGGAACAGTTCCAACAATTAGCCAGGCAAAAGCAAGGAAGTGGAGGAGGAACCTGCAAGGGAAAATTGGTTGTGATTGGTCAAGATTGTGTAGAAGCACTTCAGGCTTTGCGGAATTCTGGTGAAGAGGTAGAATCTTCCACCATGTCTTGTATGTTTGAGTATATTGTGATGTAGCTGTGTTAGGGAGTGTACCCTT
Source organism: Leucaena leucocephala (assembly GCA_037074615.1). Lineage (NCBI taxonomy): Eukaryota > Viridiplantae > Streptophyta > Magnoliopsida > Fabales > Fabaceae > Leucaena > Leucaena leucocephala. Next base: position 10,241,095 of record CM073563.1, on the reverse strand, counting down.
ACGTTTCTCAGGGAATTGGTGGGGCAAAACTTGAGGACACTTCTTTAAGCCTAATATTTTTGATATATTTAGCTCATGTGACAATACAATCAGCCCTAAAATTGAGACTAGACCAAAATAATGAGATAATTTGGTTTTTATATGGGTTCATATAGAGGTAATGTTAGCATGTCAAAGGTGTTTTAAATAGTGTGTATAATTTCTGTTTTTTTCTTGATTAGTTTAATCGGCATAAATCCTGTAAAATATGCTTATTTAAAGAATCTGTCCAGAAACTCTATGATTTTGGGGTTTTCGTTTCTTTCATCTCATCTATTATCGCTTTTATTTGAGAATGAAGAAGTTGAAATATGATGTTCTTGATATATTGTGGGAAAGAAGTTGAGAATCCTCGAGTATTAAGTGAAATTTGGCTTATATTTTTCAATATCTTTATTTTTTTTCCTGCTCTCTTCTCACAGGTGCGCATGGACGTCAAGGAAAACACTGGAAAGAGAATGGAGAATTTGAAACGAAAGAGAAAAGAGGAGAAAAAACGTAATGAACTTTTGATAATTATTTTAGTTTTCTTATAGCCAACCCAGTTGTGCTTTTTACAGTTTATTCTGATTGAGGATGTCCGTTTTGTTGACTCAAGTTTATCTGATAAAAATATTGTTATTTCAGGTTTGCATGACCAACGAAGGAAGCAAAAGAGAAAGATGAAAAATGGAGAACGAATAGAGAATTGAATATTGTTATTTAAGACTGTTCGGGCAAATACTTCTACCAGAGTTTGCGACAATGGTGGATTGCTCAAAGCCTTAACAACGCCAGCCTCATAAAAAATCTTCATAAGTTATCCTTTAATACAAAAGCTAGATTTTATCCCTGTGCCATGTAATCAATTTTGATAATTATTGGTTTTGCTTTTTTATAATATTAATTAATAGTTTCAGAAGACACAGATCAAGTTTTTAATATCTCTAGTTCATATTTTTCAATGGGAAATGAGTTCTAATTTTGCCCCCTATTTCAGTGAAACAGCAAAATGAGATGCCCTTAAATAGTTTCATTTTTCTATATAAATCTATGAAGACCATTAGATTGTATCCAATGAGAATGAGAGGTGATATAAATAGTAAAGAATATATTTATATTTTATAAGGATACGAGTTTAATTCTTACTGTTGTTATGAGGTTGTTTTGATAGATGATCTTATAAGTTTTTTATTAATGTTTTTTGGGCTTTGGGATTATGTTCTAATTTTAATAAATGATTAGTGTTAAACTCATTTAAATTTTCTGTTTCAAAAAAAGAGGGTTGTATCCATAACTATTAGCTCTCTATTGATATTCTTCTCACATTAATGATGTCTTATTCAATAAAAGAATTTGTAATTAATATTCCTAATAAGATTAATCTACAAAATTATCAATATTATTGCTAATGTATTTGAATAAAAAATATTATTTTTCAAAGAGTTATGCTGCTTTAAACTATAAAGCACTTTAATTTCTTTCAAGATATTATAAAAATTGATTCTGTCATAATGAATAAAAATACAAATCCAAGTTTCCATCTAAAGAAGAGTGTTGTTAATAGAAGGGGTTCTGACTATGAGGTTTTTAGTATAAATTTGTATTAACACAAAAATAAATTTGCACCAATAAAGGTTAAGTTTAATAGGAGATGTTAGTTTTTTATAATATAGAGAAATAATATTTAAATTTTTCGTTAGAAAGGTATTGACATTTAACGCCAATAATATTTCAAACATATTTATTTTTAGTTAAAAGATATGTGTGTATCAAAAAAGAAAACACATTTAAAAGAGTTACTCTAATGAGGAGGATTAAATTTGAGATAACTATATCAAGAAAAAAAACTTTAATTGTCTGAAATTGACCCAAGAAATTTGATATCACAAAATTGATACCATGTAACATTATTTTATATATATATATATATATATATACACACACACACACACACAAATTTAAGAGAGTTGAATATCAATAGTTTATTAAGATTAAGATATATCTCAAAGTTTAAAATATTTATAGAGATATTAAAGTTATCATAAGTAGCGGATTTGAACTCAATACTGTGTAACATTCTCAAATCAAGTTGATTTCACAATATCAAGTCTCGCAAGTGGAGGGAAATTACGTGGTGTAGGGGCACTATCAAGTTTAAAAAATGCTTTGTCAAAGCTCTTTGATTCTTTCACACTACCAATTCATAAAATGAGTCAGTCAATGCCACACTTTCTCAGCACTTTCCTGCATTCACCCAACAGACCCGAAAATTACTCATGCAAAATACTCAGAAGGTGGAGACGACGTCGTTCAACACATATAATTTATCATATTTTCTTTTTGTTTTTCTAAGCAATATATTGTAATTTTACATAACAAGTATAAATATAAAGCTCATTATTTTTTTATACAACTATCTAGGTATTTTATATTACTGGATCAAGTTTAAATATTATATTATTATGTTTAAATGGGATAATTCTTACAATTTATTTTTTTCTCATCCCCACATTCAAACTCTCACCTTTATTTTAGAGTTGCCAATGCCTTTATAATCTAGTGGACCAGGTCATTTGTTTTATCCACTTACAATCACAAGTTGTTAATACCTCTTATCTAATTAACAAGAAGATAATTTATAAATCCTATTGTTATAAGGTAGATATTTTTTTTAATTTTATCCTATTCATAATAACATCATTAAATTTTGTATATAAATGCACAATTTTACCTTTTATTATAGCAGGGGCAATAGTGTGTATTTGGTAAACACATAAATTATAGTTTTAGAAGCTCTTTTAAGTGTGTGTTTAGATAGATTTTTAGAAAATAATTTATAGAAAAAAAAGGCTTTTGGGTAACTTTTAGAAAAGGAATTTTGGAGAATAACTTATGAAAAAAAAGTGATTTTGGATAAATTAATGTTTGAATAGTTATTATCAAAAGAACTTTTATAATTGAAAAATTACCAGAAATTATATGATTTTATTAAAAATAAGATAGAGGAGAGAGGAGAGAGGAGAGAATGTGAAGAAGAGTGAATAGAGAAGAGAGAGGAGAGATAGTGGAGAAGAGTAAATAGAGAAAAGAGAAAAAAGGGGAGAGAGTAAAGAGGATGAAGAAGAGATAATAGAGATGAGAGATTATGGAAAAGATAGAAGAGAGAGGAGAGAGAGTTTAAGAAAAAATAAATATAAAATAGTAATTGAGTAATTCATAAGCTCTTTTATTGGTCCAAAAGCCCTTTTGAATAAATATAATTATTTATTTTAAAATTTCTCAAAAGTTAAATTTTGGTTTTATTGGTAACTAAACACACACATACTATGGTAGACCAGTTCATGTGTTTTATACACTTATAATCACAAGTTGTTAATACCTCTTATCTAATTAAAAAGAAGAAGATAATTTATAAATCCTATTTATAAAGTAGAGATTTCTTGTTTTATTTTATCCTATTCATAGTCACATCATTAAATTTGTTATATAAATACACAATTTTACCTTTTATTTATTGTTATATAAACTTTGTTCCTATGGATATAATATACATTAAATAGGGATAAAGTTGATGATGTTTAAACTTTGTTCCTATGTAATTATAATGATATTTAAATTTTTTTTCTTGGTTAAGAGTAAAACATGTTGAGAGTGGAACCAGTTTGTCTGTTCATCATTTTGATGAGCACCCTAAAGTCATCATATCTAGACCTTTTAGATTTGATATAGATTATCCAAATTTGACATTTTTTTTCTTATCATTATTCTTTTAAAAATATATTGTAATTGGTATAAAATCTAAAATAAAAATAATCTCTTAACTATTATTTTTTTAAACAAATGATTGTTTATTTAAAAATAACAATTGAATTTTTTTTTTTGAACAATTCAGATCTAATGAGCTTAAGATGCTCATCATTTTGATGAGTACCTAAACTAAATTTATTGAAAATAATTTATAAATAAAGTGAGAGGAGTATTCTAGGGGTAATATGTAAATTGAGATGATTGATTAATATTTAATGTAGAAAGCAGAGTCATCAAGTTTCAAAAGTCTTGGTGCCTCATTTTCCACACAGCTTCAAGTATTCACACCACCATCGTCCCTGTGACAGTGAATAATTGAGGAATAAAGAGGACTGAAACTGTAAGGAATTGTAAGACACGCAGCGGAAATAAACTTTAAAAATTTTCCATTCCTTGCCAGGATCTGCCGTATGTGTTTAAGTCAAGTGGAAAGAATCATTACCCTTAGTGTTGCTCAGCGAATTTCACAGCTTCTCTACGTGGGTGGTGATCTCTTTCTGATCGCAAGAAATCGACGGAGTGTTCCTCAGCGACCTTCACAGATTCTCTCCGCGGACGGTGGTCTCTTTCCGATCACAAGAAGTCGACGCCTCAGGTCGGCTTCCTCTACTGGTATCCACACGAACAGCGTTCCAACCACGAACGACGTGCTAGCGTCTCCTGTCCCTCCAAGGCTTTCACAAGTCTCCGTCTCTATTTCAGCAGTTTCTTGTCTGCAAACCTTTTGCAGATTCCGTTCGGCCTTTTGTGTTCTGTGTTATTTTCAAACGTAGCTCCTCCAATCAGATATAGAGGATGCTATGCGTTTTTTTACACCTGACCTAATTGGATTTTGGAGTTAATCTTATATTAATTCCGAATTGATACAATATCATATATTGTATAATTTTATAAGAAACTAATTAAATAAAATAATATTAAATCCGTCCCACAGATTTAATTACTTATTTATTTAACTTTAAATAAAGATGAGACTGAGTTATATTTGATTTATTCCCATAAATCAAGTTTGAGATATCCTATCAATTTAAATTTCGAATTTCAAACGTGATAGAGATTTAATTTATCCTTATAAATTAAATCTTATAAATATCTCTTATATGAGATATCCTATCAATTTGAATTTCGAATTTCAAACGTGATAGAGATTTAATTTATCCTTATAAATTAAATCTTATAAATATCTCTTATATGAGATATCCTATCAATTTGAATTTCGAATTTCAAACGTGATAGAGATTTAATTTATCCTTATAAATTAAATCTTATAAATATCTCTTATATGAGATATCCTATCAATTTGAATTTCGAATTCAAACATGATAGGGATTTAATTTATCCTTATAAATTAAATCTCATATATCTCATATATATAATATATATATATATATACGAATTTATATATATACGAATATAAATATAAATAAATATATATATACATTCACCTGGATCTTTCATTGAATCTGGACATGTCTTAGATTCAATGAATCTGGACATCATAGCTCGTGTTGGGCTATTTTGTGTGCGACCCTGTAGGCCCATATGAAGTTGGCAGTGGGCCATTTGCTATACTAGCCCACAAGTCGCAAGCGGTCTCTAGCAAGACATAACAACTACCCAAATCATATGAGGATCGATAAACGATGTAACCTTTTATACAACCATATCATGTCCCTTCTGTCACGCGATATTTTGGTCATGGATGAGGCATGGATAATGTCATCCTCCTATTCCCGACCGTTACTTTCTCGATCCCTGAGTAGTCTGACTATAGAAATGGAACTACCTTTCCATTACAGTATGGCCATACATTTCTCAGACTCACTCATCGAGGGGCCCAGTAATATCTCTCCACGAATGTGAGGGACAAATTCCATCTTGACCATTCACATTCCTCCGCATGAAAAACCACTAAGCCCAAACATAGTCTTTATGATCACTCGGTCAAAAGTGACTTTTGACTAGGTCAAAGCTGAGCGTTTTGTCATGTAGGAATCCATGATGATCTCAGGTCAAAGGGCATATTGACATGGTTTGTATATGAGAGAAGCTTATGACGTTACCCATGCAGTTCTCTCATAGCGGGTCGGTCCAACACCCTGTACTCTTACATGTGCTTATGACTTTGATTTATATCTCTATACATCTTCAAAGTCATACTGGTCTTATTTCATCTGTGCTCCCACATAGATGATCGACCAGGGACATTTAGGATAATATCATGAATTATCCAAGGATGGTCATCATAGTAAACATGCAAATAATATGATAACTCAATTAATAAATTCATAAATCAATAATGTTCATAAGACAATGATTGGCCCCTAGGGCACGATTTCCAACAACCTCCCACTTGCACTAGGTACAATCATTAATTTGACTAATTCCCATTGACCTAACATGACGCTCATGCTTTGCCTGCACAAGCGGCTTTGTTAGAGGATCAGCAACATTATCTTCTCCTGCTACTTTGCATATTTTTATATCACCTCTATCGTTGATTTCTCTGATGAGATGAAATCGCCTGAGTATATGCTTGGTCCTTTGATGTGACCTAGGCTCTTTGGCCTGTGCAATAGCACCGCTATTGTCACAGAGCAAAGTTATTGGATCTGAGATGGTAGGTATCACCCCTAGTTCTGTGATGAACTTCCTGATCCAAACGGCTTCCTTAGCTGCATCAGATGCTGCTATATACTCAGCTTCCGTTGCAGAATCTGCTACAGTGCCCTGCTTAGAGCTCTTCCAGCTTACTGCTCCATTATTGAGGAGGAATATGTATCCAGACTGCGATTTTTGGTCGTCCTGGTCAGTTTGGAAACTCGCATCTGTGTAACCAGTTACACAGAGCTCATCATCCAATCCACCATAGACCAAGAATAAGTCCTTAGTCCTTCTTAAGTACTTAAGGATATTCTTGACAGCAGTCCAATGGCCCTCACCAGGGTCCTGTTGGTATCTGCTAGTCATACTTAAGGCAAACGAGACATCCGGTCGAGTACATAACATGGCGTACATGATAGATCCTATGGCCGAGGCATATGGAACCTTACTCATGCGACCTCGCTGATCAGATGTACTAGGACACAGATCTTTGCTGAGGTGAGTACCATGAGACATGGGTATGAAACCCCTCTTTGATTCGTGCATACTGAACCTATGCAGTATTTTGTCTATGTATGTACTCTGACTGAGTCCTAGAAGTCTTTTAGATCTATCTCTATAGATCCTGATTCCTAGGATGTAGGTGGCTTCACCCAAGTCTTTCATCGAGAAAGACTTTCCTAACCAAGACTTGACAATCTGCAAGGTAGGAATGTCATTCCCAATAAGTAGGATGTCATCGACATAGAGTACTAAAAACACAACTGTGCTCCCACTAACCTTCTTGTACACACAAGGTTCATCAATGTTTTGAAGAAATCCAAACTCTTTGATTACTTCATCAAAACGATGATTCCAACTCCGAGAGGCTTGCTTTAGTCCATAAATGGACCTTTGAAGCTTGCACACTTTACCAGAGTCCTCAGAACGCACAAACCCTTCAGGTTGTGTCATGTACACGTCCTCAAGGAGCTTTCCATTAAGGAAGGCTGTCTTGACGTCCATCTGCCATATTTCATAGTCATAATATGCTGCAATAGCAAAGAGGATTCTGATTGATTTGGCCATTGCTACTGGGGAAAAGGTCTCATCATAGTCCACACCATGAGTTTGAGTAAAACCTTTTGCAACCAGTCGTGCCTTGAAGACATTTACATTGCCATCCATGTCAGTTTTCTCTTTGAAAACCCACTTGCACCCGACGGTTTTTACACCTTCAGGCGGGTCGACTAAGGTCCAAACCTGATTGTCGTACATGGATTGCATCTCAGACTTCATGGCACTAAGCCATTTTTCGGAGTTTGGTCCCACTATAGCTTCTCGATAGGTAGTCGGCTCATTATGCTCAATGAGCAACACATCACGACTATCAGAAATCAGAAATCCATATCTCTGAGGCTGAAGTCGTGTCCTATTAGACTTTCGTGGACCTTGCGTGACTTGAGGAGTCTCAACAACTTGTTGTGAGTCTTCTCTATTTTCCATCTGCAGTTCTGTGGTGTCTTGTAGCTCTCGAACTTCTTCGAGTTGTACCTTACTCCCACTGGTTCTTTTAGAGATAAATTCTCGTTCAAGAAAGGTACCATTTCTAACAACAAACACTTTGTTATCAGCAGGGTTGTAGACGTAATATCCCTTGGTTTCCTTAGGATATCCCACAAAAAGGCATTTTGAGGATTTGGGCGCTAATTTGTCTGAGGCTTGTTGCTTAACATAGACCTCGCATCCCCAAATCTTGAGGAAAGATAAACTAGGCGTCCTCCCAGTCCATATCTCATACGGAGTCTTTTCGATTGCCTTAGATGGAACACGATTTAGTGTGAACGCAGCTGTCTCTAGGGCATAGCCCCAAAAGGAGGGTGGAAGATCTGTTCGACTCATCATGGATCGAACCATATCTAATAGTGTTCGATTTCTCCGTTCAGAAACGCCATTCCATTGTGGTGTCCCTGGAGGAGTCAATTGTGAGAGTGTCCCACAATTCCTAAGATGATCTATGAACTCTTGGCTCAAATATTCACCACCCCGATCAGATCGAAGGGTTTTAATTGTTTTGCCAAGCTGGTTTTGTACTTCATTTTGAAATATCTTGAACTTTTCAAAAGATTCAGATTTATGTTTCATTAGATAGATGTACCCATATCTGCTGAAATCATCTATGAATGTTATGAAGTACGAATAACCTCCTCTGGCATTTGTGTTCATCGGTCCACACACATCTGTATGTATGAGGCCCAATAAATCAGTGGCCCTCTCACTGTGCCCAGTGAAAGGTGACTTTGTCATCTTTCCTAACAAGCAAGACTCGCAAGTGTCATATGATTCAAAATCAAATGAGTTTAGAAATCCATCTTGATGGAGTTTGGAAATGCGTTTCTCATTTATGTGGCCCAGACGACAGTGCCAGAGGTATGTGGGATTCAAATCGTTTGGTTTGACCCTTTTGGCGGTTATGTTATAGATATTTCCATGATTGGGTTGTTCCAAATTTAATATGTAATGATCAACATGCAAATCACCATGAGCATAGAAAACATCATTACGATAAATAGAACATCTACTATTCCCAGCAATGGAAGTGAAACCTTCCTTATCCAAATAAGAAAGTGAAACAATGTTACTACTTAAAGCAGGAACATAATAGCAATTGTTCAAAACTAACAAAAGCCCAGTGGGCAGAACTAATTCATAAGTGCCTACAGCTAACGCAGCAACCCTTGCTCTGTTTCCAACTCGTAGGTCAACTTCACCCCTTTTCAGCTTCCTACTGTCCTTTAGTCCCTGCACATTCGTACAAATGTGAGAACCACATGCAGTATCTAATACCCATGAGGTGGAAGTAGAAAGATGAATGTCTATAACATAAATACCTGAAGCGATAGCCCCGCTATCCTTCTTGTTCTTTTTCAGATCTTCGAGGTAGAGTTTGCAATTCCTCTTCCAATGACCCGGTTCATTGCAGAAGAAGCAGACTCCTTCCTTCGGAGGCTTTGCCTTCTTTGGTGCGGGCTTGGTTTCGGGCTTGCCTGACTCTTTGGTCTTACCTGATGAGCCATGACCCTTCCCCTTGCCTTTGCCTTTCTTTTTCGTACCCTTTCCTTTCTGAACCATCAAAACACTACTGGGTTTCTTCTTAAGACTCGGCTCAGCAGTTTTAAGCATCCCATGCAGTTCAGAAATAGATTTCTCCATGTTGTTCATGTTGTAGTTCATAACAAACTGGTCATAACTTTCCGGGAGTGAGTTTAAGATCAAATCTGTAGCTAACTCCTGGCTCATGGGAAATCCAAGCCGTTCAAGGTGATCAATGTACCCTTTCATCTTTAAGACATGAGCACTGACTGATGCACCTTCAGCCATCTTGCAGGAATGTAAGGCCTTAGTGGTCTCATACCTCTCTTGCCTTGCCTGTTGCTGGAACATTTCCTTGAGATGCACAATCATCTCATAAGCCTCCATGTGTTCCAGATCTCTTTGGAGCTCCGGAACCATGGTGGCTAGCATCAAGCATCCCACATCGACAGAGTCTTCCTTATGCTTCATATAAGCATCTCTCTGAGCTCTGGGAGCATTGGCGGCTGGCTCCTCAGGAATGGGTTGATCTAGGACATGCGCCTTTCTTTCCTGCTTGAGAACAATTCTCAAGTTCCTAAACCAGTCAAGAAAGTTTGTCCCATTGAGTTTGTCCTTCTCAAGGACAGATCGCAGCGATAATGTAGCAGTATTACTAGTCGTCATGATTCTACAATTAAAATATGCAATGTAATTAGTAATCTCCCACTAAATAAACAACCCTCAATGCAATAGTTAGTGGGCTAAGATCCATATTTGGCTCAAACTTAAGTCCGCTTTGGCAGGACGCTTAGATTAAGTTATTTAGGTAGGTAACACCTTTACCAATTACATCAAATGTAACTCTTAGATATTCATGGGATCCTATCATCATATGATCTGGCATGTTCTAATCCCATCTAATGCCTTGAGATCCAAAACCGTTTTGTTAATCTCAATTAAGTCAAACAATAATGAACCTATGAGAGTAGCACCATTACTCTTTGCTTATCTCCCCAAGATAACTCAAAAGCACCCACTTTGGTGGAGTCCACAATTGAGCGATCAAGGTTTTGACAAGTGTTCATAAATTGACAGCATTATGACTTAAGATTTCTTTTAGAGGGCCTAATTTAACTATCTGGTTTATAAAACGCATGTTTCTCAGTTCGTATCTCATACAAGTAATATGCATGTGCTGATCTAATCATAAGATGCATAATTCAAACGTGATACAATATGGCTCACCTATCCTAAGTCCCCTCAAGCCAATGAGAGGAGCTCTCTAGTAAGAAAAGAGAAATTACATATAGAAACCTCTTTTAACATTCGAGGGGAGTGAGATGAGAGGAGAAGGTACATTGAGAGTATATAGAGGAAGGCACGACACGCAGGCCGTATTTTTAAAAATTACAACACTTGTAATCTAGAGCCATATTGTTCACCATACCCAAACATTCAAGAATCAATATTCAGATCTAATCGAAGGGCAAAAAACATTTACAAAGTAACATATGTTACGGTTATGTTACGCTACGAACAGGTAGCTACGGCGGTCCCGCTAGCCGGTTAGCGGGCGGCTGTCCCGCTAGCCGGTTAGCGGGCGGGGTCTCTGGGGCAGCGCCCCGGAAGAAATTTTTTTTTGTTTTTTGTTTCATAAATAATCACGAATCTGAATTCGGTTTTCACAAATAATCACAAATTCGAATTCAGTTTTCTTAGACCCCATCTATGCGGATTGATCAAATCAAAAAGCATCACCACCGATTTCAATTTCCTTTTAGATTCCTTTTATGTCATACACAACAAGGATTCCATATATGTCACACATACAACGCTTATTATATGATCGGCTACTAATAACATATATCATATAAATCACAAATCAAGCCTAACTTAAACACAAAACGGCATGGCTCTGATACCACTGTAAGGAATTGTAAGACACGCAGCGGAAATAAACTTTAAAAATTTTCCATTCCTTGCCAGGATCTGCCGTATGTGTTTAAGTCAAGTGGAAAGAATCATTACCCTTAGTGTTGCTCAGCGAATTTCACAGCTTCTCTACGTGGGTGGTGATCTCTTTCTGATCGCAAGAAATCGACGGAGTGTTCCTCAGCGACCTTCACAGATTCTCTCCGCGGACGGTGGTCTCTTTCCGATCACAAGAAGTCGACGCCTCAGGTCGGCTTCCTCTACTGGTATCCACACGAACAGCGTTCCAACCACGAACGACGTGCTAGCGTCTCCTGTCCCTCCAAGGCTTTCACAAGTCTCCGTCTCTATTTCAGCAGTTTCTTGTCTGCAAACCTTTTGCAGATTCCGTTCGGCCTTTTGTGTTCTGTGTTATTTTCAAACGTAGCTCCTCCAATCAGATATAGAGGATGCTATGCGTTTTTTTACACCTGACCTAATTGGATTTTGGAGTTAATCTTATATTAATTCCGAATTGATACAATATCATATATTGTATAATTTTATAAGAAACTAATTAAATAAAATAATATTAAATCCGTCCCACAGATTTAATTACTTATTTATTTAACTTTAAATAAAGATGAGACTGAGTTATATTTGATTTATTCCCATAAATCAAGTTTGAGATATCCTATCAATTTAAATTTCGAATTTCAAACGTGATAGAGATTTAATTTATCCTTATAAATTAAATCTTATAAATATCTCTTATATGAGATATCCTATCAATTTGAATTTCGAATTTCAAACGTGATAGAGATTTAATTTATCCTTATAAATTAAATCTTATAAATATCTCTTATATGAGATATCCTATCAATTTGAATTTCGAATTTCAAACGTGATAGAGATTTAATTTATCCTTATAAATTAAATCTTATAAATATCTCTTATATGAGATATCCTATCAATTTGAATTTCGAATTCAAACATGATAGGGATTTAATTTATCCTTATAAATTAAATCTCATATATCTCATATATATAATATATATATATATATACGAATTTATATATATACGAATATAAATATAAATAAATATATATATACATTCACCTGGATCTTTCATTGAATCTGGACATGTCTTAGATTCAATGAATCTGGACATCATAGCTCGTGTTGGGCTATTTTGTGTGCGACCCTGTAGGCCCATATGAAGTTGGCAGTGGGCCATTTGCTATACTAGCCCACAAGTCGCAAGCGGTCTCTAGCAAGACATAACAACTACCCAAATCATATGAGGATCGATAAACGATGTAACCTTTTATACAACCATATCATGTCCCTTCTGTCACGCGATATTTTGGTCATGGATGAGGCATGGATAATGTCATCCTCCTATTCCCGACCGTTACTTTCTCGATCCCTGAGTAGTCTGACTATAGAAATGGAACTACCTTTCCATTACAGTATGGCCATACATTTCTCAGACTCACTCATCGAGGGGCCCAGTAATATCTCTCCACGAATGTGAGGGACAAATTCCATCTTGACCATTCACATTCCTCCGCATGAAAAACCACTAAGCCCAAACATAGTCTTTATGATCACTCGGTCAAAAGTGACTTTTGACTAGGTCAAAGCTGAGCGTTTTGTCATGTAGGAATCCATGATGATCTCAGGTCAAAGGGCATATTGACATGGTTTGTATATGAGAGAAGCTTATGACGTTACCCATGCAGTTCTCTCATAGCGGGTCGGTCCAACACCCTGTACTCTTACATGTGCTTATGACTTTGATTTATATCTCTATACATCTTCAAAGTCATACTGGTCTTATTTCATCTGTGCTCCCACATAGATGATCGACCAGGGACATTTAGGATAATATCATGAATTATCCAAGGATGGTCATCATAGTAAACATGCAAATAATATGATAACTCAATTAATAAATTCATAAATCAATAATGTTCATAAGACAATGATTGGCCCCTAGGGCACGATTTCCAACAGAAACTTCGTCACCAAGAAAAAGATCAGAAAGATGAATAAAGGAAGAAAGAGGACTGAAACTATAATATGGAGCGTGTCGTAGAAGATCGACATACACGTCATAAATATAGATGTCGACATCGATTTCCTCTTGAAGCTACGCGCTTTTCTTGAACGCGCACGCGCGCACTATATATCCACCCACACCCACACCCACACCCAAGTATCAATCCCTTTAACTCAAGTACGTAGAAGAATGAATAGGTCTGAGAGCACTGAAAATGGTGGAGGAGACGAAGCTGCTGGAACTGAAACTAAGAGTGATTTTGGTGTTGTAACTGGTGTGGCTCTTGCCGCCGCTGCTGCTATTGGTATTGCCGGAGCCATCTTCGGATTTGGTTCTTCTTCGTCTTCTAGTTCCAAGCCCAGAAAAAGAATGAAAGCTCCTGGCAAGAATGGCGAATACATGTACAGGGATGAATTTGACCCTCCAAAATACTTCAAAGACTTGCACAAAAAATAGACATGAATGAAGGAACTAACGTGATCGACGTCAAGATCATGCTAGTTATTACTAGTAAATAAGATTAAATGGCACTATTTTCTTGTTCTGGCTTGCATGTAATTTGTTTTCTTATTTTAAGGTTTTTTTTTTCTGTTGAACTGTGCTTTGTTGACTAGGATAGTAAACTAGTCAACGGGCGTACTGTTTGCTTAATGTAATAAAGAGGTGCTATATATGATCTTTCTTTAGATGATCTGTGTTTCTTTTAATAAAGAAAAAGTTCACAAAAGAAAAAGTTCGGTGGTCGATAGGTTCACTTAAGGTTAAAACATATTTTTATACTCGAACTTTTAAAAAACAATATTTACATATCTTGAAAATTTTATATATTATGAATCAAATTACATTCAAATATATTTTTAAAATTATAATTATTAATTATTTTTATTTAAATTCTTGTTCTCACTACTACTCTAAAGTCCAAACACAAACTCTACTTTGTTTTATTTTATTTTTCTCCCTGTATTTTTAGTGGATTTTTCTATCTCTATTTAATCTGCTTTATATTGAAAATTATAATATAAAAGACATGATAAACTCTGACATGACATCCTACCTGCGCTGAGAGAGACGATTATTTTAGCCTTTACCAATGACTTATAAAGACCCACTAACCGTTTAAATTATGGAGAATTGTAATGAAATACTATAGAAGACAATTAATTAAAAGAGTCCCATAAAATATCATTGAACAGTTATAAATAATTTGGGGTAATTTTTTTGAATTGTAAAATAATACATTTGTCCCTGATTTTTTCTATAAGTGATAAGTGATAGGATTTAAGTTTTATTATAACAAAGGCAATAGTGTGTGTTTAGTAAATACACAAATTATGGTTTTAAAATCTTAGGTAAAATCTTGATTTAGAAAAATTTTAAAATAAATAGTCATATTTATTCAAAATAATTTTTAGACTAAACCATAATTTAAAACTAAAGTTTTAGAGAAGATACTGAGACTAATTTATAGAACAATAAAAGAGCTTATGGATTAAACAATTACTATTTTATCTTTATTTTTTCCCATCATTTCTCCTCTTTTTTCCCATCCTCTCTACTCTTTTTTCTCCACCATCTCTCATCTCTTTTCTTCATCTTCTCTCCTCTCTCCTATATTTTAAAAAATCATACATTTTCTAATTATTTTTCAATTATAAAAGTCATTCTGATAATAATTATCTAAATATTTATTTATTCACAACTATTTTTTTCTATAAGTTATTATCCTAGAGAGCCCTCTTCTAAAAATTGCTAAAATATTCTTTTTTTTCATAAGTTATTTTTTTAAATTTTTATCCAAATGGCCCAGTGTCATTTTATAATTTAAAAAAATTATCTTTAGGTTCCTTGAGACTATTAAATTGTTTGATATTTCATGGGACTTTTTCAATTAATTGTCTTTTATAAGACTTAAGTGTAATTCTTCCTTTAAATTAAAAGTTGATAAATGCTTAAAAATTTTAAAATCTTGGGATTAAAGTAGAAATAAATATGAAATACAAAAAAAAAATATGTAACATCATGTAATTTTATCCCATTTTTAGTTAGATCTGTGTAGATTCCCCCCCCCCTTTTAATTTCTTTAATCGTACATATGATCTATAATTTATTAATTTATAAAGAAAAAGAATATTAGTAGCCAATAACATGACTTTTGCTTAACATACACCTGCATGAATTTTGTCACATGATCTAAATAAAATTTAAAAAAACATGTAAAGCTCATTATTTTTAATACAACTATCTAGATGTTTTATATTACTGGATCAAATTTAAATATTATATTATTATGTTTAAATGGGATAATTCTTACAATTTATTTTTTTCTCATCTACATTCAAACTCTCAACTTTATTTTAGAGTTGCAAATGCCTTTATAATCTAATCCTATTTATAATCTCATGTTGTTAATACCTTTTATCTAATTGAAAAAGAAGATAATTTATAAATGCTCATCATTTTGATGAGTATCCAAATTAAGTCTATTAAAAGCGATTTATAAATAAAATTATGAGTATTTTAGAGGTGATATGTAAATTGAGGTGGTTGATAATATTTAATGTGGAAGGCAGAGTCATCAAGTTTCAAAAGTTTTGGTGCCTCATTTCCACACTGCTTCCAGTATTCACACCACCCTTGTCAGTGTGACAGTGAATAATTGAGGAAGAAAGAGGACTGAAACTTCGTCACCAAGAAAAATATCAGAGAGATGCATAAAGGAAGAAAGAGGGCTGAAATTACTTCACCAAGAAAAATATCAGAAAGATGAATAAAGGAAGAAAGAGGACTGAAACTATAATATGGATATGGAGCGGGTCGTAGAAGATCGACATACACGTCATAAATATCGATGTCGACATCGATTTCCTCTTGAAGCTACGCGCTTTTCTTTAACATGCACGCGCGCACTATATATCCACATACACACACACACACACACAAGTATCAATCCCTTTAACCCAAGCACGTAGAAGAATGAATAGGTCTGAGAGCACTGAAAATGGTGGAGGAGACGAAGCTGCTGGAACTGAAACTAAGGGTGTGTTTGGATTAGCTTTTGGAGAATAGATTCTGGGAAGAATAGATTCTGGGAAAAATAGATTCTGGAAATAATAGATTTTGGGAAGAATAGATTTTGGAGAATAGATTTTGAGAAGAATAGATTTTGAAAATAGAGATGTTTGGATGATTAGTAGTAGAATCACTTTTTATATTAATAAATTACTAAAAAGGGTATGATTTAATAAAGTATGAGAGAGAAGAGAGGGTAGAGAATAAATAGGAGAGAGAAGAAATAGGAGAGAGGAGAGAGGAGAGAGTATAGAGAAGAGAGAGAAAAGAGGAGATAGTATGAAGAAAAAAGAGGAAAGAGAAGAGAGAGGAGAGAGGAGATAGAATATAAAAAAAAATTAGGGGTAAAATAGTAATTGGATAATCTATAAACTCTTTTACAGTTCCAAAATCTATTTTCAGTAGCTTATTCAAAATCATGGTTTCAAACCGAGGTTTTGTCCAAAATCAATTCTGGATAAAAATGGCTGTTTGGCTCAAATTTTTCTAAACTGAGGTTTTGGCCAAAATCAATTCTGGACAAAAATTGATGTTTGTTTCAGATTTTTCCAAATCGAGGTTTTGGCCAGAATTAATTTCTAAAAGCTACATCCAAACAGTCACTAAGAGTGATTTTGGTGTTGTAACTGGTGTGGCTCTTGCCGCCGCTGCTGCTATTGGTATTGCCGGTGTCGTCTTCGGATTTGGTTCTTTTTCTTCTTCTTTTTCTTCTAGTTCCGAGCCCAGAAAAAGCATGAAAGCTCCTGGTAAGAATGGCCAAACCATGTTCAGGGATGAATTTGAAGATGACCCTCAAACCTACTTCAGAGACTGGCGAAAAAAATAGACATGATTGAAGGAACTAACTTGATCGACGTCAAGATCATGCTAGTTATTACTAGTAAATAAGATTAAATGTCACTATTTTCTTGTTCTGGCTTGCATGTGATTTGTTTTCTTATTTTTAGGTGTTTTTTTCCTGTTGAACTGTGTGTTTTGTTGACTAGGATAGTAAACTAGTCAACGGGTGTACTGTTTTGCTTAATGTAATAAAGAGGTGCTAATCTTTTCTTTAAGATGATCTGTGTTTTTTTTTAATAAAAAAAAAGTTCGTGTGAATTGGTTCTATCAGCTTCACTAAGGTTAAAACATATTTTTAACTCAAATAAAAAATGTTTTAAAAAAATATTTATAAATTTAAACTCATAAATTTATAGATTATGAAATAAATTTTTATTAACTAGACTAATTTTTATTGAACTTTTGTTAAGATGATTTTTCTTTTCAGATAAATGTGCGTAATCATTTCTTCAGGCCTTCACTCCATTCATTAAAAATATGGTTAAGGAAAGTATAATTGAAAAGCGGATAACAGTAGCTTATAAGATAACTATGGTTTTTCAAACATAAATGGTTTTGGCATGTTTGCAGATAAGGCCATTCGCCCTTAAACATAGTTTTGGGATAATGATTTTGACTTGTATGGATGTTTTGATATTTTTTTTTTTTTAAGAAATCTATGGTCTTAGATTTTCAATTCTACTTTTAAATTATACCCAAAATAAACCTTATAATTATTACATTCAAATATATTTTAAAATTATAATTATTAATTAATTTTATTTAAATTCTATGTTCTCGCTACTACTCTAAAGTCCAAACACAAACTCTAATTTTTTTTTTTCTCCCGGTATTTTTTTAGTGGATTTTTCTCTCTTTATTTAATCTGCTTTATATTGAAAATTAGAATATAAAGGACATGATAAACTCTGACATGACATCCTACCTGAACTAAGAGAGACGATTACTTTAGCCTTTACCAATGACAAAGAATTAATATGTAACTTCATGTAAT
Organism: Leucaena leucocephala; assembly: GCA_037074615.1. Classification (NCBI taxonomy): domain Eukaryota; kingdom Viridiplantae; phylum Streptophyta; class Magnoliopsida; order Fabales; family Fabaceae; genus Leucaena; species Leucaena leucocephala. The sequence continues at coordinate 10,222,729 of CM073563.1, read as the reverse complement.
TTTATTCTTTGTAGATTTTTTTCCTTATAATTTCTTTAATTATAGGTATGATCTATATATTTATAATTTGTTAATTTATAAAGAAAAATAATATTAGTAGCCAATGACATGACTTTTGCTTAACATACATGCATGAATTTATTCACATGACCTAAATAAAATTAAAATCAATAAAATTATATATAGATATAAAGAAATAATTATTAGCATAATAACTTTTATTTTTATATTTACAATAAATAAATTTTATTTTTAGAAAAATCCTTTTTATTTTGTATTTTATATCAACTTACCCATCATTTAGTTAACATCTATCTTAACTCTAATTAATAGATTATAAATATATAGACTAATGTTTATAAAACGATAAGGACTGAGAAAAAACTTGCAGGAACCTGAATAAATAAAATAAAACTATAGACACTGAGGAATTAATTTTTCCAAAATACAATGAATATAAAACTAATTTTTCCTGCATATATAAGGCCACACACAAAGGAGAATTGTTGCAACTCTGAAATCTGAAGCAGAAGAAGTGAAGTGGGGAGTGAGGTCAGCAAGAACATGAGTTGGATCGACAGCATCAAAACATGGTTGGTGAGCCTTAAAAGAATAAATTGGTTAGAAATCGGCGAGAGCTGGTTCGAGAGCTCCAAGGATTGGTTCGGAGAAATCGTAGAAGCCGCAGGAAAAAACGACGCCGTCAGGAATTTGCTGTGATGGGAGAATAGTTCTTGTGGTTGTTGTCGCTGTTGTGTGTCTATGCAAATGTTGTAAGTGTTATTGTGCATGTTTGCGCAGAAGAAGAAGAGGAGGAAGAACCATGAAAGCTCCAGGCCGAGATGGCCTAATCATATATATACAGAGACCTCTTTGAAGAAAACCCAAGATACTACTTTCGTAGATTACGCAACAAAGAGCCATGGAACGATGACTTAGTATAGATCTGGATCATTCTCGATCCTTAAAATTATCAAATATACATGTGTGTGTGTGTGTGTGTGTGTACTAATAAGTTGTCTTGTTTTATGTTTGTTTCTGGTTGATCTGGGTTTTGTGTTTGGTTGGGAAATGGAATCATAATCTGGTTGATTGATCTAACCTCTGATTGGCTTATGTATGTTCCGTGTTTGATAATATATATATATATATAATATCATCAATTTCATTTTTCTTTTTTCTTTTTTCACTATTTACACCAAATTCACAAGTATTGATTCTTTCCCAAATCCTTCATTCTCTTTCTAAATTGAATCACTTTGCACATACTGAAGTAATGAATGTGAAAAAATGAAAAAGATTGCATCAACTCATCAAACAAAGGTCTATTTACTCTATACAATCTTTCTTTGAAGAAAGTTTAGGCTCAAGTGGGTTAAGAGAAGGATTCATATGATAGGGATGGACATTTGGCCAAACTAGCTATGAAAATGAATGCCTAAATCATCTTTGTGCATGCAGAAGGATTTTTAAGCTTTAAACAAGATTCATGACAAGTTCTAGAGATGAAATCATAAGAAGTGTACTCCCTCTTCAAAGAGAGAAGCATTTAGGCTCAATTCCTCACCAGCTTTGACATCCTGAAGTCAATTATCTAAGCCAATATATTTGCCCACTGACTAACATTCCAGGAAGATAGAACATAATCTCAATCAAATTTAATCCTTGCAAGTTCAAATCAACCTAATCTTGACAAAGTTCACAAATAAAATCCAAACTTTTCAAAAGAAAAACCTTTCGTTCAAAATTTTTGAAAAAAGAAATTCTATGTATGCACAAAAGAAAGAAGTTCTTAACATATTCACAACTCTTTACAATCCAAACTTGAGGACAATCTCTGCAAAATCAATTTCACACCCCCACACTTAAATGACACATTGTCCTCAATGTGTAAGTGAAAAGAAACTGTCACTCCCCTAAAATGGGAACAAAAATAGTTGAAGAAAGACAGCAATCCACTAAGAATCAAATGATATATCCTGTAGAAACCATGACAGTCTCCACCATATCCGAGTGTTAAGGATGTCAGAAATTTCTCAAGTAAAACAGACAAGTGCCACCATTCTAAATTGCAAGATAATTAAATGTCAATCACATGCAAAATCCAAACTATACTCAGCAGTCATTTCCTAGCAACATCATCAACAATCAAATAAAACAAAATAAAGAGAGATAGAAGAATACTCCCTTTCCTATACTAGATTTTCACAATCCATTGCTCTTGATCTTCAATGTGAAAAACACCATCAGGGGCTGCAAAATTCCTACAAAATCAAAACAAAGCATAGAAACACTTCAACGAAAGAAAATAAAAAAGAGAATATGACTATCAAAACCTTGGATTGCCTCCCAAGAAGCGCTTTGTTTATAGTCTTCTGCCTGACTATCTCGGATATTCAAGGAGGTTGAGACAAGCAGTGCCAATGCCTCTTAGAGAATGATGTAGAATTATTCAGGTTTTGCTCAAGGTAGTAAACATCCTTCGCACACTTTTTCTCAATTAAGACCGCTTCAAGAGGTTCTTTAATAAGAAATGAATCCAATTCATCTTGATTGAGCTCTTTCACAGAAATCCTTGCATATTGATTCATTGCATTTGGAAACTTCATTACTTTATCCATATTAAATGTTGTTTGCTCATCACCAAGTCGTAGAACAATCTCGCCTTTTTCTACATATACTAGTACTCTTGACGTTGTCAAAACAGTCTACCCACAATTAATGGAATCTCTTTATCCTCCTCAATGTCAAGAACAATAAAATCAGCAGGATAGATAAAAGAGCCCACTTTCACGAGAACATCCTCAATAATACCATATCGCTAAGAGAGACTTTCTATCAGCTAACTGGAGTGTAACAATTGTGGGATTGACTCCCCCTAGTTGAAGCTTCTTAAAAAGGGATAAAGGCATAAAGTTCACAGCAGACCCCAAATCACACAATGCACAACCTTCAAATTTGTCACCAATCAAACATGGAATAGAGAAAGAACCGGGATCTTTACATTTGAAAGGAACATTAGGCTTAAGGACACTGGTGATCTCCTTTGTTAGTGCTACAGTTGCAAATTCAGTGAAGTGCTTCTTCGTACTTAGTATATCTTTCAAGAACTTGGCATACTTGGGCATTTTCTCCAAAGCTTCTATAAAAGGGATATTAATGTGTAATTGCTTGAAAATCCCCAAGAATTTCTTGTATTGCTCATCAAGGCCTTCTTTTGGAATCTTTTGAGGAAATGGTAGAGGCGGTTTCTATCCAAGATTCTCATTACTTGTTGCCTTTTTCTTCACTTCCCTCTTCTTTTTGGATTCATGGTCCAATTTCTCTTCATTTGCTCCTTTAGCTTTCTGCACCGTCTCTTCATCATCATCTATAATGATTGTAGGAGTTTCTTGAACATTAGAATCTGAAGGCTTCTTCACATATTGTTGTATCTCAGGTAGCTCTTTCCCACTTCTAAGAGTAATATCTTTACACTCCTCATTTCCATTTCTACGAGGATTAGTGACAGTGCCACTGGTAAATCTCTTTTCTGGAAAGCATTTACGGTAGTTGCTATTTGTCCTATTTGCACCCCAAGATTCTTGATGGATGAATCTAGTCTTGCATTAGTGCAGCTTGCTCCTGAGTGCTTTTGAATTGAGCAGCCATGAACTTAGTAAACATATCCTCTAGATCACAATTAGGCTCTTGAACCGGAATAGATTGTCTTTCAAGTTGAAGAGGTGAAACTTGTTTTGCAACCGAAGTTTATGCTCGATTAAGTGTTAGGCCATTCTTCCAAAAGAAATTAGGATTGTTACGCCCCCCAGGGTTGTAGATGTTGGAATAAGGGTTGTGTTGGTTATTGCCACCATAATTTCCAGCATAGTTCACTGGTTCTATCTGTTGAAAGATGAGACAACATTGTCCAGAAGTGTGTCCATTTGCACAATAATGACATGGATTTTATATAGCATTAACCCCCACGGGTCCACTAGTTGCTCTGTCAACCCGTGCTTCGAAGTGATAAAATTTCTTCTTAATAGCACTGCGCATGGCTACCAACTGTGAACACGCATCAGCAGCAGCTTTCTCAATTGACTTCACTGGCTTCCTTTCATTCGTGTTCTGAATATAATAAGTAGCCAAGTCACCTAAACAACCCCAAACATAGTTCACCGATTGCTTTGTGATTCCCCCATTAGTAACAGCATTCATCTCATATTTGGATTCAGAGATCAACCTGCTACTGAAGATCTGAAGTAAAACCCATCTCTCTTGATTGTGACCTGGGCTTTGCCTCACTAGTAGCTTAAACCTCTCCCAATCTTCATACAAATGTTCTCCAAACTATTGACGGAAATTAGTGAGATCCACTCTTGCATCTACCATCTTGTTATGTGGGAAGAACCTTGATCGGAATTTCTCTTCCAATTCATCCCAAGATGATACATTGCCCTCTTCTAAATTGTTGAGCCACTCTTTAGCTTTCCCTTGTAGAGAATAAGGGAAAAGTCTAAGACGAATCACATCTGTTGGAACCTCGTTCAGCTTGAAAGAGTCACAAACATCAAGAAAATGAATCAGATGTCGGTTTCGATCTTCATAACTATTTTCTGCAAAGTACCCAAGAAGTTCAATCATTTTTAACATAGTTTGCTTGATTTCAAAACTATTTTGGGACCACATGTTGGGGTACTATAAGGAGAGCTTAGAGAGGCCATGGAAGATATTATTCTTGAGATTTGAGGACTTGAAGAACGATCCTATTAGGACTTTGAAGGAGCTAGCTAGCTGACTTTATAGGGTATGTATTTTCTCAAGAGTAAGAAAATGGTGATGTTGTAGGTAATATATTGAAGCTTTGTAATTTTGAGAATTTGAGCAGTCTTGAAGTAAATCGAACTGGAAGTCCCCTTTTTTCTTATGCGATACATTTACTAAGATAAACCTATTATTCTATGACAACATAGGGTGGTCCTGCATGACACAGTTTGGTGAATGAACTGTATCATTGATAATATTATGACCTCTTATAAATTTTATATTTTATTTTCATGCTTCTTTATCTTATTTATTTTACATGCATCGTTTTTCTTTAATTTTGATAAATATTTTTGTCAAATACATAGAATAGTAAGATTCATGTATCTCAATTCCTCTGTGAAACCTATAAGTACAAAAATGGCGCTCCTACCTATTTTCTACAAGAATATAACAACATACATTTTGTGAATGTATACCAACTCATTTTAATGCATTTAGAGATTAGTGTTTTGCATTTTAGTAGGGACATTCCATTGCATTATTTGTCACTTAAATTTAAACCTAAGAAAATCCATAACTTGTTTTTTGGAAGTAATGACTTGGATTGACCCTAAACTAAAAAAGTATCTTGAACATAGTTTAATTGAGTGATTTAGCTACATAAGCACTACCTAATTTAATTCGAAGGTAGAAATGTGAAAGGATGTGAGTGGTAGTCTACAAGATATATACGATCAATCTTAGTCTTAATGATGATAGTGTAGCTTTCGGATTTGATTATGGACCCACATAGTTTAATAAACAAAATAAAATAGAAACGGCCAGCAATTGGTTTGATGAGCACCAAAATTTGAACCGTTCAAGTCTAGTTTGAATGGTGCAGATGTTTTTTTTACTTTTATTTTTTAAAAAAATATTTTAATGTTTATAGAATCTATAATAAAGATAATTAACTTGATGCTGGACAATAGTGTTGTTGCCCCCTCAAAAATTCTATATGAAGCTTATTGTCTTTTAGAAATATAAAAATATTATTTTAAATAATTAAACATGTTTGCATTTAAGTACACAATCACCATTTAAATTCGTTAAATTAACATTTTCTATTAATAATATTAACGGTATTCATAAAAAGTGACTAAAAATATACTTTATAAATTTAAAAGATTAAACTAAAACTTAATGTAAATTTTAAAAAATAAATATATATTTTTAGCCTAAAATATTGTATCATGGCATTACCTCCCCACAAAGATTGACCTTATCTTCCGGTTCAAAGGGTGGGTAAAATACCAAATGAGTTAGCAAGAAATCTTGTAATACAATCAACAAAATGTAGTTTGATCATATTTCCCACTATACAAGAAAAATATAAATAACCCCTCTGATTTTAAATATAAGACATTATTTATAGTATAAATTATATAAGTGAAGTCTTATATTTAGAACTAGATGAAGTATATTATAAATTTTTCATAATGTGCATAAGTAATGTAGCAAAAATGCCATAACTTTTGCAACTGAAATTTCTTGAAACATAAGTTTAAGTGTTGTGTGTCAACTTAGATATTGCAAAAGAAAAGAGTATTGGCATTCAAAGCTGCAAGGAGATCGTAATGCTGTCCACCCACATCACTAACGTGAAAAGCACCTTCACTTGATATTGGAACCCAACGTTTAAAAAACCGCTCATATCAGATATGGCAGTGAAAATGGCAAGTTGAATTTTTGTTAAGGCTGAGCCTTGGTTGAACTGGGCTAGTGTCTTTTAGTGGTGAAAACTCGTGGCTAAAAGTCTTTTATTATTATTTTTTTTTTGTAATGGCATCTATGAACTTTCTATTTATATTTTTCGAAGTTCTCGTCATGCCCACTACTTTTCTAATTTTCCCTTTGAGTTTTGACAAAGCCATCACTCACGTTACCCATGTGTCTTGGGCAGAAGGACTTTAGGCGATATATCCGGGAGCTCCAAAAATTAGCTTACAGGGAATCCACCATTAAAGCCAGAAAACAAAGCCCAAAGCATCACATTTAATACAACTGGCTTGGCTACAAGCCCTATGAAAATGTTTTTTTAATGAATGCGGCTTGTGAACAGAAATATGCGTCTACAGCCAGTGATAAACCGTTTTTGAGGTGGCTTGGTGGAAGAGAATAGTTTAAGAGGGCCATTACACTACAATTGTTGAGGGAGAAGTTAATGTTCAAAATCGTGAGGCATTTCTTCTTCTTCTTCTTTTATTTTGTTTATGAAAACTCCTGGGTCCATAATCAATTCAATAGTGTTATTAATCTCGCTACTTTCAATATAAAGGAATTGGCAATTTGGTCCCTACTTTAAAAAAATTGTTAATTAATAATACTATTGAATTGAACATTACCTTCACCCTCAACAATTGTAGTGTCGTTGCCCTCTTAAACGTTCTACATAAAGCTAATCCATTTCTCTATATATGCATCCCTATTATAACCATGGCTGCAGAAAACTCTAAATCCTCTCATCTTACTGTTCTTGCCAAGAACGACCAAGAAGCTGATGAAGAACTATCCCGAGAATTGCAAGATCTCATTGCCACCTTACCCATTGAATCAGATCGGTTTGAAATCCAGCTATGTCGATACCAAGGTTTCTGGTTCCCCAAGAAGAGAATTCAAGGAGTGATCAAATGCCATAATCACTTCCTAGCTCGTGACTCCGATATCCTCCTAGCCACCTCACCAAAATCGGGCACTACATGGCTTAAAACCCTCCTTTTCGCAATCACCAACCGCAACACACAAAAGCCAACAAGCCCAATCCTCACCACTAACCCTCATGTTCTTGTCCCCTTCTTGGAAATCCTCCTACAAAATGAAAACACATCGAATCCAAGCTCGTTTCCGTCATTGCCATCGTCGAGGATCTTCGCGTCTCATCTCCCATATGTCTCCTTGTCAGAGTCCATGAAGCAATCAAGGTGTAAGATAGTGTACTTGTGTAGAAACCCTAAAGACCTGTTTGTCTCGTATTGGCATTTCATGGGTAAAGTAAAACCAGAAACCCTAGGGTCCCGTTTTGTCGAGGAGTGAGCCTTTTTGGGACCACATGTTGGGGTACTATAAGGATAGCTTAGAGCGGCCATGGAAGATATTATTCCTGAGATTTGAGAACTTGAAGAATGATCCAGTTAGGACTTTGAAGGAGCTAGCCGACTTTATAGGGTATGTCTTTTCTCAAGAGGAAGAAAGTGGTGATGTTATAGGTAATATATTGAAGCTTTGTAGTTTTGAGAATTTGAGCGGTCTTGAAATAAATCCAACTGGAAGTTCCCCGTTTGGGATAGAGAACAAGAATTTCTTCCGATGTGGAAGAGAAGGTGATTGGAAGAATTTTCTCACGGTTAACAGGGACAAACGATTTGATGCTATCACTCAGGAGATGGAAAAACATGGCTTGAAGTTTTAATTAATTAAACATGTAAGCAAGTTATAAAAATTTATGTCTTGTTTGATTAATATGAATGCTCATAAGTTGATTAATCTTTTGCCGTAACTAATTTCTTCAAACTGCGTAATGAAGAAGCATTGGTTGTGGATTCCATGGGATATCGCATCTTGTTTGATTAATATTTTGCGTTCCGCGAGTGCAAATAATATATTCCCTTTTGATTATTTTAATATTTTATGATATTACCCAATAAGATGCATTTTCAAACGGATCAAATAAAGATGGGATATATTTAACAAATCAAAACAATACATGTAGTTCTGTTATAATAGAGGTAGGTGAACCCACTTGTGGAGGTTTGATCTTTTGATAGATGATCTATGTAATTAGTAAGGTTGTCAACCTCATAAGTCGTGACAGTGATATAAACTCGAATTGTAAACTTATATTCTATTAATAAATAGTTATTAAAAGTATATTAAAAAGGCCCAAATGTCAAAAAAAAATTGATTGTTTCCTACGTAATTTGTATTAAAAAAATTTGACAATTATTTGATGTTGCACATGGGACATATTTTATTATCGCAAACGGTCATATTAAGGGCCTGTTTGGATAAACTTTAAGAAAATGACTTATAGAAAAAAAAAATTTTAGATAACTTTTGTATAAGCTCTTATGAAGAAGAGTTTATAAAAAAAAGTTATTATGAATAAATAAGTGTTTAGATAGTTATTACCAGAAAGACTTTTATTATTGGTAAATTAATAAAAGGGGTATGAGATGAAAAAAATTAATTCAACCAGTTGTAATCACTGTTCACTCGTCAGGCAGCCGTCATCCTTCCTCCACTGTCTCCCATCCTCCACCAGCAACAAGCCCAGATATTTGTTAAACCTCGACGACGAGCACAAACGACGGCAAGCCCCATCTTCACCGACAGCAGGCACATATCTGAATCCACGACAGACACACAATGGCAAACAGAGAAGACAATGAGGCGAGACGATCTAGACGATCATCGTCTTCTTGTAAACATAGATTAGAGAGAGAGGAGCACAGAGTCTTTGTAGTACAGTCACTAACAACAAGAGAGTATTCACAGTAGCAAATAGAGGAGAGAGAAGAGAAGAGATAGAGTCAGAAAAAGTAAGGTAAAATAGTAATTGGATAACCTATAAACTCTTTTCTTGTTCTAGAAGTTATTCCTAAAAGCTTATTCAAAACCATAATTTGATCAATAAACTCTTTTAGACAAATATTATTATTTTAAATTTCTCTAAACTAAAGTTTGGGCTAGAAACCCTTTTAAAATCTAGGTTTGACATTAATTTAAACAGACACTAAATTTGGGAAAAAATCTGTAGTAGATTTATTTCAAAAATCCCCTAAAAAACTCTAAAAATTCACTGCAGTCTAAGGGTTGAACTAAAATTAATTTTGTGTTAAAAAACATAAATAGCCCACCAATGAAAGAAAGAAGAATACGTCATTTAACAAGAACAATAAAAAAATTGAATAAAATAAATATGGGCATTAACAAGAAGAATATGACTTTAACAAGAACAATAAAAAATTAACAAGATGAATAGAGGTGTTAAAAAGATAAATTGGAGAATTAACAAGAATAATAAAAAAAATTATAAAATGAATAAGGGTATTAATAAGATAAATAGAAGCATTAGAAAGAAGAATATAGGTTTTAACAAAAACAATAAAGACATCAAGAAGACGAAAATGACATTAATAAGAAAAATAGAGACTTTAACAGGATAACGTCTTATTAATGCTCATACTTGTCAGTTTAATGCCTATATTTTTCTTTCTTTCACTGGTGGGGTATTTCTGTTCTTTAGTATTACAAAATTAATTTTATTTCAACCCCTTAATCTGCAGTTAAGTTTCAAACTTTTAAGTAGTATGGACTAACAAGTAAAATTAAACAATTTATTAAGAAAAGAAAAATATATAGGTATTAAATTAGAAATTGAATGAAACTACAAATATTTTAAAAATATTTTTTAATTCAATAATAGATAGGGGCAATTTTAACACATGCATCTTGCAACTTTATAAAGTATAACAAACTCCTTTTTCGCTTATTATACCTTCATTTAATAATTAAGTCTTTTTTTTATCACCCCTTCTTTTCACCTATCATCCTTTTTTTCCTTCTCTGATAATCTTACTTTTATTTTTCAATCTTAAATCAAGTGTTTAAAAGAAGTAAATGGTTAATATTTGATATTTTATAAATTATTAAAAATTAATATTTAAATTATTAATATTTGAGGACAAAATAGAACGTAACAATGCACTATTAGCAAATCTTCAACAGGATTTTTTTTTGGCCCGTATAAATAACAAAAAGGGACTTATAATTAAACATATATGGTCTTTATAGGCTAAACGGTTGAAGCTTTAAAAAAATATGAATGCAAAATCAAATAATTGAACACAACTGTGGAAGAAACAAAAAGATAAAACAAAAAGCTATCCCGGAGGACTGACATTTGAATTTTGAACATAACTACAAAAAATCCGTCTGTGGCTCTGTATGTGTTTATATATATATATACACATACACACTCCTTCCAGTCCTTAATATGTTTAATATAAGGAAATGAGTTAAATTACTTATATATAATAAATATGTATTGATTTTTATAAAATAATATTTTTTTTAGAATCTAGGTGGTATCTCATAACTAGTTATAGACTAATCTTCTCGAGATATATCCTAGAACATCATGCTTAAAGAACCTAGTTATTTATCAACTATGATGGGCTTTAACTTGTTGGTCTTAAAATATTATTTTTTATCATTGCATTATAATTATCATTATATGCAATTAATAGAGAAACTTTTGGAGAAAATGTTTTAAATTTTTAGATAAAATAAATTGAGATATTATATTTAAAACTAAAATAAATATTTTATATAATTCTTATATTTTGATTGTTATACCAATGATCTTACCTAGTAGCATGAAAGTTTATCCGTAAATGGAAGGTTGCGAGTTAGATTTTAGGCCCCTTTAAATAAGAGTTTGGAAAAGTGTTTATAAAAAAAAAAGGATTTTTTGGTAGTTTTTAGAAAATGACTTATAAAGAATAGCTTATGAAAAAAAAATAGTTTTGAATAAATGAATATTTATATAATTATTTATAAAAGTACTTTTATTACTAGTAAATTACGAAAAATAGTATGATTATTAAATATAGGAAAGATGATATAAGATATGAGAGAGGAGAGAGGGTGTAGAAGAGAAATAAGACAGGAGATATAAGAGATGATGCAGAAAAGAAATGAGAGAAGAGAGAGGGTGTAAAAGAGAGAGAAGAGATAATGTCAAAAAAGTATAGATAATATAGTAATTAGTTAATCCATAAGCTCTTTTACTGTTATATAAGTTACTCTGACTAATTTATCTAAAATCTTAATTTTAAATTATGATTTAATCTAAAAACTTTTTGAACAAATATAACTATTTGTTTTAAAAAAATTTTAAACCTAAATTTTACCAAAACTTAAATTTTAGTTAAAATCACACACACACCCTATGCTCACAGAATCACTTTGAGGAGGGATATCTCATGTGAGTGATGTGATTTGTATGTCGCAAAAGTAAAAGGAATGCTCAAGCTTTCCAAAATATGTTGCTTTAAAAAAGAGAAAACAGTATACCCTCTTCCGTCATAACTACTTTATTCCGCGATCATATTCAGTCCTCATTATTAATTTTAGGTTGTTAAGATTGATTTTGGACCGTCTAAATTTAATATAATTTATTTTTTATATTTTAAATATTTTTTTGTCTAAGTATATACAAAATTTAAAATAAAAATTATTTTGTAACGATCACTTTATACAAAAATAAATTTATTATTAAAACATCAGACATCAAATATTTTAAATCCAGGTCGATTTAATTTAAACGAGTGATGAGTACACCAAATGAGAACCCGTTAAGGTTGTGTTCTTGTTTGCCGCAGGTGTCGCTGTTCTTGGTATGGTTGGTATCATTGGAAGTGTGTTAGGGTTTTGTGGCAGTTCTGGTTTTTCCAAGAGCAGTAGCTGAAAAACGATGAAAGCTCCCTGAAGGGACAATCGTATTTTCGGAGATGGCTTTGAACATGATCCTGCTGGTTACTTTCGTGGCTTGGGAAAGTAGAAATTTCAAGAAGATGAAGGGAAAAAGGCTTTTTTTTTTTGCCCACCCAGTTCACCAGAGCTTTGCCCCGACTACATCCGGATCCGACCCGCGTTACGCACCTGGTTATGGTGGGTGAGTCTCCCAACGGGGATTTTCTGCATATGCCAAGGCTCGAATTTGAGACCTCGCTTAAGCGATATCGAGTCGCTTACCACTCGAACCAACCCCCGTTGGTGGAAAAAGGCTTTTGATTTGAAGTGAGGGCTTTTATTTGGAGTTAACTAATTAGTTGCTTCCATGTATTTGGCCCTACTAAAGTAATTGATTTTCTCCGTTGGTGTCTGTTCACCAATCGTTGTCCTTATACTTAACAAAAATTTGGAGAAATTCAATGCAAGATAAAACAAAATTATAACATGAGATTACATAGGGAAAATTCCCTAACAAATACCACATAAATTCTAAAATTTTAAAAATGGCATGATAATATTAATTATACTAATAATATAATTAACAACATGTGTAATAATTTTAACTATTTTAATAATAAAATTGATTACTCCTTTTAATAATAAGTTCGTGATTCAAGTAATTGAATCAGATTATAGGACATTTAATAGTAATAAAATTGATAATACATATAATAATTTTTACTATTTTAATAATAAAATTAATTTATTAAAATATATTTTTCTCACAATTTATACGCATTTCTATCTTTATTTACAAATATTAAAATCTTATAATTCTTGTTACCAAACTATCATTTATATGTTAACATGCACATTTTAAAATTTCAGTAAAATAGTATTTTATTTTTAGGATTTTTCCCATTATATAATAGTGTAATGATGAGCACAAATGTACTCACCAACCTTAACCTCGTCTTTCTCTTCACTACTTTTTGATTTATCTATAGGTTAACGATCAATTTTATTTTAAAAGTTATCACTTAAAAATAATATTATCTTAATTTTTTTTAAATTTAATATCACTATAGAAATATTAAAAAGATAACAAAGTCATCCGATTCCTAATTTTTTTTTATCTTTTTGTTTTTATTTCATATTTATGGAAAATGGAGGCATCTGCCCAAAAATATTAGAATTAATATAAAAGAAGATTAGATTACATGCAATCTTTGTCATACAAAGTTGGTAAATGAGGCGGACACAAATGTAATAAAGAAGAAATGGATAAACCTCCTTTGGCTAAAGTATCAGCAATAGAATTTGTTCCTTGGGGATACTATGAAATTGGATTTCCCAGTCCAATTCCAAGGATATGAATGAACACCAAAGCTGCTGCTAATATTGGAGGCCCTATGTATTGTCAAGTTTTTCTACTACTATTTTTGAATTCTTTTTTTTTTTTTGTAATTTTGATATGGCTATATAATACGGTAACTCTCCTAAAAATATTTTTTATATTTACACAAATTTAAACTTGAGATCATATATTTAAGTAGTAAAAGCTCTTTTCACTTATATTAACACCTGTTGGTGAGATTTTTTAATATGATTCAACGATAATTTTCATGAAACCACAATCTCTATCATAATGCAAGGCAAAAAACAAAAACATAATTTCTAAAACATGAAAACAAACAGGCCCAATAGTTCTGTCTACTTCAAATTTATGGGCTTGTAGCGCCAATAATAATTTTACGACAATACATTGTCGGCTTTCGGCTTTAGCCAATGCTATTGGGTTTCATAATTAGCTTTGCAACTTAGAAGAGAGCCCAATTAGTCCGAGTAATAAGTAGCTCATTATTATTTAAGTGAGGTCTCGAGTTTGATTCTTGGCGTATGCAGAAAATTCACATTGGGAGACTTACATACCATAGCTAGGTGCACGACGTGGGTCAGATCTAAGGCAAAGCTCTAATGAATTAGGTAGATAAACAAAAAATATATATAACTACCAATGTACTTTGGCATATATGTATGAGGGTCTGTGTTCTTTAACAATCGCTCATAGATTAAATTTTAGAAAGATACGAATGGAACTGATGTGCTTAGGAGGGTAACTCCTATAACTAGGCATTTCTAAGTATTCGAGAGATTAGTCTTTATTTGATAAGATAGGAGGTATATACTAACATATATATATATATATATATATAACTAAGGTTTAAATTTTTATTAGAAAATGTATCCATATTTAGTGACCACAGAATTTTCTCCTATAAAAGAATATATATATATATATATATATATATATATATATATAAAGTTTAGGCTGTAAAGGGTAAAAAATTTGCTTGGTTCTTAAAAGATAGATTGCTTCAGTGTTTTTTTTGGTAAAACAACACCAAGTGAATAGAACCACTTAACAAAGGAGATGGATGGGATTGTTTTGACCTAACCAAAAGAAATTATCACAATTAATGTAACAAAATACTAAACATGTCAAAGCTAAATCGCATATGGTGTGAAAAAGTAAAAAAAAAAAAGATTTAAAAAAGCAATCACACTAAGGGACAAGGTAATGGAAATTGGACCTATCATTAAATTATTCAAGTTAGTGATTTAAGAGTCAATAGTCTAATTATAGTTAAACTGATGTAAACTCAATTATAATTAAAATAATATAATTTAATTAAAATATATAAAATTATTCAAATATAATCATGAAAAGAGTAATATTTAAGTAAAAAATTAATAAACAAAGGAATCAAACATTTGTGCATAAATTATATATAATCTAATAAAAATAAAATTATTAAAATACAAATATAAAAGATGACTTTTTTTTCTTCTTTTTTTAACTTCAAATGATATCAAATCTAAGTAAAAATAGGAGAAAAAATATAGAATTTAATATAGTTAACTCGTTTAGAATTTTTTGATTAAGAAATTGATTCACCGGTTCACTAATTTGACTATAGATTTAATATCATGCTAAAAGGTATTTTCATACTTTCTTTTGCCTTATGTAATTGGTTTAGTTTACCTATCACTTTAATTAATTTAATGATTGAAAAGATAAAATAAATTGAGAAAGATAAAATATTATTACCTAACGTGCATGCATTTTCAAATTTGTTTATTAAAGTGAGGGAAGAATCAAATGCAGACACTTTGAAAAAAAAAATGGCCTATGTTTCAGTGACAGTGAATCTCAGAGAAAGCATATGAGAATCTTTGGGTTTACAATTTCTCAAAATCCACTGTTTATTTAATTTCCCATTAACTTTTAGGATGTGGGTAACATGACAAAGATTTGTTTTTATTATTATTTAATTTAATAATATTTTGCAGCTAAAGTTTTGGACATTAAATATCAAGTAAACTTGATTATTTTGATTGAGAAAATTAGTTCTGTATAAGTCAGCTTTCTGTATTGTCTCTCAAAGTTTATGGTCATTATTTGGGCATCATTGTTATGTCAACCTTTCATTATTCAATTAATATTCAACTACATGACATATCTCTTATTTTATATTAAAAAATTAACGAAAAAATGACATATGGGTCATATGGAAGTAATTGAATGACAAAAAAGTCCTACCAAATACTATAATTCATTTCAAATCCCATGGAACCTCACATGAATTTTTTCTAGTTGTAAAAAGACTTAAATGACCTTATGAAATAAAAAAACATTAAAGAAGAAATTAGAGTTGGCGCATTTTTCTGTGAAATAAGAGAATAGTACGGTGTGTTTGTAGGTGGATTTACTCATCATCGTGGCTGGGGTTGTTAGTGCAGCTGATAGGATTGTTAGTTACAAGTGTTAGGGTTGTTATTTCAGGCGCTGGAATTGTTATTGCAGGTGCTGGGGTTGTAAGTTGCAGCTGATGGAGTTGTTAGTATAGGGGCTGGGGTTGTTAGTGCAGCTGACGGTATTATTAATTGCAGCTGATGGGGTTCTTAGTGCAGGTGATAGGGTTCTTAGTTGCAGGGGATGGGGTTGTTATTTCAGGTACTGGGGTTGTTATTGTAGGTGCTGGGGTTGTAAGTGCAGCTGATGGAGTTGTTAGTTGTAGCTGATGGGGTTCTTAGTACAGGTGATGGGGTTCTTAGTTATAGGAGTTGGAGTTGTTAGTTGCAGGTGCTGGGTTATTATTTTAGGCACTGGGGTTGTTATTGCGGGTGCTAGGGTTGTAAGTGTAGCTGATGGGGTTATTAATTGTAGCTGATGGGATTCTTAGTGCAGGTGATGGGGTTATTAGTTGCAGGTGATAGGGTTGTAAGTGCAGCTGATGGGGTTGTTAATTGCAGCTGATGGGGTTCTTAGTGCAGGTGATGGGGCTGTTATTTTAGGCTCTGGGATTGTTATTGCATGTGTTAGGGTTGTAAATGTAGCTGATTGGGTTCTTAGTGCAGGTGATGGGATTCTTAGTGTAAGTGATGTGGTTCATTGTAATTAGTGTAGTTGTTGTCTGTGTTGTCGTAAATAAGTTGTTATTTTAGGTGGTGCAGTTGTCATTCCTTCACCATGGGGTTGTCATTTAGTATTGGTGCAGTTGTTATGCATTGAATACGTGGTTATCACTCTACAGTGCAGTTGTTATCTATATTGTTATCGAGAAGTTGTTATTATAGGTGGTACAGTTGTCATTCCTTCACAACGGGGTTTTCATTTCTTATTGGTTCAGTTGTTAATGTTCCCCAATATATTATTAAGTTTGATGCATTTGTTAAGCCTGACATAAAATACAACACCTGCTTCTTCAACATGACAACATTCTTTCCGCAACAACTTAAAAACTTGATATTTCTTCAAAAGTGTTCAATTACATATATTGTTTGTAAATTTCACAATAGCTAAAATAAAGATGAAAGGATCCTTAATCAAGTCGGATATGCAACTTTCTTTAGTTCTAAAGCTGAAACAACAAAGTAGCATCTGCAATTAAAGCAAAGGAATAAATGAAAAAAATCAGTATTGAAAGAAAAGAAAATTAGCAACTATAAGATCTACAAATCGAAACATAATGCAACAAAATAAAATAGATAGTATTCAGAGGAGCAAGATATAGTAGCAATGATACTATCAGCAATCCCATATGCCATATAGTTGCGGGCAGTAAAGCAATTCAAACTATGGCCATCTGCTTCCACATTAAGAAACCCATTGGGATCACACAAGCATGTCCATAAGGATGCACTCCCTTTGGCATCTACATTTAAGGCACAGAAGTAAACGCTAATATTCTAGCTAACTTAACATGGATAACACAGTCCATTGCTACTGTGAGCACATTGATCAATATAATTACCGACAACTTATTATATTAGAAAGCCCTCTTGAATTTTGCAACATTTAGAAGATAAAGAATGACCCATATATAAATCCTACTTATCCATTTAGCTTTTAACAGGTGAAAATGAGGCAGCATACCTAAACGGCAATCGCATGATGTAGAACAGTTAACAAGAGAGGAACTCTGGTTCCCTTGAAAAGAACGTGTACATATCCATTTGTTTAGGCTCCTAGAAGGTCCATCTGCCAGGAAATAATGTCATGTGTCTGATAAATGCTTCATATAATCAAAAGAACACAATTGAATCATGATATAATTTAAGATTAAAGATTAAAGATTAAAGGGTCTATGCCAGGGGATTCCCATTACATCAAAATCAGCTATATACTCATTTTAGGATTTAAGTAGGCGACATGTAATAAAATTGTGATACTAACCACAAAATGAGGGCTGAATCCAGAGCAATCTAATAACAAAAGCAAGAGTAACTTTGAATTGCAGCTTCATCTTTTCCAACCTATACACAACAAAGAAAGAAAATGAAACAATTTAGTGCCATATAAATTTTAGAATAAGAATGCATCCCATGCTATGAAACACAAAGATGGAGAGAGCAGCATTTTTTTCTAGTATTAGCTATAACATATTGGAAGTACAAAGACACAAAAGTTATATCATGGCCAAACTCAAGTATACATTTGTTACCTATCTTTAACAATTGAAGCAACTTTCAGGTGGCTAATTATGTAACTAGGTGAAACAAGTACTAAAGAAGAAATTCATGGTTAGCCGACAAAGATAAGAACAGGTGAGCAACAGGAAGTTATTGATTAAGTAACATTTTTAAATATAAGATTAGTATTTATATACGGTGAAGAACAGCTATAGCTAATAATCCACGATTGAATCGCATAAACTTGTTTTTGGTAAAATGAATTGACCACCGAAGATGATGTTGTATCAGATATCCTTTCCAGTGTAGAGAACTTCCAAAATCATACGCAATACACAAATCTATTAATGTAATGAATCCGTAACTACCAAGGAACCTTCGCAGTCTTCAGAATCGTAAGCTTATATGCTTTATATCTAAAAATGCAATAGCAAAGTCTTGAAGTTTTTCATCAGAATAGGAACAGATAAGAGAGCGTGAAACATCAAAGTCAAATCAGCATGATGGCCAATAAATTTCTAGGGCCTATTTGTTTGGAATCAATCTAGTTCGTTGAACTTAAATTAACAGGAGAACAGTAAATAAAGCAATGCGAGCTCATCTCCACCAGTTTCCTAGCTTCCAACATCATCACCCAGATAAAAAGCAAGACAAGAATCGATGCGCAAATTATAAAAATGGAGGATTATGATAGGCAAGTAACTAAGGATAACGCGCGGATAGAGGCAAGTGGTCTACAAAATCTCACACACGAGAAGAATTGTGGATTGAAAAAAAGAAAAAAAGAAGAAGCAGAAAACACCTTGATTGAAGCAGAAAAAGAAGACTATGAGATTGAACCAGAGTAGTCCATCATACGCTGTCTCTCTCGTCATGCTTTTTCCCCCTTTTTTTTCACATTAAAGCGTGCAAGTTCCATTTACTCTGTACTATTTTTCTAATTCATAGGGGTAATTATGTCTTTTTACAATTGGAAAAAATTCATCTGAGGTCCCATGGGACTTTAAATTAATTATGATATTTTCTAGAATTTTTTTAACATTTAATTGCTTTCATGGGACCCAGATGTTATTTTCTCAAAATTAACTATTGGGTTAATTTGATTTTAAAGTTACATAATATTTTATTTAAAACATATATCCAAACATTTTCAAAACAAACATTATTATACGCTCTAATTTAATTTTATTCTCTTAAAAAGATAAAATTATATTGAAGACTAGAATAATTTTGTAATTATTTCAATTGAAATTTATTCATAGGTTTAAAATAAATATTATTACAATTCTTATTTGATTTAATAAATACTAATATAATATATTTTTTTCTTAAATCATTTTTATTCTTCGTATTGATATATAGGCTCAAACATGTAAGGAGCATTGAGTGTTAACTAGTTTTTAATAAAAAAATTAATTAGAAATTAAGTGAATATTTCAATCGATAAATGTATTAATCAGTATATGATCATCAAAGAAAATTGATCGAGTTAGTAAGGATCAGTTTTTAATAATTCAATTTCAACTCATAGAACAAAGCAATATTAATAATACCCAACAAATTACTTGCTAACGAAGTGAGAAAGAGAAGGGGAATCACTGAGATGACCTCCTGTATTTGGTGTAATTATGATATTGAGATTCCTTGCATGCTCTTTGTGATTGTACTGCAATTAAATCCTTGTGATTTTCAATTGTTCATCCCATCCAACACCCGTATTAGATTTTTTAGCTGTGACATCTAAACTTGGTGCTATATGAATCTTAATGAGAAGGTGGGGCAGTGTGATAAACTTTGGAAACAGCTTTTTGTCATTATCTGCTGACTTATTTGGAAAAGAAGCAATGATAAAGTCTTCAAGAACATCAATCCTGCGTCCATGAACTGCTTGTAAAGGCTAAAGCCTTCTTGTCTAGTTTTCAAATAGACAGTTTACATGCGAGTCAAGTCAAAATCTGAGGTATTACCTCAATGAGCAAAGACCTTATTAGAAAAGGGATAGATGAGTGGGTGACCATCAATGTTGATGAAGTTTTTTTTTGTTATAAGAATTTTTATAAAGGGATTAGACTCATTCACGATCTAATGACAGGACAAAGTCTCTATTCCTTTTAAGCGATATTAATGTTGGTAAAGACAAGCTGTCTATTACCTTCAAACTAAACCTGAACACTTAAGAGTTAAGATATTTTCTCAAATACCACGATTGGAACTATAATAAAATGATACTCCCTAAGGATCAAATACGCTCTAAATGATTACATGTTTCACCTCTTTACTAGTTAAACCTATAAATAATGGGTAATGTTGATGGAGCTTACTTACTCTCATAGAGATGGTATAGCGGGATGTGAGAACATTATCAAAGACCATAAAACAAATCGGATCAAACTTTCATGCTTAATATTCAAAATAGAGATCTTTTATTGGCTAAACTCTGGGGATATTTTATAGATCTTAAAAGGGCATAGGGTGGGGCTGGTCGAAGAGTTTGTTTGAGGATTAATTTTTCAGAAGCAATTCAGCTTATCAAAGATGGAAGCAATGAATACAATCTACATGCTCACTGGAATTTAATCCAGAAAAGTCACAACATGCTAACACATGACTGGTTGGTTGATTTTCCACAAATCCAAAGAGAATGGAACTCTGAAACAGACATGCTAGTCAAATATGCTTTGAAGATGCCCCTTGATTTCATTTGGTTACTTTAGAGGACTTCTGTTTATTTCTTTCTTATAATGTAGAGTAAAATTTATTGCTTTCTTACATTATAAAAAAAATATTTTATATCAAAAAATCCAAAAACTATTTAATCAATATAATTTGATCGTGTTAATTGAATGAAGTTTTTTTGCCTGACGGCTAACTATTATAATAAGCATGAAAAAGACTACTCTATAGTGACAATGGCATAAATACGAGTATTACTTTACAAAGTGATTGAAAATATTATTATTTAATGTTAATATATACACAAAATTAATGCTAATTTTTATGTATTTATTCACTAATTCGTTTCTTATCCTTATTTTTTCAAGTCCCAAAAAAAACAAGACTTTGGATGGAAGGTCAATTACTACTGGAGCTGACTTTATTTAATTATTTCAGAAAGCGTATTGGAGAGATAAGTTGCCTGTCAAATAGAATCTTATTTGTATACCTCGATCGGTCATATATATTATGAAAAATCAATTAGTAATTCTCAACTCTAACAACATTTGACATCAATATATATATATATATATAATTTATAATAAATTACATTTTTTTAAAAATTTAGGTAGTATACTACAGTTAATAGCTAGAAACTAATTCTCTCGAGATTTAGCGAGATTACCAAAACAAATTTTAACTTTCCTAACAAAGCCTCTTCTATATACTCAACTTTATTTAAACTCAAAAAATTATATTTAAAAATCCAGTTATCTGTCAAGATGTCGGGCTTTATTGGTTATAATAAATTACATTATTTACAAGTAATTGTATATTTTATCCGGTCATAATTATACAAATTAAAAATTAAATAAATTAATTATAATTAAATATAACTCTTTAAAATAAATTTATATTATATACCCATTAATCTACCTAAATTAGTCAACAAACTTTACATTAATTATAATTAATTAATTTTTTTAAATTTTTTAATTTATTTATAAAAAATTAATTAACTTTTATAATTAAATTAAAAGGTAAAAATTGATATTTTTTAAAATCTCAACTGTATACTGGATTGAGGGACAAGGAATCCAGGTGTATTTCCATTGTCACTAGTTGATCCAATAATACAAGAATGCAAGCGTCAAAACGTCAGATGATGCACCAATCATGGTGTGCAAGGCAATAAAGGTTAAAAAAATTCAAAATACAAAAGAAGAAAAGAAAGAAAGGCATTATTATTATTATTATTTCCCTTTGATACCCATTTTTGGGTTGGGACATTTTGATTAAAAAGAGTCAACATCTAGGGGTGTTTGGTCAAAAGGAAAGCTTAAAATGGGATGAATTGGAGTCTGAGTGGGATTACTGTGAGGTTGGAAGCACGATGCAAATGGGAAAATACCGTGTGAACACTACACATCTATATCCTAGCTATAATTGGCCCTCCCTCTATATGTCATCTTCTGCTTTATTCATCCAGACTTGGTCTCAGAAAATTGTGTAATTATTTAATGATCAATAATAATAATAATAATAATATCCCTCACAAATATATTTCCCTTTTGACTTCTATTATTCCTACTACTTATAATTAAAAATTTAGTTTTAGTTTAAATATAAAAATATATTTTAATATTTATCAATTTTTTTAATTATCTATATTAATACTTTTTGAGTAATAATTAAATAAAAAAAGGAATGAGGGAGTTAAAAAATATGGTTAATATATTTTAGAAAAATAACTGATATTAATTAATATAATTAAATATATATTATATTAAGATAGGTAGAATATTATATTGGATTATAGTTCTTTTGAAATCAATATCAAATCTAATCTCACTTGAGATTGAGAGTACTAAAGCTAAAAATGAACCTTTTTCCAACTAGTTGTATCTCATATATGAATTTTAAAAATTAAACCCCTCATAATTTGTTTTCAAGGGACAAGATAACAAATAAATAAAGGGGCATTAAGGGAAGAAAATAATAAATATTTGGAAAAAAAATTGGAAAATATTTTTATAATAAAGACCAGACCGAGCCATTATCTAAAAAAGATTCCTATGTTAAGAACATAATCATAAATATAAGATCCTCATGAGTACTTTGTTTTATTTCTTTCTATATAATTAGAACCTATCTATTTTGTTTAGTACTACATTTAAATATTTTTTCACCGAAATATCTTTAATCAATAATACTCAATTTTTCTTGTAAAAATATCATTAATATGATTAACACATGCCATTAAACTAATTTTCTCAATTTTAGTGAATTGATTAAAATGTTCTTTTTGTGCGTGTGTTTGTGTGTATGAGAATAATTAGGTGGAAAAGGGAAGGTGGAATCCATGAAAATTCCAGATTCTTGGGGAAGTGATTGGATATGAAGTGAGGAAATTGAAGGAAGCCACCGAACATTGCTCCTTATTAGTGCCTGTCTCTATCACTGAATCATTCTTTCAACCTGCCTTCCCATTGCCTTCAATTCCTTATCCCTAACCTATGACTTTGCTAATTCGTAGCCGCCACTTACCTTACCTGTCCCCAATAATACACCCCAACCCATATATTCATATACATACATACATACATACATATATATACACACACACGCACACTAGTTGGTCAACGTATTTAGTTAAGCTAAACTATAAAGGAGTAGAATTAAGATTTGAATCCCTTTTTTTTTTTAATATGATATATTTTAGTCATAAAATCTTAATCTAAATTAGTCAGTTATTTAAATATTTGATAATATAATTTAAAAAAATATTAAATGTTGTATTGTCTAACGAGTTATCGAAATATATATACATTGACTCGTCTAAATATATGAGATAATTAGGAGATTAGTTTTTATTTTAAATATAAAATTTAAATTTATTTTATTTGTAATATTTATATTTTTTTAATCTAATTTACCTAATTTATAAATTTATATATATTATAATATTATATATAGATATTTTTTAAAAATCAGATTCTATCTGTTATAAACTATAATTGAGTAATTTATTTAAATTAATTAACTAAGTAGCTTTCAAATTAATAACTAATATATGTACTGTATGTATGCATGTATGGTGAACTTTTAGGGTTTCTTATGTTATGTTGTTATAAGAGGCCCTTTCAGCGTGAACTTCCTGGGGCCTGGTCTATGGTCAAAGCGTCTGTTTTGTTTCAACGGAAAATGACAGCTTTGGAAAAGTTTGTCAACTTCCAATGGTCGGGGGGATTAACATGTAATTTCCATCAACACCACTATGGGGCTGAAAATGACAATTAAACTCACTCAAACAAGGAAAAACAAGAAAACAACCCAGGATCTGATTCAGCGCTGACATATGTACAAATACCGTTTCACCCTTGAAACACCAGCCTAGACTTTTCTCTCACCACCCCAAACTCCCTTCACTGGGTCCCACATTGACCATGGAAACCCCAACTTACAAAGCATTTTCATCCCCCCCCCCCCCCCGTTTCATACTCTTGATATTTTTCCTACCCTCTAAAACTAAAACTAACATTTCCTCTAAGCTGTCTCTCCGACTCAGTTTTGCATGCTTTCACTGTACATTGGAATCACTTTCTGAGGAAAAGATCTTTCTCTAAGCAGACTGTACCTAACATGTAATTCTTGATTAACAGATGTTGATAAGGCCTCAAATGTTGTGACTTCAGCGAATCCCGATCCGGGCGTACGAATGTGTTCGGCTTTTGAATGGAGAGGCCTTGCTGTTGAATCACGTGTTGTTGTTACATAGGCACTGACTCAAGAGTGAGACTTAACCAAACCAAAGTTAGCAAAGGACTTGGACTTGAAGAGGCCACTAAAGAGGAATCTTGTAGGGGAATCTTGAACAGGCGGTTTCAGCTCCGAAGGGATGCCCTTAACTTTAAGGATGCTGTCTCCTATGGTTTGGCGGATAGATTCTACGGTCTTGGACTCCACAGGACATCCCGAGGTTCCACGGACATAGAAGGTATTCACAGCTTTGCCTCCCTTTGTGGTCACTTCTGCTCTCGTAACCGTGAGGCTGTTCTCGCGGAAGATACGAGTTACATCCGATAGTAAACCGACTCTATCGTCGGTGCAAAGCTCTAGCTTCAAGTCCTGAATCATGCGGAGGGGGGAAAAAAGACAAATTAGGAGTCCAAAAACAACTGAAACATATTGAAGAAACTTAGATGTGACAAGAAAAAAGAGAAACATGCCAAAATTTGCCTAACTGGCAGTTTGTGTAGAATAATGAACAAAGATTATTTAAAGGGCAGAAAGACTTATTGACCAATAAATAAATACTGCAGAATCAAACAACAAGGGACAAACAGGTCACAATTATAGAACGTAATCAGATCGAAAAATTAAAAAATAGGACAAAACTTGACTCACTTCCCTCTTCTATTAGGTTTTTGCAATAGAATTATATAATGACCAGTTTTTAAGGAGTCAAAAACAAAATGTATTTTTCCGTTGTGGTCCAGATTCTATGATTTTATTGAAAAATCTGATATTAAGAGAGCTATCTCCAAGTTTTTCTTGTTTCTAATCTAGACTTCATAGTAACTTTCAGACCATGGTTTCAACAACTGCAAATCAACCACAATTAAGACCTTCAACCTCCAGAAAAAAAACAACTGAATCCATGAGTTATTAGGTAAAATTAAGTTTCTAAACAAAACTAAACCAGGAAATCAGAATCTCATATGCAGTAATATAAACCAAATGTGACGTTCACCTCAGATACTCGTCTCTCGATCGCGGCTTCAAGACACTGCATAACCCTTTGCCTTTCTGCATCAGATTTCACAGGGGATCCATCTATATGCCTGATGTAGTACTCCTGCAGATACATACAACAACCATATATAAAACAGTTAGCCAATATTCTTCTTAGTGAAGCCAAATTAAAAGCTTCACAGATCAGAATGAGATAGATACCTGATATGCTTCTGGCCCTTCAGCATCTATATTAGCATGGAAAACCACATACTGCATGTCTGTCAAAGTACAAACCGTGTCGAAGAGAAGCTTTGGCCTGTCCTTGGATTGGATGGTAACTACCGAGTAATCCTTGTCAGACCAATGAACAACATTCACATTTGGTCTTTGCTTCTCATCAAACCCAATGTTGTTGTTGTTGTTGTTGTCATCGGCTCGCTCATAGTCCCTATCAGCAAACATCATCTGGTGAAGCCTTCGATCGGTATGAGTAACTTCATCGGTGACCTCAGTCTTAGCTCCTCTGTTCCTGTTCCCACCACAAAGAACATTGCAGAGAAGCTCCTTCACTAAGGTTAGCTTCTCCGGTTCATTAATGGCAGCCCCGGTTTCCTCGTCATTCACATGCATTACAGAGGCTGCTCTGGTGTTATGCGTCCAAATTTCCGCGTTCACTATATTGCACTTAAGGTCGGTCAGAACAGCACTCACTTCCGAAAGCAGTCCCGGCCTATCGGTTCCCATTAGCTCAATTGTCGTGTACTCCATGGATTGCTTGACTCCAACAGATCTCATGGATGGAAAGCATGATTCAGGTCCAAGAGACTAAAATATTTAATTGAAGCCAATCAAGCACAAATCAGTGGGCAAGACAATGTAAAAAAAAAACAGAGAGGGCGATGATGAAAGAAACAAGCAAGATTCAACTAACTAACCTTTCTTATATAATCCAGAATAGCTTCATCTGTGACCTTATTTCCATGTTGGTCAGTGACATTAAAAACTGGTAAAGAGGAAAACAAATATTCAGATTCTTTTTTCATCATGAGAGAGAGATTCAGAAGACTACACAAAGAAAAGAAAAAAATTATTACCATCCATGAACCATCCACCATCAGAAGATATGTAAGCCTTAGTTATGATAAGGTTTAGATCAGTGAGAACTTGTACCACTTCAAGAAGTATTCCATGCTTGTTCGCACTATCAACCTGCAAAACAAAATCAAGATTTTGTTAGGGAAATTTCACAATCACAGAAGTTTGAATTATCAAGAGAAGAAGAGAAAACAAAAGCAAAAGGAAAAAACTATACCCGTATAACAGTAGCATTCTTGCTAGCTTCATTATCAATTACAACCCTGAGACAAGACAACAAGCGTACCACGAAGATGATGTAAGGACCAAACCATTGAAACCAAAGGGCTTGTTTTTTTTGTTTTTGGAAACATATTCTTGTACCTGGGAGGGTTCATTCTTCTGAAGAGTTTCTCATATTCATCATCCATATAGTGAGATAAACTTGTGTTGACCTCGGACATAAAAGCTATGAAAAGAAACAAGAACCAATCAGAGGAGAGAAAATAATAGACACAGAAGCTCCATAGCCAATGAGAAGAAAAAGTTCAAGTGGAGAACAAAGAAGGGAAAAAAAACCCCTCTTTTAGAAATTATCTCATATCAAGGGGCTAATTCAACACAGGAAGAAGAAGAGCCTGAGATAACCAACAAAGGAAGGAAAAAAAATTAACAAACAGGTACAGGGCGTTAGATTTCTGAAACCAAAAACGAAAACCCATAAACGCCATGAAGTATAAAAGAAAAAACAGACCAGAACCGGTGTGCCACAATTACTCCAGCTTACTTTCTCAAAAGCGAACAGAAATACCATAGAAAACAATGAAGGCCAAAACCGAGAAACAGAGAGAATATATAAGAATAGCAGCGCGAGAAAGTAAAACAAGCAAAAAGAGAAAAAGTGGTAGAAAAACTATGACCTACCCATTGGATTCTTGATCTACAAAACCAAAATTTCCTCGCTTCTGTCGAAGGAAGAAGAAGAAGAAAACCAAAATTTTCTCGGTTCTGTCGAAGGAAGAAGAAAGAGGGAAGGGAAGGGACCTTGTTGGTGTAAGCAATAGTATATGTATATTTATAAACACAGAGCCACAGAGATCTCACAGACAGACACACACAACACAGCCCACCCCTTTCTCCTTGATCTTCTCTTCCAACTTGGGAAAGAAATAATTTTTATATATAAAATATTTTTTATATATTTATATAATAATAATACAAATTCTTTTTGCCTAAAAGAAAGAACTCGATCTAAAACTGAAAAACAACCCAATCCCTTCCCTTACCTATTCTCTGTCACTATCCCTCTCTCTCTCTCTTGTTTTGCTGTTCTTGGTGGTGTTTCTCTCTCTATACCCCCTTCTCTATCTCCCTCTCTCTTTCAAAATTCCCATTTCCGTGACTCCCCAAAACAGCGTATTTAAGTACTCGAAAAAAGAAAGTTCCTAAAAATTCCCAGAGCAAAAGGAAACAAGGAGGGACAGCGAATGTCAACTGGAGAATCGAGGAGCCACCGGCGCATGTTAGGAAAATTCGGCTTTTTACTGCCTTGAAAGGGCGTAGCTTGTGCTAAAATGCACCATGGGCTATGGATACGGTCATACGGAGAATCATTTAAGCACGTGCCTTAAATGATGAAAGAAGAATATCATTCTTAAATTCCAAGGTTTGTGGAAGTAGATTCCACGGTGTGGTCACAAATAGAACCATCATCATTTTTTTAAAAGTCATAAATTAATCGTCCATATAGTAATCAAATTATTAATATATGTAATAAATTTTTTAACAAATTAAATTATTCATGTATTATAAATAATATAATTCACGTCCTATATTTTATAAAATTTATAAATAAACATTTTTAATTTATATTGTTCTTTTGTCTTGAATTACCTTGAGTAATATATAATTATAGAAAAAATTTAGGTATATATTTTTATATGATATTTGATATGGGTCATATTAATTTTTGTAACATATTAATTCCAAACTTTAAATAACTAAGTCAGTTTAATTTCTTAAAAGAATGTTTATATTATATATTTTGATACTTTCCTACATCTTAGAAATTTATTATGAAAATTTTATTTTTCAAAAAAAAATAAATGATAATTAACTTTATTATGTGCTTCACAGACACACACACACACCAATTCAACAAAAGAAAAAAAGAAAATGTATATATTTATAACATTAATTTTACTTTTATTAAAAAAATAAGCTTGATATTTTTTCTATGAATCATAAAGAACTTGAAGTGGATCACATTTTTTATTAGGAGGAATAAATAATAAAAATGTATGAAAAACATTATTGAAAATAAAAAATATATGACAAAATTTATATAAAGAAATAAATGGCCTACCAAATAGGAAAATAAGTAATCACATGTGAAATTACTAACCAGTTGAACTAAAATGTAAGCCAAATTATTTGATTTATTTTAGACACCAAAAATTGCAAAAATATTCTATAATTTACATTAGTGTGCCCTACACGTTATTTTGTTTCTCACGAGTATTATCACACCTGTTAGTTACTAAAACAAGAAATTAAATTATATTTGATTAAAATATATATTTGGTCTTTTATGCTTGTTCTAAATTTTATTTTAATTTATTAAGTTTAAAAAATTTATTATTAGTCCAATAAACTTAATACTGTTAACTTTACTAACTGAATATATTGCCTTCAGAAATTTAAAATACTGAGGTAGGGAATCATTTAAATTTGATTAGTTAACATTTTTTGTTAAATAAATTTAATGATATTAAATTTAAAAGATTAAAAATATATTTTTTAAATTTAAAATACTAAAATGAAACTCACGACGTACATAAAAAATTAAATATATACTTTAGCTATTACTTTTTAATACAAGTGATAAGTTGTTACTTATTAGATTTGCCAAACATCACATCTATTGTTACACCTATTATTAGTTATTAAAATAAGATATAACAATCTATCGTTTGTCGGTTCAGCTGGTAAAAATGTGAGACATACGATTATTTGGAACGTGTTCGAACCCTGGAGAGTACCACTTTATTGTGGTTCCAGTCACGGTGCTTGGGGAGGCATCATAACTCCTGGGTGCCTAGGTTTACGCATGAGGGTAATAGACGGCTCACCCTGCCTGACATTGATATCATCTAGGAAGAAGGGAGACTTCACCCTGTCTTTGAATCGTGGGTGATCTCAACTCCTTTTTAAAAGTTTTTGTATAAAAAAAGAAGAAGATATATCATTACATTTTAATACACGTGACAAGCTATTGCTTATTACTTTTATTAGAGTCATGAGTATAATGAAACCTATTAGTTATCAGAACCAGAAATCAAACCACATTTTAATACAAGTGACAAGATGTTTGCAAGATATGATCTTCCAATCAATTGAAGTAATGTAAGTGAAATTATTTAATTAAGGTAACTTATTTGAGTCATGAAGGACACCAAACAAGCCGAATATGATCCTTTCTTCTACTAAAAACTTACA
Organism: Leucaena leucocephala; assembly: GCA_037074615.1. Lineage (NCBI taxonomy): Eukaryota > Viridiplantae > Streptophyta > Magnoliopsida > Fabales > Fabaceae > Leucaena > Leucaena leucocephala. The sequence continues at coordinate 10,192,543 of CM073563.1, read as the reverse complement.
AAAAAAATTAATTAGAAATAATCAAAATATATGACTCATCATCAAATTAGACTAATTAATCACGTTAAGCTCTCAACAAATTGAAGTAAAATGTAAGCTATATTATTTGATTCATGAGGAACACTGAACAAACGAGATATATTCCTTTCTTTCAATCAAGAAATTGACAAAAATGATAGAGGAAAAAAAATGACTTATCAAATCATACGGTCACGTTAAACTCCCAACCAGAAAAATGCAAGGTATGATCCTTTCTTCCAATAAAAAAAACTAAAAAAAATGCGATAATGAACGAAATATTTTTTCTAATTAATGAACATTTATTAGTCAGATCATGTGTGTCACATGACACGTAAATGTGTCTCACGTGATACATTTTAATTCATTTTTTCATGAATATTCCCACACCATTTGAGTGTGAGAGAAGAATTCTCCCTTGTGTGCCTTTCACTTAAAGAAATTGATGGAATTTTTGTTGACTGTCTCTATACTTGAGAGATATATAACATAGAACACATGAAAATTTTGTACAATTATAAGGTTTTCATAACTGATTCCGTTGACTGGTTATTATTCCCAAGTTCAACCAAAGTATATATATATATATATATATATATATATATAGTTTTGAATCTTTGGATTCTATCTGTCCACCGTCTCGAACAAGAAACCTGTTAATAATCGTTTATGATCAAAGATACTTCTTTCTAAATTATAAAAATAGTATATGGAAAGAAATCAACAATTTTTATTCACCCAAAAAAAATGAAATTATTAATTACTTCGGATTCCAATCCAAGAATCTTGTTTAATTTTGATATTAAATTTTATAATTTTCAATCATTTGTTATGAATCTTATATCTAGAAGTCTCACATAAAAGGTGAGGTTTACAAATTTTTGAAAACTATGTGGATATGTTAAAATTTTTTTTTTTAAAAAAAAAAAAAGATTTGATGCTTAGCAATTTTTTCCATATTTATAGATATTCTCCAAAAGAAAACAATCATATTCAAACGTCAATTCCCTACTTGAGAACATCCTCCACTAATCTAACCTACTGGTTTTAGCATGTTTTTATGTCATTAATGAGTAATATGAACATCACTTTGTCCAATTGAAGTAACATAAACTTTAGAAATTTTTGTCAGAAAAAATAAAATTTTATGTCATTAATAATTTGAGATTATGAGCAGTGGTATGAATGAATGTTTTGAAATTCTTTCTCAATCCTTGATTTTATGTTTAATTAAAGTAATTGACCATAATGCCCAATCTTCAAGTGGCACACCACAACCACGTTTAAATAATAGTATTTCTGATCAATAATTAACAAAAGACAAACAATAAATATTATCCAAAAGTTGATGATAGCCATATTATGTGATATTAGAAAAATCTTATTTGCAACGAGTTCGTTAAATTAAATTAAAATTGTGTTGTATATGTATAAATATTGAAATATTAAATTAAAATTTAATTTTAAATCAAACTTTTCTTTTATTTTATTTTGTTTTGTTTTTATAGTTTACAAATTTACTCTATAATTGATGATGTGATCATTTTATCTTTGATTAAAATATCTCAAATTGTTATTATATATCTTCACTAATCCTCATTTTTTATTATCATCTTTATATAATGACTCTCTATATCTATAACACCCAAAATAAAATTAAAAGGCATGAGTTATGAATCTTCACTAATTCTCATTTCTATTGAACAATGTTCAGTACTTATTTCCTGTATGACCCGACCTAATTCGATCCAAATTAAATAACCTGTCTTAAATAAAAAGTCACGAAACGGCTCATAATAAGCTTGGGAAAAAAATAATTTTGAAGTAAAATTATTTATACTACATCAAGAGATAAAATTCCTATCATACATCTTTACATGCCATTTTATTTTACACTACAAAAAAATTGACTTTCAGCGGTGACAAAAGTCGCCGCTAAAAGTATAAAAGTCGCCACTAAAAACCTTTAGCAACGACTTTTTGTCGCCGCTAAGTCGCCGCCTATGAGACTGTCGCCTATAAGCATTAGCGGCGACAATTAACAGTCGCCGCTGAAAATCAACAATCAGCGGCGACAAACTATTGTCGCCGCTGAAAGTGGAATTATGTCGCCGCCTAATGTGGAATCAGTGGCGACAATTGTCGCCGTTGAAAGTCAATAATTATTTTTAATTTTTTTCCTAAATTTTTAAATGAAAACATATAATAAGCTTATAAATATATAAATAAAATAATAAATAACTAAATAAATTAAAATTTAATAATATTAATGAATAATTCACATAATCATTTAAAATATGATAATACATCATTTACTAAGATAAATTTAAAAATAAAATAAAAATATTGATTAAAATCTTTCAACAATTGAACTCCAATCATTTGAAAGGGCTTTTTTAGCTTCAACTTTATTGTCTTTTACTCTGACTACATCTTAGTTGTCTGCTAGTTCAGCTTCTTCAGACTATTTTGCTTCCTCCTCCTCCTCCTCTGACAACATATATCAGGAGATGAGATGAGTTTCAACACAATTAGAGGACATCACAAGTTGAAATCAATAAATCTTCTATTGAGATCTTGTAACACTAGATAATCTATTCTTCTGGAGAAGTGGATGAAAATAGAATAATAAATTACCAAAAAAGAGAACAGAATCTTACCATGGGGAAAGAACAATCCTTTTGCAGTTCCAATGGCAATAGCATATCTCTGGAATAATACTTTCTCCTTACTTTAATGCTACGAGTTGACGGTGCAGTTACAAGCATCATTCATGCATCTTCTGCAAGGACAATGTATTTGACTTCCCACGCCAGGTTGACTAAATGGCCATTCTAGAAAAGCATCAACTCCTCTAATATATGATAGGTTGCCTCTATCTCTAATATGTAACCAACTTTTATCCATTTATATTCCCTAAACAGTTAGACCTAGGATACAACAACAAAAGCCAACAAACATATCAGTAATATAATGGGGTCATGGATCCACGCAACATCAATCAATCAAGTCCAACCAACTAACTTGAAAATAGTCTGTTACAATTCCATTTTACCCCCTAAATAATACCAGTAGACAAATTCCCACACTTCATGATTACTCCCCCATCACTACTCCCTCCAACTTACCCCCTCCTCGGCATCAGATGGGATTGGATTTTTGCACTTTTGGTACTACTTGAATTGATTCTGTTCTCATCACTAAACCTTTCATTTTAAGGAAGGACATTGAAGTACATAATTGGTGAAATCAAGAAACGATATGATGTTATGTTTGGATTTGTAGGATTTGGATTTAGACCAAATCCAAAGCATTCTTTCTATTACCATTTCTTTGGAATTTTAAATATATAATCTGCCATAATTCTGAATACATGGACAAGTCATACATAGAAGTAGGAGATTCACGGTACAATGACATAATTCCGAATACATGGGCAAGCAGTTTTCTTGAAGGAACAATGACATAGTACGCGGCAATGCAATTCACGGCAAGCTGTGAAGAAATTCATCAACAATGACGCGGCATTACAGGACAGATGGCATTACATAGTCGGCGGCATTACAGAACAGGCATAACACAATGCGTGTATTTCCCAAATTCACAAAAATTTCCCAAATTTCCCGACAGCGACTGAGGTGAAAATTACTGTACTTACTGTGAATGACGCCGATGGTCTGAGGTGATCAACAGGGAAGAGACCAATTTTTCAGGCGAAGCGACTCTGAGGAGCGACGGAGGAGCGCCGTGTATTTCAGCCTCAATGGAGCGCCAACTGCCAACGGTGAGGGGAACTCACACTCGTCAAGAAAGGATGATGACTTGCACAATGACAATGAGGAGCGACTTTGCGAACGACGGCGACTGTCGACTGGGAGCACGACCACCGCCTGCGAGAGGAAAGGAGCTCGCGCGACGCCGCTGGGTTTCAACCTAACTGATGCAGAAATGAGTCGCGAGGAGGGGCAGGGGAAAGGGTATTTAAAATGTATTAGCGGCGACTTTGTGTTGTCGCCGCAGAAAAGATTAAAATCAAATTTATTCTTTACACATACCCGCCAGTGGGTTTACATACACACATACCCGCCAGTGGGTTTACAGAATCTATTCTCCACAACCTAATCCAAACACACTGTTAGAGAATAGATTTTGGGAAGAATAGATTCTGGAGAATAGATTTTGGAAAGAATAGATTCTGAGAAAAAGTGATTTTAAAAATTGGAGATGTTTGGATGATTTGTAGCATAATCGCTTTTCCATATACAATTTACTAAAAATAACATAAACTAATATGATAATTATATAAAGAATAAATTTGATTTTAATCTTTTTTAATTTAAATGATTACAAAATAATATATATATATATATATATGTAAACCCACTGGCGGGTATGTGTAACAATTTTAAAATTTATGATTTTAAAAAAAATAGTATTTATTTTTATTTTTTTCAAATAAAATTTAAATTATTAATTGTAAACCCACTGGTGGGTATGTGTAAAAAATCGAGAAGTTGTAGCGGAGAGTCGAAAAAGCTATTAGAAATTGAATTATTTTAAAACCGTGGTTTCAAGACTGAAACCATGGTTTAGGTGTTAGAATCGATTTTCAGAAGAAAAAAATTAGTGTTTGGCTATTATCATTATTAAACCATGGTTTTGTTGAAAATCTATTTTAAAAATTTATTTTCACTGCTTCTGCGGCGACAAATAAATGTCGCCGCTGAAAGTGTTCTCTTCAGCGGCGACAAAGTAAAGTCGCCACTAAAAGTCATTTTTCCGCGGCGACTTTTTTGTTGCCACTGAAACTCAAGACTTTCAGCGGCGATAATTATAGTCGCCGCTGAAAATCTTGAATCAGCGGCGACCTTTTTTGTCGCCGCTGAAAAGTCGTGGCCAAATCTATATCTTTTTGTAGTGTTATTCTTTTAAGAGAGGAGAGGATGACACAAGGTATAGCAAGAAAACATGGAATTCTTGAGAAGGCTATTCTATGTTGTGTACACAAAAGATTCAGCACAAGAATTGAATTATCATATTTATGAATTAGACTCTTTATATTTATGTTTTTATGCATTCAGAAAGAGATAACGATGCTTATAAAGGATGTGATTGTGGGCAAAATCATACAATACACATATCGTTTCTTTATTTAGCGTTTGTTTTTTTTTTGAGCATGTGAGCATGTGAAATTTACATTATAATACTTAAAAGAAAGAAAAATTAATTAATTGAGATGTATAGGTTTCTTAATCGATCAAGGTTTTATTATTTTATGTTAGCATTTGAGACAACATTAGATTAATCCACTTACAAATGTATCAAATTAATTAATGTAAAAATGAAGATAAACACATTGTCGCATAATTGAGAGAACGTGCATGTTAACAAATCTCATTAATCTTATGTTAACACGTAAGGTCGAATTGCAAATTACTTATAATTGAGACTTGTTTTGATTATGTAAATAAAATCGGTTAGTGTTGTAGGAATGAATTGGTTGGTCGTATCTATACAATCGGTTAATTTATATAGATTCCGTGATAATGGTTTCGGGAAAAGAAAAGGTTATATAAACCAAATTAACAATATCAAATCAAGTACAAGAAATTTAAGATACTTGTTGCTTCTATAAGAAATTTAAGAACATATAGAATAGGTAAATTAGAACATAAAACTGATGAACCTTGCAAAACATGGGCATGGCACATGCAAAATAATGTTGATGAACAGATAAATAAGAAATGGCAAAATCAATTAGGAGTTAGGGTTTGCCATTAGCTTTGTATTTTTCTCTTAAGTAACAAACTGTAAGTTCAATTTTACTTATAACGTTAAATTATTAGTAATATTTTCTTAAATTAAAAAAATTAAGGTCTTTAATATTTTAATTTAAATATTAAGAGATAGCTATAAGTTTAGGGTTTTATTTTAATAGTATAGCAACTTAAGCAGGCTAACTTACTTAACTCACGGACTAGTTCATTTAATTCAAGTTAAATAAGCTAATTTTGTTGGATCCTTGATACCTATTCTTTCTATATTATATATAAAATATATTTAACTAATTTAATTATATTAATAAAATTATTTAAATTAATTATGATATTGTATTTTTTTAAAGTATTATAATCATCTTTTTTAACTCCCTAATTCATTCTCTTATTTGATTATTATTGAGAGAGTATCAATATAAATAATTTTAAAAAGTTGTTAATAAATTTAAAAATATATCTTATATTTAAAATTAAAATTAATTTATTGATTATGTTATACATTTAAGATTGTGAACGAGTACAAAGCAATATATAGTCAACTCAACTCACCGTATTAGGAGGTTAAATGGGCAGCTTGTTGGGTTAACTCATCTGTATGACTCTAATTCTATGAGAGAAAGAGCTTATTATTATATATAATTTTTATAAAAAAATACTTATTTTAGCCAAAAACACCATCACTATGTTATTTGTGTATTGAATGGTGGGAATATTATAAATATTGTGTATAGATGTGTTAAAGAAATGAGTCTATTCCAATTTCTAACATGTTTCTTTTGTTTTATTTTAATTTTAACAAACTTGCATCTGACGACAACGTGTCAGGATGCAAAAATACATTATTAACTCTTGTTTTCTTTTGCTGTTCAGAGATAACATTAAATACACATAACAGAAGACCTGCATTCCTTGTAGTATGCTTTGACCAAAATAGTTATTGATGAAAAGTATTTTTTAAAACAAATGATCCAAATTATTCTCTTCTACTAAAATTATTATTATTATTATTATTTATTTTATTAATTTATTTAAAAAATTTAATAATAAAATAATTATATAAACATAGTTAGTTTAACAATTATTGTCAAAGGAAACATAGTTATTATTTATTAAATCTACAAAATAATAAAATATTTTGCTCGAGTTGAGTTTAAATATATTATTTTTTAAAAATATTTTGCTGCCCCTTAATAAATTATGAAATTATACTTCTAAAGATTAAATAAATCATTTTTATAAGGATATACGATGACAAAATTAGCATAAGATAATAAAATTAATTGAGATTATATTTATCTTATGCTCTTTTAATTTATTAACAAGCCTTTTTATAAATTATAAAAGAATATGAGAGATATGATTAAATAAAGTTTCTATCCACAAGACTAAAGAAACATGTTAGAAATTGGAATAGACTCATTTCTTTAACATATCTATACACAATATTTATAATATTCCCACCATTCAATACCCAAATAACATAGTGATGGTGTTTTTGGCTAAAATAAGTATTTTTTATAAAATTTAAATAATATAATCCAAAATTTAAAAATCCTAAATTTTTATAACCTAAAATTATATGCTTTATAATTTTAATTTGTGTTAATATGGTTACAATTATTCTTTAATAATAATAATAAGTGGAAAAAGCACCAACAAAAGCTGTACATAATTAGGAGATGCCTTAATTATTTAAATACTGTGTTTTAGGATTAAATCTAAGCTCGTATATATATATACACACACACTTTTGTTATGAGAAATAAAACATATTTTATTGATCAACTTTAGTTTAATAAATAGAAAAAAAATATATTAAGAGAATAAACTTAATTTAAAACTTTTCAATTATAGTCTATATAGACTACTATTGAGTGTATGTATGTGTGCGTGCATATATATATTTTAGTAATATAGTATTAGTATTATATTAATAAATATAATACTAGAGTATCTTGCTTAATTGGCTATGACTCATTCCACTAATACCTACGTATCTTGCTCTATTGAATTTTTTTTCCGACACTCAGTTAAAAAGATTATTTTAGTTTTAAATAAGATTATAATATTTTTTCTTATATATTTATTATTTTTTTAATTTAAATATAATTATTTCTATATAAAAAACTCTAATTCATTTTATTTTTTATTATAGAAGTTTTACATGTAAATAATGATTAGGGGGAAATTTAGTGAAACACACTTATGCACACATATTTGGTTTACAAATATTTAATAAATTTGTTCATTAATACAAATTAGTTATTTAGTTTTAGATTATAATTTTTTTTTCAAAATATAGATAATATATATAATTTTTAATATAAATTATTAAAATAAAAATTATTTGGAGAAAATCAACACATTTAAATTTTTTTATAAATAAATTAATTTAATATTTTTTAATCTAATAAATTCATTATTTAAATATTATATTTACAAAAAAAAAGTGAGAGTAATATTATATGAAAAATAATTGTAAAAACTGAAAAGATAAAGGGGCGAAAGAATGTAAGAAGGGAATCACATGGGGATATTAAATGAGGGGAAAGAGGGTTGAGGTGAATGATGCAGGAAGGTGGCGGTGGCACACACGCGTGTCTTGCGGTCGCATGCCGGCCTCGTGCCCTTCTCACGTGGTCCCACATGCGCCCATCCTTCTCTTTCCCCCTCTTCTTTGCTCACACTGTCCCTCTTTTTTTTTTTTTTTATTTAACAAAATGGAAAATAAAATTAAAAATAATGTTTAAAGCCAAAATATTCAATGGGCTTTTGTTTAGATAAAAAATGATAATAGATATTTTAAACAATAATCAGGTAATTAACAATAGATATTGATCCTAGTATAAAGAGATTTAGTATAAGATATTAAACTAAAATAAAATATTAAACTAAAATAACCATATCAAAACAAATAATTAGGTAATTAAAATTTGATATTTTTTAACTTTATCAGATTAATTATTTGCTTTTTTATGAGTTGAGTAATTTTGATATTCCCACTAACATTTACTATAAGATACTTTTAAATTTAACTATTTCTTCAGATATTTAATATAAAAATTACTACTTAACTAATTTATATAGATTAAAAAAATAAAATTAATCAATTAATTATAATAAATATGACATGATATTTATAAAATATATATATAAAATTAAATTATATATAAGTTTATAAATTAGATTATAATAAAATAATAAATATAAAATTTTTTAATTAAAATATTATATTTAAGAATTGGTCTTCTCATTTACTTGTCTTTGTATAAAAAAAAAATACATGTTAATGAAAAATCAAAATTTATACACTATATAATAATATAAAGAATGATAATGTTTCTAACCATGAATGAATAATATGACTTATTTATTATATCAGAATAACAAGAGATTTCTCCCCCAGTATTGCACAGCAAGTGAGAAAAATATGTTATAATTTATGATTAATTAATTATTTATTAGCATTATGAATTATTTAAAAATTTAAAATATCATATAATTAGTCAATGGGATTATTAGTTAATTACTATCCTATGATCAATATCATTAAAATCTTACAAAAATTAAAATGATTTATGACTAATATAAATCATCATTATGGTTAAAAATTTAAAATATTATATAATTAATTATTAGAATTATTAATTGATTATTATTTTAGAGTTTAAAATATTTTAAAAATCAAAGTGATATTATTGATTATGATTATTGATTGTAATTTGTAGAAAAATAAATTAAAAATATTAAGTTGAATTGACCTATACATATTTTCAAGGTAGTATAAAATTTTAAGAGTATAATTGATTAATAATTAAGTGAATAATAGTTTATGATTGTTCGTTGATATATATAGGACCATATTTGTTTTATTACTTTGAAATCCACCGTTTGGTTCTAGCCAAAAGAAAACAAACAAACAAAAAATCCACCGTCTGGTTCTTGGGATATGTCATATGCTATATATTACATGCATGCTGGTCAAGGTCAATGACTAATTGATATTCTTAATTTTAAAATAAAACGTTAACAACTTCATTGGATTAATTAGGTTGATAATGCGTGTGGGCAAGGAAAAATTGATTAAAATATGACAATTAGTTTACTAATGGCTTAGAAAAACGAGAGATCTTTGACCCTTTGTTTGCTCTAATTAATTGTCTTACGTCATGCATTGGTTGGACCAGTTGAAATATTTTTCACAGGCTCTCTCCAAAATAGATCATTTTAATTAAGGTGAGTTAATTACTTTCAGACTTCATTTGACATAAAATAAAGTTTCAATAAGGGCTTGGCTTATTTGAGGAGGGAGCGCATTATTATTATTTTTTTTTTAAGAAAACTAATTCAAGAGTGCTTATATAATTTCACCTAATTTTTTATGCTTAGATATTTTTTGTTATTGAAACGATTATAAATTGATTGTATTTGATTAAAAATGTATTAATGAAATAAAAAAGTTACATTTGAATTTTTGAAAATTAATTATAAAATTTATTTCTATTATTTTTCAAAAATAATAATTTCAATTTAAAATTTATCAGTTTCCACAGTTTTTTTAGGATTTTTTAAAATATAAAATTTATATTCATAATTAATTTTAAAAAAAAACAATTCACATGATATACAAGACCAAATCCGTAAGATTTGGTACGGAGTGATGCACGTGGTAATTAATGCTAGTGTTTAATAGATATTATTAAAAAAAGACTTAAGTAGTTAAGTTAATTATTTTTTCCCAACATTTTTATTTTTGTATTACTTCATCGTTAGAATTATCAACAACATATATGATATCCAAGAAATTAAATCAATTATTTATATGTAGGTAATGTTATTATATCATCACTATAAATTTAAAATTATTATTATATCATATTATATAATATATTAAAATAATTATATTATCTTTATCTTAACATATTAGTAATGTTTAATACATTAAAAATATTTTGGATACATCTTACTTAATAGACACGTAGATATTTTCTAAGTAGAGATAGTTTTATTTATAAAATTAATAAATATTAAATATAGATATATTTTTAAATATAAATATAAATTTTAATTTATTTTAAAATGCTAGATCTAATTTTTTATCTTTAAAACAGAAAAAGCTGGTAGGAAAGAGACAAGTTGAGAAGCTAGGTCAACGAAGAGGCAGCAAATAGAGGCGTTGCCAAAGACACGGCAACATCGTCTCTCGCGTTGTTTGACCCAACTGCTTAGTGATCAGTGAAGGTTTCCCACCCCACTAGTGCTGTCCTCATCACCCACCCCACCATGAACAAGAACCACAAGGTCCACAACCACAACCTGGATATGGAATTAACACAGTCTGTCGTCCGCCGTTGCCGTCATTGTAATCGTGGTCCATACGCCGTCCTCCATTTTCATCCTTGCTTACCCCATCGCTACATCTCTGTCTGGTGGACAAAATGGAAAACACAAGCAGGGTGTTTCTTGTGGATGCATTTTGGGTTTAATGTTTTTTTTGTTGTTGCTTTTATTAAAATAAAAAAATATATATCCACGAAGGCGAGTACAAAGCACATACATGGTGGGTTGATTAGATTATTACCATCTTCTTGTATGGTTCAAATCTTGATTTGAACATAAAGCTCTTTTAAGACATGGCGCGGTTTAGACCTTAATGAGATTATTTGACGTCTGACGACTGGCTTGGTACGTTTTTCACATTTCAGTATTCTTTAATCAATCTATTTTAAATTATCAATCTAAAGTTTAACTTATTTCTCAAAATAAGTTCAAAGCATGATTTCCACATTTAGTATACACACACATACTACGCTAATTAATTTTTTTATAAATTAAAAAATTAGTTAATTATAAATATTATAATATTTAATTGACTAATTTAGATAAATTATATATTATATAATATAAATTTATTTTGAAGAGTTATATTTTATAATAATTAATTAATTTATTTAATATTATTAAATTATTTAAAAAATTAATTAGATCTTATAATTAAAATTAAATATATAAATAACTCATTTATTTAATTTTTTTTAATTTATATTAATTAATTAACTAGATTTTTGGTATTAGTTAGAAATCAATATCATACACAATGACAAATATACTTTATAAACAAGCAAATATTTTTTTTAAAAAAATAAAATAACTATATTTAAAAATTGCTTAAGATTTATCTCTCTAGAATAAGAGGTGCATTTGTTTTTAAAAATTACAAATCATCAACACATATAATAAAATTCATAAGAAATTAAGTTAAAAAATCATAAGAAATTATATTATTCCTAAGTTATGATGAGGATGATTTACATTAAATACAAATACACATTCTAACCGTTATTATAAAAATATAGAGAACAAATTCTAATTAGAAAATATACTTATAATTAGTACTAATCGTGCCTTAATATAATTAGTATTTAATTATATTTTAAATAATATTGTATTTAATAGTAGAATACACACATGTATGTGTAAGTAGAGAATAGAAAGAAGAGTGAATATTCTTCAAGATACAAGAAAATCTAAAATAAAAATCCTTCACTTCCAAACTCTTTATCATTAAAATCATTAAATAATCCTAAATCAACCCTATAAAATGTATAAGACTAAATATGAAAAACTTCACATTTTTATGTGGAATAAATATATTTAATAAGAAACTATTTTACCTAATACTAACATCATATGTGACGCTATAACTAATAATGAAAATAAAAATATTAGAAAAGTAATGATAAAAAAGGTGAAGATATTAAACAAGGGATGAAGACAATGATTAGTGGGTGTGCAGTGCACAACATGAAGAAAAATGAGGCAATCGTGGGAGAAGCAATCCCATGGCGTTTTGAATTCAAATACACTCTTCATGTGAATTTTTAAAGTTCTATTTTATTTTATAATTTTTTTTATATGTAAAAAAAAAGGGCCTGAACGTGCCTATCATTGACCACGTCGACACCACGTGCTCCTGCCGACAAATTACAGCAGCGCCCCATATCTGTTAACGACCAACGACTTTTGCTAACTGTCATCCACTATCGCCCTTTTTACCTCTTCAGTCACCTTTTTGCCAAACACGCACTTAGTTAACCATGGTTCTTTACTCTATTTTTATTTAGGTTATTTTTATTTAAGCTTTGTTTTGTTTAACTGAAGGAAAAGTAAATTAGATTAATTTAAAGAAGGATAAAAAAAAGTTAGGAAAAATTAATTAATGATATTTTTTGTTTGGTTCAAAAGGGGAAGGAAGGGGAGTGGAGTTAATTAGAAGTTAACAAATATACAATTATCTCTTTATTTAAATTTATTTACTTTTTATTTATAATATTCATATCAAAATTATTATTTTTTTCAATTTATGAATCTTAATTTTTTTATCTCATTTATATAAATAATAAAATTAAAAAATATGATAAAATTTTAACATTATTTCTTATTAATTTTATAATTATTATGTATTTTAATATAATATATAAATAATTTATTATGTATATTAAGTTTTAGCAATTTTAAAAAATTAGGTGTGAGAAAAATAAAAATAAAAAAGGTTTGAGGGTACAATTGAAATATTAAAAATTAATAAATGGCAATTTGATCATAATGGGGTCAAAAATTTCTCTCCCCTCTAAAAATCCCTACTTTTAGAGGGGAGGTAAGTGAGCGGAGATGAATACTAAATGACAAAAAATCTCCATTTCCCTCTTTTTTATTTTTTTTCAACTAAACACATTTTTCCCTCCCCTCTAAAACTCCCTAACCAAACAAAGCTTTATCTACGTTTGCACACAGACAAAAAACACTTTCTCACCATTTATTTTTTAAAAAAAAATTAGGGAGACATCTATATATTAATGGAGTTTCGATATTATATGATTTTGTTTGATGAAATATTATACTTCCTCCCTATTAGCTAATTTAAATAGATAACAAGTTAAATAAATTTATTAATTATAATATAATTTTTTTAAAATATTTATAAATGATATTAAATTATATATTATTTTTTATATATGAACTAGTTAGAATATTAGATTTACTCATAATCATAAGATATTAATCTTTTTTTATCAAATGTTTATTATTTTTTAGTACCTAACTTATAAACTGATATATAATATAATGTTATATATAAATACTTTAAAAGATTATGTTATATTGTTTAAGGATAGGAGGAAGTAGTTTAAAAGTTAGATAAATTAAATTAAAAAGTAATAATAAATATGAGCGATAAAGTAAATTAAAGTATTATATTTAATAATAAATCTAACGTTCTAACTAATTTTTATATTAAAAAGAAAAGATAATATGAATTTTGGAGAATAAGTCATGCTAATGCTGCTCAAGATTTTTAAATAATACTCATCTCGTCTTTAATATATGCTCAATTTAATTAAATTGATTATATTATGAAATTTATATAGTTTATTAATATTTAATATTAATAAAAAAATTTAAATTAAGGAAATTAATTTTAGTCCTTGTATCTTTGATTCAATTAAAACTTAATCCCTATAATTTTAACTCGATTAAAACTCAATTTTTATATTTTGACTCAGTATAGTTTAATCTTTATAGTTTTAACTAGTTAAAATGTGGGTCCTTAGATCTTAGAAAACAAAATTTATATTTCTTGAAGCTTAGAGACTATAGTTTTAAATAGTTAAAACTATAAAGAATAAATTTTATTGAGTTAAAATTTAGGGGTTGAGATTTCACTTAGTCAAGATTAATAAATTATAGATATTAAGTTAACAACAACAATAATAAGTTTTATCTAATTAGGTGTGATTGGCTATATAAATCGGACGATGCCATTGTATTCTAAGCTAAATTCTTGATTTTACTCTACCCTTTTACAAGATTATATATATGTTTGGTTCACATTCTTCATTGGTGCATTCAAATGCCTTCTTTGAATGTGTTCAAATTACCTCAACCAATTATCTACTATTTTATCCTCAATAGGTATCCCTATAATATTTCCTATATATGTTAATTATGAATCTTATATGTTTTTGTATATCTACATTTTAACATCCTCATCTGAGCTGCCTCCATTATCTTTATGCTTCTATTGCCCCTTTAAAACCCAACATTCAATACTATAAAGCATTGATGGTAGTGCAATATAATTTTTCTTTAACTTTATTAGGTACTTTTTTGTTGTAGATAACTTCAGTTAGCATTTCTTCATTAAACCACCCAGCCTAAATTATATGGTTAATATCTTTAGTAATTTTACGATCTTTTTGTATAATTGATCATAAATATATGAATATTTTATTTGATCTCTATTTTGACTTCTAAATTATTTTTAACTTATATATTATTAAAATTATAATATATATATTTAGTCTTATTTCTACTCAAATAAAACCCTTAGAATATAAAATCTTTTGTTTATAATTAATTTTTTCTCTTAGCTCAGTAACAAATACTATTTCATTAGCAAAAAAATAGGTACCTAGAAATTTTTGTATGAATAAACTCAGATAAAACGTCTATAATTAAGTTAAATAAAAGTATAGAGATTAAATTATATCTAAATAAAATTTAAATTTACAGCAGAGTGAAGACTGAAAAGTATAAAGACTATGTGATTATTTTTTCTATAATTAATCGATAAACTAATAGGTTACAATATAAGTAGCCTTACATCCCATGCAAGCTGCATGCATGGCCAAATAAGTAAATTAATATATCGTGTTGCAATGTTTCATGAATAAAGTAAAAAGAAAATCAATGACGGTGAAAGTCCGTATATTTTATGTCAGTAAAAGTAAAAGATATTTTTGTTCACATTTTTTTATTCTTATATTTTAAAATTAACCTTCGGAGGACGACGCAGACGCACATGACCTGCGGACAGATGTGTCAGCGGATAGCTGGCATGGAAGCCACGATCCAAGCACGTGGAGATGGATCATAACGTGACCTTTTCATTTGTATTATTATTTTTTTACTTATAAATACAGTTTATCCACAATAATAAATAAATAAATAAATGTATGTATAAAGTGATTTTTTTTCCTGGGCTACACAGAAGAAAAGGCCCTTCAAATAAAGGAAAAGTCATACGTTGCCAGCTCATCGTTCATGTCAGAAAGGTCAAATGGCATTTGGAGGTGCCATTAATTATATTGTTGGAAGAAACAATTCATTCCACATTCCTCCTAAAACACTTTTATTTCTTCACTTAGATTGATTGAGTTTGTTTGATTATATGTATTTTTCATTTTAATTAAAATCAAGCAATACTATTGAATGAAATATTTTCATATAATTATTCATAAAAATATTATTGATATAAAATATATAATACGCTCACTTTAATTTATTTTGATTGCATATTGGTGTCTTCCTAGTAGTCCTAATACATATACTTCTATTGAGGTATATTAATCTATTTGAGAGAGATATATTTTTTTTTTAGAGATAATTTTATTTAAGATATAGCTAAACACTAATATAGACAGGACGTATGGGTATATCTCTCAGATAAAATTTATATATCAATTTATCACATTATAATGGACTAATATTTTTTACTAAATGTAATATAACGAGTTTAAAGACTAATCCTCTTTATATATACAGATTATTAAAATTAGTTTCATTTCTCCTAACAAAACTTTTTTCTATACACATAATCTGATTTAAATTTAGAATATCATATTTAAAGGATCCAGCTATCTATTAACTGTAATAAACGTTGTTAATTAATGATTTTTATTAATTTTAATTTCTCATGCAAACGCATGAGTTTTGGCAGTGCACATTTAACCATAAATAAAAAAGCCATGGAAGACCAAAAGAAGCACTTTGATATTAAGTGGAAAACCTAATTTGAATTTAGTGCTGATTTTTAAGATTTAAGAATTTATTTCATTTTATTTTTAATAATTAAAAAATTAATAAAATATCCTAATTTTTTTTAAAAAAATGAAGTATTTAAAAAATAATTGAAATTGGACAATTGAAATCTCATTTTGTTGATTTGCTGAGATAAACGGGGGACAAACCTATTAATAATCCCATGTCTCTTGCTTCCACATAAATGTTGTATCAACCAACCTACTCCATTAATTCCACTTCTACCATAATGTGGGGTATTACACACACACACACACACATATAAACATGCATGTATAGGGCAACACATTAGTTTGGTGCTAAGGTTTTCACTATACAAGACTTACACTTCTTATGAACTTTATGGGCAATCAATGGAAAATTCTGTTACGTTTAGATACTTGTGCTTATAATAAAAAGAAGACAACTTGACAACAACCAAATAGTGCTATGTGTGTATGTGCATCTCACCACCCACCTGTTCCCACACTTTGGTGTCTCTCACCTAACTGATCTAACTGATATCAACTCCAAGTATTTAATTATATATATATATATATATATATATATATATATATATTGGTAACTATCCAATTATTGTTAATTAAAGTATTATTTCCCATTGCCCCACTATTCTTTAATGAATCCTTGCTTCTTACGGAAGCAATATCTCCATAGATCCTCCTAATATAGTTGTCTCATACTTTCTGTCAATTTATATGCCTACGAGATTTTACAAAATTTGAGAATTTATATCATTTTTTAATGTTTATTATCTCTTTTATTTATCCCTCCGATTCTGAGTTTATTATATATATATATATATATATATATATATATTTATAAATACTTATTGTTGATATGTTATAACAATAATAATTAATATATTTTAGGAAATTAGTGTTACGTTCTCTATATTTATGCTTTTTAAATATAGAAAGCAATAGATGCCTTGTTTATCGCTTATTTTTTTTTTACAAAAAGTCTATCACTGCTAAATTGATCAAAAGAATTTTTTCGGTTACATAAATTGATCCACAATTGTTGCTTCTATCTATCGTCTTAATGGATTGCGGTCGTATTGGGACCAGGAGGCCCATGAAGTAGAACAGGTTTAGGCCCAACAACTTCTATCATATGGGTTATAGTTCCAACTTTTAACTCTGTTCCATTTATTGGAATTTTTAGGCTTTCCAAAACTGGTTGGGCTTGCTTTTGACTATTATTAAGTCCAAAAGCAATGTTTTTAGTGTCCAATAGTGTCGAATAATTTTTTTTTGTTATAAATTTTTTTAGAAAATGATTAGATTTACCCACAATTTAAGGATAGAGCGAAGTTTTTATTTTTCATAGATGATACCAATATTGGGCAGGATAAGTAGTTAATTACTCTCAAACATAAATTTAAGCATCTAATAGTTAGGATATTTCTTCAAACACCGCAATTGAAACCACAATAAAGTGATATGCGCTAGGGGATCAAACATATTTTAAATAGTCGCATATTTTATCTTTTTATTAGCTGAACCCATAGAGAATTATTTCCAATAAAAAGATACTTGTAAAAATATATATTTTTTGTGAGGCGGGTTGAAATTTGTTTTGTAACGAGGGAGGACGATATGAGAGAGGATGGTGGTGGTGACTATTGAATTTTGGTGTAAATTTAAGTTAGCTTAGTTAAAGTATTCTTTTAATTTTAAATATAAGATCTCAATCTATTTTATTTTTAAATTTAATTTTTTAAACTATCCCTATTAACTACAGATATTAAAGGGCTTTCTATTTCCAATGCAAATAATTAAAGAATGTGATTAAAGAAAACCATCACACATATTTTATAAATAATCAACTTAATTAATTTATTTAATTTTTAAAAATTAATTATCTAATTTCTATATTTAAAATTAGAGGGAGTATATGAATTGGGATGGATGATGCTGATGCCTTCCTTGTAGCCTTTCATTTAAGTTTCTATCAATATTCTGTTGGATATTTATTATTATTATAACGTATTTAGATATTAATTAGGATAATTAATAAATATTTCTGAGTGTGGCCCGTAGTCATTGAGCCCAGTTCAAGGAGGGTTATTGACTCAGTTTATTTAAGGTTAATTTTCTGATGGTGAAAATTAATAATTCATTTTGAGTGTGAGATCTCTTTTCTGAGTCCAGAGCGAAACAATATTTTCAGCTCGCCTTTGAAGGTTCCCCATTGGTGACGGCTAAGAACAAGTTGCCATCACTGCGCCTAATCACCAGTTGAAAGAACCTGTTGTTTATATGACAGTGTTCTCTTTTGACAGGTATCTCATTTGATTCCAGTTCTTCTCAGATCAATCAGGTTAATGGTAAGAGATAACTTTAAGTCTTCCGCTGCATCTCATATGTGTTTATGTTTGAGTATGATACAATCTGGATTGATTGTAATACCTTTGAGATATTTATTTTCTAACATGTGGTATCAGAGGCAGGTTTGAGATCACCTTGCCTTACTTATTGATCATTTTGTTCTCATAAATAGTAATATGAGATGAATATGGGATACAAGAATTTATTTTATTTTTATTCCTTTATTCTTTAACCTTTCTCTGTGATTGGCGAGAATGAGAGAGCGATGGCACGAGCGTGACGGCGAGAGAGAGTCACGAGCGCGATTGTGCATGGTGAGAGCAGCCGCGGGTGCCGCCATGAAACTCGCTGGAGATAGGAAAGAACAGGTGCCGTCGCATGGCCGTGAAATTGCCAGAAACTGGGTGCTGAAGAGAGGTCACGACACCGAGTTGCTGAATGTTTCATCGTGCGCTGGCCGGAGAAATAGACGCTGTGAGAGTCGTCATGCCTTCTGTTCATGATCACCATTACAAAAGGACCCCAGATAGCCGGCGACAACCATGGAACAGAAGCGCCGGCATCGCTGTTCTATTGCTGAAGCTTCACGGCTGCGTGTTGAGCGAACACTGGGTCGCTGAGTCGGGTTAGGTTAACCCGACTCAGCAGGGACCATGACCAAAATGGTGCATTTTGGCGACCAAAATGGTGAGTTTTGGCCTTGGCTAAAAACACACCGTTTCATTTTCTTCAGCGTGGGTTGCTGCTGTTTTATTTCAAAAAAAAAAGGGGGAAAATTTGTGCACACTGGGCCTTGACAGCATATTGGGCTGCAGTTACTGTATCATTTTTTTTTTATTGTTCTTTAGGCCGCCATTGCAGTTGGGCTGTCTGTTTTGGACCTGAAGTCAATTTTTATTTTGAAACAGATTGAGCCTTGCGTTTTGGACTGATTTTGGCCAACATTTTTTTTCCTTTTCAGAAAACGTTGTTTGGGCCTGATTTTGGGTTTTTTGATTCTGGAAATTATTTTGGGCCCTATTTTTGGACTTTTGTGTATGGGCCACTTGGTTTTATTTCCAGAAAATTAATTTTGGCCATTTAATTTGATTTTTTCAAAAAATCAAAATTACTATTACATGCACGGTAAATGTTTAAATTAATTTCTCTATTATTTTATTTTTGAGAAAAAGGAATTTACAAATTTTAATTTTTATGTTATTTAATTGCCTATTTTGTTTTTTAATTTCTCCCTTGGCAATTAATTAACTGTTTAATTTTTGTAAAAATCTTTTGAGTTGAAATTAATTTGTTAGACAATTTTAGGTGCATGAAATAGTGGGAGAATTTTAATATTAATTTATTAAATGCTCCATTGTGTTGTGCATATTTGGATTTATATGCATGTTGTTGATATTTGTGATGAGCATGCAGTTTTGTGAGGAGTAGCCACAGCATCCTCATTTGTTTGTGTTGCATGCATTAATTAATCACATATGGATTTAAAATATCAATAATAATTAAATAAATAGTTATGATTTATCTTTACCCACAGGTAGATATATAATAATTGTACATTTAGTTAGGGGAGAATTAATTTCTCCATTAAATTGTGCATATTTGGATTTTCAATGCACTTGAATGATATTTGTGATTAGCGTGCAGTTCTTTGAGGAGTAGCCACAGCATCCTTATTTATTGAATTTGTTGCATGCACTTATTAATCACATCTGGATTGAAAATATCATTTGTAATTAAATGTATAGCTATGATTTATCTTTGCCTACAGGTAGATATCTCATAATTGTATATTTAATTAGGGTGGGATAGAATGGCCTCGTTATTTTCTATTTAGCCCACAGGCATTGGGAAATTACGAATGCATTCTAATTCTACCATTTGAAATAAATACCTGGTTATGCTAATGTCTTTGCCCACAGGTAGATATTAGTGATATGTATTTATACTGCTTGCATGCTACATTTGAGCTAAGCATGCATATATGGCACAGTGACTTGTGATTGCTTCAAATTATTAATGTGAGTTTATTTGTGTGTTTGTCTGTTCTCATTTTGCAGATCCAATTGCTGCTCCCAGGATTATATATGATGTTAGTGACAAAACAGTCTTAGATGATAGCATTAACTATGCTGACTGGAGAGACGATGTTTTGTTGCAGCTTGGTTTCTTGGACTTGGATTATGCCTTGAGGTTTGATAAACCTCCGAGACCTGATGATGCCTCTGATGACAGAGAGGCAAAGGAAAGGTATAATATGTGGGAGCGGAGTAATCACTCATCTCTTCTGCTTATAAGACAAAGGATCTCTAGGAGCATTAGGGTAGCAGTCCCTAAATGTGACACAGCTAAGGGATACCTGGAAGCCTTAGACAAGCAATTCAAGCTAACAGACGAGCAGATGGGTGGTGTCATCACGTCTGAACTATGTGCTGTGAGACTTACAAGTATTGGCAGTGTGAGGCGACATATTATGGAAATGAAATGTATGCTTTCATCGTGTGTTACTTTTGAGTCTAACTTTTCTAGCGTTAATGATGACACTTGGTGGATTGACACTGGTTCGATGATTCATATTTCGACTACCATGCAGGGCTTTCTGTCAAGCAGGTCTCCACATTCCAATGAGGAAACTGTCCTTTCAGGTAGTGGGAGAGGAGATCCTGTGAAAGCCGTTGGAACCTTTCGCATTCATCTTTCAAATCAAAATATTTTGGAACTCTATGATGTTTTCTATGTTCCCTCTTACAAGAGAAATTTGATTTCTATGTCAAAGCTCATTCCATTTGATTATCATCTAGTTCTTTCTAAGAAACGTATGACTTTGACAAAGAATTCAGTTTTGATTGTGAATTTGGTTATGATTGATGGCTTGTTTAAAATTGTTTCTAATTCGCCTCAATCTCTTTCTGTTACGCATGGTACTAAGAGAAGTGTCATCGATGAGAATTCTTATAGCCTGTGGCATAGGAGATTGGGTCATATCTCCGTTGACAGAATCAAAAGGTTAAATAAAGAAGGAATTCTTCTGTCTTTAAACCATTCAGAGTTTGATTCTTGTGTGGACTGCATAAGGGAAAAGCAGACCAATAAGTCACATAAGGGGGCTAGAAGAAGTTATGAGTTGCTAGAAATTGTACACACGGATATTTGTTACCCTGATTTGACTGCACATAGTCAAAAGTACTTTATCACCTTTATTGATGATCACTCACGATACATGTATGTCTACATGCTTTATAATAAAAGTGAAGCATTAGATGCTTTCAAGGATTATAAAGTAGAAGTAGAAAAACAGATTGGGAAACCAATCAAGATTGTGAGATCAGACCGTGGTGGTGAGTATTATGGCAGATACACTAGTGAAGGACAAGCAGTAGGTCCATTTGCTGAATTTCTTCGAGAGCAAGGTATAGTGGCTCAATACACTATGCCTGGATCACCTGACATGAATGGTGTAGCTGAGAGAAGAAATAGGACTTTGCTGGACATGGTTAGGAGCATGATGAGTAGCTCCAAACTACCATCTTCTCTGTAGAAGGAAGCACTCAAGACAGCCACATACATATTGAACAGGGTTCCAACAAAGGCAGTGTCCAAGACACCCTTTGAAATCTGGAAAGGATGGAAATCCAGTTTAAATCATTTCAAGGTATGGGGTTGTCCTGCTGAAGTAAGAGTGTATAATCCACAGGAGAAGAAGTTGGATCCTAAGACCATCAGAGCTTACTTTGTAGGCTATGCGGAGAGGTCTAAGGGTTATAAGTTTTATTGTCCTCCACCTTCTACAAGGTTTGTAGAGTCTAGGAATGCCAAGTTTCTTGAGAATGATGTTTTTAGTGGGAGTGATTGTCCATCAGATGATCACATAGAGCGAACCACTAATATTATTCATGAGGGGATGTCAATAGTCAATGTTTATCCCACTGTTAGGATTGACATTGGACGTGATGTAGACCCTGTGGCTCAAGTTGATGGTGTTGAACAAGACGGACACATACTTGATGGTCAATCTATCACACAAGTGGAACCACCACAAGATGTGATAGAGGATGTCATTGTTCAGCAACCTGATTTAACCCAAGAGGTTGAATTGAGGAGGTCAACTAGAGAGAGAAGGCCGGCATTACCTGATGACTATGTAGTGTATTCTGCTGAGATTGATTGTGATATAAGTGTTGAGAATGATCCTTTGTCATTTACTCAGGCTGTAAGGAATGCGAACTCCAAGTTGTGGCATGATGTTATGATTGATGAAATGAATTCCATGACAAACAACCATGTTTGGGAACTTGTAGAGTTGCCTAGTGGGTCTAAGGCCATTGGCTGCAAATAGGTTTACAAAACCAAGAGAGACTCACAAGGCAACATCGATAGATACAAGGCTAGGTTGGTTGCAAAGGGATTCACTCAAGTGGAAGAAATCGATTACAGTGAAACGTTTTCACCTGTATCTAAGAAAGATTCATTCCGTATCATCATGGCGTTGGTTGCCCATTTTGATCTGGAGTTACACCAGATGGATGTTAAGACTGCTTTCCTCAATGGTGAACTAGAGGAAGAAGTCTACATGAAGCAGCTTGAGGGTTTTGTTGCAGAAGGTAAAGATCAATTGGTGTGCAAGCTGAAGAAATCAATATATGGCTTGAAACAGGCTTCACGGCAGTGGTACTTGAAGTTCCATGAAGTGATCACGTCATTTGGTTTCGTTGAGAACATCATGGATGATTGTATATACCACAAGGCTAGTGGGAGTAAAATCATATTCTTGATTTTGTATGTGGATGACATACTACTTGCTACCAATGATTTGGGACTATTACGTGAGGTAAAACAGTTTCTGTTCAAGAGCTTTGACATGAAAGACATGGGTGAGGCTTCTTATGTCATTGGTATAAAGATCCATAGAGATAGAACCCAACATCTTGTAGGCTTATCTCAAGAGACTTACGTTGTCAAAATTCTTGAGCGATTCAGAATGCAGAACTGTTCATCTAACGTGGCTCCTATTAAAAAGGAGACAAGTTTAGTCTAAGTCAATGTCCTGAAATCAAGTTTGATAAGAAACAGATGGAAAAGGTCCTATATACCTCAACGGTAGGAAGCTTGATATATGCGCAGGTTTGTACAAGACCTGACATCGCTTTTGCTGTGGGTATGTTGGGAAGATACCAAAGTAATCCTGGGGAAGCACATTGGACAGCTGCAAAGAAGGTGTTTAGGTACCTACAAGGCACTAAACACTACATGCTCACATACAGGAGAACAGACAGTTTGAACGTGATTGGATACTTAGATTCAGATCTTGGAGGATGCGTAGACTCGAACAAGTCTACATCTGGTTACATCTTCCTATTGGCAGAAGGAGCTATATCGTGGAGAAGCGCTAAGCAAACTCAAACAGCTCTTTCTACCGGTGATGCTGAGTACATTGCGTGTTTTGAAGCAAGTTCACAAGCTATTTGGATAAGGAATTTCATTGCTGGGCTTAAGATTGTGGATTCAGTCTCCAAGCCAATCAGAATGTACTGTGATAACACAGCTGCGGTGGCCATAGTGAACAATAAAAGGAATAAAAGTCGCAGCAAGTTTGTTGAACTTAAGTTCCTTTGCTTGAGAGAGAGGGTTCAAGATGGCCAAGTTTCAGTTGAACGTATCAGTACATTGGACATATTGGCTGATCCTTTGACGAAAGGATTGAAGCTGAACATCTTTGTCACACATGTACCTCATATGGGACTTCGTCCTACTTTTGATTAGTGGAGGTATGAGTAATGAAATTATATTTTGTGGTTTATCATTTCAATTTGTGATTGTATACATTTCGTGTTATTGAATTGATAAACATTGAGATAGGAACCTATGAACATTGAGTTCATGTATATTGTGAAACCCATTATGTGATGGTGCTACATGTAATACATGGAAGGTAATACCCGATAAAAGGGAACTTATCGCCTTGATTCTTGTAGCGCGACATCAGTTTACCTAGACAGGGTGATGGCATTGAGTATACGGGTCAAGTGGGAGAATGTTGGATATTTATTATTATAACGTATTTAGATATTAATTAGGATAATTAATAAATATTTCTGAGTGTGGTCCGTAGTCATTGAGCCCAGTCCAAGGAGGGTTATTGACTCAATTTATTTAAGGTTAATTTTCTGATGGTGGAAATTAACAATTCATTTTGAGTGTGAGATCTCTTTTCTGAGTCCAGAGTGAAACCCTATTTTCAGCTCGCCTTTGAAGGTTCCCCACTGGTGACAGCTAAGAACAAGTTGCCATCACTGCGCCTAATCACCAGTTGAAAGAACCTGTTGTTTATCTGACAGTGTTCTCTTTTGACAGGTATCTCATTTGATTCCAGTTCTTCTCAGATCAATCAGGTTAATGGCAAGAGGTAACTTTAAGTCTTCCGCTGCATCTCATATGTGTTTATGTTTGAGTATGATACAATCTGGATTGATTGTAATACCTTTGAGATGTTTATTTTCTAACATATTCTTGCCAAATATTTCCGCTTCACTAATCAAGTTAAAAACTACTCTAACTTGTAAAGTTTTTAAAGTTAAAATAGTAATTTACACATATGAAAACAACTCATTAACACATATACACAAGCATAAGAGAAGAAATTTAACTCTAAGCTTATACTTATCTCACTTGAGTGCCCATAAGTTAAACACCACAATTTCCAATCAATATCCATTTCAACACAATGATATATCATAAATACCAATATCAAAATAACAATTTAATCACACCCTACATAAGTTAAATCTCTCAAATACTTCACCTATTAACATAACCTCGCCACACAAACTCTTTTTCTAATTTGTTCAAGCTCAACCAAACCTTTCTTATCAACCAAATCAGTAGTCACCACGCATTTCCCAAAAACACCAAAAAAACCCAATTCTCTAACCTAGGATTAGTCAAAGTTATCATCAATTCTTGATTAATAACAAATAACCTCTTTCAAATTAAATCCTTTAGAATGCTAAAATAAGCTCAAATTATCGATAGGTGGAATCGTCCTCTATCATAAAATCCTAGGCCATCCATCAACCAATCTCTCTCAAACATCTAAACATCTCAAAAAAGTTAATAAATCATACTTTAGTGATTGCAAGCTCCAAAATGCACTCGAATAGGAGAAAACCCTAGTAAAGCCATGATGTTTCCCTTCGTTTCCTTCCTTTCTCTCCATTTTTCTTAGTTTTCAGGAATTTTAGCATTGTTTGGCTTGATTTATTTAAAGTGATTTTACGTTGTACCAAGCAAATAAATTAGAGGAGTTGTCTGGTACTCTTAGTTTGGATAGAAACAAAAAATGAAAGAGGAAATAATACTAGGAAGGAAAACCTCCACAAATATTACTATTTCATAATATTCTCTCACTATAAAAAATGGGTTTTGACAGTGGTTAGTTTCTAATAGTTGACAGGAACAGCTAGAAACTAACGGGATTGCTAACGGTTATACGACTAACTGTTATAAATTCTAATCATTTTAATTAGAATAGGTGTGGGCCCAAGAAATTTCTAGCGATTCAATCCCAACTGCTAGAAAATACTGTTAGAGAATAAGGAAGGTGGTCATATTGTGTAGCGGTTTTGAAAACTGCTAGAAATTTTGTAGGAAATTTCTAGTAGTCTTCTCTAAAATTGTTATAAATGTGTTGGTTTCTTGAGTCTTGACACGTAGCAGGAGCTGGTGGAAGGTTATATATTTCTAGCGGTTATGAGACAACCACTAGAAATGTCGAAGGAAATTTCTAGCTGTTGTCTCAAAAACCACTAGAAATGTCTTGGTTTTCTGAGGGTTTGTGACATGTGGCATTGGCGGTTTATTTAGGGTTCATATTTTCTAGCAGTTTTGGAGACAACTGCTAGAAAATCACAACCTATATATATCCATTGCTATCCTCATTTTCACACTTTTGACGAGTTGTGAAACGAAACTCTGCCGAATTCTCTTCACAAATAAAATCTGGATCTAGATCTAGAGAGTACTCCATATTTTCATGTAAGAATAAACATTTAGTTCTTAATTATTTCTGAAGTTATTTTTTATTTTATTTATTGTATTTATGAAATTATTATTATTTGATATTATTTATTGTATTTATGAAATTATTATTATTTGATATTATTTATTGTTTATATCAATAGTTATTTGATATTATGAGGATGAATTGGGCATGAGCTAGTTGATCCTAACGCACCTAGTGAGGATCCTGCTTGTAGGGCTGGTACTTCTATGGGTGGTACTTCTGGGGCAGATATTAACATTGAAGACTACGATCTCAGCGAGGAGGAGATATTGAGATTTCCAACTAGGGGCATTAGTGGCATGTCTAGGCCAAGGATCGGAGGTATCTGGAGGTATGGAGCCAGTGTCTTCACTAGCTCTTGCATGGCCACAATGGCTGCATGGAATTGGTCGAGCCGCACCTATATATCCCTCATCTCCTCCCTAGGTCGCTTGCTTGTAGCATTCATTTCTTGTCTGATTTCATCCCTACTGCTCATCTGATCTTCTTTCGCAGCTCCTTTATTTTAGTAGATCTCTCCTACTTCGATCCAACGCTCGTCTAATGGGATGTCATTGCTGATTGAGATGTCCTTATAGTGTTTGAAGGTCGAGCACCACCTAGGTGGATACAGCCTACTCAAAGTAGGTTCAAGTTTGAGCCCACTAACTTAGCTGGGGTGCTACAGTCAGCTATATCCAGCTAAGAGTGAAGTAGTGGGATTAAAGGTAGACCCCTGAGACTCCCGCAACTCCTATCCACCTGAGTCATGCGTGCCTATCAACATTAATATAAGCCAATTAATATTGAATATTTAAATTTAACTATCAAAATTTAATTAATCAATTAATTACCTACTGTCATTTCCTCAACCTCAACTGTCAGAGGAGTCCTGTCTTGAGGCATGTATAGGTAAGGCCACATCTCACCGTAAGTAGGCGTGGCCCCTCGCTCCTATTGCAACTTTGCCATCTATAGATTAAATACAAAAATTAATTATTTACAAATTATATACACAAACACAATGTATAAATTATTTTAATGTACTTACAATTTTATTATAGGCGACAACGAAGCTCCTGGACATTGTATTATGGCGCATTATCTGATGCTTGATGCTATCAACAGTTTTTTTAGGAAAGGGTATTAAACAAAATATATACAAACTAAGTTAGTCAAATCGGACTAAAAATTCAAAAAAATTTATTATTAATATAATAATATTAATATCATATACACCTGATACTCAAGCAAGATCCTCAAATAGACAAAATTAGACAAATCTTGCCCTAAGACTCTATTGAGTATATCCGCTAGTATCTCCTGCAACGGTCTCATTTTGTCACCATTCCTCTCACGCCACAGATTACCCCTTTGGTTTTTACATGCTGCCCCTATTCTCTTGAGGGTATCTGCCTTCAAATCCTCTCCCAATATAAATTTATTCTGTAATTAAATAAATAATAAAATTATATTTATTATATATATTATGTATATTTAATATAGATTATATATAATCTATATTAAATCTATATATAGATTATATAGATTTAATATTTATTCTATAGATTTAATCAAATAATTAATTACTTTAAATAATATATATATATATATATATTACCTTTATCATTTCCCAAGTTGTATCCTTATTTTGTGTTGTGATATTCTTTCAGCCCTTCACATAAATAGGCAAAATGGTCCATTGCTTACTAACTAGGCACACATACTTACTATACAGTTGGCCCCCTCCCCTAGTCAGTTAGCCTAAATCGTTCAGCGGCATAACCACATATCCGCTTGTAATCATGGAGAGTTCTTAATATTGAGCCTCCTGATAGACCTGTTGTCGTGAGAGTCTGCAACATGTAATTGAAAAATTAATTATATATAAATAAAATTTAAATAATTTTTTATATAAATAAAATAGTTACCTTTAAACTCCAATTCAAAGCCGATCTAGCTCCTTGGAGCACTATACGGCTCATTTTAGGGATCCTCATTCTGCTGATCCTCCTCCTCCTCTAGGGGCTGCTCATTCCCCTGATTCGCCCCTGACAAATAAGCCTTATCATGATGAGAGACTTCATATACCATGAAGCTCAAAATCCTTTATTGTTGGGATCGTAGTCCTCAATGTTTATATCTGCCCCAGAAGTACCACTCCCATAAGTACCACTTACCAACCCTAGAAGTAGGATCCTCACTGGATGTGTTAGGATCAACTGGCTCCTTCCTGAGTCGGCGACTAATCCTGATAATATCAAATAACTACTGATATAAATAATAAATAATATCAAATAATAATAATTTCAGAAATACAATTAATAAACGAAATAAAAAATGACTTCAGAAATAATTGACAACTACATTTCTACTCTTACTTAAAAATGTGGAGTTCTATCTAGATCTAGATCCGGATTTGATTTATGGAGAGAATTCAGAAGAATTTCACTTCACAACTCGTCAAAAGTGTTAAAATGAGGACGATATTAGGTATATATAGGTTCCAATTTTCTAAATAAACCATTACCTACCCGTGTCATAACCCCTTGGGAACCAAGACATTTATAACGATTTTTGAGGCAAAATCTAGAAATTTCTTTCGATATTTCTAGCAGTTGCCTCATAACTGTTAGAAATGTCAATAACCACCCACCAGCTCCTGCCACGTGTGATGACTTCTCGAGAAACCAATACATTTCTAACAATTTTAGAAAAAATTGTTAGAAATTTCCAAGAAACTTTCTAGCGTTTTCTAAAACCGCTAGAAAATGCTAGGCCCTTCTACATTCTCTATAGGTCTTTTCTAGCGGTTAGGACTGAACCACTAAAAAGTTTTGGGGCCCACACCCATTTTGGTCAAAACGGTTAGAATGTCTAGTGGTTAGTCGTATAACCGCTAGAAAACCTGTTAGTTTCTAGTGGTCTTGTCAACCGTTAGAAACTAACCGCTACCAAAACCCTTATTTTTATAATGATCATTTATTTATTATTGTATTGATTTTGTTCTCATGGGGTATAATATATATTAAATAGGGACAAAGTTAATTAGCAAGTAGTTAAATTTTATAGCAGGGTTAATAAAATTTAATGTTTTCTTGATTTGTATAAAATATGCTTAGAGTGACTATAATTAAGATTAGAAGAATATATATTATATAATCCGTTCATCGTTCAATAATTTTATAGGAAGAATTTCAATTAGGTCCCTTATAAGAGGCATAATTAAAGTTAAATCTCTCAATTTTATAAGAATTATACCTTTTTTTTATGAAAAAAACAATTGGACCTTGATCCAACAAAGCCTTGCAACCCGGCTTCGAGCGACTATCCAGCACTCATCAAATTAACAGAGAATGTGGATTAACAAATCGAATTAATGTGTTGGCAGAATAAAACTTTCTTTAAGCATTATAAAGTTGCTGATTGAAAGAAATTCCTTACATTTCATATTACATTATATATAGTCTTCCAGAAACAATGATGAGTTTTAGGTAAATTTTCTATGTGCAGTGTTTATCTTCTTTTATTGTTTTTTTAAAGTAAGTGCAAGAATATTTTTCATCCGCAAAATAATTTTTTCATTTTCTTTTTTTTCGTACTATATATTCTTCGTATTATATAAGTTTTATTTATCTAATATTATGTTTATAACGAACGGAACTAAATTGTGAAGCCCCGGAGCTATATATGCTAAACATTAATCCTTAATTATTATAAATTTTGATATTAATTAGGAATGGGGACGGAGATTCCAAACTGGTGCACAAATGTTGTTGACTTCTCTAACCCGCTAAAGCACTCTAACTGGTTTCATTAAATATAATGTTTATAGTTTGTCATTATTTTAATTTTAGTCCCTATAATTTCAAATTCTAAGTTTTTGTCCTTCAGAAAAATGTAATATTTTAAATATAAAGAAATTTGAAAGACTAAAATTTTTCTATCATTTGAAACTATAAAGCCTATTTAAAAAGTCTATAGTATAAGGATATTAGTCACTGTTTTCAATTGTGGATACTCTTAAACTTACTAGAAAAAATAGTAACTAAAACTAAAATAAAGAAAAATTATAAGGACTAAATATTATATTAACTTTAAAAAAGAATCTGTGTTTAAAATGATGCTTGGTTTGTAGATGGAATTATTATATTATTTTTATTAGATATATAATTTTTTATTGAGACGATACCATATATTAAATGTAGGTACCTCTCCCTATAAGAATTTAAATTTTAATTACTCCTGTTATAAGAGAATAGTCCCATCCATTAGACCCAATCTTTATTAGTCATTTATTGGAATTTTTAGGTTTTTGAAAAGAAATACTAGTAATGCTCATCTTGATATTTTTTCTGCTAAACTCAATCCTGATGATCATTTATTATAATCAAACTATATTTATTTTAAATAAATTAACTAGCTAATTTTCTTAATCATCGGAACTAGTGTATAACAACACACACTTGAAGAAAACCGTGGGTCAACTGTCATAATTCATTAGCTAGGAAGAAATACTAGTACGTCGATCCTTACATAGGCCTAAAACTTCAGGCCATGTTTTCCGAACTTCTTTTCGGTAATTGCATCCATGTCAACTGTGAAATAATTTTTCCAATCTCCAGATCCTCCACGTCTAAAATAAGTCTTATTTTTTTTTACCCCAGAAGCCAGTTTTCCACTTTTATTTACTTCTAAATTGCTCAAATTCTCAAAACTACATAGTCTCAATATATCACCTATAACATACCATTCTCTTCTTCCTCAGAGAAATAACCCTAAAAATTTCCCAAGTCCTTCAAAACCCTTATTGGCTCACTCTTAAGCTCCTCATACTTTGAAAACATTATCTTTTCTGGCTTCTCCAAACACTCCAGATAGTACCCCAACACGTGATCCCAAAATGGCCCAAAAAATCTCACTCCTTGACAAAACTTGTCAAGCAGATGCTTCATTGTGTTGAACTCTTGGATATCTGGTCTTAAGCTATTCAGAGGTGCCGGGATGAGATGAACACATCCTTAGGGTTTCGACACAAGTACACAATCTTACATCCTGACTGTTTCACTGTTTTTGGCAGCGAAATGTAGCGTAGATGGCTAGAAAGGAGCCTTGGTGATAGAAATGATCTTAGATCAGGATTGTTGGTGTTAATGTAGAGGTCAAACTCAAATTTTGGCTCCAAAACATTAGGGTTGGAAAAGAGGAGAGGGTGAGCAGAGGACATTCGGGCCGGGGTTTGGATCATAGGTCTTGCGGTTAAGAAGAGCAAAAGTGAGGGCTTTGAGCCAGGTGGCGCCACATTTTGGTTGGGTGACAATGAGAATGTCAGTCATGGGCTTGGAAGTGGTTCTGGCAATTGAGGATTCCTTGAATTAGCCTCTTCTGATACCAGAAACCTTGGTATTGGTAAAGCTGAATTGCAAACCGATCCAATTCCATGGGCAAGGTGGTAATGAGATTTTGGCATTTTTGTGATAGCTCTCTGTCATATTTCATGAGGATCTCCAACGAAGATGCTGGATTAGCGGTTTCTAATTTTTCTGATGCCATAGTTATGAAGAAATCAAATAGCCAGATGGCGATATTGGTTATGTTTGAGAGGAAAAAAAATTATTTATGGAGGAGGATTAAGCAGGCAACAAGTCCTAGGGTTCTTTGGATATTTATAGCGAGAGAAGAGATCGTTGGTTTTTTAGCTGCAAGCTAAACACGGGTTCAAGGAATCTCGTCTTTCTTGGTGTCAGGCCAACCATGTAATTCCTTCCCCAAACATTATATGAACAAGTTAACATTAATCTCGCTACCTTTATTTTGTGTGATATATTATATATGCACTCATGTGGTCTTGTTTAATTTATAAGCTAGGTGGTGCCACATTTTGGTGGGGTGACAATAAGAATGTCAGAGTCATGGCCATGGAAGTGGTCTTGGAAATTGAGGATTCCTTGAATTTGCCTCTTGTACCAGAAATTAAACCTTGGTATTGGTAGAGTTGGATTGAGAACCAATCCGATTCCGTGGATAAGGTGGTAATGAGATTTTGGCATTCTTGTGATAGCTCTTCGTCATAATTCATGAAGAGCTTTTCCTATGGATTAGCGGCTTCTAATTTTTCTGATACCATACTTATAAAGAAATCAAACAGTCAGGTGATGAAATGAAGATAGTGAGATTGGGTAAGTTTGAGACGAAAGTAAATTATTGGACGGCTTCGTTGGATATATAGGACATCAAATGGTCTTCAATATATCATAATGTGCCTGTCGTGTGAAAGCATATGTTGTCAGGACATGGGATGAGAGCTGTAAATCATTTGGAACTTGGAAGCTAGCGCGCTATCCACAAATTCCATTTTATGTTGTAACTGTTAGCTGATTATTGATTTTTGACTTTACGTGACATAAGATAGATCTGATTATTCGTATACTCATATATGATCTACCTTAAGTCTTAGGTGGCATACAACTAATGTGATTGTTCGTGTGAAAAGATCTGATTTAAATGAAGCAAGATTTAAAAAAAAAAAGAAAAGAAACAAAAGATAGATGACAAGCAATAATGTGAACTTTTTATGATCTTTTTGTATTATTAAATAAAGTCTACTCCTAACTATGAAAAAATAAATTGAGACACATGAGTTTTGATCGTCTACTGAGCCTTCCGTTTGCAATGATCGTCTACTAGACACATGAGCTACACTAGTCCTAGGATGAATGTTAATGATGTAAGTTTGATTACTAAGCTTAGGTTGCTTGTTGACATAATATCTGATCTAATTATGGGGTCAAGTTTTGAGTGTAGGGGAATGAGATGTAAGATGAAACAAACCTAAGTAATGTTTGTTCGAATACAATCAAATTAAAATTAGTGTTCAAAAATTAGTGCTCATTAGCCCAAATGCGTGCAATTACTCCTGTGTGTTTGGTCAACCATGCAAATTACTCCACAAAACATTATATAAACCAATTAACATTAATCTAACTACCCTCACTTTGTGTGATATATATATATACACACAAAACTCCAAGGCAATAAAAAACTCTAAACTAAACGTGACAGCGAGGAGCAGTCACCCACCCACTAATTAATCATATTCTTCAATCATGAACCATTGTTTTCATGTATCATATGGTCAATATCCTAACATCTATTTATCTTCAATCAATGTGGCCTAATGTTAGCTGAAATAATGTGTCATTGAAGATTCATATCTCTTTGATGTTGATGTTTTTTCAATATTTAATTACATGTGTTTTATAATATCATTGATCATTTAGTTTGACTTATGCAGGGCGCGGTCATGAGCCTAAACCCAATAATTTTTGGATTTCCTTAATTTCCGATAAAACTTTATATAAACCTATCAACAATCTTACTACCTTCATTTCATCGTCTATCTAATGGTTATCTCTGTATAACCATGGCAGCAGAAGATCTTCCGAAGTACCTCAAGGAAGACGAAGAGTTATCCCAAGAATGCAAGGACCTCATTGCTACCTTGCCCACTGAATCAGGTTGGATCAACAACTGGATCCATCTATACAATGGTTTCTGGCTCACCACAAGCCAATTGCAAGGAACCGTAAATTGTCAAAAGTTCTTTCAAGCTCATGACTCTGACATCCTCCTTGTAACCTCACCAAAAGCTGGTAGCACCTGGCTCAAAGCCCTTATTTTCGCCATTCTCAACCGCAAGACCCATTATCCAAACCCACAGACAGACCCGACCCGAACATGCCACCTTCACCCTCTCCAAACGACTAATCCTCATGATCTCATACCCTTCTTAGAGACTGTCTTGTACCTACAAACCACCATGCCTGACTTGAGCACTTTCCCATCACCAAGGCTCTTTGCAACCCATCTCCCGTACGTTTTATTGCCAGAGTCTGTGAAGCAATCAAGGTGTAAGATTGTATACATGTGTAGAGACCCAAAGGACCAGTTTGCTCATTCTGGCACTTTGCAAACAAGTTAAGACCAAAAACCCGAGGGTTGATTAGTATTGAGGACTCATTTGATAAGTTTTGTCAGGGAAAGATAGGTTTTGGGCCACCATGGGATCATATTTTGGGATACTATAAGGAGAGCTTAGAGAGGCCAGAGAAAACAATGTTTTTGAGGTTTGAGGAGTTGAAGGGTGAACCAATTAAGGTTTTGAAGAACCTTGCAGAGTTTATAGGGTCTGGTTTCTCTAAGGATGAAGAGAACAAGAATATTGTGGAAAATATATTGAAGGTGTGTAGTTTTGATAATTTGAGCAATTTGCAAGTGAATAAGAGGGGCAAAGTGTGGTATGGGATAGAGAATAAGACTTTTTTTAGACGTGGAGAAGTTGGAGATTGGAAGAATTTCCTTACGTCTGATATGATTGAACGTCTTGATCTTATTACTCAAGAGAAGCTAGAGAAACAGGGCTTCAAATTTTGGATTGATATATAACTACATTATTTTTTGATAATGAGATGTTTGAGCTGTATATGTTTCTTTATGATATATAATATATAGTGTTAGTGACATTCATAAGTTGTGCCGAACTCCATCCAATAGTTCTATCCACACAATTTAATTTAAATTTAAAACATTATATTTAAAAGACATAGCTATCTATTAATTGTGCTAGCCTTGGGTGGTTTTACACTACCATTTTTTTCTATAGGTAATTCTGTCATTTTATAACTCTAAAATAAATTAATCCCAAATCCCATAAGATTTTACAGTAATTTAATAATTTTTTGAAACTTTTCTACAATTAAATTCTTTACATATAATTTAAATATAATTTTCCAAAAAGAAAAACTCTCCCAATCTCTCGATCCACCATCTCTATTATATATGAGAAGCTTGATAAAAATGGCTTGAAATTTTAGATCCTTTTATGCGCAGTCTTTATCCTTTTTTTTTTAATTATGTTTTAATATTTCTTGAAAGTAAGAGTGCGAGAATAATTTTTCATCTGTAAAGTCATTTTACCATTTTTTCTTTCTACTATATGTTCTTTGTAACATATGAGTTTTATGTATAAGATATTATATATTATTGGATAAAATTTTAGAAAATTACTTATGAAAAAGAGGACTTTTATATAGCTTTTAGAAAAATATTTTTAGAGAAGAACTTATAAAAAAATAGTTCTATATAAATGAGTATTTGGATAGTTATTACCAGAAGAACTTTTGTTATTAACAAATTACCAAAAAGAGTATGTTTTTATTAAAAATATGAGAGATGAGAGAGGGTAAAGATAAGGGAGGGGAGGGGTAGAGAGGAGAGAGTGTGAGAGAAAAAATATGGGTAAAATAATAATTAGGTAGTCTATAAATTTTTTTACTGTTCTATAAGCTATTTTCAGTAGTTTATGTAAAATTTTAGTTTTAAAGTATAATTTAGTCCAAATTTTTTTTGAACAAATATAAATATTTATTTTAAAATTTTTTCAAATTAAAATTTAGGCCAAAATTTTAAGTCAAAATGTATCATCTTTCTTGGTGTCAGGACAAGGGATGAGATCCATCTGAAAAGCATTTTATATTGTGGCTGTTAGAATATACTTATTTTATTCTTAATATAAGAGTTAGTTAACTAATTTAAGTATATCAAGGAAACATAAAAAATTAACTAATTATAACTAAATTTAAACTATCAAGATAAATTCATATTATATAATCTTTAATCTATCTAAACTAATAAATAAACTCTTATATTAATTATAATTAATTGATTTATTTAATTTTTTAATATATCAAAAATTAGCCAATTAACTACAGCAGAGTAAAAAGTCTTATTATTGATTTTTGAGTTAGGTTAACGGAAGAGACTCAAATTACCTTGTCCTATCTTTCTTGAGATATCTTGTAATAGCTTAAGCGATAGGTGGGCATCTTTATATGATCTCAAGTAGTGAAGATTCATTGCCCCAAGAGTAGCTCCCACCTATAAGACGGGAAAATGACATTTTGAGATGATCAAGTTAATTAATTTACGATGCTACCATCGACAGAAATGAAAAATATTTATTATTATATTCCATTGAGATTTTAACTTGGATTGGAGGTCTCAAATTCAAAATTAACTCTAGAAATTCTAGAAAGGTATTTATATTGTTTGTGTTGTATGTTTGTTATGCAATAATGTTAGAGGTGTATTGTTTATATAGAAAAGGTCAGCTACATTTACGATTCTCATTTTAAAGTAATTCATACATAATGGACATTGATGTTCGCCCCTCAACTTTGATTGATTTTTGGATTAAAAAGAACAAGTAACTAACACCTGAAGTTCAATAATGTAGAGCAATTGAGTGTCATGTGTTGCCAACTAAATATTCATCAGTCAAAAATAAAGGATCTTTCCGTCTGTACCAATTATTAACTAACATTGTTACATGTTATATAAAGTATTCATCATAAAATAGGTATTAAATCTAGTAAAAAGAGCTAGTCTCTTCCAATATGGGGAATCAAGATTCGAATTCCTATAATGAGAGATATTCACATTTAATACTCAAAAATATCTCAAAGATTACCTCAAGGATGCATACCTATGCTTAGAAAAAAATAATTAAATACATGAATCCCTTCACTCAATTATCCTGGTAATTCCAAACATATCCACCACAAGACGCTTACCTAACAAAAATGAGGGAATGACTATGAAATCATAAAGACGAGATTTAATCAACAAAAACCCCCAATAACAAGTAGCGTAGATTTGCATTTCCTGCACAGGTCATTACATACTTCTCCATTATCATTAGACTTTAGAGTAATTAATTCCCTTACTTAAAACCTCATATAGTTATTCCCCCAAAAGAAACTCTTCTCAAATCCTCTTTTTACAAAACAGTGATTAAAACTTTCAACTGGCAACGCTCACATGATTGAGTTCATGTCAAAGCAATCTTTAAGATCAAAGAAAATCGAGTCTAACTGATTGTACGCAATCTGCTCGGCCTTTTTCAGATACAACCGCTAAGCTATACATGCCATCTTCCCAAAGAATGGCTGCAAGTTCCAAAATTGATGATCAAGATAAGCTTTTTCCAGAATTTATCCAAAACTGATCAAAATGCAGAGACATTAAACTTCACTATCCTCGAATAAACTATTTTGCAATTTGCAATACATAACTTTACAGGCATTAAAAGGTAAAACAGTAAGGAATAAATACTCTTCTTAAACTGGAAGAGTTATAAGAGACATTCAGAAGAACAAACTCAGAGGCTAAGATAGAAGGAGATTACTTCATAGTTCAATATCTGGCAATCCCACTAAGAAAGAACTTGGGTCATTAGATCCAAGCAGTGGAATATACTCCGATCCTCTCACGTGAACACTGAAACAAGCTGCAGCAGAAAGAACTCAAAATTAACTCAGCAAAAAGTTAAATACAAATCACCATCACATGTCATGTACTAGGTGATCTAAAATTCATGCTTCACATCACTAATATAGTTCTAGGAGTGCCATGCGATTTAGATTTGATGTTATATAATAGGAATGTCACCATAATGATACCAATGGCATTCACTCAAAGAAGGTTCTTAAATCAAAGAAACACCATGTAGAAAAACAAACTCTCCCACCAAAAGGAATGAAGTAATTTAAACCTTGTCATCAATCTCTTCATGCATGATCCCCGGGTAGAAGATCTTAGAGTTCAAGTAGTTGTGATAAGAGCAATCAATCAGTGTAATAGTTGTGACAACAAAAATCAATGAAGATCACAGTATGGATGATTTCCCGATTTTTGTTTATTGATTCAGCTAAGTCAGAGACCGCATGTTATCTTTATTTAATTTTTTTTAAAAGACACAATCTAACTCATGCATATGGATTCATGATTTCCCAACAGAAATAAACTGCAATAGAATGCCCCAAAAGGTATCTCATTCGCTTGATTCTAGCCATATTTTTCATGATGCTATAAACATTCTGGTCACAAATATTTTTAAAAATAAAAGGGGATAATGAGATAAACAATTTATTTCCCAATTAACTCTTTAAATTGCTCTATTTGTCACCTCCAACTATGATTCAATGGCATGTAACTGTGAAATAGACGAACACTAGTCATGGAAACAGATTTCTGCAAGATAAACTGCCAATACATTACCATTCTCTATTTTCATGACACTTTGGAGCATTGTATCCATCTTTGTTTTCATATCAGAGCTATCGTCCATAATTGGTACTACCAAGGTAAGATCCCTGTATATATCACGCACAAATCTGCATATCTTTTCAGCAAATTCAAGCTCACCATCTGATATTCGACCAATTGCCAAACGCATTAGCTCTCCAGTCAAATCAGCAAGCTGTAAAATAAGTGTGCATTTTCCATGAGAAAAGAGAAGGCTAAGAACAAATAGATTACATGCATTTTTATCTTCATACCATTAATAGATTATCAAAAAACTAGAAAAAAAGAAAAAGAAAGAAAGGCCAATAGATAAAAAACATCTAAAGATTATGTAGAACTAGATCTTTTCCTTCATTCTTGAATCTTCTCTTACATGAGTAGTAACTCTAACAACTCTTCTTGAGTTTTATGCATCTCATTTGTGAATTGTGAATAAATAAAAAATAAAGGTTAATAGTATAAAATCTTACCCCTAAAAGATAGTCAAGAATATTTATCTGCAGAGGCTCAAGAGATGGATCACTAAGTGGCAATAAAGTAGAATTTATCTCATCGAGTTTCAAAAGACTTCCACTCTTGCAGAAATTGCAGAATGTTGCTGCTTCAATATACTCTTGTATCTGCCAAATCCAAGACAAGTATTAGGGGATACTGAGAAACAGTAAGCCTATGCTCAACGGGGGAGGTAATGAAGTATACCCCAGGTGAGTATGCTCTCCTAAGCTTCCAAAAGTCAGTTCCTTGCAATTCTTTGACTAGTCGAGACACATGTTGATCTGTGACAGCTGCTAAGTCCTTTTCTGCTTTCTCTAGAACTTCTTCTTTATTATATTTACTCATACTAATTAACAAATTAGAATATGTCAACACGAGTATGAATAACAATGAGTTCTACAAAGATAAAGTTCCCTCGTTTGTAAAAAGAAAAAAAAAAGTTGAAAGAGGAGAAAAATAGTTTACCGGTGCACTTGAAATATGACTTTTTTGCTATTCATCGTAACATCACGGCTTGCTTTTACTACTCTTTCCCGTTTTTCATTCTACACAAATAAATTTACCAAGCATTACAATAACAGGAAGCAGTGTCTGCTGACTGCCGCTACACCACCCACAAAAAGATTCTTAGAGCTACAATTTTCAAAATTTAGCAATATCATCAATGGCTAACTTTACAGAAGATTCAGGGCCATTCATACAACTTGTAACAGTCAGATGAATATTATGGTTGAAGCAAATTTCTCTCTAAAGGGGAACTGTGCTCCAAAGTATCACAAAAATCCATTTTTCTGACATAAAAATCTCCACTACATACATGTGCTTCTGCAAGAGTAAGCTGAAAAGGCAGAAGAATTGATTGATTAAAAGTTCCAATGTCCTCACACTTCTTTCACAAATTACAACCACTAACAGGTCCCAACCTTCCCCTTTGATGCTATTTCCAACCTCGTCAGCAACCCTAACATAGTGTTTGGTTCAATTGAGGAGAGGGGAAGGATTCGAGTGGCATAAAATATAATGGCTTCACTAATCAATGCAACAAATCAGATGCCATAAGAATCAATTCTTAACCAATCCAACTCTTCTATTGAAAATTATTTAGGTATCGTAGAAGAAAGCATCTAAAAAAACGGTACTTCGCAAGTTCTCGTAGCTTGTTCGGCCCAACCAACGATTCCCTAATCTCCAAAACACTCGAACAAAAACCGAACGAGAACATAACCACTCATTTCATCCAGTCAGAACTTTCACAGACTTCTAACGACACTCAAAGGGTAAATATGAAACTTAAGGGGGTGGCAAGAAATGGAAAAGAGGCAGTACAAGGTTATTCAGATATTCAGCATATTTGGCAAAAGCATCCTTCATAGAGGAGTTAATGGCCATTGCTCTAGCCCTTTTTGTCGAACTCTGCAAGCTGGACCCTGCAACTACACAGACAAGACGAAATTGAAACTGAAATTAGTGTAATGCCAAGTTAAGCGGCGACTATTACTGCGTGCATCAGTGAGAACACACAAAGAAAGTACCAAATTACAGAGCAAAGGAAGCAGAGAGAGAGAGAGAGAAAGAAATAGGGAAATACTTTGATGGAGGCGCTGAGATTTGGAAGCCATGAGAGAAATTCGGTGAAGTGCGGAAAAGGAGTACAACATTTGTCCGTTGAAGGACACCTACCCACTCCAGCGCCTTCCCGGGTTTTAACGTGCCAGTAAATATTTGCCCTCCGGATCCCCTAATTTCAAGTGTACAACACATCTTGGAATCTCTGTCCTGTTTACGTAAATAAAAAGATCCAAAATTTTCTCTTTTGCAACCCATATTATTCTCTTATATTCCTTACCTATAAAAGTTAAGTTAGTTAAATAATTTTAATAAATAAATTAATTAAAATTAGTATAAAAATTAATTAATTAATTTTAATAGATTAAAAAATATATAATATAAATTCATATTAAGAATTTTATGATTTATATTTCATCATAATTAACTTATTTATTTAATTTCTTAAATTATTTAATTAATTTTTATATTAAAAATTAAAAGAATATATATAATATTAATCTAAGGTTGAATTACATCAAACTTTATATCATATGCAAATAATAATATGCTAACATTGTAAACTTTAATTGATACATGGCCGAAACTATAAATTGTGTATGAATAAATAATATACAAAATTAATTATACAAAAGTTATTTGTACATATTTAAAAGTTTAGAAAAATTTATTATAAAATTTTAAGAGTTACAAATGTTATATGCATATTTATAAACAATTTAACACCTTTTTTTTTATAGGGCTAACCTTAGTAACAGTAACTGGTACCTTAACCTTTTAACCGGCTAGTGCCAAGTTTGATCCTTGGATATGGAGAAGCCTCTCCCTGGAGGCACCTTAAGTTTGGGTCATGTGTGTTTCGGCATGGGGGTGTTCATGAAATTTGTGACTCAATATACTCATCTGAGCTCAAAAATAAAAAATTACTTAACCTAATAAATATAGGGTAAGGTTGAATATCGAATTACAAAATATAGTTCATATTTTTTTTTAATTGGGTACTAGGCAAGGGATTGTCTTACCCTACCGTACCCATAAGCACTCATTCTTTTATATTTTTTTTTACTTTTCTCCCTAGATGCTACACTTAAAAGGGAGAATATGATAATTATTGGTAATTAAAGGGTCATTTTAAAAATATAAATAGTTAAATAAGTAAGTTCCGTCTTTTAATATTTATAATTATATTAATTTTTTTCTTTAACTTTACTAATCATAATATGATTATATTATAAATTATAATTATTTATTTATTTTTAGATGCTTCATCCTTATCAACATTTGAAAAATTGATATAAAGTTATAATTACAAATGACTTAGACTTTAAAATTTTTTTATATGCAATAAATTTCAATACTTTAATTATTATCTTTTTGTTGCCTTAATTTTAGTAGATTATAGATATTATTTAACTCTTGAAGGCATACGAATATGATATTATTTTAAAAGTTTATAATTACATATTATTTTCTACAACATGAGTATGACATCATAACTTGGGCATGTCTAGTCAACTCACGCCTAACCCGCCCATGTCCAACCCAAAATAGTTAGGGCTTTTATCAGGTAAGGCCTGACATCAGGTTATAAAATGTAGCTCATACTTTTTTTGAGTAGGACACCTGGCAAGGGGTTGTCCTACATAATCCTACCCATGAACACCCCTAATTCATGGGATTTAAGAAATAAATTATATATATGAGAATTTATTGGGCTTTTAGACAAGGAATGGCCCACTATTAAAATGAAGCCTAGGTAACATGGGCCTGCTACTATTAAAGCCCACTTTACTCCAAGTATATTGGAAATTCTAGCCTGTGAAAGAAAGGAGAGTGTTGGACAAACTTGGAGTTAGAATATTTACCCAAAAAATGTAAAGTGGCTTTTGGCAAAAGAAGGACTATTAATACATACTACAAGTCCATTTCAGTTGAGGAAGTGATTGGTTTATGAGAGTTTGGGACCAAATTCCCATTAATATAAATTCTTTTTTTTTTGTACAAAAATTTTTAGAAAGGGGTTAGGTTACTCACAATCTTAAAGGTAGGGCGAAGTCTCCATTCCTCCTAGGTGATACTAATATATGATATGACAAGCCATCTATTACCCTCAAATATAAATTTAGGCACATAGAAATTAGAAGATTTTCCCAAATATTTTGACTATAACTATAATAAAATAGTACTCTTCAATGATTCTTTTGATTGGGCAATAACCCTCACTATTTAAAAAAAACACACCCACACACCCACAC
This sequence comes from Leucaena leucocephala, assembly GCA_037074615.1. Taxonomy (NCBI): domain Eukaryota; kingdom Viridiplantae; phylum Streptophyta; class Magnoliopsida; order Fabales; family Fabaceae; genus Leucaena; species Leucaena leucocephala. The sequence goes on along the minus strand of CM073563.1, from coordinate 10,149,042 downwards.
ACCCACACACAGTTTATGATGGAATTGGGTTTTGGCTTATCTGGCCCATTAGATGAGCCTATATGCTTTTGTGTAATTGTATATATTTTGTACATGATCATTCTCTGATCAATTAGAAATAATTAATGAACCCATCATCCGTGGGTTCAGCTGGTGAAAGGATAAGACATATTACTATTTAGAGTGTGTTCGAACTTTGAGGAATACCATTTTGTTGTGGTTCCAGTCGCGGCGCTTGGGGAGGCATTCTAACTTTTGGGTACTTAAGTTTACGCCTGAGGCTAATAGACGGCTCACTCTGCCCGATATTGGTATCGCCTAAGAGAAAGGGAGACTTCGCCCTGCTCTTGGATTGTGGGTGAGCTCAACCCCTTTCCAAAAATTCTTGTACCAAAAAAAAAAGAAATAATTAATGAGAAAATTGTATTTTCCAATTCTCCAATTTTAGCCCTGGGTCAGCATAAAAAGGTACCAGAGCCATGTCTTCCAGAAGTTTCTGCGATGATCCACAGAGAAATGATCGAGTGTGCAAATTGATATGGCTGGAGAGAAGATTTTCGAGTACGGTGCTGCCGACAGCCTCCGCCATGATCTGAATAGAAAAGCGATATGACGGAATTTCAAGATTATGCAAGAAAGTGAAAACCTAACACCGAAAAGAAAAGCGATCCATAGAGGAACGATCATGCATGGAAACTGATATGGGCGAAGAGAAGATTTTCGGGTGCGGTGTCACCGACAATCTCATTTTTTCACATCCCCCTCTATTTTCATCTATACACAAGGGACCACCATTATTCGACACATTTTGATCAGGAGTGAGAATTATACTGTTAGAAGGTTATGATAATGCTATTGGGTCTGTGGCCCAATGTCCAGTTGTATAGGAAGTGGGCTTTGCGTGATGGACAAGTTGGAGTCTGATATTAGTGTCTATTTAGATCAGCATTGTATTGTAAACAGTTTAAGACGTAAATAATAGATGGATCTTTCCTCAGCGATGCATGATCCAAGTCTGGAAAGACTAACATGGTATCAGAGCAGGTTCTGATAGAAAGAAAAAGAAAAGCGTCCACAACCGCATAGAGCTAAAATCCAAGAAGGCTCAAGAAGGGATCCAAGATCCGGCTGAAAGGCAAGAGTCTAGAAGTCACGAATGTTCACTCTATATCGCAGTCACAGAAACGATCTAGGAGAGGAGCCTTCCCAAATATCCACACTGCAAATAGCGATGCTCAATGCATTTCGACAGGATGACAGCAAGATTCAGATCTGAATCTTTAAAGACTGGTCCTGATCTTGAGAAGACGGCATCATCTTCCTCCTCGACATTTACAGAAAGCTTGAGACGGTGATTTGAAGCGAACAGCAAAGGTTACCGCGAATACTTTCTGAGGACTATAAGAGAAATCGCGATTCACAAGGCGACGATACACTTCAATAGTTCCATAGACAAAGGAATGGATGCCAAGAAGGAGTCAGATCTATCTTTAGCTGACAAGCTAACCTCAACTCATCCCCTATTTCTCCACCCATCGGAAACCCAGACAACAACCATCATTCAACATGTGCTAACAGGTAGCGAAAATTACACTGTCTGGTCACGAGCCATGCTAATCGCCCTGCGAGGCAAGCAAAAGTTGGGTTTTATCAACGGGTCATGTCTCAAGGAGATGCAGGAAGAATCTCTTCAGGAACAATGGGAGCAATGCAACGCAGTTGTCCTTTCCTGGATACTGAATTCGCTTTCCAGAGAATTGGCAAGCAGCGTGATATTTTATCACGATGCGTATTTGGTGTGGACCGATCTGAAAGAACGATTCGACAAGATCACCGGTTCGAGGATTTTCGCTCTTCATCGTGAAATTGGTAAGCTCCGTCAAGAATCCCTTACAGTCTCTGGATATTATTCTAAACTGAAGGAACTATGGGAAGAACAATCTATTCTATTTCCCATCCCATCGTGCAAGTGTGAAACATCCAAGGCTTACTCAGACATGATTCAGCAGCAAAAGTTGTTACAATTCTTGCTTGGACTAAATGACTCTTTCACTGCGGCAAGAAGTCAGATCCTCATGATGAACCCTCTTCCTTCTGTAAATCAAGCCTTCGCAATGATAACTGAAGATGAGGCACAGAAATTGATCGCCAACCCCATTCGGAATAGCCCCATTGAAGGGGTTGCCATGAACATTAGAGGAAGAGGACGAGGACGTGGAGCCCGCGGTCGTGGAGGCTCGATTCCTGAGTGTGTATACTGCCATAAGAAAGGGCACACCAAAGATGCCTGCTGGGAAATCATAGGGTACCCGGCAGACTTTAAAGGGAACAGAGGCAGAAGGAGTCAAGATGCCATGGCTAATCAAATTGCAATGGAGAATGATCATGAAGGAGAAGCGATAACCACAACTACTGGAGGAACAGTTGCGCCAACTTTTACCAAAGAACAATATGACAGGCTCCTGAACATCCTAAAAAAGGATTCTGAGGGGACTGTCAATGCCTTAACTGGTACTACAACAGGTTTGACTAAACCCACTCACCACACACACACTCATACCACATGGATAATTGATTCAGGAGCAACTACTCACATGATAGGCCAATTAACACTTTTTCAAAACTATAAAAAAAATGATGGTTTAATCAAGACAATACAGATACCTAATGGAGAACAAATGCATGTCACTCACGTAGGGAATGTTAGGCTCACAGATGAAATCATTTTAACTGATGTGTTATATGCTTCACAATTAAAATTTAATTTAATTTCAGTCCCTAGATTAACTAGAGAACATCATTGCTTGGCTACATTTTTTCCTGATCACTGCATAATACAGGGCCTTCAGGATGGGAAAGTGAAGGGGACTGGTAGACTCATAAAAGATCTTTACATATTAAAGTTGAATCCCAAAGATAGTATCCTGAATTGTACAAGTCGTGAGCTGAAAAAATCACAAAAATATGTTGACATTTGGTTACTGCATCATAGGTTAGGACATGCACCTATACCTATATTGAGACACTTACACATTGTAAATCACAAGAACATGCCATTGAATAAAGTCTGTGATGTCTGTGTACAGTCAAAACAGACAAAGCTTCCGTTTGCATCCAATTCTATAAAGTCTCTTTCTTGTTTTGAGTTACTTCACATGGATGTGTGGGGACCATACAGAACACCCACACATCAAGGTCAACAGTATTTCCTTACAATAGTTGATGATTATTCTAGAGCTGTTTGGGTTTTCTTAATGAAAGCTAAATCAGAAACTGTTTCTTATATCAAGAATTTTATTGCATATGTTTTGAATCAATTTTCATCAAAGGTTAAGAAAGTAAGAAGCGATAATGGAACAGAATTTGTTAATAATCAACTAGCACAGTATTTTGGGGAGAAGGGTATTGTGCATGAAACCATATGCCCTTACACCCCACAACAAAATGGGGTTGTGGAGAGAAAGCATAGAACTTTAGTTACAATTGCTAGGAGTTTGATGTTGCAGTCTGGAATTCCAATTGAGTATTGGGGAGAGTGTATAAAAATGGCAGCCCATATAATCAACAGAGTTCCTTCAAAGATTCTTTCATATGAGACATCATATGAGAGGATCTATAAGGAAAAACCAGATTATGACAATTTGAGAGTCTTTGGTTGTTTAGCCTATGCAACAAATTTGAGAGTTACAGATAAGTTTCTCCCTAGGACCATACCATGTATTTTCTTGGGATATCCAAATAGTCAAAAGGGATTTATGTTACTTAATTTACAAACGAGGGAAATTTTTGTCAGTAGGCATGTATCATTTTGTGAGGATCAATTTCCATTCAAGAAACTTGAGTGCACTAAGCAAGGGGGAGTGAACCAACCACGAATTGGAAACTCTTCTTTAGATCTTTTTAATTTTGACCCCATAAAAAATTTTGTGGATGGGTCACAACAGGGGACAAGACCTCATATTCAAACCAGTAACCCATTAATTATAGATATTGAGGACATTCATTCGAGCCAAGATGATATAAGTAATCAGGAATTGCAAACAGCAGGGCTGCCCAATAATAGACCAGTTAGGGAAAGGAGACCACCTATATGGTCAAAGGATTATGTGTGTAATGTAATTGCTTCAATGAATCCAGTAGGTAATCAGAACAAGAATAAATGCTTATATCCCATTGAGAATTATATTTCTTATTCTAACATATCTGCTTCTTATATGTGTTATTTATGTGATATTGATTCTGCTATTGAGCCTTCTAGTTATGAGGAGGCAATAAAGGACAGTAAGTGGATTGAAGCAATGGCACTTGAAATAAAGGCATTAGAAAGTAATGGAACTTGGGACATTGTCCCTCTCCCAAGGGGGAGGAAGGCTATAGGTTGTAAATGGGTGTTTAAAATCAAGTATAACTCAGAAGGAAAGATAGATAAATATAAGGCAAGATTGGTTGCTAAAGGGTATAGCCAAAAGGAAGGAATTGATTACCATGAAACATTTTCCCCTGTGGTTAAAATGACAACTATTAGGGTTATAATCAAATTTGCAGTTTTACATAATTGGAACTTGTTCCATATGGATGTGCATAATGCATTTCTGCAGGGTGATCTTGATGAGGAAATATACATGTGTGTGCCCCAAGGTTTCAATGGTAAGGGAGAAAACATGGTTTGCAAGCTTAAGAAATCATTGTATGGCTTGAAACAAGCATCTAGACAGTGGAATGTTAAGCTGTCTATGGCCTTGATTCAAGGTGGATTTACTCAAGGTAAACATGATTATTCAGGCATAGTTTTTATAGGAAGTATGAAAATCCTTGATCTATAGGAAGTATGAAAATGACATAGTTTTTATATTGGTTTATGTGGATGATTTGTTGACTACAGGCAGTTCAGAAATGAAAATACAGGAAGTTAAGCAATATTTGCATGACAATTTTAAGATCAAGGATTTAGGTTTAATGAAATATTTTTTGGGAATTGAAATGGCTAGATCTAAGAAAGGTATAATTCTATCATAAAGAAAATATATATTGGACTTATTAGCAGATTCGGGTATGAGTGGATGTAAACCACTTGGGCTTCCTATGGCTCAAAATCTGAAACTGTTAGCTTATGAAGAAGGAAGAGATAAGAAGTCTGATTTATTAAGTAACCCTGACAAGTATAGAAGGTTGGTAGGTAGGTTAATATACTTAACTGCTACCCGTCCTGACATTTCTTTTTCTGTGCAGGTTCTCAGTCAGTACATGGCAAATCCCATGAAGATACATATGGCTGCAGCAATGAAGGTGGTCAGGTATCTGAAGGGAACTCCAGGGCTCGGTGTGCTGATCAGTGCTTCAGGAGGCTTGGAACTTGAGTGCTATTGTGATGCTGATTGGGGTGCATGTGGTGTGACAAGAAGGTCTGTAACTGGATACCTATTGAAGCTGGGAGGTTCACTCGTCAAGTGGAAGACCAAGAAGCAGAACACTGTGTCTCGTTCTTCTGCAGAAGCTGAATACAGAGCACTTGCAGCAGCAGTTGCAGAAGTTGTGTGGCTTATAGGTATACTTAAAGAAATAGGTACAGAACATCCCAGACCAGTCAAGGTATACTGTGATAGCAAAGCAGCAATTCATATTGCGTCGAATCCAGTATTTCATGAGAGAACAAAACATATAGAAATTGATCTTCATTTTGTACGAGAAAAGCTTCAAGAAAAATTGATTAAGTTGATATATACAAGGTCTGAAGACCAAGAGGTGGATATATTGACCAAATCAGTGGGGAAAGATGTACAATCTAAGTTACTTCACAAGTTGGGTGCAATAGATATATTTAGCTCTCAACTTGAGGGGGAGTGTTAGAAGGTTATGATAATGCTATTGGGTCTATGGCCCAATGTCCAGTTGTATAGGAAGTGGGCTTTGCGTGATGGACAAGTTGGAGTCTGATATTAGTGTCTATTTAGATCAGCATTGTATTGTAAACAGTTTAAGACGTAAATAATAGATGGATCTTTCCTCAGCGATGCATGATCCAAGTCTGGAAAGACTAACATATACCATGTGGAGTAGAGCCATGAGAATCACACTAAGGGCAAAACGAACTCGGCTTCACTGATAGCACTTGCAGAAAAGAATCGCAATAAGCCTTATAAGAGCAATGGGAGCAATGTGTTGTCGTGCTCGTGTGGTTATTGAATTCAGTCTCTAAAGAAATCGGGTACAGTGTCATCTTTTATCACAAAGCCAGTATGGTGCGGAACAAGCTTCAAGAACGTTTTGATAAAGTGTCAGGTTGAAGAATCTTCTCACTCCATAGGGAAATCAGCTCATTCAGACAAGATTCCCTCTTAATCTCAAGCTACTACAAGAAATTGAATGAATTATGGGAGGAAGAGTCAACTCTGTTTCCCATTCCCACTTACCAGTGCAGCACCTCAAAAGCTTATGGGGAGAAGACCCAACGACAAAAGCTTCCTGCAGTTTTTAATGAGATTCAATGAACGCTTCCCACAAGCAAAAAGGCAGATCCCATTGATGAACTCATCACTCTTGGTGAAAAGCCTTTGCCATGATCACAGAGGATGAAAGCCCAATTCCATCAGCTAAGGATAAATTAATTTACTTCAACGTTTGAATAAAGACCTTTTATTTAAAATTAAAAGTTTCCATGACGTATTATAAAAAAATAAAGAAGGAAAGAAAGAAGAAAAAGTTTACATGACTAACTCTTTGAAAATATTCAAATTCAAAATTTTAAATCTCATCTATAGATTCTGGCTAAAAATAGCATTTATACATGACAAGAAACAGCCATTTATGTTACCCTCATATTTCAAAATATAACTTTTTTTTATAATATTAAATTATATATTAGTTTATAAATTAAATAAATTATTCTTTAAATAAATTAAATAATAAATATGAAAAAAAATAAAAAAAATCTTACATTAATGATCAAAATTTACTCTAAAATTGTATCTAAATTTAGAATTGAAGAAATATTAGATAGTGTAATTTAATTATATTATTATTTTTTATTTAGTTATAAAGATAGACACTCATAACTTAAAATTATATGAGATCAAGGCTGTAATTTTTTATTTATAGAAAAACTTATATGCTATTAAATTATAAGGTTATTGGCGATAATATTGTTTTCATTATACTAAAACCTAATTTGAGTTGGTCAATCAAATGATTAAACTAGTGAATCATTCTCTTAATCGTCTGATTAAGTGTTTTGGACATATCAATTGAATTAAATTTTATGTTTCTTTTATCCTTTTATTAGGCTGAAAACAATGTTTTTTTAAAATTAAAAAAATAGCAATAACTCTATTTATGCTTTAATAACTTTATTTATTAAATTTTATGTGGTTTTATATGAACTAGATATTTCTTCCCATGCATTCCACCCGGGAATGAGAAAAATAAGATATAATTGATTAATTATTTATCATTATTATAAATTTTTAAATTTAATCTTTAAAAGATTTTGAGCCCTATAATTGATGGTAATTAATCAATAATTTTATTAAAATGTGCTCAAAATCTTTTAAAAGTTAAAATGAGATTATTGATTAGAATTATTGATTATACCTAGATAAATGAATTGAGAATATTAAGGTGGGTCGACCCGAATATATTTTTAACTGAATTGAGTATTATAATATTATAAGAATATAGTTGATGATTGATTGATATTTTATTTATAGGTGGATTAATGTTTTTTTATTTAATTATTACTACCAATATTTCTTAATATAAGACTAGATTTGTTTGGATAGACAAATAAATAAATTAATTATAATTAATATTAAAATTATTTTATTAATTTGTATAGTATATAATATAAATTTATTTTAAACCGTTAATCATAATTAATTGATTTATTTAATTTTTTTAATTTATTTAAAAAATTAATGGAATCTTAAGTAAACGAACCAAATGAGTATTATTCTTAAGTTATATGTGACTATTGTTAAATATTTTAATTATAATTAGGTTGACCCTACAATTCAAATATAATTGAATCCCTGTCATTTAAACCATTGCCTTAATTAGTTAAATGATGAGTCTAATTTTCAGGTGCTTAACTAATCTAATTTTTTAATTACCAGATTATTACTTGTATGTTTACAAAATGGGAAGTCACACCATTGTGAGAACAACGGCTTAACCTAGACAAGAGAGCCAGCCACAATGCTTCAATTGGCTGCTTCATATTTTCTGCAATCAGGCTACACAGTTCATTGCTTGTATGACTTCATAACATTTTTTTAATAGTTTCAGTAATATTATAATTAAATGCTATTAAACTATCATTTGTTTGACAGCTAAGTGTTTTGAAGTCAAATAGTACTTTTTATAGTGATGTTAATATTATAATTAGATTTAATAATATTTCTTCAAATTACAAATATTTTGCTAATTGCTAATAACAACAGATCATATCAGAGCTTACTACAAGATATTTTTTTAACAACTAATAATATAATCCCTTATATTATTATTGCATTATTATATAAAAATGTCGAACTCGTTATAATGTGATTTTTCACATCTATTTTCTATGTTCTACACTTACCTTATGCTTGAATGGAGGAAAAAATAGGAAGAAAATATAGAGAGAATATTAGTTTTTTTTAAAAAAAAATACTATTTTTTTTAGTATTCTTTCCTTCAAACAAACTATTAACATGTATATTGAAATATGTGAGAAATAGAGATGCTAACTACAAACTTCAAAATTAAAATATTTAATAATAAAATCATATTAATATTATTAAAAAGAAATAGAATATGGGGGATAATATATGCAATGATATTAGGGAAATTAATAATAAAAACAAATATTTAAAACTTGAGAGTTAAAATATAGAGAAAAACATTATCGAAACATAACTAATTTAGCCAGTTTCTATTGCAAGATCAAGCTACATCACCCCTTGTTCTCTAGCCCTACAGTTTTACTCACATATGATGTGATGATATATATAGCCGAATACTCCGAATCAATCCCATCTTTATCAACTCACTTCAAACTCATAAATACAGAAATTTATATACTAATATAACAATTAGTATGTTTAAAGAAACAGAGTTGTCAACAAACAAACATAAAGAAAATAATGGAGAGAGAACTGTATGTATAAATAGAAAATATGAGATATGGCTTGTTATTAGGAGTAGGAACGGGATAGGATGGGACCGGGATAATTCTGTCTTAGTCTCATCCTGAGATAGCGTCTTGGGACCGGGATGGGTTGGGATGGATTCGGGAATTCCCGAACTCTATTTTAAAAAAAATAATTAGACTTTTAGATATTTTATATACATCCTATCTATTAGTAATATATAATCAGAATACAAAAAATAATAAAAGAAATTAAATTCTCTTTATTATAATTATCAACTTAAAACGATAAATACTATTAATTATACTACAAATATTATTATTTTTTTAATTTTTTTACTTTACCAACTGAATTTACTACTTCAACTGTAAAAAAATAAATATATATAAGAAAGAGAAAAATATAAGTATCTAATAAATAATATGATATAACTAATACTATTTTCTATTTTTATTTTTTATAAAAAAATTAATAAAATAAAAATATTTTTTATTTTTTTTAAAAAATATTCGGGATGAGACGAGAATCCCGAGAGTCAGATTGAGACACATCCCGTCTCGATCCTTACCCTTGTCCCGTCTTGAATTGCCTGAGACTAGGTCTATCTCGACCTTTACCCTTATCCTGTCCTGAATTGCCTGAGACTAGATCAAAATAACTCCAGGATGGAAAAATTTAAGCAACACTACTTGTTATTGTCCATCAAAATAGAGTTTTGAAAATAGAATGTTTAATAAGAATATAAACTTTTGACTGAATCGTTCAAGAGACCGATCTATCAGCTCGCTGGTATAAAAGATCAATCAATCCGTATTGGAGTTTAGATGTCATGATTGAAACCTAAATTAATAGAAAACATGAGAGATGACTGGTTACACTACATGTACGTGTGAATCCAGTGAGTATGAACTTATAAAGGAGCAATTGTCCATATCATGAGTTGTGGCCGACAATAATATTTGTCTTTAACAAAAGGATCAGTAATTGCACCGTTTTCAATAGTCAAACTCAAGAACACAAGTTATTTGTTTCAAAAATGGTGTGAGAGAACCCCAACCCATAAAAAGAAAAAGAAAACAAGGAATCTGTAGAGGGTAAACAACAGCCTTTATCCTCTTCTATTTTTATAGAATTCCTGTCTAATTCTCCTACATGCTTTTTTATTGTTTGTTGTCGTTTTATGACTATGTTCTGTGTATTATTATATTTGACTTGAATTGTTTCTTTCTCTTTTCTTTTTTTGTGCGTCTTGGAAGAACTGGGATCCCACTTGTGTATATTGTCATAGAAAGACCAGTTCTTGCTTTAGGACTGCCACCTGGCCCACAAGCATATTTTGAATTCTTATTTGTAACCATTCAATTAGTGCAACTTTATATAAAAATTATTACTCCATATTATTTATATGAACAAAACTCAATCAGTTTATATGTATTAGATCAAATTTATAAATATATATATTAATAATTAATAATTAATTAGTAAATATTTATATAAAAATTTATAAATTTTAATTTATATATAAGACATAGGGTGTGTTTAGGAAACCTCTAAACTATAATTTTAAAATGACTTTTGGCCTAAATTTTAGTTTAGAAAAAAATTAAAATAAACAGCTATATATGTCTGAAAAGGTTTTTAGATCAAATCATAATTTAAAATCGTGATTTCAGATAAGCTGATAAAAATAGTTTTTGAAGCAGTAAAAAAACCTATAAATTACTCAATTACTATTTTACTTTTATTTTTTCTTACACTCTCTCTCCTCTCTTCTATCTTTTTCACAATCTCTTCTCTCTATTATCTATTCACTCCTCTTCTCTTTTCACTCTTATTCACTATCTCTCATCTCTCTTTTCCACCATCTCTACTCTATCATATTTTTAATAAAATTATACCCTTTGTGATAATTTTCTAATTATAAAAATCCTTTTAGTAATAACTATTCAAACACTCATTTATCTAGAACTACTTTTTTTTCATAAGTTATTTTCTAAAAGTTACTCAAAAATCCTTTTTCATAAGCTATTTTTAAAAAACTTATCTAAACACATACATAGTACACAAATTTATAAATATTTATAGATAAATTTATAAAAATATATACGTATTTTAATAAATAATAATAATAATAAAATAATAAATGTGAGTTCAGAACTTAAATTAAGGATATAATACTTATAAATACATATGACAACTTTAGTGTATATATTGCATAAATACTTTGTTTGTTTGGATAAGTAAGCGAAGATAAGAAGAAAACAATGGAAGAAGGGAGACCATTCTCTCAGATTATATTTGAAGAGAAAACTTTGAGAAGAAAATATAGGGGACACATGCTTATTTTTCTGTTTTATTTTTAGTTTCTTTCTTTATTAATTTCTTTTTTATATGTCTATTTTTTCTCTTCTTATTTTCCCCTTTTTTTAATTTCTCTTCATTCAATCGCAGGGTAAAGGACTAACTTAAGGAATTATATACTGATACACCATCTTGGAGCTAGTTAGGGGAACCACTAGCTTCTTCGAGCTGCTCAACAAGTAATATCCGAGTTAGGTCTTAAGTTGTTTGGACATAACAATTATTATCTTATTATTTTCTACGTTTATTGAAAATGTGTATAAGATGGAAATTTTCATGCATTTGCAGGATTTGACTTCTGATTCTTCATGTTCAAGTTTTGCTTCTTCTTCTTTTTTTAATTTGTTTTGGGGTTTGATTGTTTATAGGGGTCCAAGACCCAAATTATTATAAATTTTATTTATTAAAAAAATAGACTAAGGTACAATTTCAAACACAATCTTTAAAAAAAACAACCTAAATTTTGACTTTGTCATATAACCCAACTTTCTATCGCTCATTTTTCTTTAGTTTTTCCTTTTCAACCTGACTCAGTTTGATTGGCCCAAATGTACTCATTTATTGTTTTAATTTGTATAAAAATTAGTTAACTAATTTAATTAGATTAAATAAATAGATTAATTAATTAGGATAGATTTTTTAAAAAAATTTATATTATATACTCATTAATTTATTAAAATTATATAATTTGATAGTTCTTATATTAATTATAATTAATTAATTTATTTAATTTATTTAATTTATCTTAATTAATTAATTAACTTTTATATTAATGATAGGATAAAATATCTAATATTATTTCTTGTAAAAACGATGAAAAACTAGTTGGGAGGTTTTACCAAAAAAAATCAGTTGGGGGGGGGGGGGGGCGCAAATGAGGACGAATGACAAGTCATGAATTTGGTCATAGTATTGGTAAAAAATTATTCACTGGTCTAACTACTTCTAATTCACTAAAATATTTTATTAAATAAAAAATCATATAAACACATATATACAAATACATTTATTGTGTAACGCCGAATTCATTCGCAGAACTATACATTATAATACATACACAACATCCAATATATATTTGATAGTCAAAATTAACTTTGACTTCTAATAAATTTATAAAAGCCAAAGTTGTAATTTGATTCACGTTGAATGTAGCTTGTAGAATAACGTTATCTTTTAATCAGTTTAATTCAATTAATTAGCTTATGTGGATCACATCATCACTCAGGTATAATCCAGAAACTTCTGAGACTTTGAGTGGGAAAATGAGGACAATTTTAAATAATCGGAGAATTAATTAAACACATGTCCAACATGTTACATAGTTATATATCAAATAAATTAAAAGGAACATAACACTTAAATGGTATTTTGAATATGAGTTTTATAAATGAAAAAATTATGGCGAGGAAGCCTTTTTCCATTTGGGTGTTTTACTGAAAAAAACACATTGAAATAACCATATATTCTCATTTGAGTTTTGACCCAATAATGCCAGATACAAGATAGCTGCATGCCAGTATAAAAATACTTTCTCTAGGCCTTGTTACAAGATGCATTTCAGTATTTTTTTTTTCATAATTCTTAATATAAATCACTTTACAGAATGAATTTAGTATTTATGAATCTTTTTTATACCTATCATATGCAATCAACCCTCTCTCTATTCTCTAATTTCTGATTAATATTGAAAACATATCAAAGCTATACCATGAGGATAAGAAGCTAGGCGCATGCAACAAAGAGGTCATCTTGACACCAGCATGGGTTGGTCCAAGTGATATGCGATTTGATATCGTTTAAATTAGATTTTGAGTTTGAGTCTTGGCGTATGTAAAAAAATTTCTGTTGGGAGACTCACCCACTATAGCCAGTTGCGCGACGTGGATTGAATTCAGATGTAGTCGGGGCAAAATTCTAATGACCTGTGTAGGCAACTAAAAAAAATATTATCTTGACAAAGATTCTATGCTTAGACTTGTTGGATGTTTTGAAAAAGAATATATATATATATATATATATATACATGTGTGTGTGTGATGCTCTTTTGGTGCAATTTATAAGTTATTCTCGTCATGTTTTACATTAAAAAAATCTTAAATTGTATTAACTCTACTTTAAAATTTAATAATTTTTTAATTTTATTTCTATTTAATATCTTTATAAAAATAATATTAATACAATAATAAATTAAAGATAAAATTATTTATTTATATAAAAAATTTAATAATATGACTTATAATAGGACTAAAAAAGTTTTTTCTTTCTCTACCCTATAAATACGGCAAGTAGATAGTTTGGTTAATCATGGTGAGGCTTATAGAAGACTTGCTTATTTGGACTTGAAGTAAGTGCATTCATGTAACTTGAAATAAAATTCTCCTCACATACTTAACTTGTAAATCGTAAAATCATAATTGAAAAATTAAATTGGAGCTCCAAATTGCTAATCCAATCAAACACTCATGACAATTGGATATAGGGAGCTTCATGAGAAAGTTGGGATACTATCTTTGTTAAAATCAATATTTTAATGAGATTGGGGTGTTTTCTGATTCCATGAAAGCACGATTGAAAACATTTCTAAACTCCAAGATAGAATACATCCATCCTTTAGTCTTATATAATATATTTGAATAATACTGCATCTAATCCTTAATATAAGAACTATTTAACTAATTTAAATAAATTAAAAAAATAATTAAGTTAGTTATTTGTAATAAATATGAGTTGATTTCCCTAAAGTATTATTTTTAATTATGGTTATCTTTAGATAGAAAGACAAAATAGATTAAGGTTTTATATTTAAAATTAAATATAATCTCTAACTCTTATATTTAAAATCAAATATAACCTCTAACTAATTTTTATATTAAGGATAATAAATAATACTTAATTATACAGAGATTAGAAAATTTCTTATAAGCATGCCTTCAGAGAAAGCAAATCTAACCCCTAATAAACTTGCAAGTGATGCACTTATAATATGGATGCTCATTCAAAGGTTATATCGAATATGCCTCCATAAAATGTAGAGTCTTAATTATATGATCTTTTAGGGTGTGTTTAGTTCAACTTAAAGGGAGAGGATGGAGGGGATTTTGATATTTTTTTGTTTGGATTAATAAAAATAGAGGAGAGAGGAAAAATATTATTTTTATATAGATAACTATTAGATACGAAGAGATATTTTAGGGATATTAAAAAAATATTATAAATATAATAGTTAAAATAAAGAAAAAAAATAATTTCCCCTCTAAATCCCCTAATTTTGGAATAGAAGGGAAGGGAGAGGAAACTTTGAAAAAAAAAATCCTCCTCTTCTAAAACTTTTGTGTGCCAAATAAAGAAAATGGTCAAAATTCCTCCCTTACCATTCAAATCCCTCATACAAACACATATTGAATGTCTAATTGATGAGTTTGCTTTAACTTTAGCCTCCTCTTTGTATTTTAAAAAATATATATGGTTAACAAACGTCTTTCTTGTATTGAAATTTATGATTTTTTTTACTTTAATTTATGAGCAGAAAGAGAATTCCAAGCACCATTTAATAATTAAGAATAATTTTAGAATATTGTGATCATTTTGGGAAAAAAAGATTAGAATTATCAATTAATTTTAATTAAATTTCTAAATTTATATCATAAAGTGTCTTATAAACAAAAACCAAAATCAAATGGGGTAAAAACAAACACATTAAACTTGAATTTGGATATGTCTACTTTTCTTGGTAAAGGTATGAATTTTCTAGGGAATATATATAGTGGGATATGAGTGAGATTGTAGAAGTTGCGTACCAAGAAAGATATTGAAGAAATATGGTATAATTCCATTTTAAGCAACCATGATTACCACATCAATGGAGAGAGCCATATGTGAATCACGCAACTAAAGAATCATATATATATATATATATATATATATATATATATATATATCACCATTTTTAATTTGCCATATGAACTAAACAATCTTGTTTAACACTTCAAGCATTCTCAATCATAGCAACCAAACATTCCCTTGTAATTTCCCTTCTCGTACAACATCCATATACGTTAGGGTCTTGAGCATTCATCTTTAATGCACATCTATAGACTATAGATTTTTTTTTTGCTGGTAAATTTCTAGAGTTTTTGTTTTTTGTTTTGGCCATCTTTTGATTGTTAAAATTTAACTATAACTCATTTTCCATAAATAGGTAAAAATAATATAAGCATAATAAAGTCATTAAAAACTTGGAGGCATTGATATTTGGTAATGAGCACTATCTTTAATTCTCTTTGATTTACTCAATTTAAATATGTTTTATATTTTTTGGACAAATACAAACGAAGCATGTATTTCAGAAATAGATTTGTTTTTGGTAAAGTAGAAATAAAATATGTTTATTCTAGAGTTTAGATGGTATGATAGCTAGAGCTAATCCTCCTTAGGTGTAAAAATTATTGAAGTAAATTTTGATTATCCCAACAAAGCATTTTCTATGCCCACCGCCTAATTCAAACCCATGACATTATATTTAAGGAATACAATCATCTACCAACTGTGTTAATTATTTTTTGTGTGTGTTAGAAATAGAATATTATGTTCTAAATATATGTAAAAGAATGAAACCCCTAATACCTAATTTTAAAATATCCAAGGGTCCCATGTTGAAATTGATAAAGTGCAGTTGGGCAAATCCTCAATATAACTTTATATATATGTGCATGAAGATTCTTAAGGAAAATAAAGGAGGACCAGAAGGCGGTTTATGGTTCAAAAACTTAATGGAAGATACAACCACTCGATTCATAATATGTATATAATAAATTATACCTAATAACAAACAAAACAAAAATCATAGAATATACCTTCATCGTTTGATGAGGAGAAAACTCCATTAGGTCAAAAACTACATTTTCGATAGATCAAAAATAACTTTTATACAATGGTTTCTAGAATTGGTATATAGAAACAGTTTGTATTGAAAAAGTCGGATATTGAACTGGAGTTAAAAAGAATTTCTATACTGGTTAAAAAATAATAATTTATTTATAAAAATATCATAGTGCACCCTTTCTACACGGATTATATTAAAAGGTAGAACCACTAGACTCATAATATAAATATAATAAATAATATCTAATAATTTTTTTTATAAACTATACCTTCTACGTGTGATGAGAAAGCCTCCACACTGGTACCAAAAACAAACCGAATTTTAATATAGGTTAAAATAAGTTTTACAGCATGCTAGTAATCGATATACAGATTGAGCCTTGCAATTGGTGAAAAATCTACGTTTGGCAGGGTAAAAAATTTATTGATTGAAGTAAAAGTGGAAATGGAAATAGAAATAGAAATGAAAGTGAAATTAGGTTAGAAATGAGTTTTAAATGTTTATTTATTGCTTGTTTGGATAAGAGTTTAGAAAATTGTTTATGAAAAAAGGGCTTTTGGACAGCTTTTAGAAAAATGATTTTAGATAAGAGCTTATGAAAAAAAAATAATTTTGAATAAATGAGTATTTGGATAGTTATTTCTAGAAGTACTTTTATTATTAGTAAATTATGAAAAATGGTATGAGTATTAAATGAGGAGAAATAAGAGATGAGAGGAGAGATGTGATAAGAGAGAGAGTGTAAGAAAAGAAAGGAAAGATGGTGTAAGAAAAAATATGAGAGTGAGGGGATAATGTATAAGAAAAAGTAGGAGAGAGAAGAGAGGGTATAAGAAAAAGTATGACTAATATAGTAATTAGTTAGTTCATAAGTTTTTTTACTGTTCTATAAGCTACTCTGACTAGTTTATCTGAAACTTTAGTTTTAAACTATATTTTAATCTAAAAACCCGTTTGAACAAATATAACTATTTATTTTAAAATTTCTCAAAACCTAGGTTTTGCCCAAACTTAGGTTTTCCCTCTTCCTACATACTTAGTATAATAGAAATGAATATAGAATTGATGTATATATTTTTTTTTTATAAATTAGAGTAAAATAACCTTAAATATTTTTTTATAACTTGAGAGGGGTTAAAGTTGTCTAAAAATTTTATAATTGGGGTAAAATGGTTCAAAAAATTTTATTTCTATTTCTTTCATCTCAATTTTTAATTTTTTTATGAAAATAAAATGACCCGATGAAGTAGAAATAAAAGTGACTTCTATCATACCAAAATGAATGAAGTAGAAGATTTTATTTTCACTTCTACTTCTCTCTAATCAAACATACATATAAAGTCGTCTAGTTTAGTTTAGCTTTTGAAAAAGAGTTTATAGAAAAAAAATAATTTAAAATTAATTTTAAAAAATAACTTCTAGAGACGAGTTTTTGAAAGAAAAATAATTATAAAAAAATAAGTGTTTGAATAATTATTATTAAAATAACTTTTTTAATAAATGAATTATAAAAAATGGTATGAGTAAAATAATAGAGAAAAAAATAGGAGTAAAGTGATTATCACACAACCTAAAAATACTTTTATTACCCAAAATCTAAAAATACCTTTATTCCCCAAAAACTATTATCATAAATTTATTCAAAATTATAATTTATTTTTAAAAAAATAGATATTTAAAAACTATTTATTTAACTTCTATGATTTGGGTATGGGCACTTTTAGTTTCTACATTTGCTATAAAAAGGAATTTTGTACTTGTGTCCTTTTGCTATTAGATGCTATATGGTTAGAAATTGAATATGGTTACAAATTGAATGATGTAACATGAATGGTTCTTGGGTGTACATGTAATGCCGCTCACCAACGCCTAACATCCAACCAAACCCATAACCATTACTTACCCACCTCTTTTCCTTTTCTGTTTGTTTTCCAAAAGTACATCGTCCACAACAATATAGTTTTGTATTCTTAATCCTATGTCTCTAGCATTTGCTCATGTCTAGTCTTCACTGTCTAAATTTGATTTGATTGAACATTTAGCACTAGTTATATAGATTTTCCTCACTTCATTAAGTGGTTATAAATTTTATTATTGACATTATTATACTTTTCAAATCTAATATTTGAAGTCGGTAAAATATGCTCCTTATGTCTCATTAAAAAATTGATTTACATAATTTATGTGGTATATTTTTATATTTTTTAATTAATTATTTTTTTTGTATAAATTGTTATTTAGAAAGTTGATATTATTTATTCCTAATTTTAGTTAAGATAAAAATAATAATTAAATAGTATTTTTGAACAATCCAATTAGATGTTCTAGAATGTACGTCAAATGATGCGCATATTTTATGAATGCACATTTCTATATCTATATATAATATTTTTTTTGGCAAAAATCTATATATAATATATAATACACGTTTTAACAAGGTGTATTATTGATGAACTATGAAAAGTGGAATTTATTTTTCAAACTCCTGAATTTGCACATATGTGTACCACTTAATTTTAATAAAAATGATGCAAAAGTGGGCAAATTAATGTTTCTTTATGGGATTTAATATTATGCAGTTTTATATGTATTTTTAGATAATTTATATATTTAAGATAATTTATTCCAATTAAATCAGATAAATAAATTTTTTAATTATATTTAAAATCCACATATCCCCAATCTTCTCCAATAAAAAAATCATGATCAAGTTAATAATTAATAAATATTGGAAAAATAATGTGAATGTCATTGTAAAAAGTTTAAGACGTGTGTGATGTGATAAAATAAAATTGAAAGCATAGCAGCAATGATTTAATTGAGGGATAAAATGACTCAATTTTTTTAATATGATCTGAAATTTGAGTCTTATCAATAAAAAATTACCTTGGAAAAACTTCCTCTAAGAGGGAAAAACTCTAAATCAATTGAGATATTTTGCAGTACCAAGTAAAAAATGTTGAAATTATTCACTCATAATTTAAATTTCAATGAGAAGATAACTTGTTTCTTTAAGGAAAAAAAACTCATTCAACTTAAAGGGAAAAGAAATTGGCAAAAAAAAAAAAAAGAACTTAAAAGGGAAAAAAGTTCATTCTAACCAAGTGGCCCTTTTCTCTTTCAAACCTCTTTAATTTCTTATAATTTAATTAAAAATTATAGTTAAACATATTTATAACTAAATAAATTAATTTAAGGGATTTGACGAATAAAATTTGAATATTTTTTAAACTGCAATCTTAAATATTATTATTTTTAATTAGAACAAGAGAATAAATCTTTTTTTATTGAAAATTGGATGCTCTAAGTCCCATTATTTTGGTGAACCGCCAAAACAACCAAATTTCAGGTTTAACTAAAAGGGAAAGAATAGACTTTGAACAAGGATGGAACTTCCTTCATAAAAAAAGAAAAAGAAAAAAGGAGGGAACTTATTTCATAAAATAAAGCATTAAAAGAAAAGGCATATGATAGGATCCAACTACAATCAATTTTAGTTTAAATTTTGAGAAAATCCCAAAAAACAAATACCGCCTAAATTATAAAATTTTAAATAAAAAAATACTACAAAAATATATTATCATTTACTTTACAAAAGGAGTCAATAGATTATAAAATATAATAAATAAATTGATTTATAATTTTAAAATTTAAGTGGTATTTTTTGTGATTTTTTCCTATTTTTTTGAATTGCATAATAGATAAGTTTACTTATTTTTTAATCAATATCATATAATCTTTCACTGGCATTCTCATCTTTTAATTTTCTTTCATGTAGTGATTATTCAATATATATAACTAATTTTGTTAATAGAAAGTCTAGAATTTAGTTATCTATTATATGGAGCTCAAAATTAGGGGTGTCCAAACATGTCCCGTCCCGGGTGTTCTAACTCGGTCCCGATGATTTCGGAACGGGTCCGTTCCGTCCCGAAAAGGACCAGGACGGGAAATTATCAGGACGGGACAGAGAGAAGGTCGGGACGGGACGAGTCTCGGCCTGACCCTCGGGATTCCTGTCCCGTCCCGACCCTATTTTTTTTATAAAAAAATTATATTAATTAATCTTATATTTTTTACTTTGTACACTCTTTTTAGGCTTTCCGTCTCTCTTTTCTTACACTTTACTTGCTCCCAGTCACAGGTCTCGCCAGTCGCCACTCTCATATAAATATTTTTACTTACAAATATTCCTATACAGATATTTTTATTCTTCTTTATTGTTATTTTTTCCTCTTATCTGGGTAAATTATCATTTTATATTAGGGAGGAATGTTTGTATTTAGAGAAACTTACCGTGGTATTTTATATGGAATGATTTATTGAGATAATTTTATTATTATATTTTTTTTAAAAAAAAATCAAGAATTCCCATCATATCCCAAACCCGTCCCGATCTTATCGGGACTGGGACAAATTCGGGACAGGACGGGACACGGGACGCATTTTGCGTCCCATGCACTGTGTCGGGACGGGACACGAGACGGGGTTATCCCGATCCTAACTCGTCCCGTGAGCACCCCTACTCAAAATTAGCCCCATTTAAATCAAGATCCCTTACACTTTTTACGTTTTTGCTAATAATTTTTTTAAACTAATATATTGATTATATATATTAAATAAGTTTTAATCAAAAAGTGATTCCAATCAAAATAATTAAAAATAGTATTTTAAGAAAATTAATATATAATTTTTTTATAAATAATATTTTTTAAATATTTTATTTTATAAATATCAATTATCTAATTGGTATATTTAGAATAAATGGAGTATAAATGATTCCAAATATGAAATGGAGGAGGAAATATTAAAATAAAAGTATGTCAACGTTATAAAGAGAAAACTGAATACAGAAGATGAATAATTATATTATTGAAGAAATTATTCTGAATTGGAAGTATCAAAATTTTAGTTTTATAGGAGTTGACATTAAGCTTAATGATTTGGCAGTTTTAGAGGGGTAATTACGTATCCTCACAAAAAGTCTAATTGCCATTATGACAAGCTTTCTAAAAGACATATCAGAACGCGTCATTTGGAACTGTCGTTTATGGTTCGTAATTCCATTCCCTTCTTCTAGTTGCTTCCACTCAATGATGACGTATATCATGCTGATGATCTGGTCCTAAAAAAATAGTTTTTTTTAGTAGATAAGACAGGAGGAGGAGGTAAGGAGGCTACATCATACTTCGGAAGAAGTATGAAGAAAGTAGATTCTTAGGATCTTCTTATAGCAGGTTTTCCTGCTTAAATGGTGACACTCTAAGTCATAATATTATATATATATATATATATATATATATGAAGAAAACTCTTATTAAAACCCTAATAAACAATATTTTAAATATCAAATATATTCTATAATTCCATATTTTGAAATATTTGAGAAGAAAAATTTAAATACTAATAGTCCACATAATTCCACAATAACTCCATAATCAAACACAATCTTAACACAATATCCTTACTAAACAAAAAATAATTAACATCTAGTCATCTAAAATCTATTAAATATTAAAAATAAGACAACAAAAAATTATAATAATATAATAATATGTATATATTTAAAATAAAAATATATTTTTTTGAGTCAAATGGATATGGCATAATACTATAGAGTTATTTGTATATAATTAAAAAAATATGTTATATATAATTAAAAAATAATTAAATTTATTTTAAATATTAAATATTTAGATATTTCTGAGTAATAAAATATGGAAATAGATACTTTTAGAAAAAAATAGGGAAAATTGGGAGGGAGAAAACGTAAAAAGGGCTTCCTCCTTGTTTCCTCGTGGAGGGCGAAATTGATTATTGACGCACTAAGGCGCACGTTACTGAAAGGTGAAAGGGTGGTGGACACGTGTGAGGCAATCACATGCTGAAACTCACGTGACGAAGGCGCCGATCCCCTCGTGTCTGACTATCGTAGGGGATCAATACCTTTATTAGTAAAAATATCAATAAATAATTAAAAAAATATTTTTATTATTAAAATATTAATACTTTAATATTTAATATCTTAATATTACTGTTATCTACAAACCTTCAAGCATATAATTCGCAAGTCAACTTTTAATATTTATAAACCCCCCATAAACCTATAACTTAATTAATACTTAGGGTATTTGTTATTTTTAAGTTACTATGTAAAAATTTATAAATCCTTTTTTTAAAAAATGAACTAATACCATGTTTTATATTTTAAAACGGTATGAATGTTAATTTTAATTTCTTAAGTTATAGGTTTTAATCTCAACCACATAATATTTATATTTTTATTAAATTATAAAAATTAATATTTTTTATACTATTTATTAAAATAAAAATAATTTTATAAAATTAAAATTTATATTTTAAAATTTAAGAGATTAAAATAAAAATAAAAATAAACTAATAATTTAGATATTTACATTCATTGAACTTGTTTTTTGAAAATTATTTAGGCATAGCACGTTATGTAACATTAATTAATTATTATCATGAAAGTTAATCATAAATGTCATATAAAAAATTCATGAAGTTTATATAAGATAAACTTATTTAACGACACTAGTCGCATGGCAAATATTGAACCTGTCAAAGCCAGAGGAATCGATCGCCCTTACGAAATCTGAAATTCTGAATACAGGCAAAATTGGCTATTCCTGAGTGGAGAGGATGAAACTCTTTGGTGGGTCCCAATTCCAAAATAATAATAATAATTTTCCAAATAACCAATATAAAGGGGTATTTCAACAGTTCTACTAGCCGGTAGTTTCAGTTCCTGATTTCTTTTTGATACAGCTAACTCACGGGAAGTTAACAGAAACAGAGAAGAAGAAGAAGCAGATGGCTCAGGAGTAGGATCCTACGGTGGGTCGCAGATACAGGTTAGCAGTTCCGTGGACTGTCACCGGACCAACAAACTCTTCCAACGGCGGTTAAACGAGCCGTTTTGACTTTGTAAGTATCAGAAGAAAGAAACACAAAACGACAGTACACTCAAATTCTCCAACATCGGTGTCAGTGGCTGAAATGAGTTTTCAATTTGAGATTTCCCCCCTCTTGTGAGAAGCAAGTCAAAAGGTTCATCTAATTCTGCTAGTCCATCTCTGTTTGTGGACTTGGTGGATCCGGTGCTGTCAATGATTATGCACTGTTACTATCCTTCTTTCTTTCTCTGTATTGCTTTTGAATTGCCTCGGGAAAATTTTTCCATTGTTTGGTTGGTCAGAAAATGGGAAAAGGTGGAGGATTTCGAAGGTGGGTTAGGTGAAGAAATAGACTTTGGAGAGAGAAGGGAGCCTCAAATGCAGCACCCTCTCCCCCTCCCTCTCTCTGTGGTTTTTCCTTCAGGGATTTTCTCGGGAAAGTTTTGCAGCGTTTGGTTGGTCGGAAAACGGAGGAATCCGAGGTGGGTTAGAGGCAAAGACAGAAACTTTGAAGAAAACGGCATGATGATGGGTGGGGACTGAAATGGGGTAACGTTTCATAGTTTTAGGTATGAAATTAAATTCATAGAATGTGAAAGGGGTAGAGATGATAATTTAATGCTATAATATACCCTATTTATTATTACGGGTCTTAGGAGATAGGTGCCATTTGTGCTGCTGTGTCAAGTTTTTTCATTAATTGCGGAAGAAGATGAAGGTGGAAGAGAGAGAAAGAGTTGACCATTATTTATGGCTATGCTTATGATTACAGCTCCTTACTCTGAAATCACTTCTTATTATTTTATCTTAATCCTGTTCATCCCCCTCTTAAGCAAACTCCTTTAGCTTTTCTCCTCACAAAGCTTTGATTTTTTCTTTCGGGGTAATTTAATCCTCTGCTTCTTTTGCCTCCTTAAGTTCTGTATATTCCAAAGTTCAGTTCAGCTTTTTTTTTTTTTTTTCGAGAGAAGTGATGAAGATGAACCATTTTTATTCTATAGCTTCTAGTTTCTCTCATGTCGTCCCTTGTTTGTGACTCTGTTCTTGTCTCTGCGCGCAGTTAAGAATTTTTTTGAATTGTCTCTGTTCTGAAGGAAGCTAAAAGAAGAAGAAGAAGGTTGAAAAGGTAGGTAACATATTATTATATCTTTGAAGGTTTTGTTTGGGATCTGAGACAGATCTCTCTATTAATATTTTCTTCATGTATCTTTCTTCTTCTTCCATGGAGATGAAAATCCAGCTGAGATAGATATTCACTTTACTTTTTTCTTTTTTATTTATTTATTCCTGTGTGCTAGATCCAATCAGAGATACTAGTGGACAAGAAACATTGATAGGGAATTTAAAATTGTGGGTTTTCTTCTCACAAATAAATTAAAACTGGTTTGTAATTTTGTTGCTAAAAGTTTTCAAACTTCCAAACTTTTCTCTTGTCCTATGTATACTTAGAGAAACTGTCTTTGGATTCTCTTGTTCTTCTTCTTTTCTTTGTTAACCTAATCCTATTACTTATAATAAAAAGAAAAAAGTCTGAATGGTACCTTCTTTTTGGGACCTCCCTATATTATTCCCATAGCTTGACGGAGGAAAGAAACTGATATTTCTTTAATCAACAATATTTAGTTTAGAAGCTTTAGTTTAATCTAAACTTCTTTTTTTTTTATATTCTTGGAGTTCTTGGTAAACGCTTCCTTGGGCATTTTTTTATGTGAGTAAAATATTCCTTCAACGTTATGGGAAAACTGTGTATTTAATGATAGAATCATACTACAATTCTGTTGGTATTAAAAAAAATTAGAGTCTCTTGTGAACAGTGCCTTTTTCCCATTCTTTTTTAGAATTTATGGAATCTTGTTATTGCTGCTAAGGTTACTCCCAGATGATTACTTTTTTGACCTTCATATATGTAAATCCTAAAAATAGCCTCCCCACTTACAGGTAAGGCTGCATGGGCTACCCTAACAAGCAAATCAATAATTGATTTTCCTGTATTGATCTTGTTTATTATATTGAGGCAATGGTAATGTTACCCCTCCCTGACCTTGAGTTTAAGTCACTGGTTTAAATCCTAAAAATAGCCTTTCTGTTTGCGGGGTAAGACTGTATTTATTTATCCCTTTTGACTCTACCTAATAGAAGCTTGTGCATTGTGGCCTAATAAGTAAATCCACAATTGATTTTCTCTATTGATCTCGTTGAAAATTGTGTTGACCTCTTGATTTCCCTGTTGAATGCTACTTTATTGTTTTTTGGGTTAAATATACACTAGGTCAATTTCAGTATTGCGTATTTTCTTTCAATATAGCTAACCAGTTATTTGTTGCGCGCTGAACTAGCTGTTCTTATCTCTTAATGGTCAGGTTTCTGCAGAATCGGATCTGTACTTGCTTCCAGTTTGAAAATACCTTTGGCTGAAGCACAGACAAATTTCCATGTATTTTAAACCTACGAACTATGAAATTAGGTAACCAAAAAGCTCTGTTTTTGATTTTTGAATTTGCCTAGTAAACTGCCATTTGATGCAATGTTCAAGCATGTTTTTAGAGTTCCAAATTTCAATTATATATTGTTAGGGTTAGTAGTGATAAGTGTTCATTTGTTTTCTTCCATTTTTCTGCTTATTACTTGCTGAAATCCATTGCGGTTTCAATTTCCAACCTTGTGGGTTTGTTTTTCACTGGTGTGGAAATGTATTTGCAGATGCTGAACTGGCCTTCTACCATTCAAATATTGGCAAACCCGAATCTCAATCATTTGAATTTGATGTGGATGATCGATACTCTGCTGGATGCAGATCAGAAGAAGACGAGGAAGCCAAGGGAAATGTGAAAAGAGTCTCAGTTGACTTAGAGGCTAACAAGGGGAATTTAGATCAATTACCAAATAAGATGGAGACAGAAAAAGATGCTTTAACTTCACCGAAAACCGATTCTCACGCGAGCATCGTTGGTCTTAAAAATGAAAATGAAGAAAAGGTCAAGGACTCTATTAAGCCAGTCTCAGATTCTCCGCAGGATATAGAATTCCTTACAGAATCCCCTAGTGATCCATGTCCTAATTGCCCTCAAGATATTGAATCGGTTGAGAGTCCGGATCTTCCAGGCAAGGTAGATTCATTAAAAAACCCGGCGGATATTTATATGGACAAGAGTGTTACTGAATGCGAACAGGAATTGGTAGTTGTTTATAAAGAAAGTAGTGACCATGTTATCAAGGATATCTGTGTTGATGAAGGAATCCCAGCTGAGGAAAAGATATTGTTGGAGAATACAAATGAAGAGTCTGCGTATAAATTCTCGTCCTCAGAGTTGGAGGATCACAAGAGTGAAAAATTAACAAGAGACAATGTTGCAGTTGATGCACCGTTCCCGGTTTTCATAGATTTGCCTGCAATAACAAAGGAATCTCAGAAAGTTTCTACTAATCATTATAAGTTTGAGGATTTGATGCTAAATGGCGATAATGATGTTGATAAAGATATGTTATTGGCTGGATACAAAGTTTTATTGCAAGATTTGGATGATGAAGAACAGACAATGCCTTTGATTGAGGAGGGCCACAAAGCTGAGCAAAACCATTCCCAGGTATTCATTCAACATCCTATAGCATATCATAAAATGCTTAATATAAAATCTATTTAACTAATTTGATTAGATAAATTAGTTAAGTTAGTTAATATGTCATGTGTTTTTTAAAATCCTCTAATAACCTTCCTTAATTCTCTCTCTCTCTCTTATTTGATTATTATTAAGGGAGTATTAGTAGGGATAATTTAAAAAAAATAATTAATATAGAAAATATGTCTTATATTTAGAATTAAGATCAATTTTCTAATTAGGTTTCATATAAGAACTGGAGGAGTACATATCTGTAGATTCTTTTTGAATGATTTTTGGTATGTTTTACAACTTTTCCTGGTATTAAGACAAGATACTAGCCTAATGTTAATGAATGCTAGAAAGTGATGATTTTGATTTATCTGCAGGTCTCTAGTGAGCCTGAATTGCCCTCCAAGCATAAGGAATGTGAAGATAGGGTTGAGGAAGCTGTCTCGACGTCGCCTTCTGCTTTAGCAGAAGAAGAATCAAATGGTAATGTCAGCAAGGTATGCATGCCGGAGAATGGCGGTATCACTTCTCAGTTTGATGATCCTCATGTTCCTGCAGTGAGTGCCAAAGAGGATGAATCTGACCAAGTTGGCGAGCCTAAAAAACTCGACGATGCTCGAAATTCATCGGACTCTGTAGATGTGAAGCCTGATGATCATCAGGCTGCAACTAGTCATGTCCGCCACAGCGTGGGGGAGACGAGTTTCTCGGCTGTAGGCCGCGTATCGAGTCGGATAACTTACTTGGATCCGGTGCCTTATTCCGGAAGCGTCTCTCTTGGATCAGACAGTAGCACGACTAGCACGCGCTCCTTCGCCTTTCCAGTGTAAATTCCTATAAACTTGAATCATAAAAACGCTTGTCATTACAAACTTAGGATCTTGCCTTTTGGTTATCAAGTTCTTCTTGAGAATTATAACACGCTGATAGATTTTCTCAATAATGCGCTCCAAATCGTCAAAAAATGTCCACATGTTGTTATATTTGTTTTTGTCAGGAACTTGATAACAAAAGGTTGAGCAACTTCATCTAGAGTCTTATTTCCTCTCATGGCAGGAATTTCATGACTAACATACTGGTTTTCTTCTTGTGCTTACAGAATTCAATCTGAATGGAATAGCAGCCCAGTTAGAATGGCGAAAGCCGACAGGAGACGCTACCGGAAGCACCGGGGTTGGAGGCAGGGCCTTCTATGTTGTAGATTCTAAATGCTTTCTATCTATCACTGTTTTTGTTTTTGTTTTTTTGCTTTTATTTTTAAATAGGTTTAGATTGAGAAAATATATATGATTGGAATTTTACGTTAGCATCACAAAAATTTGTCAACCAGGCTGTTGTACAATTTGCGCTATATAGGTTTAGGACGAGGCCATGTTAGTGCTCATGCAAGCTAATTCTTTGTTTTATCTTTCTTGTTGTATGTGATCCTTTTTCCCCTCAGATTCTCATACATGTTATGCTCAAATGTTAACTTCCGTTACTATTCAAATAAAATCATAATATACATATTTATTTATTTATTCCTTTGGGTTGAATAGGGCATATTTATTTAGCATCACTTACCACTTGTTTGGATGGCGCTTAAAACTAAGGTTTTAAAAAAAAATTTAATATAAATATTTATTTGAAAAAAATTTAAAATAAATAATTATATTTATTTAAACGGATTTTTAGATTAAATTATAATTTAAAATTAAGGTTTTATAAAAATTATTGAAAATAATTTTTAGAATAGTAAAAGAGTTTAGGGATTATCTATTTTTTCTCTATTATCTCTCTTTTCCATCATTTTTTCTCACTCCTTGTTCTTCTCTACTCTTTCTTATTTTCAATAAAATTATATTTATTTTTAATTTATTAATCATAACATTTTTTATAGTAATAATTATATAAATATTTATTTATTTTTTCTATAATTTTTTTTCAGGAACCCTTTATTAAAATTTGTCTAAGAATTCTTTTTTGTCCTAAATTATTTTTTAAAATCCTATCTAAATATCCACTTAATGGTTCCTGAATGCTCTAAAACCCATAAGCAAAAAGCAAGTCCCTTTAAGTGGTTGTAACTTGTGTAAAATCATTTGGGAGTATTGTCAAACTTAACTCAGTATCTGTAACCCAAAAAACAAAGAAATAATACTGTAATTCACAAGCAAGTTTATTTTAAAATTCAACGAACACCTTCACAGCAACAAATTGCAATTTGAATTGATCAGTAAAAGAATGATTATCCTAATCAGTTTTCTACTTCCTCAAACAATATCATTTGAAGGGACATGAACATTTTGCTCAAATTGTTCTCCAAAATTTCTGCTTCCACCTCCTCTCCCCTTTTGTTTCAGAATCTTATTAATTTTCCCCCTATCCTTCTATGTACCATATTCATTATTCAATGTTAAACATTCCCATAAATCCATTGAATTTTCAGGAAGAGAAACCTACAACAACAAAACCAAGGAGCTATCCAATATTTGAAAGGAGCCAATTTGATTATCCTTATTTCTTAAGATCTCTTACTTGACATGTATCATGTACTTTGTTTCATGCATCTCATCTTATTCTTCTCCATCATATCATCAGCATCCCTCATTGGCAATATTTTGTGTTGGTTCCAAATTTTTTCAATCTAACAAGGCTCTTAAAGTGCATTGCATAATAGTAATGCTTATAATATTGGGTAAAATAAGTCACAATATTATGATCTTATTTTTTTTATACTGCCAATATTTTAATCTTATTTGTGATATAATTTTACCTATAATCTTTTTAATTTAGTATAATTCTTGATACTTAAGAAATAAAACTATGGGTAAAATTATACTAAATTAAAAAAATTATGGATAAAATTATATTAAATTGAAAAGATCATGAGTAAAATTACACTACAAATAAAATTAGAATACTAACCATTTATAAAAAATAATATTAGAATATTAGATGCTAATTTACTCTATAATATTTGTTTTGTTTTTTTAATTTTTTTCATCGTGTTGTTTTTCTTCTTTCTCACAATATTTGCTTGTTTTATGGTGTTCTTTAGACTCTCCGATTAAACTTATACTTTGAACATTTTATCTTTTACTTTATAATGTAATTACTTTTTATTAAACAGAGATTTTATAAAATTTTCTCTCTTTTTATTTTTACTTACGTTTTTTATTTGTTCAGTTTGGAACTCAAAATTAATTAGGGTTTGAAAATTGAGCCGATTAAATTGGTCGGGATAATGATCAAAGGGTGAGTAGTTCAACGTAGTTGTCCCAAACAATTATAATTAAAATAATATACTATAACCAAAATATAAAAAAATCAATTTATAAAGAGACCCGAGAGTAGTATTTAAATACAAGAGGCATAATTCACAAATAAATAATACTTTAAGAAAATTAATAAAAAATTATTAGTCAAATTCAGAATCCACTTATTTGAAAATTGAAACTCAAATAATGGGTGTGTGAGTCAGAAAAAAAAATAAAAAAGAAATTTTTCATTAACAAGCAAAGGTTTCATTTTCACAAATGAAGTCCTACGGCCAGAGTGATCCTCATCGCGCTGGAATGCTACCTTTCCTTCACAGTCCTCTGTTTCAATGGCATTTCGCTTCCTTCTCCACTCCAATAACCACCAACTCACAATCTCAGCTTTATATCGCACCATTCCTTCTTGCTTCTTCTCTTGCAGATGCCGAGGACACTCTTTCACCCTACCTTCACAGTCACCTCCGTCCCCAAAGAAGGTCCCTTTCACCGTCTCAGTGCACGGCAAGACGTGGCCAGACCCTTATCAGTGGATGTCCAACACTAAGGACCCAGATCTCTTAGACCATCTCAACCATGAAAACACCTACGCCCAAGCTTTCATGGCCGATACCCTCAATCTGCAATCCACTTTGTCGTCGGAGATGAAAAGTCGAACACCCGCTACCATTTCCACTCCCCCTGAGCGTTGGGGACCCTGGTTAGCTCACTTTGCTCTCCTGGGACTACTTTGTTCATGGTTTATACGATTTTTTCCTTGAACAACTTATTTCCTTCGAATTTAGGCAAAATGTATCTTTCGAACACTCATTTTAAAATTTGTGTTATATGGGTCTTAACTCTTAAGTAATATACCGGCTTTGTTTAATTCACCAAATAAGAGAGTGAATACAGGCTTTAGTTGAGTGATAGACTGAGGAATTCAACTTCTAGGTTTCCGTGACTTTCAAACTGATTCTTTATCACTAGATTTAAATAATAAAAAAAAAAACTCCTTTGATTGGTTCTAGCATTGGCTTATTTTGTCTTCTGTTGGTTAGGCTGTATTACCAGTACATTCCAGAGGGAAAGGAATATCCTGTACTATGTCGGAGGCTAGAAACAGAGAGAACAGGCTGGTTGAAGACCTTTCTCCATTATGCAAAGCTGAGATCAACACAGGAGGAAGTCCTACTTGATTGGAATGAACTTGCAGAGAAATATGGAAAGTTTCTTATCTGATGAACTATTTGATAGATGTTGGACATTGCCATTGTCTTTCTTTGTATATTTTTTCAATCGAATCTTTCATATTGAACATTCTGCTTGAACTCTCTTCCCTGTTGGAATTCATTGATTGATATGTTTAATATTGCAGGGTATGTCCATGTTGGTACATGCAGAGTTTCACCTGATCATAACTATCTTGCATACACAGTTGATATTTCTGGTGGTGAACGATTCATGCTTCAGGTCAAGGATCTCAGAAGTGGAGTTACAGATCCGAAATTTGGAGTTGAAGACGTTGTTAACATGGCATGGGCACAGGATGGAAGTTCTCTCTTTTATACCGTGTCAGATGAAAACCAGAGACCTTACAGGTATCATTTTTAGACTCTCTTTTCTTGGTATTTTGGCATAAACTAATTTTCATTCTAACTTTGATATGATAACATGGCAGGGTTCTCTGTAGAAAACTTGCAAATGATCACGTGAATGATCTCCCAGTATTTACTGAGAGTGATTCCAGTTTCTGTGTGGACATAACAAGCACAAAAGATGGCAAGTTCATAACTGTGAATTCAAACTCAAGGACTTCATCCGAGGAAGGAACTTATAGATCTTCATTTATGAATTTAAAAGGAGACTACCCTTTCCTAGCAACGTGCTGATCTTGATGCTTATCACAGGTTTATGTTATAAATGCGGCCAATCCTATGGATGGACTTGAAAGAATATGTAAGCGCGAATCTGGTGTACAGTACTTTGTGGAACATCATTATGGCTCATTTTATATACTTACAAATGCTCCAATTCCTGAGGTTAATTGGTCTAGTCAAGATCTTTATCTGGCTCGACACCGAGTTGAAGATATAGGATGTGCTAGCTGGCAGGTCATGTTTGGTTAGCTTCCAACATCAGTCTTTTAATTTTTTTTTAATTTCTATGCGCATATGTTTATTTCATTGCATCACTCTAACTCATCTTTGCTGTGCTTCTTTTATTCTTCAGAATATCATTTTTCCTCCTAAAGATATGAGCATATGTGATATGGACATTTTTAATGGACATCTGGTTCTTCTCTTCAATAAGAAAGGTCTTCCTGTGTTATGTTCCTTGAATTTACCTGTTGAAAACGATTGCAAGGTATATGAACTGTTACTCTATTGAGTGTTTGCAAATTGTTATGCGGTCATATGTAGATATGCCTTATCGAATGCATCAGCAATTAATGTTAACTTGAAGCTCAATGAAAATAAAATTTTAAATAAGTTATACATCATGCTAATATAAACTTGCACAGGACAACTACTAACTTGACTTGTTTTACAGTATCAGTTAGATATTGAGGACCTTAGACCGTGGTACTTCCCTATGCCATCAACTACATGCAGTGCGGTTCCTGGTTCAAATCATGACTTTATGAATACAGCTTATCGTGTCGTGCTTTCATCCCCCGTGGTATGTGATTACAGATTTAGATTCAAGAGTTCTTTACATTTATCACCTAATTATGGGCTGCGGATTGGCTTCATATATTCATTATATTATTAGTTTTGAATGGTATTTAACTTTAAGTTCATTTGAGAAAGATTAAATTGCTTTAGGAATATCTGTATTGTTGTCTACATTAATCAACGTTTCAAAATCATCAGGAGTTTAGGAGTTATATAAGGTATATATGTGCGTTTGTCTTGCTTATTTCAGCATGAAATATGCCACCATAGGGGAAGACAAACTAACTAATTATTAACAGAATACTTTTTCAATGTAATATATTGTATAACGTGTATTATCATACAACAATAACAATAAGCCTTATTCTATTAAATGAGGTCGGCTGCATGGATCATATGATGCCATTGTGCTCTATCAAAAACTAAGTCTTTAGATAGGTTATTGACCAGGAGATCCCGTTTAATGACCTCTTTGAGCGTTCTCTTTGGCCTTCCTCTACTCCTTTTAACCATTGTTCATACTGTTTGATCCATCCTCTTCACCGGCGCATCCCTTGGCCTTCTTTATACGTGTCCAAACCACCTAAGACGGTTCTCTACCATTTTCTCTTCAATAGGTGCCATTCCAACTCTTCCTCGTATATGTTCATTACGAATCTTATCTTTTCTTGTATGCCCACACATCCATCTCAACATCCTCATCTCAACTACCCCAACTTTATGCTCTTGTTGTCTTTTTAAAGCCTAGCATTCACTTCCATAAAGCATTGTTGGTCTTATAGCAGTGCGATAAAACTTTCCTTTTACTTTATCTGGTACTTTCCAATCACATATAACTCCAGTAGCCTTTCTCCATTTACACCACCCGGCTTGAATTTTATGATGAACATCCTTCAAAATTTCACTGTCCTTCTGTATAATTGATCCTAAATATTTGAACTTATCTATTTGTGGAATAACTTGATCTCCCAATCTGACCTCCAAGTTACTTCTAACTTGCCTCTTATCAAAATTACAATGCATATATATATATATATATATATATGACGTGTATTATTATATATGGAAATATTTTGCGACTTCATTCCAGCTTCTAATGTATTGCCAAATTTCTACTTGAAAATATTTTGTTGAAACTCTGCATTGGCAGAAAGGAGAACACAGAGCAGGATGTATGGATTTTTCTATTTATTTTTTAAACATTAAATATTATATTTTCCTCCTTATATCGTAGTTAACTGTTAGGTGTGCTTATTGGAACTTGAACCACATGCCATTACGTATCATGGTAACATGATTCTAATGTTCTTGCATGCCTTGTAGGAAACGGGTTCAAGACACCATTTAAATAGAACATTTTTAAACTCCAAACTAC
This sequence comes from Leucaena leucocephala, assembly GCA_037074615.1. Classification (NCBI taxonomy): domain Eukaryota; kingdom Viridiplantae; phylum Streptophyta; class Magnoliopsida; order Fabales; family Fabaceae; genus Leucaena; species Leucaena leucocephala. The sequence goes on along the minus strand of CM073563.1, from coordinate 10,114,860 downwards.
CCTTCTATTCTATCTCAAGAACTGTTTGTACTTAAAATGTCCTTAATTATCAAAATCCAGTGTTCTAACTTCTCTTCTATCCTTGTTATATGCTTCAACTTATTATCAAGGCACAGAATAAGTCATAAATTCTTTTGAATACATTTAATTGTCTTTTAATATTTTGTTGAAGTACATAGTTGTTGAGGTACTATATCAAGTTTCTTTAAATATGGAACTTTTATATTTGAAGCTGACTTGGTGTTTTTGGAGGGAGCAGATGCCTGATGTGATTGTGGATTATGACATGTCAAAACAAGCACACTCAATATTGCATCAAGAGGAAGTAAACGGTGCTTCTGTTGGTCAATCCAACGTCCTGATTTTTGAGAGCGAAGATAGAATTCAAGAGGTATACAATGTGAGAAATGGTTGGACAACAAATTCTGGTTCTCAGACATGGAGAGACTTTTCTCATTTATACTGTTGTCAGAGAGAGGAAGTTATTTCCCATGATGGTGTGGGAATTCCTCTTACCGTTGTGTACTCTAGAGAATCCTGGAAGAAGGGTAAATCTCCAGGAATGTTGCTAGGTTATGGGGCATATGGAGAAGTTTTGGATAAGAGCTGGTGTGTAAACCGTTTGAGTTTACTAGACCGTGGTTGGGTCGTGGCATTTGCTGATGCAAGGTGGGTTGCCTAATGTTTGTTGTTACAACTGTGCTAATAGGTTGTAGGCTTATTTTATATTATTTTTCCGGTCTTTAATATAAGAGCTACTTAATTAATTTGAGTAGATTAAGGATGTTAAATAAATTAGTTAATTATAACAAATGTGATTTGATCTTCCTAAAATGCTCCTAACATTATATCATATATTAGTTTATAAGTTAGGTAAATTAGTATGGGAAAAATAATAAATATGAAAAATAAAGTGGATTGGGGTCTTATATTTAGTATTAAAATTATCCCTTTAATTAGCTCTTATATTTAGGATATGAGGAGTATTAAGCTGATATTAACTGTGATATTATATGTTGTGCACTTTTGCTCTTAGGGTATTGGTACATGGATCTCTAATCTCTATACGTGAAGTATTTTGTGACATTTATATTCTTTTTTTAAGCATGTGATAACTGATAATGTTCATTTTGGTAGAGGCGGCGGAGGAGGTGCTGATTCTTCATGGCATAAATCTGGAAGTGGATTGAACAAACATAATTCAATTTATGACCTTGTGTCATGTGGCCAATACCTTGTTAATGAGGGTTTTGTTCATAGAGATCAGCTTGGTGCCATTGGATGGAGTGCAGGAGGTCTTATTGTTGGCGCGGCTATGAATATGTATCCAGATCTCTTTCGCGCGGCCATATTAAAGGTTCCCTTTTTTTATTTTCTTTTCAAATACTTGTTACCCATAATTTTTTGAATATTTTTTAATTTTTTTCTGATGAATACCAGGTACCATTTCTTGATATATGCAACACATTGTTGGACCCTAGTTTGCCCCTCACAATCCTTGACTATGAAGAATTTGGAAATCCTCAAGTATTGTCCCAATTCAATTCAATTTTCAAGTATTCTCCTTATGACAACATTTCTGAAGGCCAATGTTATCCTTCAGTCCTCGTTACAGCGGCACTGAATGATTCAAGGCAATCTCGGACTTCCCACGATCCATTTCCTTGGCTTGCCTTGCTTTCTTGCTAAAATAGAAGTTATTCATGTGACGTGTAACTGCTAAAAATTTGATGACATTCATTTTTCAGGGTTGGAGTTTGGGAAGGTGCCAAGTGGGTGGCTAAAGTACGAGATAGTACCTGTTCTAACTGTTCTCGAGCTGTTATCATGAAGACGAGCATGATAGGAGGACATTTTGGTGAAGGTGGTCACTACAGTCAATGTGACGAAGCGGCTTATGAATATGCTTTTCTTATGAAAGCTTTTGGGATTCTCAACAATTAAGTAAACCTGATTTGGCGACCTGTGGGAAGGTTGTGTCTTGAATCAGTGGAAGGCTTTTCTTGGGGTTGAGGAAAAGATGTCTTCAAGATAACATTTGGATTCTACACTTTGCAGGTTGTGCTAGTTTGTTTTATAAAGGTCAAACTATTTCACATCATATAAACTGCAACAAGTAGCCATATTCCACTAGGTGGGGTCAGCTACTGAGAGATTCGACAGTTTTACGCAGGCTGCTAGGGGGCCAAACACACCCTCTTCCTTCATTTGGACTTGGGACCAATTATAAAACTAAGGCAGAGTTGCATTATATATACAATGCATAGCCACTTTTTCTTTTTCCTGTATGCACTGTTTGCAGGGGAGAAACAGGATTGGATGTCTTGAACTAAGCAAGCTTTAAAAGATGAGACTTTTGATGATTCAATGGTTTGAACTCATTCCACAGTATAGTTGTGATGCATACTGCCGAGAGGATGAAACTGACATTGAAGTCGCATTTGGGAAGCTGGTCTTTTGATGCCAAATGAAGCTTTAAAAATTGTAACATGGTAATTTCATGAGAATTCATGCTTTCAATTTCAAGCAAGAATTAACATTGGCCTTAGAGTGTACTTGTAATTTATTTTTTTTGAGGGAATGATATTTGAGGACCAAGGATAGAATTAATTTCATTTTAGGATCAAAATATTGCGAAATCTCCAATTAAGAAAAAAAGGCTCCTTTAATGATTTGAATCTCAAATGGGTGAAACTGTATTCTATTGATCTCTGTCTTTGTGCATCTCTTGTCTGAGACTGATGCTGTATTGGATTATCTAAGTAGCCTCAACATTTGCTGCCTCACTGAACGACATCACTGCTGTTACATATAAGAAAATTTTCCATTCTAATTTCATAGGCACTCTGGAAATGATTACAAATTTGTTGCTTCAATCTCTTTCCAGCCAATTTTCATACTGCTTGCTAAATCCTCTAATCCTTTAAGTTATACTTCCCAGTCTTTAATATATGACCTAATTAGAGAGTTAATCTTAATCTTAAATATAATACTTATTTTTTATATTTGTCAATTTTTTACTAAATTATCTTTATTGATATTCCTTTAAACAAGAGAATGAGGGAGTTAAGGAAGATAATTATGATATTTTAGAAAATATATCATATTAATTAATTTAATTAAATTTTTAATATAATTAAATTAATTAAATATATTTTATATTATAGATCGGAGTAGTTCTATATATGTATAATGGATATTATTTCTTTTTAACTTTGTGCAATACATGGGACTCATGCTAGTTTGTTGGGTATGTCAAGTAGGAAATGAGCTTAAAAACACATTTCACATATAAAGTTTAAATTTTCTTATTTGATTTTATATTAGGATCTTAAAAACAAAGTTCTAGCACATGAAAAAAAAAACTTTTTGTTACATAGGCGGCCGTTCCCAAACGGTTTATGGAATAATTATAGCATCTCATTTTCTGTATAAATGCTTCCTTACAACTAAATAGGTGAAAGATGAAATATTTCCTCAAATTTTAAAAGTAAGACTTATTTAATTAATTAAAAAATTGATTAAATTGGTGATTTATCATTGTTGTGTAAAAAATGTGCCTCGCTTTACCTAAAATTAATGAAGGTATTAAATGTGAGAGACAAGGAGAGTAAGAAAAACAATAAAATTAATTTAGGTAATTTGAAAAAAAATATTAAAAAAGAAATAAAAAAGATTGTAGTTTTCAACTTAGTACTAAAGTAAATATTTCAACTATATTTTACATTTAGAATAAGAAGAATTAAAAGCTATGATGTATTCAATGAGGACCCCACAAAGCTGCTGAACATCAAATTTTTATTTGTTTTAAAGGTACACTCTTTAAAATATGACTATTCTCTTGAAAATTACCCCTTAAATGATTTGTGTATGATTTATAAAAATAGAGCATATAAATGAAATAACATTAACTACCTTTGATAAGGTTGATTGATATATGTGTAGCTTTCAGTACATTTGTAGAGTGAATTGTACTCCAAATTCATCATCGACCTTGTGGCCACCGTCAGAATCATTGAATCAATAGAAAATGAAATAAAGTGAGAGATGGAAATTCGTTAATTTGTATGATTTTCTGGTTTTAATTTTCATATACACATTTATTATATATACAAAATCCCAAAATGTGTTGTTAAAATTAAAAAAAATATCATTTAAATTTTAAAATCCTAAATTAAGAATTATTATAAAAATATGTTGTTATTTATTGTACAAGAGTAATCGATAGTTTATAAAATTTAGTAAATAAATTGATTTAAAATTTTAAAATTTAAGTGATATTTTAAAAAAATGTTCCCTTTTAATTTTTCTATAACTTTTAGTTAATTTTACCCATGTAGCAATAGCCTTGCATGTGTTTGTTTTCAACGAAAATGAGAGAATAGACGAACACACCAACACCAGAACATGTTCTTATTTGTCCATATCACCATTTAATGAATCATGAATATCCTTGAACTTAATGTACTTTAATTGAACCATGATACATATTTAATCTAATTTAAATTTTATATTTTAAATATTTTTTGTTTTAATAGATGTAAAATTTTTAAATAAAGATAATATTATAACAGTCATTTCATTAAAAAATAAATTTATCATTTAAAAGATTATAGATTAAAATTTTAAATTTAGACCGTTAAAATTAGATTTAAATAATTCAGATCTCATCACAATGATGAGCATGGTACTCATTGCTGTTGTGATGAGTATTGAATAGAACCCAAAAAAGTATTAATCTTTATCCAAAAATATTTTTATTTATGGAAGGAGGAGAATGTGGGTTGGAGATGTGAGAATTAAGTCAAAAGTGAAAATTAAATACTTTGATATATGAGTAATTAAATGGGATAAAATATGAAATTAATAAAATATGGAGACAATTTCCAAATATTTTTTTATGGAGAGAATACTACTTTTAAGTATAGTTAGGAAAAAGGGCTAAAAACGCGTAACTTGTTTTGGGACTCATTTTTTTTATAAATTATTAATATTATTATTTATTTTACTTAAACATTATTTTGAATACTAATAAAGATAATTATTTATTTATTAATATGTGTTAACATATTATAATTGATTAATATTATATTAATATTTATTTAGATTTATAGTTATCAAATTTAAGATTTTTTTATAAAAAATAAATTTTTTTAAGAGTATAATATTAATTTTTTTTAATTATACTAATATAACATTAAAAATTTTTATTAATATTTTAAAAATTTAGAAATAATTTTTTAAAAATATTTTAAATTAAAAAAATGGGTAGGTTACGGGTTAGGCTACCCCAAAATTAGGCGGGTTTAGATTGACAAAATATTAACCCATTTTAAACCTTTAAAAGACTAGTCTATTTTTGACCGACTAACCAGATTTGCTACCTCTCTTAGAGTTATCCCTCTAGTCCCATATAATGCAACGTCTTTTAGGAGGTCTTACCGATAATAAGGTATTTGATAGTTTTAAGGAATATTAAATAATTTTCTTTTGTATATATTTATATTTAATATTGGTAATGAGAGAGACTATAAATTAATATGATATTTGAATTTATTATAATTAATAAGAGTAATACTAAAAATTACTTAAATTTTATGATAAAATATTTTTGACTTTCTTATTTATATGTGTGGATTAGTTAAAAATAAATTATATTTAAAAATTGTGGGAAATTATTTATTCATTGAGTTTCTTATATCATTCCTAAAAAAATTAAATTAAATACTTAATAATTTTTAAAGTGAGTTCCATTTGATATATGCTATTAATAAATAATTAGATTTAAGTCCTGTTATCCCAAAAGAAAAGTCATAGATGCCTAGAAAAACAGAAACTTCTCTCAATAACGTTTTCTTAAAGACATATAGAGCTTTTTCTTTTTATTATTATTGAAAACAAACACTTAGCTAAATCTATTTATTACTGATTAATTTTATCGTTTTATCACTAAATGCCAGGAGATTGCTTTAACTAGAAAATATATAGGTAAAAATTCATTTTATTTCCAGTTCATAACTTGAATAACAAATCGATCAAATAAAGTGGAAACTCTATTACTAATAAAATCAAAATAAAATATAAAATCTATAATTATGGTCATGAACAATACAACTTATTTAATAATTTTTTGTATAATGTATGACTTTTAGTAAAAAGGTGCAATGCTTACGTTTTCCTAGAGAACAGAAAAAGCATCTGTTCATCGGATCCTTTTTTGGCGTTTGCTTTATAACTTGCAATTAATTTGTTGACAAGTAAAATCCAATCATAGGAATAGATATTAATTACAATTTTCCGTAATGGAGATTGAACAAAAGAATAAGATTAATTAGAATAGCAAAAATCACGAGCCCCAAAAGGAATTAAAGTAGTGTGTAACAAACAAGCAATATAACATACATACTTAGTTGTGAACAAATATAACCTAATTAATTAAATAGTTATATAATTAATTATGTATGAAATTTGAAGAATAAGTTGTGTTGTCTATGAAATAGGTATATAATACGCCCTATATTTCATATTAATATTTTCTATAAATATTTATTTATTATTTAAAATATTTTGAAAAATAAAATTTAAAGTTACATAATATATATGTGGAAGACGTATGATATAAATTGATTATTCTTCCCTTATAAATAAATGTTTACCTTCTCTTGGAGTCCATATATTTTTGTTGGGATTACCTTCACAAATAACCATATCTTAAATAAAAAACAATTTCGGCTTACTTTAAATGCATGGTCAACAAGAAAACAACAATAGAATAATATCCTTTATTTTTTTCTGTAGAAAATTATATTATTCAACAGATACATATATATGTATGTTTTCTTCAATTGTTTTTCCTTACACAACACTCAACAACGCATATAATAACAATGAAAGGAAATGCATTAATTCATAATAATTATTCTCAGAAAGCATTTTTCATCTTTATAAATACCCTCTAAACGCTACCCCTCTAAATCATTGCCTTCTCCTTCTTCTTCCTTTAATCTGAGGGATATTCCATTTCCAGTTCTTCAAACCCTAAAAAAAACTCTCTTCCCTTTTTTTGTCTCTCTCTATATATATATATAGATTTATGCATATATATATATATGATCAACAACTAAACTCATTCATTATACCTGTAAATTTGAAGCATATCATGGGGTACAATAAGAGTGGTTTTGAGGATTCAGAAGACGTGGACGAGAAAGGAGAGAAGCCATATGGGAAGATAAAGTATGTTCTCAAAAGCTTGATCGTTGGAGGGGTTAAGTCTGAGAAACTGAGAGGTTTATTATTCCAGGGAGGGTTATTATTGAAGGGTGGTGGAAATCTGAAGCTGTTCATTGTGGCAAAGTCAAGATTATCTTCAACTTCAAGATTCAAGTTATGGGCACTTTTCTTCACTTATGTCTTCATGATTTGGATTTTTGCAGTCCAATTTATGAATCGTTGCTTCTCCCATCTCCCACCTCCAAGTACGTATCTGCTTTCTTTCTTTCTTTCTTTCTTTTTTTCTTTCTACATATACACAAACGAGACCTCGGATTATTCTTCATAGTGATATTCAATCTCCTTAAAATTTTTTCTTGAAAATTAGTGTTCCGTTTTAGATAGATGACCTCCTTAAGTTTTGAAATTTTACTACAATCAACCCTGCTAAACTCTTATATTTATCCAGTTAATTCTCGTACTTGTAGTATTGTTTATTACTTATCTATACATTTATTACAATTTAAGCAGCTTACATGTATATAATTTAAAGCTTCAGGGGTTATATAGACAAAAAAATATTATGAGGGTATATAGTTCATAGTTGGTAGTTATTCATATTGCTTTGAAAGTTTAGGTGAATAAGATATAAGTTAGTTGAATGGGATTATTTGTACATAAATCAAAGTTTAAGAGGGTTTTTGTGTCATTTATTAGGCTTTTTTAATTTTGTGAAGATTAGTAATCCTTTCGGTCCACAATGTAAGTCTCTTCTAGAAGAATGATTTGATCTAAAATATAAGTCATTTGTAAAATAATTAGTGTTTGTTTACCAATTTTATCCTTATAATTAATACTCATATCCAATTTGGCATTTTTTTTTGTATTTTCTCTCTATTCATAATTCATATTCTTAAATGAGGGTACACGTAAAAAAATATTTTAATTTATAACACATTAAATGAATTAACTATCACTTTTTTACTTTTATAAATTAGTTAAAGTGACTTATATTATGCAATACTTTCTCTTATCCTTTTTTTATAAGTAACACTACTAAAATTATGTCGATAAAAGTATTGATTAAAATTAGTTAAAAGTAATAAATATCTTATAAATATATTTTTTAAATATATCTTTATTTATGATGATCATAGGTGTGAGAGAGACATGGAATTAATTGGAGAGTAAAGTTAAAAAAAGTGCATTAAATTTTTAGATAAACTCAAATTATTATTTATATATAGGATCACTCGCGAGAATGTTGTTTATAAGAAACAATATTGTTTACAATAAAAGGAGTAATATTTATCTATCTCTATGATGATCTTTAAATGGTGGGGAGATATTCACTAAATGGTGTTTTAATTTGTCAGTGAAATTGGATATGTTCCACTCATGAGCTTTAACTACGATTTTCTTTCTGAAAAGTTAATGCGAATCTAGTGATTCATAGGGATCACATCCCTTTCATGAATTTTTATCATCAGATTCAGATGTTGAACATGAAATTTCAGGTATTAAATAAATACTCTTCAATATATATATATATATATATATGTCTTTATTTAAGGCATGCCCCACGGCATTATTATTCAACTTATTCCTTTTTCAAGTTAATTAATAAACATCTTTTAAATTTGAATAGGAAAATCTAAAAAAAAAAATCACTTAAATTTCAAAATCCTAAATCAATAATTACTAAAAAAATATATTGTTATTTCCTTTATAAGAATAGTAAATAGCTTATAAAATATAATAAACAAACTGATTTGAATTTTTAAAATTCAAACAATATTTTTTTAAGATATTAACAACTTCATTAATTATATTTTCTTATTCTACCCTTGTCATAATTGATGGTCAATATTTTTTTTGAATTAGGCTCCTTGAACTTCGTATTTTAAAGAGGGGTAAAATTAAGAAAATTTATTAATTTAAGATAAATTTAATTATTCAATTTCTATTTTTAATATGTGAGAAGTAGCTAGAAATTCTCTATATTAAAGACTAGAAAGAGTCGTTGTTTTAGATAATATTATTTTTTTTCCTTAAGAAAACCACATGAAAAATATACTCATATTTATACAATCATGTTTTTATACCTATTGTTCTTTCATACGATTATGATAGAGAATTAAATTTGTTTTCAAATACTTAAAATATATATAAACCACAATATATAATTAATATAGCTGTCTTTAATTTGAAGTTGCCCAGCCACAATCAACCAATAGACATGCTCATTCCCTATACTGGATGCATTAAATGAATTTGCAGAAAACAAGGTTCCTAAAACAGGTCGTGTTCATGGATTTCAGTTAAAACAATATTAAAATCATATATATTTAATTATCGATCAGAGTAATAGAAAAATTTGTATTAAAAATCAGAAGTAACTTATTTCTCCTTGCAGGGATTTATGAGAGTAACGGATACCTAATGGTTTCTTCCAATGGAGGATTGAATCAAATGCGAGCTGGAGTAAGCATTTTGTCTTGTTTTATTAATTGTACATTTATTCCATTTTCATTGCTTGCTCTATCAAGTATTTGTATCAAATGTGACACAACATATCAATATTTTCATTACAAACATTAAATTTTAATTTCTTTATTGTGTAAATAATAAATTCCATAAAATGTGTGGTCCTATGTCTCTTTCAAATTCTCTTTACTATCATTTATTTTCTGGGAGGTCCTGCTCTTCTTAACTCTTACATGTGTGTGGGTATGTATATCTCTCTCTCTCTTGAATGGGTCATTATATTTTTGGTTGATTTTGGTGCAGATATGTGACATGGTTACCATTGCAAGATTTTTGAATGTCACACTTATAGTTCCTGAATTGGACAATACCTCCTTTTGGAATGACCATAGGTGAGTGAAATATTGGAAATGATATATGAAGAAATTAAAGTTGTGAAAAATTAACCTAATTAATTAACAAATATTTCTTATTACTCCTCCTACCTCTCTCTCTTGTTGTAAGATTGCCACTAGCGCAAGATAGCATTTCTATTGTAGGGCTCTTACACCAGTTGTTATGGGCTAGGGACAATATAGAAAGTGCGACATACGACATTTTTATAAATAAGATACGATTTGTTGACTTTATATATTAGTTGCTTGCTGATTGAAATAGTGTAGAAAATACTTTCTACACCATTTAAAACAAGGGTATATAGTTATTTAAATTATTTAAAATTTATGACTTTCTACGCTAGTTGTTGTAGGACCAAGGTAAAAAAAAAATTATTTTTTTTAACTAGTGTAAAAAAGGCCTTTTTACACAGGCGTACAATAAAATTGAATGGTTTTAATTGGTTAACTTGCGTCTTAAAAAATTAATAAATGTATATATTGTGTGATTATTGTGATGGCAGCCAATTCCCAGATATATTTGATGTGGATTATTTGATAACATCGCTGAGAGATGAAGTTCAAATATTGAAAGAGCTGCCTCCCAAACAGAAGCAAAAGGTGGAATTGGAATCTCTCTATTCCATGCCTCCTATTAGTTGGTCCAACATGACCTATTACTATGATGTGGTACGTGTGCGTGTGTGTGCGTGTATATAGTTTCCTTTATTTCATATATATAGATAGATAGATCAAATAATTTCTCAAATATTTAAGAATAATTTTGAACAACAGATTCTTCCTCGTATAAAGACATACGAAGTAGTGCACTTCACGAAATCAGATGCAAGGTTAGCAAACAATGGCCTTCCTGAGGAAGTTCAGAAACTGAGATGCAGAGTGAACTACCAGTCTCTGAAATTCGCTCCACCAATTGAAAAGATAGCAAAGAAGATCGTTAGCATTCTCAAGCAGAGAGGACCTTACTTGGCTCTTCATCTTCGTTACGAGATGGACATGATTGCGTTCTCTGGTTGTAACGAAGGTTGCAACCCAGAAGAGATCGATGATCTCACTAAAATGAGGTAATTAAATATCATCACATCTATATTTATATATGTTGTAGGGAAACAAACGTACCTTTGAATCCGATGTAGTAGTTAATCTACCCATACCAAGCGGAGACACAATCCCGACCCATTTTATTATTACACAACAAGTAGCACTGGCTGAGGAAGAGATAGAGAGAGAGAGAGAGTTGATTGCAGAGAAAACTTGGTTTCGTCCTTTCTTTATGTCACTCTCGCACATGCGTGGATAAAATGGTTAATACAGTATTTTGTTCTTAATTAAATTTGTCTTTATTTTTAGTTTTAATCTCTCAAAATTTTTCTCTTTAAAATATTCATCCTTATAATTTAATAAAAATTTAGACTACTTTATCCTTTGAAAGACAAAAAACTCTAATTTAAAACTTAAAGGACTAAAATTAAAAATTTGTGAAAATTTAAAGGATTAAACATTTAATGAATCCTATATAAAAAATATTTTTAATTGAACCCTATATAAAAATTGTTTTAATTAGAGAAAGAATTTAATGTATATAATGTTAAAAAAAATCTATCAAAATTACTTAAGTTATTTTGGTAAAAATACTAACCTAATATCTCTAGAATCTAATAGCTTTTACCAGTATGACAACCGTTCCCTCCTTTCTTTCAAACTAAAGAGGTATATTACATATATTTATCTATACTTTTCCTTATTCCTCATTTATAATGGATTTGGGCTTATCCTATTCCATCAAGGTTGATTTGATAAAACCCAGCATGTATCTATGCATGTCAGCTAATAATAGAATATGATGAGTGTTTGGTGATGAGAATTGGTGCATATATACAGATATGCATATCCATGGTGGAAAGAGAAGGAGATAGATTCAGAGAAGAAAAGAACAGATGGACTGTGCCCTCTAACACCAGAAGAAACTGCTTTAACACTACGTGCATTGGGGATTGATAGTGATATTCAAGTCTATATTGCTGCTGGAGATATATACAAAGCAGAGAAACGAATGCTAGATCTCAAGCAAGCTTTCCCAAATCTGGTTAGTATCATAATTCAACCAATTCATTAGCTCTTCAAGATCAGAGCAGAATATTCTATTTCGGATGTTATATAAGACTAGCAAGGTTATAATTATTTAGTTTTGTTACGTTAAATGTGTTTAGATGAAAAAGGAGACGTTGTTGGATTCCTGGGAGCTTGAACCGTTCAGGAACCATTCAAACCAAATGGCAGCTATTGATTACTACGTGTCAATAGAAAGTGACATATTCGTACCTAGTTACAAAGGTCATATGGCAAAACTTGTTGAAGGCCATAGAAGGTGCACTTTTCTTCTCTAGCATCTTTTAAACACACACACACCCTCCCACACACATTGTTTTTAGGGAAAACCTTTATGAGATTCCAATGAACGAATATAATCATAAAAAAATTTCACAATAAGTGAGCATAATATAATGACAAGTTAAGTATAGAAAATAATAACAAGTTCATATTTTTCATTTGTTGTGGGATGTTTTGGTGATTAATTACATATTATGAGTTCCATATTGGGGAACCTCACAAGAGAAGTGGGGTTTAGGTGAAAGCACTTGATAACCTTAGAACAGAAAGTCTAACTGGCAAGAAGCTGAGTGAAATACTGTAGAGTGGAGTCATCCAAGAAGTTGGCACCCCTATTTCCCCTACAAGCTAACTTTTTGAGATTGGGCTCTCCCTTTATATTTGTATTCATCACATTACATTCATTCATTGAGATTAAATAGTGATTTCTCCCCATTTTAAGCAGAAAATTGAGGGTGTTTTGTGTTGCATGATTATCAGGTACTTAGGGTTTAAGAAGACAATAGTGTTGGACAGGAAGGTGTTGGTGGAATTGATTGACCAGTACAAAAATGGAACCCTAAATTGGAATGAATTCTCCACTCAAGTGAAAGCAGCTCATGCAGATCGTGCTGGAAACCCTACAATGAGATCCGTGGTTCCTGGAAAACCCAAGGAAGAAGATTACTTCTACACTAACCCTCAAGAATGTTTGGATCAATGACTGATTCATATTCTTGTGCGTGTATGGCTCAACATATTTTAATTATGCTTCAACATGGGGAATTCTTCTCATAATGGAGGAAGAAGATTCTCTGAATGATTATTTTTAATTCGTTTGACATTTATATATGTTTCCATTTTAAATGTGATTATATATGAGATTGATAAATTCAAATGCACCTCATGAGTTTTTTGAGTTATATTTATAATTCTGGCCTTACTACTACCATTGTTTAAGTACTGCTTCTTTTTCCTATTCCCTATGAGAAATACCAATATCAAATTCTCCTCTTCTTTTTCTTCACTCCTTGCCTCATTAGCTTGTAACCTATGCCCTTCCAGTTCTGGGATCCTATAATTATCCACACTCTTACCTCGACAATTCCCAATTTTCAGAATAAATATTAAACAATATAAACTAAAACCCAAACAATAATTTCCTAATGGCAAAAAACCCAATTGAAAAACACAACAATTAAGTCACCCACATCTATAAGATTGAAACCCATTCAAATTTACTCATATGTTACTATTTATATTTATAAGTAACTTCTAATATGCTTTTATAAAGATTAAGAAAAATCTTAAATCTCATCAATCAATCAATATCTTTACTAAAATTTATAAAACCCAATTTTTTTTTGTCCACCCGGTTCACTAGAACTTTATCCTGCTATATTTAGATCTGACCCGCGTCGTATATCTGACTATGGTGGATGAGTCTCCCAACGGGAATTTTCTACATACGCGAAGGCTCAAACTCAATATCTCACTTAAGTAATACTGAGCTGCTTATCACTCGCACTAATCCCCATTGGTATAAAACCCAGTTGATAGTGGTGGGGTGCCAATTAATACTTGGATCAGGTTTATCATTTATTATATTTAATTCTTTTAATCCCTTGATCTTTCCCATACACAAATATTTAATCTCCTTAATTTCATAATTGGTTCTGCTTATACACACTGATATTATAGTTAAATTGAGATTTTGTTTATTTTTAGTTATTCATTAATTACATTTAGGTGTGTTCCATTAATTAGGGATCCAAACTTTAAGGATTTCTATTCATATAGATTTATTAGATTCTGATACTGTCAAGGAGATTTTGCGATTTTTAATAGATTGTGGGCAGTAAATTAAGTCAATACTGTATTTTATGTATTATTTAATATTTGATTAAATAATATCCCAGCCCACATGATTGTGCGCAAACCACGATCATTTTTCTCGCTTTTCTTATACTAAGAACCCTTCAGCATTCACTCCCTTATGCAACGCACGGGCCAAAGTCATAAAATTTAATAATTTGTTAATTTTACTCCTATTTAATTATATATTATATCCCATAAAAATAAAATTCATATAATAATAAATAAAAAGTAAAATAGTATATTCATATAATTTTTTTAGTGTTGTATAAATTGAATCAAAATAAACATTCTTTTTGTGCCCTATAAATACATGCTAATATTTATTTAATTGACAGACACTGAATACGTTCACACATATCCTTCAAGTAAGATTCAAATATTTAATTCTAGAAATAGAATATTTATAAGAGTTAGTTAATTTTTTATAGATTAAAAAAATTAAATAAATCAGTTAACTATAATTAATATATGAGATAATTGACTAATTTTGACAGATTAAGGAGTATATAATATAAATTTAAATTGAAAGATTAAATTTGATCATAATTAAATAATTTATTTAATCTACCTAAAAAGTTAATTAATTATTATATTAAGGATCGAGGGTATTATCACTTGTAAGGCTCTTTATTGTGATATTCATAACTTTGTTTTTTGCCTACCTAGTTTACCGGAGCTTTGCCTCGACTACATCTGGATCAGACTTGTGCCGTGCACCTGGCTATAGTGGGTGAGTCTCCCAATGGAAATTTTCTGCATACACTAAGGCTCGAACTCGAGACCTCACTTAAACGACCGTTTACCACTTGAATCAACCTCCGTTGGTTGTGAGATTCATAACTGAACCAAGCACACAAGTTTGAAACGAGAGTCTATCTAAACAATAAACATTTTTTTGTTATAAATTTTTTTAAAAAAGTATTGGTCTCACCCACGATCTAAAGATAAAATGAAGTCTCCCTTTCTCATAGGAATACCAATATTAAATAGGATGAGCCATCTATTATCCTCAAACATAAACCTAAGCACTTAGAAGATAAAATACTTCTCCAAGTGCCGCGAATAGAACTATAATAAAATAATATTTTTTATAAATCGAATACATTATAAATAATAGTATATTTTACCCTTTCGCTAGTTGAATATACAGAAGAAAGATAAAAAATAAACATTTTAACTAGATGGGGGAGAGCCCTTAAATTTATATGCCACACTTTTGGGTAAGGTTATCCGATGTGGCTCCCAATGAAGTTATTGAAATATTCTAACATACAACATATCGGTATAAAACACATTTTGAGAGATCTAGTTTATTAACGATACACATGCAGAAACATTTTTGTATACCAAAAATCAAAAAAAGATACATAAACTTTTACAATTTTATTAGAATTTAAAGCTTCAACATATTCTTAGGAGTCAAAACAAAATTTTCGATGCGGTAACCAAGGAAGACTTGACTATTATAGAAACATTATATTTTTGCTCTCCTCATTTAGAGGCTTCTGTTTTTAACGATAATTTGGGATCTAATCCTCTTCCGAGTTAGATTTCCTTATTTTGGGCGGTTTACCATCTCCTGTAACAAAAAAAACACAGCAGATCCCTAATACCAAATCAATGGCTTAAAAAAAAATCTGTTGAATCCTTCCACCCTCTGTTTTGTATACCACAACTGCCACATATATACAAGTTTCTGTAATTTATCCGATAGTGGACAGTTCACAAGAAGTCGTATGTTATATGGCATGGATGTCTGAAAAAGTCCAAATAAATTTTAAAAAGAACTTGATTTTGGTAGTGTATACACGCACGCACATTAATTAATACAGAACCTGAAAACAGTGTATCTTATTGTTTGTGTTGCCATAATTCGAAACAAGCCTGCGAATAATCGAGGTTGTACTATTTCAATGGATTTGCAGAGTAGTGAATCATCATCTTCTTCAACATCTCATGTCTGGAGAAGTCATCATCTTCTTAAAGGACTAAAGCTTCATTTGACTTTTCTTGATTCAAAATTTAACATGTCTTAAGAGATACTAATTGTTGTTTGATCTTTAATTACTCATATGGTTGCCAATGTTGAGAAGCTTGAACCTAAGTGGCTCTAAATATTTGAAGCTGCCACATTTTGAGCTGCTCACAAATTTAGAGAGGTTAAATTTTGAAGGATGCACTTCATTATCGCAGCTTGGTTCATCTATTGTGCTGCTTCCAAGGCTCAAGCATCTGAATTTGAGAAACTGCACGTCTTGTTAGTATCCCAAATGAATTATTTGACCAAACCTTACTTCAATTTAGTTGGCCCAGAGAAAAGACCTCTCTTGAATTCCTAAATCTACCTTGGTTGCTAACAATTTGCCACATGCTTGAGCTTCAAATTCTTTTGTCAAGTGTTCAATTCACAGTATTTTGCAACATAGCTCAAATTGGAGCTTTCAAGTGTATCTTATATTTCATAATAATTTTCTTAATCTACCTAAAAAAATCAATTAACTCTTATATTAAAGACGATAAGAGTATTATCCATTTACTGAAACTATGAAAACAAAACCATTGCAAGTTCTTCCTAGGAAAATTTTATTACATTTTGTTTAAATGGTTGTATGATTATGTCAGATTCAAACATTGTCATACCCAGATAAGAGTAACTCTTGTCTATATATTTTTTACATTCACACTGACTCAAATTTGAGATCTTGTGTTTTTTTAAGCCAGTGAAATGAAAATCATTGGCTTGAAATGGAATGAAAACTCACCTAGCAACTAGGTCACCTAAAAAAAATTCAAGAACATAATTGATTGATTGATTATTACCAAATTGACATTCTCTGAAATTAAATTCACTCCC
Source organism: Leucaena leucocephala (assembly GCA_037074615.1). Taxonomy (NCBI): domain Eukaryota; kingdom Viridiplantae; phylum Streptophyta; class Magnoliopsida; order Fabales; family Fabaceae; genus Leucaena; species Leucaena leucocephala. Next base: position 10,097,664 of record CM073563.1, on the reverse strand, counting down.
TCTCTGCTTTCACTGCAGAGTTTATGAAAGACTACATTACAAAGAGTCTCCCTTAATCGTCAAGAACCTAACATAGATTTGATAAAAATTCCCACCCCAAAAGTTCAATAACACTGTTGAATTACTAATATGTACCTATCACTATGAAAACAGATGACATACCTACAACATAAGAAATCTTAATATCGCCACAAATAATAACGAGTCCTAAGGCTTTTATAGTTCTAAAATGAACTTCATGAATGGGTGAACATTCAGAAACCCAAAGGAAGGGATGTACAGTGACCTCAACAGATATACCACGTCAGAGAGAAGAAACTACCGGATATTCTGGATGAAAATAGAGGCTCATAAAATCATTCTCTACGTTTTCAGCCTCTTCTGAGCTTGATCTGTGTCTTCTCCGTTGCCTGCATCTCTAAAATGTGTCATTCTTTGATTGCTCGATGGGATATTATCATGATTCTGCACAACAAAACAACATATTAGCCTAAGGAAGTTAAAATGCAAGCAAAAACTTTAAAAATTATTGTTGTGTAATAAATACTGGCTTTACATATAAAACTTGGAGTGTTGCACAATTTGGAGGATCTTACGAGCAAAAATTTGAAATCACTGAAGATTGGGGTGTACATTAACAAACAACCTCTCTACTTTTACCTTTCTTTTTCCCGGCTATATTTTATCACTTAAAGGTTAACATACTCATTTGATTAATTATTTCAATGAAATGATTCACACTCCCTGATCCAGACCTAGTTCTACTTTGAATAGGAAGGCAGTCTCAACTAACAATCCATCTCCAGATAGCTGAATTTACGTTTCCTTCTGTAAATTATTAATTCTGTAACTTAGACTACGGGACTAGAGCAGTAAGAAATTAATATGGCCACATAAGATTAATTATTTAAATGAGATACTTATCACTTTCTGATCAACTTCTCCTTTGACATATTTATAGCAAAGCCATATTGCAATAAAGTCTGAATAAAGAACTTATCCCCATATAGCTGAATCCAAATTTACTTGAATTTATGTTTTACGCATGGTCAGTGTAATAATTATGAAAAACAAAGGAAGAAGTAACACTCATACTACAAAAGCCAAAACCTACCAAAATAGAGTTTTATAATATGTAATTCACTTCTAATTTGCATCCTATTAAGTCATAAAACTAGTTTAAAACACAAATATTGAAATTAATAATTTAATGTATCTTATCGGAGTGCTGGTCCATGGTCCATTTACTTAGAGAAATCAGAGTCTAACTCTGTAAGACCAATCACTACAATTCATCTAACATTTTCATTTGGTATCTTATACACCAAGTAAAATAGATATTTGACACGAAAATGTTAATACATATTTCTTATGGGAAGTGGAAGTGGAAAAAGAAGTGGGGTGGAAATGGAGTTTGAAAACATGTCTGGTATACACATAGGAGTCTTACATAATTTTTAATTGAAAAATGTAATTATAATATGAAATTAATAAAATACCCTTCTCAAGAAAAAAAATATTCCCTGAAATGAAGCCACAAGCAGATTTGAGATTGAAGCCGTTGGGGGAGAGGGTCAGAGATGAAGACGCTGGCAAAAGATGATAGAGGTGGCAGAGGATAAGGAATGAGGACAGATGGTAGAGGGAGGAGAAGGGAGCAACAGCAAAGAGAAATGAGGGATTAGGGTTGCAAAACGAGAAGGGCATAATTGTCAATAGATCAAATTATAATGGGTATACAGGTCATAAATATTGTGGTTCCATAGAAATGGTCCACTTCCATCCAGGTAGGCAAGGAAGCCAATTCCATCATTTGATGGAACTGGGTTCCAGTTGGAACCGGGTTACACAATACCAAACAGGCCAATTTTTAACTCCCCTGCCCAATTCCACTTCCCAGGCTTCCAGTCCATGGTACCAAACAGACCAAAAAGGTAAGACAACTCATTTGCATGGCCAAGTGTATTGAATGTTCATGTTTTCCGAGGGCATGTTACTAGCAAGTAGGCAAGTCCAGCATGTAAACAATGTACCGTTGAATAATAATCATGTCACATGTAAGAGTGAGTTATAATACCATAGGGGCAGATGTCCCACAGCCCAGTCCTTTGTTTGCCCGCTTCCCAAGATTAATTTGAACGGAAATGCTAGCCTGTGAGAGATCTAAACCAGTACTCTGTAGTGCTTGAGTCAGATTGTGTAACAGCCTGTTAGCAAACAATATATCAAATTTATCATTAGAGCTAAAAAATCCAACCATATTAACAAAGCAAATGCTGCATGCTTATTCCACTCAACATCAGTGGCCAGAAATTCAACAAAGTTTTCAAAATCAAAAGAACACGTACATCATAATCAAGAACTCAAGTTCATATCACTTACTCCAATCAATTGAAATACTCAGGATACCACAAACAATAGTTTCTAATTACCTATCAATTGACACATACAAAACCGGTGCTTTATAAACAGCAATTACACTTTCACTTCAACACAAGGAGGAAACCAGCTTGAACCCCATTTCTCCAACACAAGTTTCTTGCATAAGATGAAATTAAAATGTTCAACTGAACAAACCCACGAGAGTAGGCCCACACACTAATTCAACTTCCATTCAGATTTCATCGACAGAAAACTAAGGGAAGTAATGCTGTATGGCTAATTCATAAACAGCAGTAGTGGTCCTAGAGGTTTTATTGTAATCTTTAAAAGCAAGGAACCATCAGCTTAGCTAACTAAGCATTAAGACCAACTTGACAATCACTTCTCCTTAATCACATAAAAAAATTCATGACTTAAGAGAAATTAAAGGGGCATGAAATCGGGATAATGACTCAATAACTAGCAAATTAAAAAATACTCCCTCTAATCCTAAATATAAGAGCTAGATGGGGAGTCTATTTTAGTTCTAAATATAAGACCCCAATCCATTTGTTTCCCAAAGTTATAATCTTCCCCCCAAAGTATCCCTATATGATTGCACATATTGAAGTGATTTCTATCAAAGGTTAGTTCAAATGGACATAATTAAAGGGGGTATTTAAAGAATCTAACACATAATCATTATAATTAACTAACTTAACTACTTTCCTTAATTTATCCAAATTAGTTAATATTAAGGACCAGAGGTAGTAACAAATCTTGAAAAACAGAACCAGCATGGTTAGACTTGCAAAATATAACAAGGGAACCATAATTTGTAATAATATTAAAATAATGAAAAGGCACAGCAAATATTTATGGCAATGGATAAAGGAAAACTATTAACTTTTAGCAAACACCCACCCTTGAGAGTATGCACTTGAGATATTAATTGTTCCTCCTTCAATTGTCAGCTCTTCCTGTTGGTTATGAGGTTCACTATTGGATGGACATTCAGCTGATTGCCCATCAGAAACAGGCCCCTGAAGAGGATGGGCAAGTGCACCATCACTTCTGACAGGAACAGACGTGTTAGCATGCATAGGCATTGTCAGAGGTATCCCCTTGCATTCTAGTTCAGCTTGCCTCTCCACAGTTTTACTGACAATATCCCTGCTCTGTTCAGGATCGATCATATTTTGGGAGCCACTGAGCACAGTTGGAGAGATACTAATGTTGCTTTCATCAAACTTCCCGGGAAAAGGTGATACAGGTCCAGAACCATTCTTTACAGCTTGAGGTTGGCCAAAGCTTTGAACACGCCAGTGACTGTTTCTCTGTACCACTAAGTTATGTAAGCAAACTAAACCATTGTAACTAATCGTTTAACCAGAAGAAATAGCCCAATAATTAGACAACTAAAAACCAGTCAATAACTAATATGATAAATAAATTCTGATAAACTGGGCGCATTTTGGACAAATATAATGAAATAAAAACAAGTAATGACAAATTGGATTTTATATTCAAATTTCTTCTTAACTTTCTTTCTATCTACTTTTTTATTCATCTGCTCATGTGTCCATTCAGATATAAGTTGGTTAAGCATCCCACCATAGCTTATGTAGAGCATTCAACTATAATAATTTAACTCATTTATTTGGACAGTTGCATCTGATTCTTCATCCACCTCTCAATTATAATAAGCTGCAAACTTCCAATTAATGTCACACATATTCTGAACAATGAAAACAGAAGAAAGACTATGATTGCTTTCTAAAATTATATGAAATGGAAAATATGATCAAATAATTTGACCACGTCAAAGTACTTGTTCCCCCAATTTAAGGAAGACATTTGCATCTCTTTCTTCCATCCCCCTTTCCTCTCCTCTAATTAAGGAACAATAACAAGGTCGCAAACTTTAAAACAAATCCTGATATACATTTCAGCAAATCAAAAATAAAAAAGAATGTTATGCAGGTAATTGTTTTCCAGAACTATACAGACCAGGATGCTGCATAAATGAAAAATGTCATAATCAAATCAAGTAAATTTATAAAACATAAAGGACCAAGAATCCATGCAAGATACAATTATCCTTCATTTATATTCATTCACCAATTGTAGAAAAGGATTAAAGATGAGCACATTAGCTACTATAGTCGCGTGATGAAGTCAGCGGCATATCAAACCAATAAGCACGCATAAAATATCTCTCATTTACCCAAGGTATCAACTTTGTGGGCTCTTGACCCCAACCCTGATATGAACCTTCATACTTTTGCACCTTCTCCTGTAAGTACTGGACATACTCAATGACCTAAAAGAAAAGAAATGTCAACAGGCAATATGAATATATTCTAAACCGATTTCAACAAGTTTGACTAGATGATTGCCATCTCATACTATACCTCCAATAGGAACGATGCAGTATCCCTCTTTTGATCACTATGAGGTATAAGATCTCTTAATATCTGGAATCTGAAGCAGGGGTCAATTTTCATTAATCTACAGCATGATAATTCTTTGCAATAACCGATACCAGAAAAATGCAGTAAAATCCCCATGAGGAAAACAAATACCAAGATATGCTATAGAGTGCTTGTGTAGTGCTGGTGCAACATATAACTCTGTTGGCCTCCAAGTCTTAGGCGATAATATCACATGCTTTGCACCCCATATAAAACAAATTACACAAACTACACAAGGAACTTATTTTGACCATTTTTTGGTCCTACAAGACATTTTTAACCTGATTTGCACCTCATAAAAAACAAATTACACAAGAAGCCTGTTTTGACCTTTTTGTTTTTTGTACTACAATACATTGTTAACCTTTTGCAATAATTAAATTAATGACTATTCCAAAAGTGATGAAATGTCTGAACAAAATCAACAAATTTTCACCTGAGTTCTGATGTTTAAAACTGTTGAAGCTTAATTGAGAGGCATAGAAATTTACTTTCAATGACAAACCTAGCAATTTCAGCACAAGCATATATTCATTTAAATTAAATGGACCATCAAGGATATCACTCATGCTCAAACACTTGTCTAAAAAGAACAAGTCTCATTTAATTTATGGTGAAGAGAAATGTTGAAATCACACCATAATCGATGGCTTGAATATTAAAAATGATCCACCAAATTCTTGAGGCCCAAAGAACAAATTTTTGCCCATACCTCTCATTTATCTTGCTCCGCCTTCGCTGCTCAGTAACTGAATGTTTTGATCTTATAGCACTAGCCTTATCAATAACTTTTGTATCTGTTTGAACAACAGGCATTTCAACATAAGAACTCCAACTAGTCCAGAGTTGACAGTAAAGAAAATTGTCCGAGAATTCAGACATGATACATACATTTATACATAAACAAGTTAATTCCCCTCACTTCTTTCCCAGACAAGGTAAGAAAGCATAAAAAGTCAACCTAACATTTCTGATTATAAAACCTTGAAGTATTACTCTGTAACAACAACATGCAGATTTTCAGATAGACACGGCCAAAAATTTGTTAGGATTGTCAATATAAGACTAACCCTTAACTAACAGAAATTGCAACGTGGTTTATAATTACACGATAACTGAACATAAAGAAAAATAATTTTCAAAAAAAGTAACAAGATGAGATAAGCCTGTGAACGGAATAAATCGACAAGTAAAATAGGACCTCGTACAAATAAAACAAATACCCAATAACCGGATCTAACGCTAACGTAAAACTAGATGATAACTAACGAAAAGGGCAACCTTTGTTGGCGTTATTGCTATTAGAAGTGGACGAAGGACCTTCCTTTTTAGAACCGAACTCTTCCTCCTCGTACTCATCGTCCTCCTGATTCCCTTTCCCTGGCCTCATTCTTCTCTGTACAACAGGGAGAAATTTCCTAGCTCAAATTTTGACAAGATTAGCTTCCGAATCTACTGATCGACGCAAAAGATGAAAGGCAAAATTCAGAACCCCATAAATGGCCAGATGGTGACCCTAGAGGAAAAAATAGATGAAAGCGAGAGCTCAACCTAGATGAATTGATGAATTGATTAAGGGCACGAAAAGGTTCTTTATTGTTCGATGTTGCCGCCAGCCCGAGAAGAGGGGCTATAGTGTTGAAGTGTGAGGCTCAAAGGTTGGGAGCATAGCTTGAAAGGTACGAGTCACAGAGTACTCATTCGACGGAGTAACGGAACAAGGGGCAGTGGTGGGGACTGGAGAGAGAGAGAAGGATAGCATGTGGCTTACCTCATGTGTCTCTCGTGAGGGCAATTATTCACGCATAATCAATAACCTTTTCATTTCTTTTATTAAAAATAACCCATAAAATTTATATTATTCATAAAATACAATTAACATGAAAATAATTATTTTTTTAATATTTATGTTATTCTAAATATTTTTTAAAATTATACCTCAAATTATAAATTATATATCACAAATCAGAACTCTCTTTATTTTAAATATAAGATATTTTTTATATTCAACATCATCACAGTACTTACTACTTTACTTTTGTGAAATGTTTTAGAATTAATTCGTAACTCCTCTCCCTTACTTATGTGAATTTAGATTACTTTTATAGCTCTTATTTTATTCAATTGGTTAGGCAAAGAGTTCATCTCCTAAATCCATAGTCTCTGCCCCATCTATCACACATCCTTAATCTTCCATGTAATTTTTTATTATTTATACCATTTTACTTTTTTACAAAAAAAAAAAGAGGTAAAAATAATCGAGCCCTTTATAATTTTTCTCAATTTTAAATAAGGTCTCTAGACTTTTTTTTCTTTTTTTTATTATAATATTTTTAAAAAATAGTTAAATTTATCTACGCTGTTAGGATGAAATTTTCTTTTTGTCTAAATGATATTAATATTAAATAAAATAAATAGTTAATTATTCACTTATATAAATCTATTCTCAAGAGTTATAATATCTTTTTAAATAGTATGAATAGAATTATAATTAAATAATATTTTTTAAATAGTTCTCATTTTTCTCCAATACAAGTAACGGTGTTAATATTTTTTGTGTACAAAAGAAGTTTAAGTAAATTTAACATCAGTCTTTTACTAAAATTAACATATAACCCTAGAGTTTAGATAACGCTTACAAGAGACTTACGAAATCGTCTATTAAAGAAGCTTTCACAATTGCAACAAAATTAAACTTTTATTATTATAAGATATGAGTTCATTTTTTATCATCCCTGTTAACTTTTATTATGTTAATATTTTTTTATACAAAAAATTTTAGAAATATGTTGAGTTCATCCACTATCCAAAGATAGAGTAAAGTCTTCCTTTCTCTTAAGCGATATTAATATTAGGTAGAGCGAGTTATTTATTACTTTTAAACATAAATCTAAACATCTAAAAATTAGAATATCTCTCTAAATACTATAATTAAAATTATAATAAAATAATATTTTTTAAAAATTAAATATACTTTAAAGTGTGTGTGAGTTTAACCCAAAGAGGATGGGTTATTGTGTTGACATTCTTTTTATTTTATAAAAAAAATTAAAAAAATATTAGGCTCACCTACGATCTTAGGGTAGAGTGAAATCTCCCTTCTTCCTAAATGATACTAATATTGAATAAGGTGAACTGTCTATTATCTTCAAATATAAATTTAAATATTTAAAAATTAAAATATCTCTCTAAATATTATAACTAAAATTATAATAAAATAATATTTTTTAAAAAATTAAATGTATTTTAAATAAATCCTAAACCATAAGTTATTGTGTTAACATTTTATTCCTAAGCAAAGACGTATGTATTCACAGCTTGAAATTTGGCCCATTGAAATTGCCACATAAGCAAGAGCTTCGTCGTCTTCTCCGTTTCTGCTCTGGCACCATCCCTCCCTCACCCTCCACGGTATCCCCCGCGCCATTCCCACTCCCTCTCTTCCCAGGTGCCCTTTCCTCACCACAGTCACTCCCTCTCTTCCCATCTCTTTCTCTCTGCTCTACGGATTTTTTTTGTTACACTCTCTGCTCCGCGGATTTGTCGCTTCTTGGTTTTGCTTTTATTCAGCTTCACTCAAATCTTGGCTGAAGAAATCACCTTTTTGTGGTATTCCACTTTAACAGAAGATTTTAATCAAACAATGCACTTGATGTTGAAATGTTTGACTGGGGAAATTATAATTGTGCTTTGAGTCTTATTCTGGCCTACGCGCGGGACACCATGGGGGTGTAGCTGATTGCTATAAGAGGGTGGGTGGAGACGGTTGCAGAGCGGAAGCGGAGAAGACGATGAAACTCTTGCTTATGGGGCAATTTCAGTTAGCCAAATTTCAAGCAGTGAATACTACCAGAAGGAAAAAATTTGACAATAAGACGTTAAAGGCTCCAATAAAAAAACATTATCTGGTGACTTGATTCAAAATTGAAAAAAATTATAAGGACTTCTACATTAATTTTTCTTAATTTTGTTACTATTAATATCATTTTATTTTATTACAAAAAATATAAGGCATATTTAGCAACTCTTAATTTTTAATACAAAAGGCATTTTAGAAAGGTTTGAGAGTAATTAATATTCTTATTTAAAATGCCCTTAAGAGTGTAAAAGAGATAAATAACTCATTTATAAAAGTTAAAATTTTTTAAAACTATTTATTTATAAATATGTATTGATTTTTTTTTTTTTGAAATATCCCTTCTAATAGTTCATGTGGTAAATTATTCCTTTAATAGAAAACTCATTCATTTATGTAATTAATAAAGAGAAATTAAGGGAAAGGTTATAAATTTAGAAAATAATATAAATTAAATTCTTACAATTAATATTAAAATAAATCTTTTTATAGAAGCTTTTACATTAGGTATTCTTAAATAAAAATGTTAAGTCATTAGTGTTTACCTCAATAACTGGAAAATCATTAATTAGATCGTAAGTATGTCTTTTTAATTAAAAGAATAATAATATATACATAATAGGTTATTTATATTTCTCTAATTTTATTTATAAAAAAATAAAGTTTATTTTAATCATATTTCTAGAATAGAAAATTTTTTTTATATGAATATACTATTTTATCTTTTATTTATTTATATTAATTTTATTTTTATTAGGTATAATATATATTAAATAGAGATAAATATATAAAATTATTAAATTTTATAATATAATTAATAAGATTTAATTTTTTTTAATCTATATAAAATATATTAAAAATAATTTATAAATAAAAATAAAATAGTATATGCCAAATTGCTGCCCGCTCACTAATTCAACAAGACAATCTGAGTAGAGTGATTTCTTGCTGACCCCATTTTTTATTACACTAGGTATAGTGATTTTCAACGTGAGCTATCAATCTTGAAAAGTATCTACATCAAAGTCAACTAAACTTCTCTATTAAACTCAAAAAACAAAAACATTCCCCGATAAACCAAATTTTACTTTGTGAGGCATAGAGAAATGCTTAATGGCGGCCACCATGTCGGTGTTCACCAGTGCCACCCCACTTGATGATAGTGCCACAGTTCAGACTAAGCAATGGATAGAGCGGGTTAGCTCGATGGTCAGCCTATATCCTACCCGTATAATATTAAATAGGCACGGGCTAACTTATGTCCGTGTCCCAACCCGTTTAAATTTATATTAAACTGATTTGGCTGAATCTATTTGAGCTGATACGGGCATGTGCCAACCTATTTGTTAAGAATGAAAATTTTTTACTATTTAAATCAATTGATAGTTCTAGTAACAATGAGAACAAAACAATAATAATACACCCATAATATAAGTGTTCATTCTAAAATTACAAAAGAAAACACCATAATCAAAAAATAAATTTATAACCACACAATTTACAATACACACATAATATGATCATTCATAATCTTTATTCTTCAATTGGATTGGACTATGATTATGCATCATTTTCATCAAATGAATAGCTCCCAGCTATACCTCATACAAGTCATTGATTCCATCTCCTCAAATAACATATTAACCTACTTTTTAGCATGCCTTTCGACAGTCAAGAAGTATTTGCTATAAAGGCAAAATGAAGTAGATGTCCTGTTACAGATAAGTGTCGCAAACACCACATATATAAAGCCAAATACAATTGTAGCCATCAATTTACCAAAGATATGTACTTATATGGGGACTTGAAGTGATGTACAAAATCAAAAATAATCACACAAAAAGGAAGGATATATAGAGAATAAACAGGTAAAGTTGAGGCATAGATAATTTCAGTTTCTTTTCTAGTGATTAGGGTTTCCTGCAACTTGTCCAATAAAGACTTTCACATTTGACAGCAGTTCACTAGAAATTTACATCACATTGTAGCCTAAATGGGATTGGTAATTAGTTTGAGCCACATATCATTTCAGTTTCGGGTTTCAAGCTGCAAGTCCAGTTAAAAACTTCACAATAGCAATTTAGCAAACTAAGCACCCTATCATCCTCTTCTCTGAATCCATATGTCTAAACCATTTTAGTGATTTTTTCTTTCTTTTTAATGAACTGAGAAAAACAATTTTAAGAGATGAGTTTAGTTGGTCCATAATACAATACCATTGATGCAATTTTTCATCAGTAATTAAATATACTTTAAATTATTATATCATGTACAAGGGTCTCTTTGATAATACCTAGGATGTCAACTACTATGAACTCATCAAACGTTTATATGCAATTTTAACAACATAACTTTTCAAATCAAGGAAACATGTCATAGAAAATTAGTATAAAACAACCGTTACCTTCCCTCAAGTGACTGTAGTTGCATTTTAACTAACCTAACACCGAACTCGCCATCATTAACCTTTAACATCTTGGCCAAAGGAAATGTAAAGCCGTTCTTGAGTAATAGTCTATGCCTTGACTTAATCTTCTTCTCCAAACTAAATGAAAAATACTGTGGAAATCTCTTCAGTTGAGCTATATCCCCATTCAACTCCTCCAAAAAATACTCAAACTTTGGTATCAAATTGTTTTTGATACTAAGCATAAATAATCCAGGTGACCTTATAACCATATTTACCACCTCCTCATAAGAGAACCCCTAACTCTGCAAACACTTAATTTTGGTAATAAGGGTACCCTATACACTTGACACCAACAGCAATGTAGTATGGTAATTTATGGAATTGGGTCCCACAAACCCTAAATTCCTCAAGAAGCTCCAAGTCGATCTAAGTTGCTCATAAACGCTACAGACTAATAGCCTCGGGCAACGTATAATCGCTTTACAAATATCAGGGAATGGAATTGCAACTTCATTCAATAAGAAATCGAAAACAAGGTAGATATCAAAATATGGGTCGCATGTGAGGAGCTGGGGATACATATCAAGGATTCGACCCATTGCAAATCACTCAACACCCGTTGAGAAGAGGCAGTCTCATACAGATTTGAGAGTGAAAATTTGAACTGATCGAATGTTTAGGATTTTGTTGGAGGGCTTTGCTGGATGTTAGGATTTGGGAGTTGGCGTCTTGGCGATGGGATGAAATGAAGCTCAGGTGGTTAGGTAAGGCAAAAGTAAATAAGGATAAGCATAAAGCATTACATTCCCCAAATAATAAATTATAAAATTAATAACGTTAAATATATTTATACATATGCAGGCGGGCATAGACAGCCTAATGGTGTACTCGTATCCCTTCCGTATAATGTATGTAGCCAGTCTATTTAAGTTTGTCTGTTACAGGCTCAATCTAGGCGGGCCCAAATTGGGAAAAATTAAGTTGGGTCTAGGTGGATGTATCAGACCAGGTACTTTGCTCAGGTCTAGCCATGGCATTACTTGTCTTTGCGTCTCCACCAAAGAAACGCGACAGAAAATAGTCTGTGAATCATGTATCAAAACGACAAGCTTTTCTTCTTCTTCATCTTATGGTAACCCATTCGAACTTACTTTATGTGAAATTGGAAGCTTGGAGAAGCTGTTAATTAAGCTCTCAGCAGCTACTGGTTCACCTTGATTTGTCTGTGATTTTGGTTCATTAACTGTCCTTTATATATATATATATATATATATATATATATATATATTATATAAATATATGAACATGAAAGTTTTGATCCATAAATTTCTTGGTGAATAAGCTAAACCCGTTGTCATAAAGTTTCTTTGATGTTGCCTTTGACTATACATTCAGTCAAAGTACTGAATTTCTGGGAATCTGCATGCCTTTTGATTCCTCGATTACTCCTATGAGTGCACTTTTCTGGTTGAGGTGAGTGCCGTGGAGATGATAAGGCTTATGATGAAGAGAAATTATTTTTTTTTTTACCATAATACTATAAATAATAAAAAAAATTATTTAAGATATTATGTATACAAAGTATTTATCAAGAACTTAACCTCAAAGTCATTATTTATCAGATCAATTTTAGATTTTTAAATAAGTTGTTCACCATTAACACAATTTTTAGGATATGACAATTTTTTAAATTATAAAAATTAAAAATTATTTTTTGACAAAACGATTTTAATTATATTCCTATCTAAAGAGTATTCCATCATGTCATTCTCTTCATATGAGATTCTCATCATTGAGCCTAATCAAATATTAATCCATAAAATTATTTCTCTTAACAAAGTCTAAGGCTTCCCATATGAGCTCGAGAAGATATAGTATAAAGCTGAAGACTTAAAATGATAAAAAAAATAACTTATGAGAGTAATAAATGTTAACTCTATATAAACATTACATGCTTCTTCTTCTTTTTTAACCGTCTGTTTCTCTTCTTTTTTCTCAATTACTTCCTTTCTTTTTCATATTAGCTATTTGTTCTTCTTTCTAAATTGCTTCATTCCTCTTCCAGTTAGATATGGGTGGTGTGCATGTATAACTAAGGTGCATTTTTTTACTTAATTTCTTTTTTAATTTTTATAACAAAATTATTATATTTAGTCATAAATTTTTTAACTGGTTGAATTTAGTATTAAAGATGTATACATGTTGCTAATTTTCTTATAGAATTTCTTTAGAAAAAATTAAATATCTATTCATTAACATCATGGATGAAATTATGAAAATTCAAATGTTACATATGTATGTGTTTTTTTTTTTTTTACTTTTTTAGCTATTGACATAGTTAATATTGGGTTTTTCCAATAAACGAGTATGTGATTGGAAGAAAAAAGTAAGTAAAAAGTAATTTTTTTAGGACCCAATTCTTTTAGAGCAAATTCCCAAATTAAAAATTTATTAAATAAAAATATGCTATAAAAATAGATAATTCTTATATCAAATTCCTTATAGGAATGAAGGAACCTAAGGGTGTTTTTCCAACCTAACATTTGTCAGTTTGCCTTATGTCGTTTGTCATTAGTACTTAAATTAATTATTAAATTAATCCTATATAGTATATAGATCGATCTAGGTCGTATCTCAATGTAGATTCAACGTGTAACTTAACTCTAAAATAAACTAAGTATGCATATGAGGAGAAGTATAAGAGAATTTGATTAAATTGATTACAAAAGAAAATTAATAACAAAAATTAAAGAGTAAGATAGTATAAGGATATTACCAGAAACGCTCTCACAAGTATTGATGTGTAGTTATTATCATTCTTAAAGACATCATAGTTGTAATAATTAAAAAAAACTAAGTCAAGGTAAAACGTTGAGATGATTCCTAAGTTTAATTATTTATTCAATAATTAAATATAACAACCTAGCAAATAATTACTTTATAAATATTTATTAACAACCACTTAGCTTGTGATTTCAATTATCAATTATAACCTATCCTGTAATAAGAATTCATATTTGGAGAACAATTGAATTATGATTAATAAATGGATTACAGTAGTTTGATCACAAATTTATTTAAAAATAAATAAATATGTTTATAAAGCAAAATCCAAATCCTAGATTAGGAAACATAAAATTGCAACACGAAAAGACCAAACCCTAATTAAACTAATTACAATCCTTAGACAATGAAAAACATAGAACTTAAGCCACTGTATATTTTTTTCAAGAACTAGAATGAAAGTGATAGAATTGTGGAAAAGATTATTGTCATGGTGATAGTGATTGGTGAATGGGTCTTAGATTCTCCACTTAGGCGGTGGCTTTGGTGCCTTTTTTGATGGACGTGGGACTTTTAATTGTTGACTCTTTAAAAAATAATAATAATATTTATTTATTTTAATATTTTTTTAAATTATAATCTTTTTTAATATCTCTTGAGATAATCTTTTTAAATCAAATATCTTAAAAATAATTTAAATAAAAAGTAATAGAATAAAAGAGATAAAATAATTATAAGAAAATAGGAATTGATAACACATTTATCTATTATCTTTTAATTAAATTTAAACGTTAGATATTGAGGAATTATTTTTAAATTAATTCAAATGATATTGAATTAATATAATATAATATTATATAATATTATATTAATGAAGGCGTTTTGATTTTCTCTAATTAGATATTATAATTTCCTCCTTCAATTTGGCAATTTCTCATTCATCATTCCTTATGGATATAATATAATATAATTTTATAGTAGTTGATGTGAGTCCTAGTCATTATTTTTTTTTAATTTTTTAAAATATATAAAAATAAAATACTTTCATGCGGATCAATTTAATTAAGAAAAATAATAAAATTAATAAAAATATAAGAAAAATAATATTTTTAATTATTTAATTTATATAATCAATTAAAATATAAATTAAAGTGATTAAAATTATTGTAATAATACTTATTAACTATAATAAATTTTTTAAAATAGATATAAAATAATATAATAAAATAAAAATTCAACGTAGCCCCAAATACTTGACAAACTCAGTTAGCGTAAGCCATCGAGTGGAATTTATACGTATAGGATCTTTATTCATGATGTATTCATTGTAAACTACATTAGCTGCTATACGGCTGAACCGTGACTCCGCTTCATGTGTTCTGTTTGGGTTTTGTCCAAACATTTGCATTTAACGCTGTTGACTTCGTTCGCATCCGACATTGTTAACTGCACATATGACAGTATGACAGTATGAATTTAAAATTTTTAATTTATATTTTCTTCAATAATAAATTTATTTTTAAGTAGAGTACCTGTTATAAAATTATTTTTATTTTAAATTTTTACCTCTATTAAATTAAATAATATTTTAAAGTTAGAATAAAAAAAATATTCTACCTTTGATATGAAAAATATGGGAAGACTTATCATAGGAGGAATTAATGTTTTAATTTACTTTGGCTAATAGGAATATTTTATTTTACAAGTAGTTATGAGCAAGTAGGACTATTTTATTTGCAACTTGTCTTTTGTGCAAGTGGATGTTGCAACTTTTCTTTTACTCGGCAGGATAAAAAGGATTTTTATAAAAATAGAGGTGGAAGTAAAAGTAAAATTAGATTAAAAATAAATTTTAAAAATTTATTTAATATTATAAAAGTGAGTATATAATTTATGTATAATTTTTTATAACTTGAAGTAAAATAGTCTAAAATATTTTTTATAATTTAAAAAATATTAAAGTTATCTAGTAATTTTATAATTAGGAGTAAAATGATCAAATTTCACTTTATTTCTATCATCTCAATTGTTAGTATTTTTGATAGAACTAAAATGGGTTAAGGAAGTACAAGTGATTTTGATCATACTAAACAAAAAAAAAAGTAGAAAATTTCACAAATATTCCACTTCCAATTTCCTAGCCCCACTTCCCTCCAACCAAACATACTATAATTGACATCAATTTGTTTGCTAGTTGTCATGCAAGTTGTTAGCAAGATTAGGAAACCTTGTTTTTTAAATAGGAGTAAGGCCACATATGTAAGATGCCTCTGATGAATGAATATTTTGAGTGTTATGACATATTTTCCTCCTCTCACTCACTCCCTTCCTATATCTCCCTTCTCCCTTCTCCCTTCTCCCTTCTCCCTTCTCCCTTCCTCTGTGAATATAATGCAGAACAGTAATGCATCAAACATTATTTTTCAAGTGCCTTATTTATATAACAATAAATTATAAATAGAATAGGATAAAAACAAAACCCATCTCATGATGCTTCCTTCAAAATCTAATCTTAAAAAACTAGAAAAGTTTTCAATAGAATACGATAAAATTTTCAAATACAAGACTTGAATCGGATTTATTTGAATCAACATACTTCCAGTTAGCAGCCTAATCAAATTTATTTCAACTAGCACCCTAATGAAAGTTTGCATCCTAATCAGGTAGCAACCTAATGAAAGTTTGCATCCTAATCAGGTAGCAACCTAATGAACATACATTCACTAAAAGGACTACGTTCATACAAGACTTGTGCCTAATTATCCAGTTAGCAACTGTGAACTCTTCATGCACGATTCATACATATTCATATAGGACTCAATGCTATCTTAGTTTGAGTGTATCATTCATACTATCTCATTTGCCACATTTACAGAACAATAAAAACTATTGGTATTCATGGGCAAAGTTAAGTTGGGCAACCCCTACCCAGTGCCCTTGAAAAAACTATAGGCTGCATTGTGCAACCTGATACTCAGCTCGATAAAAACCCTAACCATTTTAGACTGGGTATAGGTGGGCTGGGCATGCTTAAGTTGTGATGTCATGCTCATGTTGTAGAAAACAATATATAATTATAAATTTCTAAAATAATATCATATTCATATGTCTTTAAGAGCTAAATAATATCTATAATCTACTAAAAATAAAGCAACAAAAAGATAATAATTAAAGTCTTGAAGTTCATTACATATAAAAAAAGCCTTAAAGTCTAAGTAATTTGTAATTGTAACTTTATATCAATTTTTCAAATATTGATAAGGATGAAACATCTAAAAAAATAAAATAAACAATTATAATTTATAATGTAATTATATTATTATTAGTACAGTTAAAGAAAAAGAAGAAATTAATATAGTTATAAATATTAAAAGACGTAATTTACCTATTTAACTACTCATATTTTTAAAATGACTCTTTAGTCACTAATAGCTATCATATTCTCCATTTTAAGTGTAGCATCTAGGGAAAAAAGTTAAAAAAAATAAAAAAATGAGTACTCATAAGCAGGGCAGGGCAACCCCTTGCCTGGTGCTTAGCCCAAAAAAATATGGGCTACATTTTGTAACCCAATGCCCGGCCCTGCCATATATTTATCGGGTTGGGTATGGCTTTTTTTTCGTGGGCTCAGGTGAGCATACCGGGCCGCGGGCTTTATGAACACCCCTAATAAAAACACAGCCTCGTCAGATGTCTCCAAAAAAGGAAAAGGGGAATAGCAATTCATAATCACAAAACCCATAAAAGAAAGAGGAAAAATACAATCTAATCTCCTTGACTCTCATCCATCACCCTCAACCCTGGATTCCTGTATGCCCCTTATCGACTCCCCTTGACTTGCATCCATCACCCTCAACCCTGGATTCTCACACCTGCCTCGTAATTTTCCTATACCTCTTTCTATGCCACACAACATATATTTTGAATCCCCCAAGCATCTTCTTCAAAACTAGAACCAGAAAAAATAGAGAGAGAAAGAGATGGGGCGAGGAAGGGTGGATTCAGCAAAAGGGCAAATAGAGGAATGACAGAGAGAAGATACAAGGAGCGAAGAAATAGAAGGGTAGAAGAGGTTACTTGAACGAAATCGATGGTGATAGCTACCGGAGTAGGTAGCTATGAGCTGTAGCTTAGTGGTTGGAAGCGTGCTGACAGTTGAAGACGCTGAGCCTGTGTATGTGAAAGATGAATTATGAAAATGGGTTTTTACACCTGAAGGGCAAACATAAAAAATTGAAAAAGAAGTAGAGTAATTTAATAAGTATAACACGTAATATTTCTCCTCCTTTCAAAAAAAATCCTAACTTTAGAGAGGTGAAAGAGAGGGATAGGCGAGTAGAAGAAAATAAAAAAAAAATTCTCTTTTCTCCCCTTCATTTTTTAATTAAACACACATATCCCCTACTCTTCCCTAATCTCCACTTCAAAAACTTCAAACCAAACAATGTTTAGTTTCTATGCTGATTTTCCCCCTAAACTCGCTGATTTAGATCTGTCTTTCCCTCTCCCTTCCTCTGTTTATGTCTCCTTTTTCCCTAAATAATTTCTATTTTAGTTTAGTTGTGAGTATCACGTGTGTTACATCCTATGCTCCTAGGTTGCTTCCGTCATTGAAAAAACCTAGAAACTCGTACTTGTGCTCTGTTTTTTTTCACTGCCATAGCCAGAAATCGCATTTCCCGACGTCAAATCACAAAACTAACACCACCCCCGTGGTGCAAGGAGGAATCCTGTCAGACCCCCAAATCCCACCGCCTTTCACCACCGCACGGGCCGGCCAAGCTCCCTGATAATGGGCGTCTCATGTCCTGATTTTGGTATCGTATACCAAGAGTTTAACGGAGGAAATCGTCATGATCATATTGACTTTATCATTGACAAAGGTTTTCTTTTTCAAGGAACCAAGTTATGCATCCCACGAACATCCATGAGGGATTTCCTTATCTGGGAGTTGCATGCAGCTGGTTTAGCTGGCCATTTTGGGGTAAACAACACAGTGGCTTTAGTAAAGGATCTGTTTTACTGGCCATCACTCAAGTGTAATGTAGCTAAAGTTGTATCCCAGTGTTGTACTTGCCAAATGTCGAAAGTAAAACGACAAAATACTGGGTTATATACTCCTCTGCCTGTCCCTGAAGCACCGTGGAAAGATTTAAGCATGGATTTTGTTTTGGGTTTACCTCGAATGGTCCGGGGACATGATTCTATCTTGTTCGTAGTCGATAGATTCTCTAGATGGTTCATTTCATTTCTTGTAGCAAGACTACTGATGCCTCTCACTTGGCAAAAATTGTTCTTTCGAGTGATAGTGTGTTTGCATGGGTTACCAACTACAATAGTTTCGAATAGGGATGTCAAATCTGCTACTTTTGGAAAACCTTTGGAAACAGTTTCGTATACAATGAAAGTTTTCATCTGCTTTTCATCCTCAAACAGATAGAAACTGAGGTAACTAATCTTAGTTGGGGTAACTCGCTTAGGTGTCTAGTTGGAGACAAACCTAAGAATTTGGATTTGGTTTTGCCAATTGCCGAGTTTGCTTACAACAACTCAGTCAATAGGTCCACAAGTATGAGTTCTTTTCAAATTGTTCAAGGTCTTAATCCTAAACGGCCTATCGACCTTATGCCAATCCCTTTGACATTTCCCACTTTTGAATTTGTTGAATCCTTTGGCCAATGCCTACATGAATTACATGCTGAAATCAGGCGTTAATTAGCAATAACTAATGAACAGTACCAATTATCTGCAAATACCCATCGTCGTTTTCAAAATTTTAATGTAGGTGATTACGTTATGCCAAGAATCAGTCCAGAGCGTTACCCTAAACACACTGTTTTAGAAAGTTGCATGCTCGAGCTTCTAGACTAGTTCGTATATCTAAGAAATTAGGTCCTAATACATATCTACTAGAATTACCTCCTAACATGACTATAAGCCCAATTTTTACTGTGGAGGATCTTATGCCTTATCGGGGGAACTTTTGAGCCTCCCCCTTCGCTTTCTGATGATTCTGCAGGTACCCAACCTTGTCATGCACCAGTTCCATCATTACCATCTAGTACACCACCTGTTGAAGAAATTGAAACCGTCATGGATGACTAGATTGTTTTTACACCATATGGGCCCCTTCACCGCTACTTAGTACGACGGAAAGGGCATTCAGATTTGGACGCCACTTGGATCCCAGAGGATGATTTCAACGCTTAGACCTTGCCTTGCTAGAAGCCTACAAGCTCTCTACCTCTCCAGAGGAGAGTTCTTTGCAGCCCGCCCGGGGGGGGGGGGGGATTGATAGAAAATATGGGATGACCTATCATAGAAAGAATTGATGTGTTAATTTATTTTGGCTAATAGGAATATTTTATTTTACAAGTAGCTATGAGCAAGTATGATTATTTTACTTGCAAGTTGCCTTTCGTACAAGTGGATGTTGGAACTTGTCCTTTGCTAATGTCATGCAATTTGTTTTCTAGTTGTCATCAAGTTGTTAGCAAGATTAGGAAACCTTGCTCTATAAATAGGAGTAAGGCCACATATGTAAGATACCTTTGATGAATGAATACTTTGAGTATTATGAGATCTCTTCCTCCAATTTAGATCCTCTCACTCCCTCCCTAAGTTCTGTCTCTCTTCTCCCGTAGTTTTTATGCTGATTTCCCCCCTAAACTCTCTGTTTCAGATCTGTCTTTCCCTCTCCCTTCCTCTGTTTCTGTCTATTTTTTCCCTAAATAATTTTTGTTTCAATTCAGTTGTGAGTGTGTTACATCACGCTTTCCTTCAGGGATCAACCAAACTCTACTTTGTGAGGCCGAGAGAGCTGCTTCATGGCGGTGACCATGGTGTGTTGCACCACCCGGCGATGCAGCTGCTAGAGCCTTAATTGTCTTTGTGTCTTCACAGAAGAAGCTGACTGAAAGTAATCTACGAATCGTGGACCAAAATGGCAAGCTTTTCTTCTTCTTCGTCTTTGCCTTATGACTGATGTTGCTTGTCGTTAACATTCAAATTAATTATTAATTTTAATCCTATATATATAGGAGTTAACTCTAGATCAATCTCAAGATGGAGTCAATACATAGCTTGATTATGATTAATTAAAGTGAATAAAGAATAAATATGGGTAGAGAAGAATATTCAATTTAATTAAAGCGATAATTATAAGAAAGTAAAAGAGTTAAAGGATACGATTACCAGTAAGTTGGATATTCCCAAAGATTGATGCGTGGCTATCATCGTTTAATAATATATTAGAGTTATAACAATTAAATATACTAAATCATTAACGTGCAAAATCCCAGACAATCATCATGATCATAATCATATAATCCATATATAATCGTCATGATTAGTGAAAATCCACTTAACATGTAATAAATTCAACAATAAATGATTTGTTCATCTAACATGGATATTCAATCGAAAACCATATAACTAAACATGTTAATCTAACATGAATAATTATAAGAGGAAATTAAGGATATTAAATAAAGAATATCAAATCATAAATTGAAATAGTAAATCACAAGGATTTGATCACAAAGATGTCTCAATCGAAACCCTAGATCCAACATATACAAATCTCAAAACTTCAATCTAGAAAATTATAAATTTATATAAAGAAAAATATCAAAACATAAAATTGTTCAACTCCTAACTCTAAAGTATAGAAATTCAAGCCGCTACATCTCTCCTCAAGAACTTAGAAGGAAAATGATAGAATTGTGGAAGAGATGAAGAAGATGATTGTGATGGTGGTGATTGGTGTGTCGAATGAAGGACTCTTGGGGTCCTTTATATAGCCTTTGGGAGTGAATCTTATTTGATGTATGTCTCTTTACTGATTAGCTCTTCAAAAGATAATGATAATCTCCATTTATTTTCAATATCCTTTCAAGCTGTCATATTTTCCAATATCTCTAGAGATAATATTTTTAAACTCAAATATCCTATAAAAAAATTCAAATAAAAAGTAATAGGATAAAAGAGATAAAATAATTAATAGGAAAATAGGAAAAGATAACATATTTATCATTATCCTTTAATTAGATTCAAATGTTAGATATTGATAAATTATCTTTGAATCAATTCAAATAATATATGATATAATATAAGGAATCAGAGATAAGATATAATTAATATTTATCCTCTTGCTTTGAATCTGGACTTGTGATTGGCTCCTCTTTTTTTATAATTTGAATTAAATTTTCCTTAGATATCACATATTCAATCTGTGAGATATGTTGTCTGTGTCTAAATATTTAAGGATTACATTTGAATAGTCATAGTGGATATCTGATTTTAAATTCTGAAAGATCTCTTTTGTTTTGATTATTTCAAATATTATTATGCTATATTAATATATTAAAAGGAGATAAATAATTTTCTCTAATTAGAATTATCTACTTAGATAATATTGATTTCCTTTTTAATAAATTAATATGCATTTTTCATTCATTAATCCTAAGTTACTCATTTTATAGGCTATTAATTATTTCATATTCTTCCTGAAAGTCATAAAAGATAAAAATATCTTTATGCATACCAGTGTGATAATAAAATTAGTAAAAATACTATAAAATGATATTTTTAATTATTTAATTTATATAGTTAACTAAAGCACAAAATAACCATAATTATTATAATAATATTTATTAATCATGATAAATTTTCTAAAATAGATAAAAAATAATACAATAAAATAAGAATTTATTAATGACCCTTATGTGAAATTGCAGACTTTGATTAACTAAACTCTCAGTTACTGGTTCAGATTGAGTTCTATGTGATTTTGGTTCAACAATTATCCTTTATATATATACAAAAAGTTCTGGTATATCTCTTGCTGAATACGTTAATTAAAAACATGGTCATCATAAAGTTTCATTTCGTTCAAACTAATTAAACTTATGAAAAATGATACGGATGTTGCCTTTGACTCTTTTCAGTCAAAGTACTGAATTTCTAGGAATCTGCTTAGATTTTGGTTCCTTAGTGTTTATGTGGGTGAGGCGAAACTGCCATGGAAATTGAAAATATTATATATTGAAGGTGAAGTCTCCATCAGGCTAAGCTAATGAAAGCATGACTAGCTATATCCAATTAGGGTTAGCCAAATCAACTAGTGTTTAGGATTTAGTCATTTTTAGAAATGAAACATCACTTTCTTGGACTTGTCTAAGGTGCCGCGTGTTTAATTGTAATTTTCTTAGATTTTTCGTTATTCCTTGCTGCTTAAGCATGCGAGTAGTGTTATGGTCAAAGTCATGTTCCTTGACTTTGTAAAAAATTATATTCCTTGACTAAAAAAACAGTGATGTTCCAATCTTATGGTCTTTACACATTCATTATTGGAAGAATATTGTTTGATTGATATTTTTAAAATTAGCTAAATTGATTATTATTGAAACGATAAAAATATAATGTCTATTTGGATAGTCTTATAATCAAAGTTTTAAAAGGGCTTTTGACTTAAACTTTAGTTTGAGAAATTTTAAAACACACAGTCATATTTATCTATAAAGGCTTCTAGGTCAAATTATAGTTTCAGATAAACTCCTAAGAATATCTTCTAGAATAAAAAAATAGCTTATGAATTATATAATTATTATTTTATCCTTATTTTTTTCCACTTTCTTCTCTCTCTCGTACTTGTCTCTAGTCTTCTCCACTGGAGTCGTCGTCCGTTGACGTTGGCGTCACTAGGTCACTGTTCCGTTGTCTTTCTCGCTTCATATCTTCTCCAGCTCCATTGTCATTGTGTGGGTGATCTGTCGGTGCTTCTATTTTCCATCATCTGGTGCTTCCATTTTATGTCGTCTGTTGTCCCTAGGTGCTCCCTTCGTCTGTCACTTTGGAAGGCGAAGGTAGGAATTTGATATGGTGAAGTAGAGGAAGAAGATGAATAATGCTATTAATAATGTTGTTGATGAAGAAGAGTAAAAGCATTTATGACAAGTTGCTATAGTGAACAATTGCTTAATTTTTTTTTATTTTTTTAATAATTTATCAATAATACAAATTTTTCTAATAATAATAATCTAAACACTCATTTATTTAGAATTATTTTTTTGTAAATTTTTTCTATAATTTTTTTTAAATGATATCTAAAAATCCCTTTTTTTAAGTTTTTTTTTTTTTTTTGAAAACCTATCCAAATGCGCCCATAAAGAAAAATTTATTAGGCCTAACTCTAAAACACATGGATTGATTAAAGTACCAGAGAAATATTGTGTTCAACAAGATAGCGATGCATGAAAACTCTTTATATATCTAAAAATAATGTTAATAATCATAAAATAAGAATAAGACAAATTTCGATTTTAAATAATTGTGTTTGATTTTGGACCTTCATATTATTTCTGAAGATTTAGATTTTTTGTGTGTTTTTCAGTTTTTCATTTAGTTTAATTAAGAATAAAATTATTGTTTTTCATTTTTTTTTTAATTTTTGGACCTTCTCATTCAGACTAATTGAGCTTTTTGAAAATGATATATATGCTCTTTTGACTCCCTTCAGTGATATTGATTTATAAATCTGTGGGAATCTGCTTAATTAAACTTTCTGCTATATTTCTCAATACTGTACGTGCTTATAATCTAGGGGTGACGAAACTGCCATAAAAATGGCAAATAATAAGAGATCAACACATACATGTTCATAGGTCTCACATATATATAGTAAAAACCTTTATATATATACACACATATATTAATAAAGCAAGTTTTACATGAAGACATGTTCTATTCAATACAGGTAGGAGAAGAATCCAACTGGGTATTATTTAAAAAGTAAAAAAATTAGAACTAAGACCAGATGATACGGGTCAACCCTTCTTCTTGCAACAAAAATCTTACCAATTATTAAGTAACTGGAGTTATTACATCTATTTTTCCATTCGAATTCAAGAGTTTTATGTGTTTTCATACCCTTTCGAGACCCTAAAAGTGGACAAATTCCTTTTCTCTGGAACACGTACAAAATTCATCACCACAAAAAGGATAATGGTAACCCCATCATTAGCAACTTGATTATTTTATGAATTTAAATTTAATATATTTTCTATTTTATTTATTAAATTTATATATTTAGAATTAGCTAACATTATTCTCTCTAACTCCCACTATTAATGACATATTATATTCTCAATCTTTACAGTTATACATACCATTTCTTTGAAGTCATCTTTCTTGTTGTAAACATACTCCAACTATTACATATTGGTAATATAAACTAGAGGTATGCATAAGACAAATTGGCATTTAGACAATCCTGTTCTATATCCCATCCCGAGGATGGGGTGAGACAGATTTTATGTCCCATGTCCTCATCCCATCTAATCTTAATCGGGTTCAGAATGAGACATGAATTCTCAAATCGTATATATTATTTTGCAACTCTATCAACTCATCACTGACCAGTAACCCAAGACAGTGACCTCCAACAACTAACAACAGCAACCTCCAGCAATCAATAATCTTTGAAAACCTCCAACGGCAACCTCCTTTAACCCTGTCCTAGATCTAGCCCTCTTCTCATTACGATTTGCAAATGATGTTTCTAGAGTTCGTTTTTGATGGCGATGACATGAACCCACAATTTTGTCTTCAACCAACATTCTATTGCCCTTCAACTTCGTTGTTGTCTCCAAAACCACTCTCCCTCACTTCTTCAACTTGAACCCATGGTTTCATCTCTAGATTGAAAGGGTTCAACAGTTTGAAACTCATCTTCCCCATATTTTTGTTGTGAAATTGCAAGCTTCAGATATGCACATTCCAACTGAAATGGCGGAGGGGGTGTGAAAAAGGATGATTGATTGATTGATGATTGAGGAAGATGATGAGAATGATAGAGGGGTGTGAAAAAGGAAAGTGCTTTGAGGGGAAAGCCATAAGATGGCGAAAGATTTTCTATATTTGGAGCAAAGAACTGAGGTAGAATGTGTAAGGAATATCTCTGGTCCTCAATTAAAAAAATAGATTGAAAAATACTCAGGATCAGACTAGACATCCCTAGAGTCATTTTGAAATCCGTTCCATCTTGAGACTTACTATTGTCCCTACTCGAGTCTGCCCATCATAGTCTTTCTTAAGATGAAACAGACATATCCTTAAATCAGTGAGACAAGTTTTGGACATCAGGTTGGGACAGGGGTAAACACCCCTCTAAACTGATGTTCTCAATTTATTACACAAGTGAACAAAAATCAAATGCATATTCTGCTAAATACAAGATAAAATTAGAGAAAGATATATATATATATATATATATATATATAAAGACCATGGGTCCTACTTTTATACCTACACCATGCCCTGCTAATTTCTTTTTTAATTGGAAAACAATTATGTGAAGAGAAGCTAAATGTTGTCTCAATTCTCTAATTTGCCGCGATCTTCAAATAGATGTTGAAGTTAATTATTATCATTATGAATATTCCTCCTGCAGAATATAGAATCATTCTCTTCAAAAAATGTAGTACTAGCCTTCCTTTGGTTAGTATTTGTGTCTCAAGCAACTTTTTATTAAAAGAATTACAAATATAAAAATCATAAGGTACTATTTAAATAGTAAAATATCTTATTTATCTACAATCAAAGGCTAAACCCCACATCACATAGAATCTCAATTTCTTTTAACTTAAGAGTAAAATAGTATCTAACATCTTGATATTATTTCCTAATAATATCTTATATTAATTTTTTTATAGTGTATCTATTACTCTGATATTATTTTTCTCATACATTCAGCACTCCTTAATATTATTTTTTAATTATATTTAATATCATAATATTATCTATAAGTTAAAATACTATATGTATTATAAATAAAATTAGGGTGATAGAAGTATATATCAAGAAAAATAACATCACGGTGGGGGTGGTATCTTACTTTACCCTTAACGATAAAGTAGTTGAAAAGATCCTCTTGATCCATTGATATTCAGTTGAAGAGAAGAATCTTTAGACAGAGCCTAATTAATTGAATCGCACTTTGTGAGAAGAAGAGAAATGCTTTGAAGCAGCGACCATGGTGGCCTCAGGACCTGCCTTGTGATCATGAGCCTCCACCGTCTTCTTCACCTCGCACCACCACCATAGAAGCAGACCTTCAAGCTTCTGAAAATGGATGAAACCCAGCTTCTTCTTCTCCTCCTCCTCCTCCTCTTACAGTCACCATGACCCATTTTGCTTCTCTGATCAATCCAAATTTTTGGAAGAAGAATATATCAGAGTTTTAATTTATATGCTGATCGATCTGAATCAACCACACAAACTGGAGAATCTGATATGAGTTGAATGAATTATTGTTCTTATATAAAAGGACCATGTTTGTAGTTGAAGAAGCTAATTAATTAAACTTGGTCAACAAGTGTCTTTGATTTTGTCGTTTCAAAATGAAACTTTCACTTTCTTGAACTTGTCTCAAGTTTTATTCTATGCCGCGTGCCAATAATAGTTCGTATATTTACACTACTTCCTTGGATTCTTCGATCGTTTTTGTTTTCATGGTGCTGTAATATCATAGAAACGATGTCGTTTGAAATCAATCATAAAGCACTTCTTTTACGGGGGTGTTTGGATAGAAAGAAAATTGTAATTTTGAAAGTACTTATAGCCTAAATTATAATTTAAAAAAAATATCTTAAATGTCTATAAATAGTTATGAGTTAAACGATAGTTTAAAATTATAATTTTATATAAATTTATGGGAATAATTTTTGAATTAAAAAGGGGCTTATAGGCAAAAACAACTATTTTATCCTTATTTTTTTGACGCACTCTCACATTTCTGCCTCTTTTTGCCTTTGTTGACTTCTTCACTTATTCTCTACCTTTGTCGACACTCCTCTATCTCCATTACCTTTCTCTTTGCTTTTTCTCTGTCGGCATTCTTTTTGTTGCTAGTTCAAGTGGAGATGATAGAGGTGGAAGATGATGATGGCATCTTGCCCTGCCGTTATGTTGTCTATCGTGCTACTTTTAGAATCACCGTCATTGTTGGTTGTCTATCATGACAGTCACCAAAAGAAGGAGAAGAGGAAGATGAAGAACCCGCGGAGATCGACTGTCACCTGAAAGAAGAAGATGAAGAGTAGAGTCAGTAGAGATGAGACGTAATGCTAATATGAATAGTGATGGGTTATCTTTTTATTTTTTTTATTTTTATCTCATACCCTTTTTAATAATTTATTGATCATAAAAGTCATTCTGATAATAACTATCTAAACATTAATTTACTCATAATGAATGTTCTTTCTATAATCATTTTTTTATATATATAAACTAATAACTCTAATAACTCTTCTCCATAACAATCCAAACACTAATAACTTTTCTCCAGAAGAGTTTATCTAAAATTAATTTTTTATATATAAACTCTTCTCTAAAAATCAATCTAAAAGGGCTTAAAAGTAAAATACTCCATCTAATTTTAAATATATGAGTTATTAAAAAAAATTAAATTAATTATTTGTAAAAAATTGTTATAGTTTTATAAGATAACTTTTTTTCATTTGTAATGAAAACTATTTGATATAAAAACTTTCCTTTTGTACGCGCAATTGGTAAGGATAATGGGAGAAAAAATATTATAAATTTAAAAGAGAAAACGAATTGAAATAATATAATATTATTGGTCATAGTGCTGAAGTTACATATTAGCTACAAATAGTTGTGGTACAAAATTCAAAATCCCTGAGTTTTTTTTAATTCTATGGTATATATATATATATGAATAATTTTAAAATTAGATTGATTATTGTATAATAGAAAATACTTTTATTTCTACTTCCATTTCTAACAATTTGAGTCATTTCAATTCTATAAAAAAAGTTAAGAAATAAGATAAAAGAAATAGAAATAAAATATTTTAGACAATTTTACTCTAAATTATTAAATTTTTAGATAATTTTAATTATTTTTAAATTGTAAAAAATATTTTAAATTATTTTATTTTAAATTATAAAAAAAATATCAATTATATATTTAGAGTTATAAGATGTAATTGGTCTCAGATTTGGTCTTTTCCAAATGTTAAATTTCACTTTCTGGGACTTGTCCTCTCAAGTTCTATTTTAGGTCGCGCGTTATAGTAATACTTTGATAATATTTCATGTTTACATCGCTTTCTTGGATTTGTCGTTTCTTATTGCTCCCTTCTACTTGTAATCCAATATGCAAGTAAACGATGCCGTTTTAAGGCACTAATAATAATAATATGCTGCTCTTTTTTTTTTCAATTAAAGTAATATTATTGGCCATAAATAATTATATTATAGGACAAGGATAAAATTACCTTAATTACCTTTTTAACCCTTAGCCTTATACGTTATGTTTATGTTGATTCAAAACTTTTTCTATCCCCAACCGCTTGAATCAATTAGCTATAAATCATTCCAATTTAACTAGTTGTATTTAAATTTTTAGAAAAATATTATATCCTAGAAGTATCTTTTTTAAAAAGGAAAGGACGGAACATGAAAAATGTGTTAAATTATTATTATTAAAATGCTAAAGATAAATATGAAAATGTAAAAGATTTAGTATTCAAAATGTAAAAAATAAGTACCAAAAAGATTAATTTAAAATTTTAATTTTAACAAAAAATCATAGTCTTTTTTAAAATTACAAAGTTTTTAATTGTGATTAATGTTATTATAGAATCTTTAAATATTATTTCCAATACCTTAACCCAAAATAACTAGACAGGATTAGGCCAACAAAGCTATATATTCTTGTTACAGGTACAGTGAAAATAAAAGGAAAAAAAGATAATAAAATACTTTTTAAAATTTAAAAAGATAAAAGAGGCTTTTAAATTTTAAAAAAGATAGATTTAGTCTTTTGTCCAAACTGTCATTTATAAATTTAGAATAAAAAAAATTATTCTCTAGTCATTTGTAACTCTTACAATAAGATTTATAAATTGAGTAATAGTTTTAATAAATCTCCCTAAGACATTTATAACTCTAAAATTGAAATTAATTGTAATCAGATTTACAACTACTAATGGTATTTGCAATTTCAATAATAATTTTGATAATTTTAACTAAAATATTTAAAACTCTAAAATTATAACTAATTGTTTTCAGATTTATAATTCTTTTCATGGTATTTATAATTTCATTAATAGTTTTTACAATTATCCCTAAGACATTTACAAATATGAAATTAGAACTAATTACTTTCGGGTTTGTGACTCCTCTAATAATATTTGCAACTTCAGTAATAGTTTTGACAACTTAACTAATATATTTATAACTCTGAAATTGTAACTAATTGCTCTTGGGTTTACAACTCTATTTTGATAACTTCAGTTAAGATATTTACAATTATGAAATTGTAACTAATTAATTTCAGGTTTATAACTCTTACAATAGAATTTATAACTTCAGTAGTAATTTTTACAACTCTCTCTAAGACATTTGCAAATCTAAAATTAGAATTAATTGTTTTCGGATATACAACTCCTGTCATGAAATTTGATACTTCAGTAATAGTTTTTACAACTCTCCCTAAAACATTTATAAATCTAAAATTATTTGCTTTCAGATTTACAATTCCTGCAATAAGATTTATAACTTTAATAATTGTTTTGACAATTCTTTCTAAAATATTTACAACTCTAACAATATACTTACAATTATTTTCAGATTTATAACTCCTACAATAGGATTTATAACTTTAATAATAATTTTTACAATTCTCTCTAAGATATTTACAACTCTAGGGTATAATTTAGTCTTTTAACCTAAATTTATAAATGATAGATTGAACCTCATGTTCAACCTATCCTTTTAGATATTGATATACCTATTTTATTATTTTTAAATTCATAATCTTTTATTATCTTTTTCTTAAAGTAAAAAGTAAATAAAGGCTAACTAAGTCAATAAGAGTTGACACATATAATAAAAAACTGGCTTATATCTTATAAGGATGAGAGTTTAATTCTTATTACTGTTATCAGAGTTTATTTAATAGGCGATATCATAGAATTATATTTTAGTTTTAGTATGAAACTAATGATAAAATTATCTAAATTTTTTTATATAAAAAAAAAAAGTAGACAACACTTTAGATTCTAAGGTGATAATAATTGACATGGGCAATGACATGATGTTGCACTAACAAAGGCTAATTTTCTCTCGATGGCCAAAGGATAGGAATATTCACAAACACAAATTCATCTCTAATTTCAAAAGTTTGCATCTTGCCGATACCTAGCAGCCTCATCAACCGATAAATATCAAAACCTAATCTCATTTTCTTGGCCCCCTATCTTGCTTTTTTTCCATATCTAATCAATGCGTTTGTTGTCACATGTAGTCATTACAAATTTTTTGAAGTAAATAAAAAAAATTATGAGATTGAAGGGTTTTAGGTTGAAAATAAGAAACTCATATCACCATTTAAATTAAATATGAGGATCCAAAAATGGTATTTCCAGATGGTTTAATTCTTATAAAATTTTTAGAGACTAGAGAATGACTAAATTAATTTTTTTTTTTTGTGAAATAACTTAATTGCCTTAATGTAGAAAACACTCCACCATTGTCAGCGA
Source organism: Leucaena leucocephala (assembly GCA_037074615.1). Taxonomy (NCBI): domain Eukaryota; kingdom Viridiplantae; phylum Streptophyta; class Magnoliopsida; order Fabales; family Fabaceae; genus Leucaena; species Leucaena leucocephala. The sequence continues at coordinate 10,066,210 of CM073563.1, read as the reverse complement.
CCAAAGCCACAACGCTGGCCACCGAAGCTTCAATGTAGGCCACCGGCCATCAACCTTCTGGCAACAGCGATGATGAGCAAAGAATTCTTGAGCAAGGAGTGGTCAAGGTTGGATTTGTTTACTCGGTCGCACACAAATGCCGGTGCCGGTCCATTGGCTTCATTTCTTTTGTTTGAATTTTATAAAAAACATCGGTGGAACTGATTTGTGTGCAATTTTAAGGGTGTAATTGTCACGTAAGATGAGATAAGGAAAACGATATAAATTATAAAAAAATAAGAGATTAAATTATAAGTAAATTAAGAGTTTAAGAATTAAATTGTACTAAATTATAATTGATCTAATGAGTTATAAGTGGATTAAAAATTAGAAAATTAGAAAATTATTTTTTTTATAAAATAATAATAATTTAATAAACATTGAATCGGATAATCCCATAATCTCATTTGGTCATAAATGTGGGCGTAGACAGAATTAACCAACTAGTCACCTTTTTTTTTTTTCCCACCGAATATTAAGTAATGGTTGGATCCCGGGTTTTCATGGTGTTATGAAATAAATATCATTTTTTAAATGTTTAAAAATAATCATTAATCTATTATTTTAAAGGAAAATAAAGTGAAGAATATGGATGACAACTATGGAAGTTAAAAGGAAAGATATAGAGAACTTAAACAAATGCTTTATATGGAGCACTTTATTAAAGGCAAAAGTTCCCTTTGATACCCCAAATTTTATATAAGGTTTTAATTTTATTTTTTTATTTTATAAAATATTTTTTTAATTCTTTAATTTTATTACCAATTAGTCTCAAAATTATAACTTTTTCTATCAATTATTATTATTTATAAAAAAAATAATTTTTTTCATTCAATTATTAACTTATTTATAACTTAATATTTAAATATTTGATTTATACGTAACTCACTCCATAAACTTTATGAATCATCTTATGTGACAAAAAATATTAATGATACAGTTAAAAATTTCTTAAACGAGTAATAATTGAATGATTAAAAGATTAGTTTTTTTAAAAAAATAAACTTAATATTTAATAATTTAAGGATATTTAATCAATATTTAAAATTTCAATGTTAGTATTTCTTTTGTTAAAGATATTAGAGTTAAATGACAGAAAATTAATAGAGAATAAAATAAATTTTAATATAAAAATATATACTTCTTGCCCTTCACTAAACATGAGTTCCTTTATCATTCATTGCCTTTGATATTTGCATATTAAATTGTATTCTATAGGGCCATTTGGATCAACTTGCCATTAAAAGCGACATAGAAATTATTATTTTGATAGATAATAGTATCATATGCTATACACCACACATGTTTTCCTCATTAACAACTAGTATTAAATACGAATTTAATACAAATCTTATTTGAATTTGTTTGCTGACAGACATATAAAATCCCAATAAGGAAAGAAATCTCTATGGCTGAAATTGACAAGAAAATGTCATAAATATGATTTTTTTTGTATTAATAATTATTTAAGCTATATCAAAATCAGATAGGCTTATCTAAAATATAATTTTGCATTTGAAATAATAAAAAAAATAACTTTTGCAGTAATACACTTTTTCCCCACAATATCGGTTTAATTTATATTGCATGATTATTTGTGAATAATAGTAATATATGGTAAATAGTAATAAGATCTGAAAAAAACCATAGATAATGGGTAATGACCATAGGGTAATAAAAAAATATTACTTTTTTTTTTTATTTCTAATGCTTTTCATAAAGCATATGATATAAGCTATATATGGTTCATGAGTTATGAATAATGTTGTATATATTTTAACAAGTTATATATATTAAATTGCATATGGGTCCCATGCATTATATAAAGTTTAAGGATTGATCGATGAACATTATTGGTAGTTCCTAAATAGAACTAACTTATAATATTTTTATGTTTTTTATTTATTTTTATATTAAATTACATATGAATCTCATGTATGGAACACAACTGGAAAAATAATATTTTTTTATAGTGGCTAAAAATGGCATTTGATGGAAGTTTTATAAACGTTATTATAGATTGAAGGATCTTATAGTGGTTGTGGCAATTTAATCATTGTAAAATGTTATTAAGCCAAACTTACATTCTTAGCCACTTCGGTTATATTCGTAGAAAATATTAGTCTAAATCAAGTGGAAAAATTGAAGATTAAGAAGTTTCTTCAATTAAAACTTTTTTAAATTTCTTTTGACAAGATCCACCTGCAACTATCTATCATTAGTTATCACAGTCAATCTTATTAAAAGTATTGAATTGAGAAAGAGTTAAAGATATAGTTGAAAATTGAAGTTATATAAAACTTTTACCATTAAAACTCTTTGAGATCCTTCTAGCAAGATGACGAAGAGATTTAAACGAGCACAATATTAAATAAGTGAAGAAAAAGATAATAAAAATAAAAGAAAGTTTACAAATAAGTACAGAGAGTGTGATGGTAAATGAGTGATAACATCAAAAATTAGAAAAAATTATTGATTTTTAATTATTATTGAGATCTAAAGTAAGTCAAAGATAAGTAATCACTGATAATAAAAAATAAAAAAGAGATTTTAAAAGTATTTATTAAAATTTTAAATTTTAAATTTAAAACTTTTAACTGTAATTTTTTATAAAAGTGCTGTAAAAGTAATTTTTTATAGCTATTCTTTAAAATTCTATCGTTAAAAATAAATTTTTAACAATTTAATTATAAAAATATCACTGTCTTCTTTTATAATATTTATTTTATTTAATTGATATAAAGTAGCAACGTTAAATTTATATTTTCATTTAAACCCTACAGTAATAATTTTTCATGAGTGCTACTTATTAAATTTACTAGAAATTTTATATTTTATACTTATATATTTATTAATATATAGTGACATTTAGATTAAAATATTACTATATAATATATAATATTTTGATCTTTTTACAACTTTTTCTGTCTTTATTATATAATATAATTAGAAAATTTTTTAATTTTAAATATAAGATTTATTTTTTATATTTATTAATATTTTTTTAAATTACTTATATTCATAATCTCTCAATAATAATTAAATAAGAGAAAGAAAATTATAGAATATGATTATAATACTTTAGTAAAAATATGATATATTAACTAATTTATTGATTCATATAATTTAATTAAATTAATTAAATATATTTTATATTAATGATAAGAGAAATAACATTAATTTCTATGGGATACTTATTTGTAATTTTTTGAGATTTCTTTCATAATATTCCATAATCAACTAACATGAAAATAATAAATGTTTAATAAAGAGATAAACGTTGCACTATTTTAATACTCAATACCTTCTTTTTATTCCTATGCATACATTGGTATTTGATATTTTTTAAATTTAATTATCAGATATTTAAATAACGGATTAATCTAACCCCATCAGGCGGATATCTGATCAGGTCTAGTTAGCTAATACCTAGTACTTTTATGAGGATAATTTTTCTTTTGTTTTTTTTAAAAAAATGCCATCTCATCATCTACTACATTACTGCAGTCTTCTTCGCCGGGAAAAAGGGAACCTGGTCAACAAGGGCATATTCGGAATTTCAGTTCTTGACAGAATCAAAACAATGGCATCGGCGCAGCAGGATTGTGAGAGAAACCATCATCCATTCGCGGATACTCCCCCATTTAGACGTTGACACCGCCACGTCATCACCCAATGCCATTTCTCCACGTCACCCCTCCCATTCCTTCTTATTCTGTCAGACGGTTCAGATCTTTTGATCATCCTCTCATCCGACGGCCATCATTGCCAGTTCTAGACTCTTCCCCTCCATCACTATAGGGGCTTAGAGAGAGAGAGAGAAGGGTTAAGTTTTAACCATGGTTTCCTTAACCGGGCTTAACGCGTTTGGGTTAAAGAACCTTCCTCTCAGGCCGCTCTGAGTGAGCGAGAGGGGAGAGAGAGAGAGCAAGAAGGGAACAGAAAATTGAGAGAAGGATTTGGGATTGTCGCTTGGACAAGAAATCCCAATTCCGAGTCGACTCGTCCTTGTCCCTGGCCTTTGATCATCGCTGTATTTCTACTGCCCTCGTCGTCCTCGGATCTGGATAGGGTTCCTTCGTCATAACCCTCTCCAATTCGCCCTCCAATTCCCTCCAACCGCGGGTCACGTCTGGGATTTTGTTACTTCATTCAGATCTCGCATTGGTGGTGAGTTTTTTTCATTCATGGTGGTCAATTTGACCCCTTGATAGGGTATTGACATTTACATCTGATTCCTCTCTCTGGCGTTTCTAATGGAGTTTCTTTTGGTTTTTCTGAGGGAACCATTATTTTGACGGGAGGGGTACTGTGCTGATGTTTGTTTTGATGGTAGTTTTACCGTACTTTTACGGATGAAATGTACCAAATCAGCTGGGGTCTAGCTTACTTTTACTGGTTTTGGTTTTTCTGATTCTCAGGTGATGGCATACTGGGCCTTTTTCTTAGCACACAAACTGAACTCTTCCGAGTTATGAAAGAATTTCATTTCCGAGATTTCTCACTTCTATTTTTTTTTCCTATGAAATATTAACTGCTTGAAGTGATTGTAGTTGTTTTAATAATTATGATTGATGACTCACCGGAATTCTAAGTTTTCTAAAGATTAGGTTATAATTAGTAGATGCAAAACCTAACCCTCCGCAATTTTCAATTTTGCCATGTATGTAGTGGTAGTTATGTAATCTGTTTCTTGCAGTTACTGTTGTATGGCTTCTATTTCGAATCAACTAAACTCATTCGGTGTCCTATGTTTTGCTTTTCTGTGTAATTTGTATTCAATTTTTGTATCTGACTTTGAATTTCGATTTAATCTCCAAATGTAGGAGGATTTGGATTTTTTTCCATCTGGTCGGGATGGCCACCTAAAGTAGCAATCCCAGAGTATCAGTCAGTTATTTACTCCATTGCTGGTTTGGTCCTTCTCGTTTCTCTCTTGTGGATCCGTTGTGCGATTGGGTACTTCCCTTTTGGTTAATGATCATTGCGGAACAAGGAGTATCATCACTGGCTCTGGAGCTTGGCAACTTCTGGGGAGGGAAGAAGCTCTCTTCCACTGCCATCTCTGTTGCCTTCTGCAAAGCCATCTGATCCCAGCCAAAGTTGATGTCTCGAAAACTGGACAGCCCTGTTCAAACCCAGATGGCCGTGTCAGTCATGAGAAGTCCACTTGCTGGGGAATACCATGGGAGCAGCAGTGTGCAAGGGAGGCAACCTGCTGGAAGGAGACAAGTTTTTGTGCAAACTGAAACTGGCTGTGTCTTGGGCTTGGAATTGGATCGAAGTGACAATGCCCATACTGTGAAGAGGAAGTTACAGCTTGCACTTAACGTTCCAACAGAGGAGAGTTCACTAACATTTGGAGATACAGTTTTGAAGAATGATCTTAGTGCAGTTCGTAATGGCTCTCCCCTTTTCCTCACTCGGAATATTATGCACAGAAGCTCATCCACGCCTTGTCTGTCTCCCACTGGAAGGGATATTCAACATAGGGATAAGAGTGGTCCTATTGAGATCTTAGGGCAATCAAATCGCCTTGCCAGAATGAAAGAACTGGCCAAGGAAATTATGAGGGCAATAAAAATGGGAGTTGATCCTATTCCTGTTCATAGTGGGCTTGGAGGTGCGTACTATTTCAGGAACAGCAGAGGTGACAGTGTTGCAATTGTTAAACCAACAGATGAGGAGCCTTTGGCTCCAAACAATCCAAAGGGCTTTGTTGGTAAAGCTCTTGGACAACCAGGTTTGAAGCGTTCAGTTCGAGTTGGTGAGACAGGGTTCAGGGAAGTTGCAGCTTATCTCCTTGACTATGAACATTTTGCAAATGTTCCCCCAACTGCCTTGGTGAAGATTACTCATTCAATCTTCAATGTCAATGATGGGGTCAAGGGGAACTATTTCCAGGGGAAGAGGCTAGTTAGCAAGATTGCATCTTTCCAGCAGTTCATACCTCATGATTTTGATGCTAGTGATCATGGGACATCTAGCTTCCCAGTTGCAGCTGTGCATCGTATAGGGATTTTAGACATAAGGATTCTTAACACGGATAGGCATGCTGGGAATTTGTTAGTTAGGAAGCTTGGGGTAGGAAAATTTTATCAGGTGGAGCTAATTCCTATTGATCATGGGCTTTGTCTGCCTGAAACTTTGGAGGACCCTTATTTTGAGTGGATTCATTGGCCTCAGGCTTCAATTCCATTCTCTGAAGATGAGCTTGCATACATTGAAAATCTTGATCCTGCTGGAGATTGTGAGATGCTACGAAGGGAATTGCCCATGATTCGAGAAGCTTGCTTGAGGGTCTTGGTACTTTGCACCATTTTCCTCAAGGAGGCTGCTGCTTTTGGTCTGTGTCTTGCTGAAATTGGTGAGATGATGACTAGGGAATTCCATCGTGGGGAGGAGGAGCCCAGTGAACTTGAGGTTATATGTTTGGAGGCAAGGAAGATGCTAGCTGAGAGAAGAGAGGAGCTATCGCCAAGGAGGACTGATCTGGGAGATGAGGAATTCCAGTTTGATTTAGACTATGATGAAGTTGGGTCTGATTTCACTCCAAAGGTCTCTGTTGATGATTTTTTTAGCAGGGCATGTTTTCAGCCTGGACTTGTCAATGGGCATGGTCGCAACCCACTTTCAAAACTAGAGGAGACTATAGAGGAAGAAGAGGAGGAAAGCGATGGAGAAGGTGTAGGGCTTGTCACCCTTCCACCTCAAGAAGGAAATCCAACTATTTCTAAAATTTCAACATCACTTAAAAATACCGTGTTAGATGAGAAAGACCAGAAACACCAGAAATCTTCAGCTGGGAATGTTGACACTGGCTATTTTAGTAATACATCAACATCTGGTCATAAGAGTGCCAATGAGCAGCTTCCTGCAAGCATAAGCTTTGTGAAGCTGGCAGATATGACTGAAGATGAGTGGAATGTGTTTCTGGAGAAGTTTCAGGTGCTTCTGCATCCAGCATTTGCCAAAAGGAAATCAATAGCTTTAGGTCAAAGGCAGAGACAGAGGCTTGGTACTTCATGCCAGTTTTGAAGTTGAGAGCAATATGGTAATGATATGATAGAGAAGACTATAGAATGAAGAATAAAGGCTTTATAGGTATATCAGAATGAAGGGTTTATTAGGATGATAGGTGTGGGTTGGAAGCTTGGAACGAGTGCTTGTAGTTGGAGGAGAGGACTCGAAGTAGTGCTGTAAATATTCTTGGCGTTTGCCCCGTAGTAAGCATGTAGGTTGTATTTTTATATGATATCATGTTCTTTTTTGTTTGCCGAGTTTCCTAGGACATGTTTTATAAATAATTTTTAGCCTTCTTGAAATGAAACTCCTGTATATAAAGAAAACGTGTTCCCGTTTGTTTTGATTATGATTTTCAGTCTACCTGCTTTCACTGGGATTCTTGGGTGTAGGTAGGTAAGTATTACTGAGGCTAATATGAAAGTTGTAATATTTACCTGTGGAAGTAATAGTTTCCGAGAAACACAAGTGGTTCTTTCCTTCATGATGGGCAAAGACAAAAGCTGTGAATATTAAGATTTGAATGTAGCAAGTTAAAGGGATGATACTGGAGATAACTTTGTCTGGAAATTCAAAAGGATGATCCATCATATCATAGTCACTTTTATTTTATCTAATCTGTAAAAAATGATGAAACTTGTTTTCTAGAATAAAGTCTCCTTTAGGCGGTGGTGGTGGGGTTGGGGAATCAACAATCATCCTCTATTTTGTTTCTTGTCTTCTGCTTTCTTTTGTTCTCCTCTCTTTCTCAATCAACATTATCAATTTATTGTACACATAATATTTTTGTCAATATTAAGTATTTAAAAATATTTTGAGAAAGATATTAAACTCGAGATGGAATTTATTTCTATTTTTTTTAGTTTAGCAGTCAAAATTAATGACATGGGAGCCATCAATTCGTTAGGTAAAATAATCAATTAGGTGCTGTCAAGTTGATGGTGCGATGGGTAAGAATGGATTGACTAAGAACTTGAAGATAAAGCTGCAAGCTAATAGCACTTGGTTTTGATCTCAATTAAGATATAGAAAGTCATTTCCTAACAATTTTTATATTCAAGTTAGCTAGAAAGAAGGATAAACATAGAGATTCACCAAAGATATTGTTCAATATTTAGCTTTTGGTGGGCCAGCGTGTATTTTTCTTCAGATGATTATATTTTGACCATGGTTAGCATGCTGGGTTATATTACATTTTATAGTGTTAACATATTGCCAGTAAAATTAGTTAATAAAAGAATGAGATATATGACTATTTAGAGTGTGTTTAATCTTTAAAAGATATAAATTTATTATAATTTTAATTTTTAAATATTTAAATTTATATTTAAAAATAATTAATGGCTCGTTATTGTGAATGAGTTTAATTTTTTTTTAAATTTTTTTATAAAAAAAAGCTTTATAAGTGTTAAGTTAAACTTAATTAATTTTGACACATAAAACTATTCTGATCGAATTGTTCAAATTCTTAAAAGGAAAAAATGTTGAAAAATTCATTATTTTAAAGTTTATTGTCTAAAGATGCTGAAATACTCAAGTTCTTAAACTGGAGTGACTCATCTTTAAATTTATATATATATATATATATATATATATATATATGTATCATATCTTTAATTATATATAAATATTTTGTGTTTTACACAAGATAGAAAAGTTGCAGTAGTTGAAAACGAATTGTAATAATTGAAAATAAGTTACACATACGTTTTTTAACCAATTTTATGTACTATTATCTTTTATTCTAATTATAAAAGTTAACTATTTTTATATATATTAAAAAAATTAAATAAATCAATTAATTATAATTAATATAAGAGTTAATTGACTAATTTAGATAAATTAATTAATATATAGTATGAATTTAGCTTATTTAGTTTATAAAAAATAGTTAACTAATATAAGAGTTAGTTGACTAATTTTAAAATTGATCATAATAAATTAATTTATTTAGTTTATTTAATCTATCTAAAAAATTAATTATTTTTTATAATTAAAACTAGAAGAAATATTAAATAATAAATTTATAATGAGAAATTTTTCAATCTTAAAATTTAACACATTTGGCATAATGTGTTTTTATAATAAAATAATTTATAAATTTTTATTCTTAATAATTTATATCCATATATAAAAATGATAATGCAACGTTGAAGAATGTTGTGGGAAATTGAAAAGTGAGTTTGGAATGGATGAAGTGGAAGGCTAATGTGTCTGTAGATATGATGAGTGATTATTATTGTTCTGTGAGTTGTCTTTTGAAGAAGGTGGCCAGTGGTGGTCCCCCTAATTTATTGTTTTTGAATGCAAGCCATAAATAAGACAAAAGAAGAGTGACACTGAGGCTTGTTTGGTTGTCCCCTTAATTAGCATCCCAAGGCAAACTGATTTGTGAAGTCTTTGATTCCTATAATGAACAGAATACTGTAGCGCATTATTGCCTGGAAAAGAACTTGTACTCATCTCTGATAAAGTTCCTGTTTCCAAACATGGCATAGGATTAAGGTCCAGGTCATCATGGAAGAGTTCTTTCCTATTAACCCACCTTGATTATCTGGGGATCGAGGTAGGTAAATACATTTCGGTTAATTAAATCAGTTTAACTAATTCATGTGAATTAAAACAATGATCGTTAAATTGATTTTTTAATTTTTATTCTTATTAAAAAATGTGTATTATAAAAAGCGAGAAAATATTTTTTAAATTGAGGAGTGAGTATTATTTACAAGAGCAAAATTGATAAATAAATATTAATTATCATATAAATTATTTATATTTTAGATCAAGTTCTTCTTATAAAAGTTAGATAATTAATTTATAAATATTAAAAAATTTAGTTAAATTAATTATTTATAAGAATTATGTGTTAATTTTCTTAAAATATTTATTTAATTATTATATCAAGCTGATAAAAAATCATATTTAATATATGTAATTAATATAGATAATTTGAGAAAAATTATAAATTTTAAAAATAAAATAAAATAATATATTTTATTTAAAATTAAAATAGACGTTTCAACTCGCTCTTACATTTATTTTAAGAGAAGAGAGAGTAATTTAAGTTTTCAACCCAATATGGCACCTTATATGGAAGGAAAGAAGACAAAAGTAGTGAAACTCACATGGAGTCAAACAAGATTTACAAAGCGAGTCCCAACAATAAAAGAATAAAAATGAAACTAATTTCTTTCCCTTGATGGTTAAAGTCTTTTTTTTTTCTGGAAATAAAAACTGAATTCATTTTAAAATGAAAGAGATGTTATAAGAAATTAGACATCTTTATCAAGATCTATCCCATTATCAAGAGGTGATATAAAAATTATCTACTATCCTATGAGCAAATTTAGCTACATAATCTGTTGAAGCAAGATTTTCTCTAAGTCTATGTATTAATAGGAACGATGGTCAAAGTTTTCAAAAGTCGGTAGTAACAATTGGTATGTCTTCATGCTCCATGATTAAAAAGCCTTGTATGTGTGTATATATTGTTTGTAAGGATTTTTTTTTAAATATATAATCTAATTTAACTAATTTAATTATATTAAAAAAATTAGTTAATATATCATATTTTTTAAATATTATAATCATCTTTAATTTTCTCCCCTATTCTCTCATTTGATTATCATTGATGGAGTAATAATATAGATAATTTAAGAAAAATTTGATAAATATAAAAAATATTTTTTATATTTAAAATCAAAATCAACTCATAAATTAGATTATATATTTGAACCCGTTATTGTGAGTGTTAACATTTTGTTAATTTGAACCCGTTATTGTGAGTGTTACCTCATTTTACCTGCTCTAATTAGATGTCAAGATTAATTATTTTGACAAGTCTAAAAAAGAAACTTTTAAAATTGAACTACAAAGAAACTTTTATCCCGACTATATCTAGATCTGACCTGTATTGCGCACTTGACTATGGTAGATGAGTCTCCTAATAAAGATTTTCTACATACACTAAGGATCAAACTCAAAATTTCGCTTAAACGATGCCAAAATACTTACCATTCAAATCAACCCATATTAGTTAACATATCCTAACTAGTCCTCTCTTTTATATAGTTTAGTCCATAGCCTCTGTATTTAAGGCCCAAGGACAAAAGATGCTAGGATACCCATTCTCTATTTCTATTTATGCTTGATGATGTTATCATGAAGCTAGTAATTTCAAACAGAGAAAATTAATATGAAAGTGGCTATAATTTTAGCTCATTTTTAATCAGGCCTTTCTATTTGTTTTATTGAATCCGTTTAGTTTCCAAATTATAGATATTGGTTTATATACTGATAATTTATTAATTTGTAGGAGAAATAACATTAGTAGACTTTCACTCAATATGCATATAGATTAATTTTATCATATGGATCTAAATAAAATCAAAATCAATCCTATCATAAATTATATATAAATGTAATGAAATGGCTATGAGCATAATAATTTTATTATTTTAATGTTAATAATAAATAAATGTTATTTCAACATTTTATTTTATTTTATATTTTGTGATACCTTATATGTCATTTAATCAGTCTCCACCTCAATCATAACTAATAGATTATGAATGCCTACAATTGATAAAATTTTAATGATCCGGTAAAAAGAAAAGGAAATCATAGGACCTAGAGATAAAAAATAAGTTAAATTTTAAGGATTGAGGAATTAATTCCTAATCAAATATCAAATACTACATCCAATTTTTAATATAAAATCTATTTAATTAATTTAAATAAATTAAAAAAATAATTAAGTTAATTATTTATAATGATTGTATATTGATTTTTTTAAAATACTCTATTTAATAATATACATTTGAACTAACATTGATAAAAACATATTTAATACATGCAATCATATAGGGGTGTATTTGGAAAAAATTATAATTTTGAGAGACAAAATAAATTGAAATATTATATTTATGACTAAAATAAACTTTATATTTAGCTCTTAAATTTAGGATAAGAGGGAGTATCAAATATTGTGAAAAGGACCCTGATAGAAAAAATGAGTGTTTTTAAACTTGAAAATTACTTATGGGACTACTAAACTGTTAGTTGATATGATAATTTGATAAGCGATTATATCTTTATAAGGAAGAGAACATAAATTCAAATATAAAAAAATATATTTATTGAGAAAGATAAAAATGTTTTACACTCTTAGTTTTAAAATGGTAGGATACCCTCTATTAAATAAAAAAATTACGCATGGTCCAGAAGGTAAAATCATAACAAGAAACATCTAGGGGATTCACCATGTCTTGCAACAATTTTGCTACCAAAGTTCACATGTTGAACACTTGGAAGTTTCTTAATCTCTGTTTTGCGGCTGTAAATAGGTCAAAGATTTTGAACGGTCTAAATATGTTGAACTTGGCACACCGACACTTCTTGGAATTGGAATCGTTTAGTAGAACTAGAAATACAGATGAATCATGATGCAATAAAGAAAAGAAAACCATAAAGAAAGCGTTGTCGAAACAATCTCTTGAAACTTTAAATAACCTTGACCTTGAACTTTATCCCATAATTTAATGTCTTAAATCATGTTGACCTTGAGATAAATAAAATCTACTCTCCCATGTGATGCACGGTGTGTTTATATATATATATATATATATATATGTATGTATATATGTATGTATGTGATATTTTAATTCTTCATTCTTCCCCAACCCCTGAAAAGACTTTTCTTTTGGTGTAATTGAATTAAGTATTATAAAATTTTAAAAATAAAATTGATTGATGATTTTTTTTAATAAAAGATTGATAATACTCTTGAGATATTAATTAATACCCCAATAACTTATATTTAAACATGCTTGCTAGATTCGCACTGACCTATTTATAAGTGAATTTGGTATTGTAAGATTTTAAAAATAAAATTGATATTATTCGAGCCACTGTAAGATAGTAAATATAGACACTTCTTATAGCTAAAATTTAAACATTGATTTATTACATTGTGAGAGACTAACCATTTTTATTAGATCAACCCTACATAGTCATAACTTATTATAATTTTTGTGAAAGACAAGAAAAACTTATGATCAGAATGGAAATGATTTTTTTGGTTACAGAAATGGACTTCTTTTCTTGTACAAATTTTTTTTAGAAAATGATTGAGTTCATTCACGATCTAAGGGTAAGGCGAAGTCTCCATTTCTTATAGAAAATACCAATGTCAAATAAGACGAGCTGTCTATTACCCTAAAGGGTAAACTTAAGAATTTAGGAGGTCTCTTCAAGCGTCGTGATTAGAATTATAATAAAGTGATACTCTTCAATGATCAAACACATTTCAAATGGCCATATATCTTATCTTTTCTCTAGTTGAACTCACAGATAATTAGTTGTATTGTAAAAGGTTCTTTAGACTGCCCAATTAAATTCTGTTGCATCTTGGGCTTGTGGTTTGAGCAAGTTTTTTTTTATATAAAAATTTAAGTGGATTTAATATTAATCCTCTACTAAAATTAAGATATAATCCAAAGACTTAGAGAATAATTATAAAAAAATTATGATATCAGTTATTAAGAAACTATCACAATAATAATAGAATAAATTGAACTTACGTTTTTGGTGTTTGAGAAAGTTAAATTCTGTTGGTGATGAACATTGTCACCATAATCATCCAGCCAAGCCCAGATTTAAAAAGTTGAATTCATCATAAGGACCAGGAGGGGGCTGGTTGGCGATTATTTTATTTTTCTAATGTTTTTATTTTGAAATAAAGAAAATAAAGTTATCTAAACCTTTTGGTCATTAATTAATACAGGAATCATAGGCATCAAAACCATTATTCTGGCGGTTGGCTTGTGACTGAAGTCATCGTTATTCAACAGAATATATTATTTTATTAAAGAAACTATTAAGAAAAATATAACATTATTTTATTAAATAAATTATTTTTTAAAAAGAAGATTTTTAGTGGCGACATTTTTTGTCGCCACTAAAAGGATTTTTAGGAACGATTTTTTTGTCGCCGTTAAAAAGACTTTTAACAATGACTTTTTTTGTCGCTGCTAAAAGAACTTTTAGCAACAACAATAAATATCGTCGCTAAATATCAATTTATTTTTCTAAACAAATTACCCTCGTACCTTTTTATTTTCGACTTTTCTGCTCTTCTTCCATCTGCTTCAATCTGATGCCAGTGAGAGAGATATTTGAGGAGAAGCTTCTCGATCTTTGACAAGAATCCACCACTGATATGAGTTATGTCTACCTTGTTGACTGTGTTGCTGCTTCCAATGCTGTCACCCTTCTTGTTCCTTAGATTTTGTCCGCTAATGCTTTGTGCTTTTTCTCTCTATTCTGCAAGTGTGTGTGTAGCGATGAAGGAGACAAAATGAGTAACTGTTCTGTGGTCCATCAACTATTGTTCTTCTTTCCTCTTTGAGCTCAGATTTGCGCCATCAGGAAAACTTTTATCTATCTTTCTTCTGTTCAGATTTGTTGCCCCGTCGCCATCAGAACTTATCGCTTCTACTGTAGCAAGTCTCCAACTTCCCTTTCCTCTGCTGCTAGAGTTTGCGTCGTGAGTGATGCATGGTAAGTTTCCTCAATGCCTCTTCATTTTATTTCTGGCAATTTGCAATGGCTGTGATTTTGTGCACTGTAGCTACGTTGAGAAAACAGAGAGAGAGGAAGTAGGAGCTTGTCATTGGGTGTAGGTTTTGGATAGAGTAGGAAATGATATATACATATACCCATAAGCTTGTTTTTATAGTGTTGATTTATGGAAAAAACAAAACGAAGAAAGGAAGGAAGGACGCTGCTGCTGATATGTATATATATATAGATGAATCGGGAAGTTAGGAAGTTAATAGAATTAAAGAGAAGAAAGAAGGAAGACGTGTTGTTGTGTGACTTGGGTCTTGAAGGTTGAGTGTATGTGAAGGGAAACTTTTGGACAGCATCTGTATATATGTGTGTGTAGTTGCTTACTTAAAGGATGAATGTATACATATATTTATTTGGCGATGACGCTGAGGAAAAAAAGATGATGGTGAGAAGGTTGTTGTTGTTGATATATGTATATATGTGGGTTTAAGTTAAGAAAATTACTGTCAAGAGATGCATATTGGTTTCTTTGACGGGTATACTTCGTGCAAACAATATGATAACCGTGATTTGCCAACTTGCAAAAGTGATAAGATGCTGGAATCACTGGGTATGTTTAATTGCTGACAATTTTTCCGTTGCTTGATACTTTTAGGCTTCCTGTGATTGTGATGTGGTTTTCACTTTTCACCTTTCATAATACCCATTGTTCTTCTATAGACATGAGGAGGGACGTGCAAGAAATTTTCAAGATGACTCCTCATGATAAGCAAGTCATGAAGTTTTCTGCAATACTCAACAAGGAAATTCGCCCAGTCTACAAGAAATTTATGCAGGATGTAATATCTCATGACTAGTACTTCTTGAATTGGAAGTTGCTTTTTCATAGTGTCAATTCCTTGAGATCCTTAAACCTCTAAAAAGCTGTGGTCCTTCTAATATATGCTTTTGGTAGTATTTCCATTGGTATAGTGATGTGTTTTTGTTACTATTTTTGTGCAAATATATAACTTATGGGGTGGAGTATGTGTGGTAGATGGGGTTAGAAGATCATGATGGGGATACGTAAGGAAGATTTTCTTTTAAATCTGCACCTTTTTGTGTCAGGTTCATTTTGTAGGCTCTCATTTCTAATGGTCAGTCCGTGGGTGTTTTTTCTTTCATCCATTTTGTTTCCTCTTTTTGGAACAATTTTAGTATATTCTAAAGTCATTGCAACTGATTGCTGAGTGTCAGTAGTGCTTTCTGGGTGTTGCAAAAATATTTTCTTCATGAAGACACGAGATGGATCAGTGATGTGATTCAAGAGATTTACATCCACCATTCATTTTGTTCTGGATTCCATTAGCTTTGAGGAAAGGCCCTAATATGATTTATTGTCACATTTGTTCCTTTCAGCCTATGGAAATTTATGTTGATGATGAGGCCAAGTTGACCCTTCATGGACTAGTTCAGGTATGCCTCTTTTACAATTTAAAACTGCTCAAGACATGCGACCTAGCAATATACTTCTTACTCATGATTTTGTTCCCATGGTAAGATTTTGTTATATTTTCCTATTATCAGTAACTTGGTAAGATTTCAAGGCTTACAAGTTTTCCTATTGATTTCTCATTCTTTTCATTTTAAGAAAAAACTTTTTATTAATAAAATTAAAACTTAAACATGGAACCAATCATTATGTCAATATATTTCAATGAGTGAGTATTATGTGATATATTATTGAGTTATTTTTAAATAATTGATTTGTGTTTTAGTTAAAAAGATTTTAAAATTTTCAAAATTTACACAATTTATTTTAAAACTACTTATAAAAAGTAAATAAATACCGTCTAAGTTAAATTTTTTATTCATAACTTAATAAATTTAAATCTATTCCTTAACAATAATAATTTGACAATAAATTTTGAATGATTTTGAAGATGTTGTAAAAGAAGTTGAAGAAGATGAAGCTGATGATGATGATGAGGAGGAAACAAAATAGTCTGAAGAAGCCGAACTAGCAGGCAACCAAGATGTAGTCAGAGTAAATGATAATAAAGTTGAAGCTAAAAAAATCTTTTCAAATTATTGGAGTTCAATTGTTAAAAGATTTTGATCAATATTTTTATTTTATTTTTAAATTTATTTTAGCAAATGATGTATTCTCATATTTTAAAAGATTATGTGAATTATTCATTAATATTATTAAATTTTAGTTCATTTAGTTATTTATTATTTTATTTATATATTTATAAGCCTATTATAGGTTTTCATTTAAAACTTTAGGAAAAAAATTAAAAATAATTATTAACTTTCAGCGGCGACAATTGTTGCCACTGATTCCACATTGGGCGGCGACAATTTTGTTGCCGTGGATTCCACTTTTAGCAGTGACTTTTAGGTGGCGACCTAATGTCGCCGCTGATTGTTGACATTTAGCAGCGACTTTCAATTGTCGTCGGTAATGCTTATAGGCGACGACTTAGCGGCGACAAAAAGTCATCGTTAAAGGTATTTGCGGCGACTTTTGTGCTTTCAGCGGTGACAGTCGTCGCCGAAAGTCATTTTTTTTGTAGTGATAATAAATGCAAACGTGTTAGTCTGTTTTTTTAATAGTTGTGGACTAGTATTTTAGTTTTATTATTTTTAAATTTGAATCCAACTCTCCCAAATCCTTTATTATGTGGGTCATAGAACCCATTTCAGCAAAGTTATGAATTTTTAGATTTAATTTTATTAGAAAATATTTTTAATTTTGTTATTATTCGTTTCTGAAATCACACCATATCATTTACTAGGTTACATAAAATCACATCATTTTACAATTTGAGTCGGATGACATGACATTAAGACATACGTCTAATATATAAGAAGGCTTTTAGATGAAAATTTTGATCTAAAATATAAAAGGTTGATAAGATAATTAATAATTGTTTTTTATTTTTACATTTTATAAAAAAGATATATGTAACATATAATAAATTTATATTTAAAAATCACATTATTTAATAATGATAAAATAGGAAAATTTTATCAATTTAAGACAAATTAAATTACTTAACTAATATTATTTAATAATCACTCAAATAGGAAGAAATACACTTTATTTATTGTGGCAATAATGAGTTTTATCATTATACACAGGATAAAAAAGAAAAATAAACAAACATCACCCAAAAATCCTCCAATAAAAAAAAAACTGGAGTTGTTAGCTGTAATTATATATAGATATAATTACCAGCTCAACCACATTAGAAAATTGAAAATTTCCCCTCATCAAATCCAACTAAAATATTTGTAACTAACAAAAAAAAACTCCCATCATATGTGTTTAGGAAATGACAGATATACATAACGTTATTCTTATAAGTAAAGATACTGGTTTCAGGATATCAATCTATAACATTTAAATCACATGACAATAATTTTACCATTATTCTGAATTTCACCATCTAAATATTTGTAACTGAATCCTATAAATTTTTTTATAGAAAGACTCAATATAACAAAGAAATACCAAGTTAAAACACTAAGATCTGAGACTCATGATAGAATCGGAGACTTATTGAACCGTACATTAGTTGCAGAAGATTGAAGTTGGTAATTTGAAGTACCAACTCAATAAAAATCAAAGTGTTTATTATAAGAATCTCTTAGAATAATTTTGTAATGTTAGATATGCCTCCAAGGTCTTTCAGCTAGGCTTACACATTCATTGTGCCTATAGCAATCAACAAGGTGGTCAATTGTCAAACCTGCAGCTTGCATGAAAGAGTGAACTATGACTGGGCCCACAAACCTAAACCCTCTCTTGACCAAGTCCTTGCTTATGGCCTCTGCTTTTGCTGATCTCAGTGGAACATTCCTTGGATATTTGTATCTGTTAATTGTTGGTTTGTGGTTTAGTTGCCCCCATATATAGTTACTGAATGATCCACATTCCCTCACAATCTGTTCACAAACATTCAAATTCATTCATATTAGATTCTTTATTAGCTACCAAGTTCATGTTATTCAACATGTTGCTTAGATCTATCTGGTACACTGTTGTTATCTTGTATGCACTCCTTTTAGTCCTTTTTTATAAGGGGCATGTTATCTGGATTGGGTTTCTCTCAGTTATCTCATAATTCAATCTCTATCATTAGATCCAAAGTTAAAATATTAAATCTAAACTGTTAAATTTTAAATATGATGGTGAATATTGGATACTAAGAGAAAAAGAGAAGAAGGATACTCCCATGTTAACTATTAATATTAAAGAAATTAGTTAAAAGTAGTTAAGTGTTAAAACTTTTAACAACTTTCTCCCAAATAATGCCGTATTAGGGGCTTTTATAAATAGAACTTGAGAGAGTGTTATGGGAAAATTAATGTTTTAATCTCTATAGTTTAAACTAGGTTGTAATTCAACCTTTGAATTGTAACTTTACGTAATTCAATTTCTATAATTTTAATTCAGTTAAAATTTAGTCATTGAAATTTTAACTCATGGCAACTTAATTTTTATAGTTTTAATAATTTAAAACTTTAATTATTTTCTAAAATATATGGACTAATATTTTAAATGTTTAACCCATATAGACTAATTTGTATCATATCAGAGTTTAAGGACTGAGTTACTGTTAAAATTATAAGAATAAAAAGATTAATTTTTGGAATATTTATTTAGTACAATGTAATATTGCATGATGTTTAAGATAATAGAATCATAACAAATAGACCTGGAGTAGAAGTGAGGATGGAAAAATTGAAGGAAGGTCCACATAAGCAAAGTGGGACCCACTCCTCCCTTCTCCCTAGTGTCTGACAATTTAGAAGATTAGCACTATTATTGGGTTTGAAGACTTGCCTTCGCTATGCATTTGGCATTGTCTACTATGCATCTTACTCTGCTTTCTGCTAGTGAAAGAGCTTTGTTTGATTCTATCTCCATTATGTCTTTCTCCTCCATTTTTGCAACTGTGTGAGGATCAAATCCAGCAAAAACTTCTCTGTATGAAGCATAATATTATCATATCAGCTTCACAGTATACACTGGGAGTAAGATATGTTTTTTGATCCTAAAAATAAAGGAAGAATTACTATGAGGTACTTAGAAAGGTACTTAATAAACAAAAAATTTTAAGTAAGATAAATTTATTATCAATTCTTATATTATAATTTATTTTTGTTAGCTCTTCAATTGTTACGGGGACTTTCGAATAATTAAGTTATTTGTTGGGGACTTTATGGTAATTGCCCAAAAGTAAAATGTGAGTACCTGAGAATTTCCTTTCTTTTCAGAATTTCAGTCCAGTTGTAGTCCATTAACAAGCCAGACATTGCAAGCAGCTCAAACAATTTGCTGTTTCATGATTCAACAGATTAAGAGAAGATCACATCACAGTGATCGATAACATGGATAATAACTAGTTATGATTTTAGGAGGAAATTACTATGAGATCTTGACGAAATGATGTGTAATGGCTAAAAAGTTCAACAATAAATGAGCAATTTTTTATGATTATATATATTTCTTGAGATCTCAATAATTTTTCTATAAATTTAATTATGAGATGTACTTACTTGTCATCGTAAGCTGGAACTCCCCAGCACTCATCATGAAATTCTATGTACACCTTATCTGCACAAGACCTCTGTCATTTTTCATACATCACAATTTCTCTGACTTCAAATGACTAAAAACCAAACAGATTCACTGCTACAAGGGTAAACAAGTCGAAGTAGGTGAAGCAGTAATTCATGTTACTAAACTAAAATTTCATGTAAAATACCACTATGTTCCTAATATAAGTCACTTGTATTTTATTTTCGTATATCAAATAATGTATTAAATTAATAAACTTTTTCACATTTACCCTTATTAAAGAAAGTGTATTGAATAAAATATTATTAATTACTTTACAAGTTTATTCTATTTAATAGGGATAAAATTAGAAAAATAGTCATTAATTATCCTATAAATAACTTATATTTAGAAACAAAGTTTTATTACAAATGACTTATATATAGGAATAAAGTGATATGCAGTAAAAGCTTTCATCATTATTTAAAAAAGGCAATCAAGTTAATTATTTAACAAGTTACATCATATACACCCTTATAATCTATATGCTAAATTTGACTTTAGCTTTTCAGTTGAAGATCAGAACCTCACTTGGAACAGCTTAATTAGTAGCTTCAATAATGTTGAACAAGAGAACATCATCAAACTTTCCAAAACGATTAACAATATATTGAAACTGAGAAAACTGATGAACATACCACTGTTCTTTGCGATCCAATTGCACCTTCTCAATTCACCAGGTTCAGTGGGATTGTTCTGTTGACTTGGTTGCTGCTGCTGATGCTGTGCAGTCTTAGTTGCAGGAGGAGGCTCTTTCTTCTCGCGGGGAGAAATCAAACGAAGAGCCAATGAAATCTTCTGGTCTAATGGTGTGAGAGAATCTGCTGTGAGTGAAGAATCATTTGAGTTCTGAGAGAGAGAGAGAGACAATGAAGATAAGGATAATGATGAAGTGCTTTTCTGCAGTCCAATTGGATACACTTTCTTGAAGTATTTAGGGAAAAAGCTCTGGCTTGGTTGTTTCTGTGCTGTCTCTTTGACACTTTTGCTCTTCTCAAGACCGTACTTTCTCACATTTGCTTTAGACATAGTGAGGAAGAAGAGGAAGGAGAAGAAGAACAAGAACAAGAAGAAGAATGACAAGAACAAGAAGAAGAAGATCTAGTGTTATTAATGGAGGACTTACAAGTTTTTGGGTTATTATAAAATGATTCAAAAGAGGGAAATTCTGAAGCTGCTGGTTGGTAGAATGTGAGTTTCATATTATAATATGGGTTTTTATACTTCTTTGCTTTTCAAGCAATATTCATGAATGAGTTCTTCAGTATGAAAATGATACTTCTGTTATTGACCCTCTAAAATCAAACTATATATTGAGCATAAAAACCAAAAAACTCTTACCAAATCCAATGAATTGCCTTAATTGTTTATTATAATATTAGTCTCACTAATCATCATATAAGGACAAGATCAGGACAAAGTCTTCCAATTAGTGTGTGTATTAAAATACTAATGAACTGTTTATAAATAAAATAATAATTAATGAAAGATTAAAATATTTTAATTAATGATGGTTGTTATAAGATACAAATAATTAAATCATGTAGATAAAAAATTGGTTATAATTGGCTAAATGCAATAAATATATAAAAATCATATTTTTATTTTAAAAATATCCTTACTTATGGGGAGAGAAAGATAGAGAGTCAGTGAAATAATTAATAATAAGGGTAAAAATAGAAAAAAATTGTTAAAATTTCAGACATCCTTTAAGCATATTTTATAAAAATGACCATGTCATCCTCAAAATTTGTACTCTTATGATTTTATTCATAAGTTATTTATAACATATTTCACATGTGAGTATATTATATATATAGGACTATAGGGAGTATTAAAAGACTAATGTATTTTTTTTAAAAAATAAATAAAGTACTAATTAATGAAAGATTAAAAAAGGTTAATGATGGTTGTTATAGTTGTGGGGTATGTCTCAAAGCAAGGTCTGATGGGGCCAAGTGATTCTTAACTCTTACTCTTGAACCTCAAGTGTGAGGCATACCTGTGGCCTGCACAGATAAAGATATGCCATCCTTCTTAAAATTTTTAGGGTTCTTAATTAAACCAACTTGAAATTCTTTTGGTGAGACCTTTGATTTGATTTTATGTTAATTGGTTGCTTTAACGGTTGTTCCTGTTAAAGTGTTTTGCAGTAAATTAAAAGTGGTGGAAGAAGGAACTGAGTTCTTAATTATTCCTATATTACTTCTTACTTAATCAAAGAATAAAGAATGGTTTAACATAAGCTAAATCTAATTATTTTGAAGGGGAAGTTATAAATGTCTTAAATCAGTTTTTAAAAGAAAAATTGTATTTAAATTCCATACAAAGAATTTAATTGCAGAGGAATCCTGAAAAATTATCAAATGGCTGTGACTCCTATAGGACCGGGATTAATTTTTTTGAATTGTGAAAAGACAAAATTATCCTTAGAAAAATATCTCAATTATTATTTTTTTGGCCCCAGTTATTATTCTTTTATCCGAGAGTTATCATTCATATTACTTGAGTTGTTATTTTTTTCCCCATAAAGTTGTTATTCCTATTATTTAAGTTATTTTTTTAGAGTCATTTTCATTATTTTATAATTCAAAAGGATTAATTCTAAGTCCCGTGGGATTTTACAATTGTTTAATGATTTCTAAAAAATTTTCTGCAATTAGATTATTTATATGGGACTTAAATATAATTTTTTCTTTTTTAAATGAATATTCTCTAAGGATTATATAGAATTTAATCATGAAATAATTGATAATTAGGGATTTTAATATATATATATATATATATATATATACATACGTTCGTACATATATGTGTGTGTGTGTGTGACACAACGGGATGAACTTTGTCTAATAATGTGTTTTTCTAAAGGAAAGAATAATATTAGGTCAGAATTTGGTTGACCTACATGAAGAAATGGGTAGGTTACGTTGGTTTAATTAGTATTTATGTATTTGAGATTCTTGTTCTAAATAGTATTTTAATATGAAGGTTTTTTGTTGGCATTTCAATACCTCGTTCATCTATATCTTTATATTTTTATACCTTCTTTTTTTTTTTTATTTGTTTGCTTTCAGAGAAAGGAAAGCAAATTAATAAATGATCAATCTTTTTTATTTTGTTCATATTAAGATGCCGACAATTTTGTAATTTTAGTTTATTTCTCTATATTTTTTTTACTCTTCCCTCGAAATAGGAACTTATATTCTTGAAAGAATATTTTATTTTAATTATATTTTTAGAATACACAATATTTTTTAGATATTATTTTCATGGAAAACTTCTTAACAAAAATGATTAAAACTTAAAACTTATTTAAATGTATCACTAGTAATTATTTTTACATAATATATTACAATTAATTTCATTAAATAATTTATTGAAATTTCGATATTATTCTTCTTTTAAGATTCAAAGCTTAAGCTAATGACCTTTGTTTTTTTTTTTGGACTCAAAGCTAATGACTTTAATTTTCCTGTAATGATGATGTCTCTTGGGTATTTATCCTCGCAATTAGAATGTAAAAGGTTTAAAGGTAACTAAAGGATTTATGTAATTTTGTAGAGTAATTAATTCCTTCAAGAAAAACTAAAGCATTTTAATGTAATATTATTGTTCAAACAAAACTTAATTGATCAAATTTATGCATAAAAATACCAAAATATATTATTATACACTTCCTCCTATCTTGTGTAGCTTACTTTATAGGGATTAAATGAGAGAGCTGAAATTAACTAATAAAATTTGTTAAGAAATTACTCTACTTTTCACTATTATAGGTTAAATATCTCGTTTCATTTAAATCTCACATTTGATTGCAGAGGCTAAATTAGGAAAAAAAATTTAATGCCCCACACGTTACCCAAATTTAATCTCTATTCTCCATTAGAAATGCTTCAGAACTAGAACATATGTTTTGGATTGGAGGAAGTATCAACTAAAGTTTAGTACTTTTTTATCATAAATATGATGTATTATGTTCAAATCAAATTATGTGTATAAAAAATATTTATTAAAAAAATAAAATTTATTTTGATAATCTCTATATTTTAGGGTGATTAATTTCTAATAAACAGTTGAGGATACCACATAAACTCGATAAGAAAAATTAGCATAGTATTTTTTTTCACTTGTTATCGTTAACGTTTGTTTTTTTTTGCTTTTGTATTGTCAATAGAATTTCTATTCTCGGTTAAGATTTTTTACCAAAGAGAGGCAAAACCCATATCGTGATGTCTATGCCATAATGTTATAGGTTCAAATCTAAGTTTTGTGTATAAAAAAAGTTTTGTTAAGAGAGATAAAACCCATATCATGATATCTACACCTAATAAGGATTAATTTCTAATTAACAGTTAGATGATATAATCTAGTCTCTAATTAACAGTTGTTGATATAATTTGGATTCTACCAAAAATAAAAGTTCGGTAGTTTTTTTATTGTCAATGTACAAGATCTATCATGATAAAAATAAAAGGATATAATTTGAGAGCATCACCAACTTAAATGATGTGTGTATATTGGGAGGGTTTTTTTGTCACAATTTGTTCAGGATGCATGTAAATTAAGATAAATAATGAACAGTTGAAACTAGAATGCAATGTCTAAGCTAAATGATACAATGTGATGGGCAATAAACAGGTTTGTGCATGGATAGGGTATAGTTAGGCGAGACAACCCCTGTCTGGTGCCCTGCGTGAAAAATACATGGATTATATTTTACAACTCGATGCTTAACCCTACCCGATAAAAGCCCTAACTATTTTGGGTTGGGTATGGACGGGCTAGGTATATGCGGGTGGGCATATCTAAATCGTAATGCCCTACTCATATTGTGAAAAAAAATCTGCAATTATAAACTTATAAAAATAATACTATATTTATATGTCTTCAAGAATTAAATAATATACATAATTTACTAAGAATAAGACAATAAAAAGATAGTAATTAAAGTTTGAAAATTCTAGCATATAAAAAAAATATTGAAATCTAAATAGTTTACAATTGTAACTTTACATTAATCTCCCTAAAATTGACAAAGATGAAGCATTTGAAAAAAATATATAAACGGTTACCACAATTTAAAAAAAAATAAAGAAAGAAATCAATTTAGTTATAAATTTTAAAGGGTACAATTACCTACTTGACTACTCATATTTGTAAAATTATCCTTTAATCACTAGTTTCTATTATATTTGTTATATGTGAAATAATATAATTTATAAATTTTAATATATACAAAAAAAATTAACTGGGTAGGGCCAAATGGGTAGGGTAGTAACCCCTACTCAATACCCGGCTCGGCCCAGATATTGGCCCTACATGAAATTATCCATTTTATATTGGGCTACTTTTTATCGGGCTAGGCATATCATATTTGATGTGGGCTTTGCGGGTTTTGAATTTCTTATACAGCCCTAGTAACAAGTAACTAAATTGCAAGGTGGAAGGAGCAAATAATGAAATGCTATAACTTAGGAGGTTAAAAAGTACAAAATGCAAAATATGAGAAAAAAATCAACAACTTTATAACTTAGGGATATAAAAGCTAATGATATAAAAACTCTTATTTAAATTAACTCGTAAATGCAAGGGTAAGTGAGAGGTGACATATTTAATCTTATTTTTAACTTCAATTGTTAGTTCATGCCTCTTTAATTAAAAAAATAAATATTAATATAATATTTAGCTCTTCAAATATTTATAAATTCTAGTTTTGATTTCCTAAATTTTAAATTATAAGTTTTAATTTTTAAACTTTTTTAAATATAAAATATTAGTTCCTATAATTTATTAAAAATTTAGACTATTTTTCTTTTTAAGGAATCATAAACTACAATTTAAAAATTAAAATATTAAAATTAAAATTTATATAAATTTAAATGACTTGAGGTTATATTAACTAAAAAGAATGAGAGAGCTACAAGGAGTATCTTGAAGAGCCATGGAGAGAGTACCATACAAAAATTACCTCGTATCCTTCGATAAACAAACTAACTTAGGAACTGTTTAGTTTAATCTTTAAAAAATAGTTTATAAAAAAATAATTTAAAAATAATTTTAAAGAATAATTTTTAAATAAGAACTTTTAATAAAAAAATAATTATAAAAAATAAGTATTTAAATAATTATTACTAAAATAATTTTTTAATAGGTAAATTATTAAAAATAATATAGAGTAAAATGATAGAGAAAAAAAATAATAGGTAAAATTATCATTATATAGTCTAAAAATATTTTTATTAGTTAGAAGTTATTTTTATAATTTTATCTAAAATATAATTTTAAATAATAGTTTATTCTTAAAATTTTATTACTAAAATCTTATAGTTTTGGCTAAAAGTTTATATTTTTGAAACAAGGATTTCAAAAGAAACCGAACACGCACTTAACAAATTCCTACTCAGTTTAGGGTGTGTTTGGATTAGCTTTTAGAGAATAGATTTTAGGAAGAATAGATTCTAGAGCATAGATTTTGGGAAGAATAGATTTTGAGAAAAAAGTGATTTTAAAAATTGGAAATGTTTGGATGATTAATAGTAGAATCACTTTTCTATAAACAATTACTAAAAAAGACATAAACTAATATGATAATTACATAAAAAATAAATTTAATTTTAAATTTTTTTATTTAAATGATTATAAAATAATACATATACATATGTATTTGAATAAAGTAAAAATGTATAATATTTATCTAAATTTTAATTTTTTTTACTGAAAACTTTATTAGAGAACCAATCTAGATGACCATCGAAAAATATGGAATATTGTAATTTTTATTGGTAAATTTATCTTTTTCCCAACATTTTCAAATAAGAAATTAAATTAGATTTTATCTGTTTTAGCTGTTTTTTAATTAATAAAATTTAAATTATTAATTAATAAAAAACTCACCATGGCAAGGGGCACCAAAAAGCTACAAAGAGATCAATTATTCTCAAACCATGATTTTGGACTCCAAACCATGGTTTGAGTTCTAAAATTGATTTTTTTTTAAAAAAATCTTGTTTAGCCCATATCTTACAAAATTATAGTTTAGGTTTATAATTTATTTTTAAAAGTGATCCCAAATACACAATTAGTAGTGGTGGATCGATGAACTGATGACGGGTTATGGCCTTCTCCAAACTTTTAATTTTAATTTTATTATGTAGGTGTTACGTATCATTAGCCTTTTAAAATTATATAAACTTTATACTTTTTTAATCCTAATTCTTCTCGTGATTAAATCCTGATTATAACTATTTTTGTACTCCCCCTTGATATAATAATTAATTAATTAAAAAATTTAAATAAATAAATTAATTATAATCAAATATAATCTCTTAAAATAAATTTTTAATTAATTAGTCTTATATTATTTATAATTAATCTATTTAATTTTTTAATATATTTAAAAAATAATTAATTATTATATTAATGAGCTGATATAGTAATTAATTTTAACTATAATTCTCATAAATTATTAAACTGGGGCCTCAAACAAATTATAGGTTTGATATAAATAGTAAATATTACATTCAGTACTCTATATAAAATATATTTAATTAATTTATTATATTAAAAAAATTAATTATATTAATTATTTATGATGATTATTTAATAGTTTACCTAAAATACTAATTTTAATTATGTGTATTTAAATTATCATTAATAAAAATTAAATATGTATAATTCTATACGAATACTTTTAGAAAAAAAATTATAATTTTAGAAAATAAAATAAATTAAAATCTTATATTTAAGATATAAGTATAATCTATATTTTATATTTATATATGAGAAATAGTAAATACTTATACAATAGGTTATATCTATTCTTTTTAATTGGCCAATTACAACTCCATATACTCATCCATAACACTTCCTCCTTGTTAAAGAGCTATGAGCTTATGTAACTCTTAGATCTAGTGAAAGAATTAAATCCTCAATTAAGATTAGAATCTTTATTAAGAGATGTCTATATTTAATATTTAATAGGATATTAAATTGAATTAATTTTAATAAAAAAATATCTATACTTGACAAAAAAAGAGGAGTAAGATGAATGAAATTTCAAATGAGTTTAACATGAGATTATGTCTTTTGTGATGATATGGTAGATGGAGGCTCTCCTTCCCATCCTTACTTTAATTTAGTTTAGTCTTGTAACCAAACAAAAAATTATCATAAAAACCAAATTTAGAAATTATTTATTTCTAAATGCCCTAAGTTCAAGTATTTAATACACAAACTTAAAATACGAAAAATTTGTCTATGTATATTCAATCATTTACCATTTGGAATTCTTGAAAAGAAATCATAATTTCTAAATTTAATTTTTGTGAATAATTAAAAAAAGGAGTGAAAATATATTTTACAGTTCATTTATGTGTTTATTAATTTTTTTGTACAAACAACTGTAGTATATATATATAAATATATTTGTACATGAGAGAACTGAAGTTTAAAGATAAAGAAAATTAGACTATTAAAAAATTGAATTATATCAACTCTGAACTCATTAAGTGTCTCAAATATGAATGACACGTGTCAAATATAGCAGATCTAAAAACCTTTATTTGTTAGTGCATCTGTAACTCCATTTTCCCGTTGCTAAGATATAAACTTCCATAAAACTGAGTCCCCCCTACACAAAGTCAACAAATTATCTTCATTTCATAACATGTACTTCCCAAAGAACATTAACCCATAGGCCTGTGGTCATTGAAATTAAATTTCATGCAATCTTTGTACTAAAAGCCTTGTGGAGAGATGACAATCTCTTGAAACCAAGTCTTCTATTCAATTTTGGTTGAATACTTGATTCCATCCAATAGGATGAAAAGCATGACCATTTGACTTTTTCCTCAGATGAAATTCCTCTGCAATCATTCAACTTGTTGGCATATAGACTCAAGAATCTTTGCCATTGGGTACAATGAATAGAAATCAGAACTGACTTAGCTAACGTAATTCTTCCTGCCGTGGTCAAACTATTTTCCTTCCCTGATGCAAGCTTAAATTTGACTCTATCCACAATATATTAAAAGTTCTCTATTGGTCTCCTTATTGTGGAAATTGAAAACTACAAATATTTACCTATTTCTGAGGACACACCTATTCTAGTAATACTTGTAATCTCCCTTCTAATAACTTGATTCACCCTTGGAGAGAAAAAATTAAGGATTTATCCTTACTAATCCTTGCTCCAGAAGCCAGGCAAAATTTGTTCAAGCAATCCATCATGCAACTAACTTGTTCAATCGTTGCCTCCCCAAAAAAGAGCAGATTATCTGCAAATATAAGATGAGAAATAATAGGTCCACCTGTGGTAACCTTGATAGGTTCTCATGTTCCTTCATTCACCATATCACTAATCAAATGAGATAATTTGTCTATGCATAAAATAAATAGGAGAGGCGAGATTGGATCCCCTTGGCATAATCCTCTTTTTGGTGTGAAATAATTAGTCATATTATCATTCCACAACACATTAAAAGAAGTTGAAGACACACAAGCCATTATCAATAAAACAAACTCAGACTAAAACCCAGCCTCCATTAAGACATGGTTGAGAAAATCCCACTGAATTCTATCATAAACTTTTTCTAAATCAATCTTTATAGCTATTAACCCTTTTCTTCTACACTTCTACATCTGATATATTATTTCTTGCCCCACAATGATATTATTTTGTATATGTTTTCCTTTGATAAAACTAACTTGGTAAGGAGAGATAATAACATCCATAATCTCTCTTAATTTCACAGTTATTACCTTAGTTACACACTTATAATGAATAGTATATAATGAAATAAGTCTAAAGTGTAGAATTGACTTAGGAGATTCCCTCTTAGGAATTAGAGATATGAAAGTCATGTTGGCTTCCTTTAAGTCTATTTCTCCTCGAAAACCTTTGACAAAGGAGCACAATGCATCTCCTACCACATTCTACTTAGCCTGATAAAATATAGGACAATACCCATCAATTCCTGGTGCCTTATAAGGTCCCATTGAAAATAAAGTACTTTTAATTTCCTCCATCATAGGAACATGGTGAAGTTTAGCAAGTATATCACCGTCTACCCTTGGAAACGAGCTAGTAGTGTGCAAAAAACAAGAGGATCTCGCCTCCTTGTTGTATAGGTTTTTAAAATAATTGACCACCAAATTTTTTAAAGTTAAGTAATCCTCTATCCACATCCCATTCTCATCACGTAGAGATAAAACTCTATTTCTTATTCTTCTCAAATTTGTTTTAAGATGATAATATCTTGTATTTCTATCACCCTTTATAATCTAGGTAGTTCTAACTTTTTGAAACCGCTTAATTTCTTCAACTCTTAATATTCCTTCTAGTTCTTCCTGTAATTCCTTTTTAAGATTACACAAAACACCAAAAATGGGAATGCAGGAGAATTCTATATACCTCCTAACTTGGCCATAATCATTTTCTTCCGTTTCTCAATTAATCCAAAAATTTATTTATTACACACAAGAAGTTTGGATTGCAAATTAATTAATGACTGGTGTAAATTAGTTCCCCTAAACTATTTATCTGCAAGAAAGTCTTTAAATGTTCCATGGGTTAATCATGTTGCCTCAAAATGAAATGGCCTAGCCTTTTCCTCCACATGACATCATTATGAAATTGAAGAGTAATAGAATTATGATTAGAACACTGAGTCCTCGAAAGTGTCTTAAGGATTGAGTTGAACATTTGAGAATTAGTGAAAAATGACACTTCTAGCAAAAAAAAATGATGAATTAAGTTTCAAATTTTGAGAAGATGTTTCAACTAAAAATATGTGGTTTCATAGGTTGAGAAATTTGTTATATGAAAATTGTAAAAGGCAATATTTATAGTTTTTGTCCTATATTAAACATTTTGGGGTAATTTATGTGCCATCGGTGGTCAAAATTGCCGCGAAAACCAACGGTTCAGAAACCCTTCTTCTTCATTCAACCATCACCTCCACCATTAAACCTTGCTTGGGCAGAAGAAAAGGACAGAACTTCTGCTGCAAAACCTCAAACCTAATGACCCCTTTTTCATTTTCTTGAATGATAGGAGGGTCCCACTCTTGAACCCTAGCTGCACTTCCATGATTAGGCGCCTCCACATATGGGAACCCCACCATTTTCCGCGAAAATCTGCATGCCTTTGTCCGCTTACACTCTTCATTTTCACCAAATCCTCAATCTCTGCTGCGAAGGTTGAAAATGAACCTGTCACTGCCTCTTGTGTCGATCCTAGAGCGGTTGACCCAGTTCGTGAAGTTCTCACGGGTTTGAGGAATTTTGGCTTTGGAAATTTCCTTGCCGGTGAATATTTCCGTTCCGTATTTTGGAAGTTGAATCAGCCGCATGTGGATCAAATTATCGATTCTCTGAGGAGAGAGAATTCAGACGTTGCGTTGTTCTTCTTTTATGCCTTGAGGAATGACTACGGGTTTCGGCACTCCAGGGATTCCCAGTTTGTTGTTGCGCATGTTTTAGCAAGCAAAAGGCGGTTTGGGGACCTGCAGTTGGTCATAAAGGAAATGCTTGAACAGGAAGGTACGACTTTCTTGGTCTACTTTGGAAATCGTATATTTGTGTTTCAGGTATGATAAACTAAGAAGCAGTTTGAAATTAGAAATTTTTGTGCAAACCTTATGCTTACTCGGGTATGCAAGAGCTACACCAGAAGAAAGGAGAGTGGAGAGAGATAACTTAGAGAGAGTGAGAGAAAGCAAAATCTGTTCCAAATATAATTACTGTTCTAAGAGTTGCAATTTAATGGTATTTATCCAAGCTCGAATAGGTAACTAGGGAACTAGTGGTTCACAACGGCCAACTAACTTTCTAACTATGATATCTAATTACAAACTTCTGTCCTAAAGCATAGGCTATTTTGCACCTTGGTTTGGTGGAATGTGGTTTACTCAACCAAATGAAAATTGACCCACAGAACCAGGACTAGAATTTCATCCCAACTACTTTGGCGCTCTATGGTTATGCAGATTGGCTGGAAATAGTTAAAGTAGTTGGTAAATTTAACCCACATGATACAATGTGGCTGTTCCTTTTGTTGCCTACATTCAAGATCAAAGACAACAGATGAACAGACGGTTTCCAGTAAAATAACTTGAAAGTTGAAAGTAAAAACGATTTAATGTAATACTTAAATTGGGCACCTCAACTACACCCGAAATCCCTGACAATATTTTCTCACTGATTTATACATCACTCTACAAGAAACTACTCACTGCATGGATATTCTGTACTCACTCTTCTCCACACTCATTGTCTTGCAACAAGTTGATGCAACAGATCTGACAAATCACTGTGCAGTAACAGATTCAGCCTAGAAGCCCCCTGGGGGGGGGGTTAGATATCAAAAAACCCTATTTTTAAAGACTCAAGGAGGCCAATCAACCAGAAACATTAAAGGGAGAGGTGGTTAAATGATAGAAGGAACTGATTCAAATCCTTATTGCTTAAAGAGAAAAGGTTTATCGTTGAAGTCTTCAAAATGGTCTTTTCTTGTAGGGTCAACAAACTATATGCAGCTTGTTGCTCTCCATAAATCAGTTTTTAAACTGAAACCTATATCAACTATTTAAATTCTATAACTTCAGTTTTAAGATCAATGTAATATATTATATGCTTAAAAAATGTTATATATCTTTTCTTCTGTACTTATTATGCACATTGCATTTAATTAACATTTTCTTTGTTTTTTTTAAAAAGCTTTTTATATGATTTCTGATAGGTTCTGGTTCTGCTCCCTTATTCTGTGAGCTGCTCATGAGCAATTTCAGGGGCTGGGACTCAAATAGTGTTGTATGGGATGCATTGGCTTTTGCTTATTCAAAATATGAGATGGTTAATGATGCCTTGCTTGTTCTGGCATATATGAAAGACTTAAATTTGCCAGCTTCTACACCAACCTATAATAGCTTGTTGCATAATTTAAGGCATACTGACATGTTATGGGATACGTACAGTAACATGAGGGACAATGGGGCTTCTGAAAATGAGTATACTAGCTCTATACTCATAGATGGCCTATGTGAGCAGGCTAAGCTACAAGACGCTATTCTAGTTTTGAGGAATTCTAAGGAAAATGGACCTGGCCCTTCTGTTGTTTCCTTCAATACAATTATGTCAAGAGTTTGTAAATCAGGTTTTGTAGATGTAGCAAAATCTTTATTCTGTATGATGCTCAAGCAAGGTCTATATCCTGATGCATATAGTTACAATATTTTAATTCATGGTTTGTGTATAGCTGGTTCAATAGAGGAAGCTCTAAATTTTATAGACGACATGAAAAATCAGGGGTTAAAGCCTGATGTAGTAACCTACAACATTCTTGTCAAAGGTTTTCTTGTACTTGGCTTAATGGATGGGGTTTCGCAGCTCATTCAGGAAATGCTGTTGGCTGGGTTAAATCCTAATGCTGTTACGTATACAATTCTAATTTGTGGGCATTGTCAGATGGGCAATGTTGATGAAGGTTTTAAGTTGCTAGAGGAGATGGTTTCTCTTGGATTTCAGTTGAGTCTCATTCCATACAGTGTATTGCTCAGTAGTCTGTGCAAATATGGACGTGTTGAGGAAGCACTAAGATTGTTCTATGACATGGAGACTTCAGGCCTGAAACCAGATCTCATAACATATTCTATCCTGATTCATGGGCTTTGCAAGCTAGGAGAAGTCCAGAGTGCTTTAAAGTTTTATAGGGAGGTCGGTTCTAACAAATTCTTTCCAAATTCCTACATTCACAGTTCTTTTCTGGTGGCTATGTGCAAAAATGGAATAACAACAGAGGCGAGAATGTATTTTGAAGACCTAACGAGCAATGAACCACAAAATATAGTTTTTTATAATATTATGATTGACAGATATGTAAAGAGTGGCAATATTGAGGAAGCTTCACAGTTGTATAAAAGAGTTATTGAGAAAGGAATTGCTCCTACTATTGTTACTTTCAACTCTATGATTTATGGATTCTGCAAGAAAAAAAACTTGGGAGAGGCTAGAAAACTGTTTCAACGCATGACACATTATGGCCTATTGCCAAATGCTGTATCTTATACCATTCTTATGAATGCGTTGTGTGAAGTTGGATATATGAAAGGCATGATTGGATTACTACAAGAAATGGAAGCAAATAATGTAATTCCAACTCATATTACTTATACTGTAATTATCAAATGTCTTTGCAAACATTGGAGGCTGAATGATTCCCTCCAAGTGCTTAATGTTATGCACTCTAAGGGTTTACATCCAGATCAAATTACATATAATACCATCATCCGGTGTTTTTGTAAGGCTCACAACATAGAAAAAGCCTTCCAATTGTTCAATGAGATGTTACAGCTGAAACTGGAGCCTACTCCTGCAACGTATAATGTTTTGATCAATGGCTTTTGCATTAATGGTGGCCTAGAATATGCTGATAGACTGCTAATTGCTCTTGAAGATCAGAATGTCTGTTTGTCCAAAGTCGCTTACACTGTAATGATAAAAGCACATTGTGCAAAAGGTGATGTCCACAGGGCTGTTCTATTCTTCCATAAAATGATTGAAAAGAGATTTCAAATTTCAATAAGTGATTATAGTGCTGTAATCAATCGATTGTGCAAAAGACGTTATGTTGCTGAAGCAAAGTATTTCTTTTCCATGATGTTATCTAATGGGATTTCTCCTGATGAAGAACTTTACAAGACGATGCTGAATGCATTTTCTGAAAGTGGTGATCACGATTCAGCCTCAGAACTACTTGCTGAGATGATTAAAACTGGTTTACTTTCTGGCTAGGCAATGAAATGGCTAACCGCATTCCTTCTGGCTCTCTAATTGGATCTACTTGAAAACAAGAAGAAGTATGAAGTCCATCTCTACCTTTAGCCCTCGCTGACTTGGCAAACTTGGTGAAGTTTAATCAGATTTCCCACTGGTGAGGAAATTTTTACTTTCAACATGATGAATATTTAATACTAATATACTTGTAAATACCACAAAGTTTGGATTATGAATCTCCATGTTTGAAATTTAATTGGCCCTAGACGACAAGAATCATCTCTTGCAATTTATACTCAGGAAAACTGGCTCAATTAAGTAGAGGCGATTTGCTTTGCCCTGATACAGTTTCCCATTAGAATTTTTACTGTGTTGTTTTCCAGGAAATTTCTGTTTTAATTCTCTCCCAAAAGGATCTCTTATGGGTATTTTTCTTCAGACAATTGTGTGCTTTAGGATTTGATCACCATATATTCTAATTTTCTCTTCATCTTTGGAGAAATCGGTATCTGTGAAATATTGGTTAGATATTTTCATCCCCATTCCTCCACATTCGGTATTACCAAACCAGGTAATGTGACTTTTGTTTATAATTTCTTGATCTATCCTAATATCTCTAAATTCATTTAGTTTCAATCAGAACTTCCTTTTTCAAAAAATAAAATATAATTTATATTCTGTTCTGCATATTATAGTCAAAGTTTTACCCTTGTTACTGCAACTTGATGTGAGAGTTAAATTCATGTTCAGTTGTCATACCTAACTGGTTGATTAAGTGTTGGAGGTCTAAGGGGTATATTCTGTTGGCAAGTATTGATATTTGATAGCATGAAATTAACTTTTTTCTTGTTCACACATTACCCCGTTGTTGGAAATTTTTTTTTCATGACCTAGATTGTGAAAAGTCTTATGATATGCTTAATTTCAGGCGTCCATCTAATAGCATGGAGTCTGCTAGTCTATTTCCTTAAGTTGTAACATTCATTTTTCCCACTTAATGCAATGTTAGGGTTACATAAAATGTGTAAATTGGGAGTCTCATGTGGCATTGCATTGCTCCATATTTTGATGGTAATTTTCACAGAACATTTCTGGTTTTTTCATTTCTCTAACATTTATATCTTGAAAAGGGGTCCTTTTTTAAGAATTTGCTTAGAGAATGAGAGCTAAAATCCCAGAGAAAACACAAAGGGGAGAGCCACCACACAGAATATATTAATGATAGGCTAAATTCACTGATTATTAGATTAACGCTTAGACTTCATTTGTACCAATACTATAACCATACATAGACACTTATACCTTAGGGGCATTATAAATAGCCATCTCATTAGCCTATAAATACCTCATAGCATGTTACTCTTAAGTTACAAGATTCTCATTATCTCATCAGAATTCAACTGATCAAATTATTGCATCAAGGTCACTGAGTGCTAGGCATGCACCAAGTGTTTGAAACTCAAAGGCCTGCAAATTGTGGTCTCATTGAAGCAGCGTCTTACATATATGTCATTTGTGATCTGACTTGGATGATCATCGAAGTAAAGGTGAGTGTTTCTGTTTTCACAGGGAATAGTGTTGCAACGGCACCTGGGATCATCATCAATGCTATTAGGGCAGCAAGGCTTCCATGTATCCGATATCCCTGCAAAGGCAAGCAGTTATTTATCGAATCATAATAAATTATGCTAGCACAATCTTATGAGTTGCTGTCTGATGCATCCGTCTTTCTATGTACCATATTTGTGTGCAGTTGTCCTCATCTCTACAAGTAACCCGTTAATATCTGAATGTACAAAGATAAAGCCAGGAAGCTGAGACTGAAACTGATTTAGCACTCCCGGGAGCCTCTTATTGTAAGAATTGATCCTTTCATTCATTGTATCGTTGCAATTTCCTTTTGGTGTCATGCGGGCAGCGATTGATGGAAAGCACCCTAGTGGAGGAATATTGTTCCCCAAAAACTTTCTTGCTCCAAATATGTACAGTTCCTGCCATCCTTTTTTTCAAAAAGAAAGCCTAAAATTTTTTCATGCAAGATGACTAATCGAGATATTGATGTTGAACATAAGCAAAGAATAATGAGGATTGTCATAATCTAGCAAAGAGAAAGTCATCTGTAATTTGTGGTGATATGAAACTTTTTAAGAACTGATATCATTGATCTAGACAAACTTTGTAAACATGTTTTTTCCCCACAATTAAGATGTAATTTTGAGTTCTGCACATGCAAACCATACTTGTTCATTAACTAAAGTGCTAACGCCGAAAGGGGGGGGGGGTTGGGGAAGTGTTATTTCACTCCAAAAATTCAATTTTATTAACTTGAAGAATAACAAATATTAACTGCAGGTGTCTGGAAAGTTCTTTTTAACAGGAACAGAGCAAATGAGCGAGTGGAGGGCAAGATTTTGTTATTAATCTGGCCGTAGTCATTGACCCCTGCATTGATAACAAACAATGATTCAGACAGATGCCTCTCCAACTCTGCTTGCCCCTTGGACATCTTTGGTAAGTCATTTTGGACAGTTCTCTTAAAGAGCTTTAGTTGAATGGGCAATGTCAAACTTGTCTCCTGCAAATAAAGAATATAAAATAGTAAGCTAAAAGCATCAACTAAAACAATCATAGAATTTTGGAGGTGATGAATTAATGAAATAAAAAAGGTAAGAGTAAGACTTTTACATTGTTGGTTTCTTGTAGAATTTCAGAACCAGCAGATGCATAAGTATACCCTTGGTATTTTTGGTTCTTTGATGCTTTGTAAGACCCAGGGAGGGTAACCGAAGAAGTATAACTGCATAACATATGAAACTTAGATTAACTAGTAGGAAAATGCAAAATTTTGTATCAGGATGAAACTATTCTTGGTTGAATCAGAGAATGTTAAGATCTTGGAAAATAGTGAAGTAAGAAGGATTTCTTGCCAAGGTAATCAGCCACTGTTTTGCCGTTTGTGCATCGGCCAGTAGGTTTGCCACCAAAATCTATACGATAAGAAAGAGAACATATTTAATTATAGGGAAGACCGAGATTGTAGCTGTTCCCATTTTCAAATAGAGAATCACCGAAAACAGAAGCTGCGTTGCAAGTGATTGGAATTCATTGCTGATGCCAAGGTAGAAGCAAAGTTAACAGAAAGGAGATGGTGAGAGAATTGGTATTCATTTTCTAGAAGAGAAGCCAGTTGGAGTCCACTTGGTAAGGACAAACCAAAGTATTTTGCTTCTACCCTTAGTGATGATGGAGCTAGAGCAGTTTCTTGGAACATAGGATTAAAGTAAAATCATATTTTGGCAAGTTACATTTTACCCTTTGCGGCTTGGTTAAAACTAGTTTGCCTCGTCTTGTGAAAAAGAGTTATTTAATACTCTACTTTTGCATTGATTGGTTAGAATATACAGAGAGTTTTTTTTCCCACACAAAGATTGAGATAGGTAATATTTTATTGTTCTTCATTTTTATTACTTCTTCGTTATCTAACAGTTCTTTTTTATGTGATATTTATCAGCTTTCTGCAGTAACGTGTACATTCTAAGTTTGTGAGGTTCAGTGCTCATACAAAATAAAACAATTTCTTTTTTACTTCGGACAAATGATTTTTGCGTAAGCATGTAATATGACAAAAGATTCTATATTTCATTAAAATGCAAAACTCATCTAACAAAATCCATGTGTAGGTGAGCATAACGAACGACGTCTCTTGTTTTTGACTCACTGTTTCTACTTCTCAATTCCTCACCATTACACATCATCTTCATCTTCATATTGTATGTTGTTATCTTCTCCGAGATCTCGTGCATAACTGCAAGTTTTGCTAATTAGTTCGAAGGAATCAGAGACATTTCAGTACAGTTAAATGTCCCAATCTAACTGTTATTTTCATTTTATAGTGGAACCATCATGTGACCGGAAAACAATGAAGCAATGAAGAAGGAAGATCAGAAAGGAAAGCGTGAAGAAAGTGGTGAAACATATTGTTTGAATGTCTCATTTAACATTTATCGCCCCCCTCCATATTTAAGCCATGCCTTGTGTTCGTGGGACTAGGCTTGTTGCTACATTTTTGCTGAAATTTTTAGGGCAACTATTCTTGGGTATACATTGAACTTGGATTTGGATTTTGGAGGTGTAAAATTGGAGAATAAAAAAAAAAAAGGAAATTACAATGAAGTCCCAAGCAAATATCTTAATTACCAAGTCTTAATGGTAACTAAAGAGCTAATAATGATCAGTCTTAATGTATGAATTGATAATAAATTTATGTTGTTTGAGGTTTTCTAATAGTAATTACCCTTAAAAGATATTGTTAGGAGAGATAATATATACTTTTATAATCTTTACGTTGTAAAAGAGATTAGTCTTTAGGTGGAGAGAGTGGAGAGAGGGGGAAAAACTGAGCATGATATTTATTTTTATACTTTAGTGGCTCCTATTCCGGGGGACTCACTTTTGGGATTCCCGGTTGAACATGATGTTTCATGAAATCACTTTCCATGACACAAATGGGATTAAAATATTGGATTTAAAATGTTTTCAATTAGAAACTTGTAAAATACTAATGTTTGAGGTAAATAATTGTAATTTATATTTGGGACAAGAGGTGATATTTTCCCAGTAATGACGTTACTAACGGAAAAGTACTTTTTTTTTTTTTTCTGTTCCTTTACTATGTCTCCTATTTCATTTAAAATTCATATTCATATTATCATCATTTGCGGAAATTCAAAAGAACCCAATACAAGCATTAAGAAATAAATTCTCAAGTTATAACTGACATTAGAGAAATATCTTATTAATATCTTTAAGTTTTTAAAATATGATCTATTTAATTTAATTTGATTATACTAAAGTAGTTAAGTTAATTAATATATTATGTTTTGCTAAAATATTAATAATTTTTTTAACTCTCTTTTTTTATTTGAGTATTATTGAGGGAATGTTAACATATGATAGAAAATGAAAACAATATTTAGGACGATGATTATATATATAATGAAATAAATACGGATATAACTGGAAAACAATGGAAAGAAAATCCAGAAAATCAATCTGAAAACCTGAACGATGCAATGGAATATTAATTAGAAATTCTTATTTTGTTATCATATTTAATATGCCTAGGTTTGATTAATCCAATTTGAGTAATGAAAAATGATAAATGATAAAATGGAAAGGAAACACTTTAATTAAATGGGACAATATTAAAAACAAGACTTACTCATAGAATAAATAATATATAAAAAAATCTGCACGTTTTGTTTTTATTGAAAACAAGCACTTAAGTATATAAAGCTAATCATACAAACTTATTCTCATACAAAATTCCTTAAAAAAATCAATGAATTATAAATGATCAATTATATAACTTTTCTCAACTAGAAAATCATTGAAATATAAATTTATATTTTTTCCTCATAAAAATGCAAGAAAACCAAAAGCCTAAAAACAAAAAAGAATGAAAGCATATCCAAACTCAGTCCAAATTTCCCATTCTCACAGAAGAGAATGTATATTAATCAGAAGGTAGAGAAAAAGAATAAATGAATGTAATAACATCAATATATAAATCTAATACACAATCATATTCTTTTGTCAAGTCAAAGTAACACAGACAATTGGCAATTTCTATGTTGCTAGGAGCAGATTTTGGCCGGCAAAATAAAACTACTCTGAAACTATTTCCGTTGCCGGACCTCCACTAGTTCAAACTGCCAAATGTTTTGAAACTATGCATTGTTCTTTTCTCAAACTTTGTTTTTTTCTTCTAGTCACTAGATTCTTTCATTTCATTGATCAGCATAATCTTTGTTTAACTGAACACTACATTCTTACATGTCTTTTAGAATAAAAAAATTCCTCCATATGCCAATGATATTGAAAACCTTGATAGGGAACATACAAGAAAAAGTTGGTTAAAATGAATTAAAAGCAATAAATATGTAAAGAAATATAACTTATTTTCCAAAACCACCCTTATTTACAGAGAGAGTGAGTCAGAGAATTAATAGGAAAATATATGAGAGAGACATGGGATTGATTGTGGGTAAAATTGAACAAAGATGTATTAAATATTTAGATAAACTCAAACTGTAGTTTATGAAAAGAACTGGACCCATTCAAAAATTGAAGCTTATAGAAAGAACCATAAGGAGTAAAAGATTGAGAAAATACTAAGCAGAGTGAATTGGTTAGACTTTTTCTTACATTGAATTTATTATCTATTTCTACAATAACAGATCATATAACCATACCTGTCACCTGAAGCCAGGTCAAATGCATAGCTATTGGATTTGAGAAGGACCTATATATATATAT
The DNA here is from genome assembly GCA_037074615.1 of Leucaena leucocephala. Classification (NCBI taxonomy): domain Eukaryota; kingdom Viridiplantae; phylum Streptophyta; class Magnoliopsida; order Fabales; family Fabaceae; genus Leucaena; species Leucaena leucocephala. The sequence continues at coordinate 10,024,872 of CM073563.1, read as the reverse complement.
ATATATATATATATATATATATATGATAGCATAAGCTAACATTAACGAATCCTTCCCTTTTAGACACATTCATGACAAGGATATCACACATCAATCAATCAGTTTAAGAAAAGAATGGCCTCTTTCTCAGTGGAGGATTTCATAGGAGATGGAATTTTGAAGGGGTTGCTTCCAAAGTTACTGGAAGAAGGCTGGGATGATGTGCCAACTATGAAGATGATGAACGCCGAGGATATGAATTCAATTCACATGACACAACAGCAAAAGGTCAGTTTCCCATATCAAATTTCAACAGCAAAACTGCAAGAAGTTATTTTATCATTGAAGTGCTATTGCTTTCAAAATGGGTATTTCTTATTTATCAGCTTTCATCCACTATCAATCAAGATAGTTATAACATCTGAATGATCAATGATCTGTTCAAGTAATTAAATATAATACATAGCAGTCACTTCAACTTGTGTCCTTCTAAGCGTTTTCCTTCTCACACCACAGGATGCACTTGGAATGAGGTCATACCTGCATGATCGCGGATTGATGCAATATGCGGAGAAGATGGAGGCGTCTGGAAAATGTCTTCCTGAACTCCTTAACTTAAGTTCCATAGATCTTTCAGCTCATTTTGAGATGAAACGAGGCCATATTGCCCGTTTCGTGGACAGAACTAGATGTGATGACTCTTTTAAACTACGTGCAATTCCTACCAGGAAAAAAGCCAGCATGGTTTACAGAGATGATAGTATCACCAAGAGTCATGCATCTTACAGCTCCAATAGCATGAGAAGATCTTATCTAAGGAGTAATACACCCGATAAATCACTTGAGCAATCAATAGCTGAACTAACGATTAAAGATGGATACATCTTTAAAGGGGTTGTGGCTGCAGGGCCAGCTGAGCCTAGAGCATGTGGCTGTGTGCAAGCTCCTGTTGTCACTGATCAAGTAGCTCCATATGCAGCTATTGAAAATATATCAGTGCAGAGACTAACTCCAGAGTATAAGATTGGAATGGAACCATTAGTGAAATCAAAAACACCTCCAATGAAGGCTTCAGAACTGTGGCGAGATAAACCAGCTGTCATCCTCTGTCTCCGACGACCAGGGTAAATTTCATAACTTTATAGCATTGGACTAAAACATGAATGATCCACACTTCCTATATAAAATTCAATTATGGTATATATCATAGTTGTCAAAATCGTATGTTTCCCCATTCAAAATTTTACAATTAGTAACAAATTACAAAATATATATGAATTGATTACTACATCAAAAGCAGTCTTGAAGTCATGAGATGGAAAATAATAAGGTAACATTTCACAATTTTATGATTCAGAAATGCATGAAAATAACTAGTTCTTGTGGTACTTTTTATTGTTATTAAGTGTTGTCTTGTTTATACCTCTTAAAATAAAGAAGGATGTTACATGAGGTTATTTTCAAAAATTAATTACTCACAAATTTATGTTGAAGTTCTTTTCTAATCTATTGAGTTAGATCTATTGTCTTAAGCATTTTATGTATATTATAAATATGTACAAGCCATATTTTATATATAATGCAATTTTTTTACTTGTGATTGAATTTTAAGATTTGATATGTTTTACATTTTAGGATCTGGATATATGCTTTTTGATAGGCAATACATATATCATAATTTAAAAACTATGATGATGGCGATGGCAGTACAATAAAAAGAGGATAGGTTGATCGGTTTGGTTGTTACAATTTTCCTAAGTGGAGTTTCTACAAAACTTCAATCCAACGTAATACATTTAAGAGATCAATTGGTTGGATTAGATTAGATTACTTTGGGCCACTCAATTGGAATAGGTTTTGAACACTTCTTAGGTTTCTGTATACTGACATGAAGGTGAAATCTGTTGCTAATTATGCTCCTTAAACTTGAAAACAGGTGCATCATGTGTAGAGCTGAGGCACACCAGCTCTTTTCGAGAAAACCCATATTTGATTCACTTGGGTTTAAACTATTTGCAGTTCTTCATGAGCACATAGAGCCAGAGGTATTAGCAGACTTCAAACTTTTGTTACTGGAATAAAATATTCTTTGCTTGACTTATTATTGTTGTGGAGCAGGTAAAGGATTTCTGGCCCCGATACTGGGGTGGTGTAGTACTTTTTGATCGAGGTAGGGATTTCTTTAAAGCTCTTGGTGGGGGGAAACTGCTCAAGGAAAAGTTCATATCAGGATTTTTACTGAATCCCCGAGCACTGGCCAATTACAAGCGTGCAAAGGCCACAGGAATCAACAATAACTTCAAAGGAGAAGGTGAGATAAAGGGCGGACTCTTTATAGTAGGGAGGGGAAAAACTGGCATTGCTTACCAGTTTATAGAGAGAAACTTTGGTGATTGGGCACCTGTAGCTGAAGTTATCGAGATTTGCACTCAGTTGCAGGTAATAGTTATTGGTTTCTCGTGTACCGTGTCATTGTTGCTCCTCTTATAAGACTCTCTTTTAATAAATCTTCTGAACCTGATGCAGAAACAACAAGAAGGTCAAAGGGAAGCCATGCAACCTTGAAAGGATTAAAATTACAAAATTTACAATATATTACACGTGCATTCACTCCTTGTACTTCATCTTCAGCAGAAGCAAATTCAACTTTATTTTGATATACAAAAGAATAGTAGCTTATGTAGTATATACATTGAACAAATACAACAAGATTCTCCGATATAAATGATTTCTTTAAAAGCCCCTCTGTATTCTTTTTCGTTAGTTTTATTGCTGCTTTCTGACAACTCGTTGGTTGTATTATTTGATTCTATTTAACGATGTTTTCCCATTTCCAATCACTAAAAGTAACTGTATTTCTTAGTATTCAGTGAAACAATTCCATCCAAATGAGAATATAAACGTAGGGGAGAATAGCCAGAGACCCAGAGTAGAGTAGTATAATGTAAAGAACAATGAGAAACAAGAAATGGCATTTGAGAGTTTAGAATCTCTAACATGTCCAGATTAAAATTTTCTTCATATCCCCTCTCCTTTCTCTCATGTATACTATTTGTTATTTCTGTTGTGCACCCTAGAAGGCCATGGTCCAATGGCATGGACCCAGCCAAGGACCCTGATATTTCAATTACCTATATGCCCTGTGCTGGAAAGTAAGTATTTACTTATGTAATGAAAATATTGAAAATATTAACAAAGATGATAAAGAACAGGCTCGTATTTTACAAGGATATGAATTCGATTCTTACTACTGTCACAGCTATTTCCTAGCTTTAATGGGAAATCGGTGCCAAATCCATCTAAACATTTTTGTATAAAAAAAGAAAAAGAAAAAGAAAATATTAACACAGATTTTGCAAGGATAACCATTATCTGTTCTAAGAATCAGTTGACTTTTATCTAACAGTTTATCATGTACATGATTTTTCTATAAAAGAGGCCTTTGGGAGTGGAGTTGGACAATGACACTCATATTACATTTTCACTTGTGCTTGTCAGAAGCTATACACGATACTCATATCTAAAGTTTCTAAAATACTTCGTCTTTGAGTTCATAATTTTCAGCTCAATTCCAATGCTTGGAAAACGGGTTTGTACATGAATGACATAGCAAAGAATCAATATATTGAGAAATATTGCACAATCATAATGTTCCAGCATGAGAAAATTTCAGTAATAATGACTTAGTCTGTCTCCAACTAAGGGAAGCTTTCAGAAAACAGATTTTTTTTTTTAAAAAAAACACAAAATAAATCGTTCAGGATTAAAATTAAAGTAAATGTCACATTTTTTTAAACGTAATGGGTTACAACCTATAAGTTAAAAGACTACCAGTTAAAACAGGGAAATAGGAGGAATTAAAATTTTGAACTTTCTAAATTTTGGAGATGGAAGAAATTGATGTCAGACCAAACTGTAAAGTATACCTCAAGAGCTAATCAGACCACCAGAGAAACTTTGCCAGCCTTATAATACTTAAACATCTTAGCCCACCTTATTGTTAGCACAACTAAACAAGCATTATTATCCCCTACGTTAACAACCATGACAAGCACCTGGGTATTTTGTATCACTGTCCATGCCAAGTATGGTGGCCACTAATCATATTTCCAGAAATAGGTGTAAACTCTGCAGCTTCAGAAAACAAAGTATTTACTGTTCCTTTTATTTTATTTTCTTTTTCTTACCACTGTCAGCTTCGTTTGCGGTTAAAGATATATTATTTCAAGTTTTCTTCTCGTTTGATCAAGAAACAAGACTTTCAAGTCTCACTTCAACCACACATGTGCTTCCATGCTGATCTCACAAACATGAGAGAAAATTAGAGGAGATGAAGGAGGAAATAGAATATGACTTACCACAACAAAAATTAGATGAAGAATAAATATGAATTAACTAAGTGACTCTTCTCAGTCTGTGTCACTTGGCTTTTCTGGTTAAATTATTAGCAATTGAGCAGCTGCTACAATAAATGCTTGCAATGACTTCTGACAAGGTCATCATACATTCTGCATTTCTTGAGTCTCCTTCTTAAACCAAGCTGGCCAAAAGCTCTAGAACAATAGCAGGGAACCTAGCTGTAATTTGCCATTTCAAAAGATGCATAAATGATAATTTCATTCATCTATTGAAAGGTGATCTCATAGGCCAATTCACAATGACTCCTGAAGTTTTCATCACTTTTCAAAATAAAGTCCTCTAAATGTTCAGTTAATTAGATGTAGGAATCAAGCCTGTAACCAGAAATCTCCACATGAGCAGGTTCCATCTTTAAACAAGTGAAACCGAGCAGCATCTCTTACAAGAATTTCCCGTCGGGTGATCTTGGATATATACTTGGTGGCATTGTGGCAATTCCCACAAACCCTCAGATTTTTAAATATGCGTATGGGAAGATCAGAAGGAATAAATATCAACCCAAAGGCAATTGCAAGCTTTTCACTATGGTGATTAAGCATCTTAATTTTCTCTGAATCCTCAAAATCTGAAGAACAGAGTTTATATCAGGCACATATCCCTCTTTCAGCAATTTGTAATTTAGTTTCTCAAGCTCAGAATATATCTGATCTGAAAATGGGTTTGACCTGTCATCTGCAATGTGCACTCTGTTCTTATATTTGATCCAGCTACATCCTTGTTCCTTTCTCAGTCCCTTGTCCTTCATTCCTTTTCTCAGTTTGGCGACCTCTTCCCATTTTCCTTCCGCAGCATAGATGCTTGAAAGCAAGATGTAGCTAGCAGTATTATGTGGTTCCAACTACAGAAGTGATTCAGCCGCCCATTTGCCAATTTCCATGTTCCCATAGAATCTGCAAGAGCCCAATAAGGTTGCCCAACCGATTGCATCAGGACAGAAAGGCATCTGGTTTATAAAATTCCAAGCTTCCTCTAACTTCCCAGCTCGACTGTAGAGGTCAATCATGCAGCTATAATGATCATGCATTGGTACAATCCTGTATTCTTTAATCATTGATTGGAATATTCGTTTACCTTTCTCTACTAATCCTGCTCTACTGCAAGCAGAAAGAACCCCAATAAAAGTAACTCCATCGGTTTTCAAACCATGGGCTAACATGCTTTCAAATAACCTGATTGTTTCATTGACCTTACCAAACTTGGCAGATCCAGAAACCAGGGCAGTCCATGAGACTTCATCCCTGACACGCATTTCACTAAAAAGCCTAGGGGAGTCTTCAATGCTTCCGCACTTGCCATATAATGTAACAAGAGCATTGGAAACGGTAATAAAGGAAAGTAGACCAGTAACCAGAGCTCTGCCATGAATTGGGCACCCTCTTCTATGCTTGAGAGAGGTTGGCACAGGAACTAATTACACTTCTAAGAGTGAAATCATCTGGCTTGACTCCATCTTTTTGCATATCACAGAAGACTTTAACAGCTTCTTCACTGTAATCATTTTGTCCATAACCCACCAACATTGCAGTCCAGGATACAACATTCTTAAAGGCCATCCTCTTGAAAACTTTTTCTGCTGATCTTATGCTCTTACTCTTGCAATACATATCAACAAGAGAACTACCAACAAATATATTATCCGTATAGTCAGTCCTAATTATATAAGCATGAACTTGCTTGCCTTCTGCAAGGCGAGAAGACCTCCACAAGCAGTTATTACACTTCCAAATGTGTACTGATCCATCTCTAAATTTTCCAATCTCATATCTCTGAATAAATCAATTGCTTCTTTATTCAAACCATTTTGCGTGAAGCCTGTGATCATTGTCGTCCTCTCATAGAATCTTTTTCCCGCATATCATAAAAGAATTGCCTTGAATCTCCAAAGCAGCTCTGTTAGCATAGTGTTAAACATAACCACATTCTTCTCAGGAATCTCCTCAAAAGCCTGCCTTGCATCAGAAATGAAGCCTGTTTTTGAGTACATATCTACCAAAGGACTTCCAGCAAAAACATAGGACTGAAAACCAAACTTCACAATATGCCCATGAATCTGCCGCCCCAAATTAACACACCCATGACTTGATGCAAGTATAAGCATTGTAGAGAACGTAATCCGAGTTAAATTGTTCGACCTTTCCTTTAACATTAAATTATAAGCCTTCACTGACTCAACAATGGAAATGCCAGCATACCCAGAAATAAGCGAATTCCATGACACAACATCTCGGCTTGGCATTCTATTGAAAATAGCTTGCACATCTCAGCAATTTTACCTGATTTGGAATAACTAGAAAGGATAGAATTCCATGAGAAGAGATTTGGCTCAGGCATTTGATCAAACCCTCGCTGTGCATAGACGGTGTTGCCGAGTTTACCATAGGCGCTTATGAGATTGTTTAACAGAAAGGTTTCAGGGGTTCTTAATGTTTTCATTATGAGGCAATGGAGCTTCTTTGCCTGTATGTGGTTCCGAACTTCGCAAGAACGTTTAAGCAATGCGCAGTAGTAGTTAGAAGAAGACGATGGCATATTTCTATTGAACAATTCTGTTGCGAAATGAAGTATGATATTAACTATCCAAGCACGATCAAACAAACCAGCTCCAATCCAAAAGCATCATTTTTTTTTTAACTTCAAAGTGACGGTGGACACTTCTGATATTCTACGTAGCTACAACGCCATGACGAAGACAAGCTCATCTGTGAATGAGTGCCAAGTTCCTGCAAAGCAAACACATCCTTCATCTTTCGGACTTCAGACCACTACAACATAATAAAAAAACTAGGAAAAATATTATAGAGACACGTGTACACTTTGTCAGAACAGTTATTCAGCGCCAGAAGAGATTTTTAAATTTTCTACCAATATCTTTATTCCGCCAGAGTCCACATATAATAAAAGTAAATAAGCAGCTTCAGTAAAAGAAAATCAGAATAAGGTCGCCGAACACCTTATGCCGACCACCATAACGGAACACCGGAACCCGTCGAACTGCGTCGCAGCACCGAACTCACCTATGTTTCGAGCTCAGAAAGAGAGATGAGGAAGACGGCTCCACTGAAACGAACGCCCAGTATCGCGTCCGTTGTTTAACGATACCATTTTATTAATGAGCATCTGGGCTCTATAATTGAAAACGGGGCCTTTTTTTTTAACAGAAAGGGTGCCTGTTTTGTGAAATTGTACTTTGAATGGGCCCAAAAAAGAATTATAGGCCCAAATAGATTATACCCGATTTAAATGGATCCTCCGATTCGGATCCCTTGAGCATTGAGTCCCCTACCCTGAGCCCTGATAAGGAGCTGCGGCAATACTGTGGTAAGAGGTGAAGAGAAGCTTCTCTATAAATTTTACCGAGGAACCCTTCGCATATTCAAGATCAAAAGATGCAAAAGTGACCTCAAAATTCTGTCTTTACATAAACGCTTATGAATCTCAAACAGGTTTTGATGTTACTGTTTTATAATCGTTTGATGCTGTGTGCAGAAATTGTTTCTTCTTTCTTTCTTTCTTTATTATCTTCAAAGTTCTCTCTAAATGCTTTGATTTAGAATCTAACCGGGTGATCTAATATGCTTGATTCCTTCTTTTTTATAAGTTCTAAATAACTATTGCATGTTTTAAATCATTTTTCTTCTTTATGGAGATTGCCTAATGTGATAATAAGCACTGCCATGGAGCTTCAGGGTCCCGTTTGAAGGTTTTTACTGTGTTTTTTTCATTCTTATTGTTTCTTTTTTAGCTGAGTATTCTGTATTCTGGAAGGACAAGAATGACTTTATTAGGTGCCACCCATCTCATAGAAAGATGGGTTCTTTTTCTTAAGATTTTGTTTCAGCATAAATCAAAGCAAAGTGATGAGGATTTTTATGTCTGAATGTGATGTGGAATATTTATCCATTAGCCTTCAAAGTTCTCTGATTGCTTTGCTGGTGTTGCTGCTGCCGTTTGTTGTTTTAACAAGTAATAGCTGTATTTCCACACAGCTTGAGATATATGAAGTAAATTGCTGGGAAATTAGGCCTAAGTTTCCTTTCTGACATTTTTTGCCAAACAAAAAAAAAATATTTCTCTCTTCTATATAAAGAGCTTTTCACTAATGAAAAGGGACTCAACTTTATACCCAAGATAGTCACATTGTTTTTCCTTACAATGACACTAATGAAATCATTAATCAGGGGAATGGCATTGGCAGGGAAGGACCTCTTAAGTTTTTAATTTTTCCTTAATATTATATAGTTAGTATACATTCGATAGAGCACAATGGCGTCGTATGATCCATGTAGCCGACCCCATTTAATGGGATAAGGCTTGTTGTTGTTGTTGTTGTATTATATAGTTAGTATACAATGTATTGTATATGCTTTTGGATATTAGCTCCATTAGCATAGTTTTCTCATTGATAAATGGGCGAGGTCATGTAGGACCTTATATGTAAGTCTCTCATCAGGTGAGGGCTATTGGGAACGTGTTCTGTGCTTGGATTCCTTGTATGTCTCATATAGGAGAAGCTAGCAAACTATGTGGAAGCACCAAATTTTCATAATCTGATAAGCTTTAATCTGTTAGATTATACGAGCATGGTGCAACAAAAATTTACATAATCGCCCATGGTTCCTTTATGCTTTATGTGTCTCTTTTGAAATGACTGGTGAAGCAGAGCCATGGTTGGACATGTGGGAGGATATTAATCAAGTTAGTTATCTTATTTATTTATAACATGTAGGTATATCTTTTCTAATCATATGCATTCTAACTACTGTGAATAGAAGTATAGAACCTCCTTACCATGTGGAAACAATAGGGGGAGAGATTAAGAAAATATTATAAAATTAGAGAATGGAGTGGATTGAGGTCTTGTATTTATAATTAAAATAAATTTTTTTTATTTAATTCTTATATTTAGGACGTGTGGAGTTGTTATGTCGTGTCTTTCAAGTTTAACTGCAAACTTTATAAGTCTAGTGGTACCAAAGCTCTTTATTTTGTCCTGTAACTTTATGTTCGAGTGACGTAAAAATTCTCTATTAATGTGAAGTTGAAAGCTCGATGGTGCTTTTAACATCATGCCTTTCCTTTTAAACTAAAATTTATGAAATGTGATGTTGTCTTTTCGTCTATATATGTATATGTATATGTATGTATAATAGGAAAACTCTTAAGAAATTTGTCATCCCTTTTTAGCCAATAAAGAGAGAAAAAAATTCATGTCCTTCAAGAACCTAGGTGAAAATTGAAATTGCCATGCTAAACAGCCTTAAAACTTCAAAGTAAATGGGGAAGCATGCTAAACAACTTTAAAACTTCAACGTAAATGGGGAAGAATGCTACTTTAATTGAAGTATAGGTTTTATAACTCTAATTTAATATAACGTTTGAAATTGGGTATTTTTTTTTCTCTACTCCCTTTGTTTTGTACCAATCATTTTCGGTTTTAGCTGTGTTTTTAAGCTATTGTTACTTACTTTAAAATGTATGGAAAATAATTAATTACTTAATTGAAAAATAATAATCCTGAAAACCTGCGTAGCATGGTAGTTAGATCCCATTAGAATAGGTCTTCTAGTAGGCTCAATCAAGAGTTTTGGATGGATTGGTGGAGTTTGAGTTGAATTTTATATTTTAACTAAAATAAGTCTAAAATTTCGCTTAATATTATATTTTTTATTAAAGATAATTATATTTAAAGTATTATAATGAGTGTCTTTTTTAATAAAAAATGATTAAAAAATTTAAATCTTAATTCGTCGGAAAGAATTAATCATTTCTAGTAAATTTAATATTAATTAGATTTTATTATCAAGAATCTTAGTTTTCTGGAGGCTTAATATTATAGGAACTCAATATTATAAATGAGATCCAATTGGGCGACAAGCCCATTATCATCCTAAACTAAAAAAAAACACATCCTAGGAGTTGACCCAACCCAAATCCACTGAGTCAGAAGTCCTCCTGATGCACCGATCGACCGTGGGTTCAGCTGGTGAAAGGATAAGATATACTATCATTTGGAGTGTGTTCGAACCCTAGGGAGTACCACTTTGTTGTGGTTCCAGTCGCAGCACTTAGGGAGGCATCCTAGTTCTTGGGTGCTTGGGTTTACGCATGAGGATAATAGACGGCTCACCCTGTCTGATATTGGTATTGCCTAAAAGGAAGAGAGATATCACCCTGCTCTTAGATCGTGGGTGAGCCTAACCCCTTTTTACAAATTTTTGCACCAAAAAAAAAAAAATCCTCTTGATGCCCGGATTATTTCATTTTCGCGTTCCGTGGACCCCACTTACCGTTTTTTCTTCTTTTGTTGGGCATGGGGCCCATTTAGGTCTTTCTTTCAACATGTCACTTTCAGACTCATTTCCTTGAAGTTTCTGATGCAGAATTTCCGAGAAGCGTAGTTTTTTTCTTTCGTTAGAGAACTTCCAAGAAGGATCACTGGTGTTTACCATGGATTGTTCCTTCAAACACTTATACTACCATCTATATAAGTTTCAGCTGCTGAAACCTCACAAACACACAAATTACTAATACGAACGTTTCCTCCATCAATCTCTGTTTTTATCTGATAACCCTCTGTATTTTAAATGGTTCATCACCAAGAGCACATCTTCTACATAACCCCTTTCGGAAAAATCGCTCGCATCAATGTTATAGAGTGCGTCATCGGACTTTGCCTGACGGGGACGCTCGGCCTGGTTCAGCTTCCTTACGAGTACATCGGAGAATACCCTGTTCCGACCATCGTCTTCAAGGGCCGTCCTCACACCTTCCATGCCTTCGTGCTTTTCGTCCTCGCCGCCTTTATGACCGCCACTAGGGCAATTAACACTCCGCCCAACTCCACCGGCAAAATTGAGAGCTTCTGTGTTGTCTTCTCCATAGTTTCTATCTCCTCTGCTATACTCGTTCTGTTCTCTGCTCTCCTCTGTTCTCTCATTTCTTGCTCATAAAAAAATATTTTATTTCTTGCGGGAACTATATTTGTTATATGCAAGAACAATAATTCACAGAAAATGGTTGGCTGCGCTACTACTTGTACGGTGAGTTATTTATATTACATAAACTAAGTAATTTCTGTCTATGTTTTGTATTGGATGTTATAATTTCTTTGTTCATGGTTTGATATATATATTAGTATAACATAATACTAGTTAGATAAGATTTATTTTAATCCTAAACAGAATACTGTAATCAATTTTATTTTTTAAATTTATAATTTTTTTTAAAAAAAATCATCTTTATTAAGTACATATATCAAGAAGATTTGCGTTAACTGATAATTCCGAAGAAGTAATATATATTTTTTATACACTTATTGATTTTTTAAAATTTTTATAAATTAATTATTTACTTCTAACTCTAACTCTTAGGGCCTATTAGATAAGGGAAAAGGAAGGGAGGGTAAGGTTGAATGTTTCTTTATTTAATTTGGCCGGGAGAGAATGAAATGATTAATTTATTATCATACTCTTATTGTTATAGACAAATTTATGTATAGAAAATCAAGTGATGGTAAAAACAATCGAGTTTTGCAAATGGACACAAGCTATCTTTTTAAGTAAAGTGTGATATAAAATTGAGTTTTTTAACGAAACTGGCTTTAAGATTGAAAACTTCAGAAGAAATTAACTCAATTTTTTTTTGCAAAAAATAGAGTTTTCATATAAAATTAAAGTTTTGCATCTAAAATTGAGTTCTCTAGGCTGGGTTATCATCTTTTAAAATCTTATAACTCGATCATCATTTTAAAAATTTAACGATCTATCATCTGTGTATTGATTCTCTCTTCTCTAAATTTACATTCAACTCTCTCATCCTATCTCTTGAGAATCGTGTAAACTATTCCATTCATCGTTTTTTATAAACTAATTCTAAAATGCCTGCAATAAATATCATATCTGAAGCGAATAATTATTCTCAAAATTACAGAAAAAGCCTGAAAGTGAAAAATGATGTAGTTCAACCTGAATTGGTGCAAAAGAAGAAAGAGACCATTAGGAAAAAGCAGAAACAAAAAAAAAAGGAAAAAGGAAGAAGTTTTTGCCAATAAAGTCCGAGATTTTATAAGGGCATACATCTTGAATTAAAGAAAAAATGAAAAAAAAATGGAAAAGGGAAACATGTAGCTGGAAGTGAATCCGTAGAGTTCGGATGTGTGTTTGGGAGGACCTGGTTTTTGCGGATGCGGCAAATGTGTGGGGGGGCGTGGCTACCAAAAGTGACAGGCTCATACTGATCACATTGTTGCACAACAACAACACTGTTCTTCCCCCATCTTGCTCCAAAATGTCCTCAATGGAAACTGCACAGGACACTGTTCATTAAATAATGTTAAATCACTGTTAAAATAAAGTAATGAGTAACCCACATGGCAATAATAACACTAATAATAATAATGTCTTCAACGACATGTCTCTCTTCCCTCCCTCTCTATGTTGTGTAGTTATTATTTTTTTTAATAAAAATTTTAGTAGAAGTAGAATTTCCCCTTAAATGTAAGGAATCCCAAATAATTTACTCAATATTCAAATCAACCAACCAACCAACCAACTAGAACTGCAAGCAACAAACCAATTTCAACAATTCTGACCAACCTCATTCCACAACAATTTCAAACAATCTCTTTTTAGAGTAAAACTTTTGAGTTCAAAATGAAAACTCAAATAAAATGGGTTATCTATAAAGCTTGATAGGAAAGTTTCTTGTTAACTAAATCTTTTAATTTAATTTATAATTTTCTTAAATAATATTCATATTCCTCAAACCAAAAATTAATACAAAAATACTAAATATATATCTCGAAAATGAAAAATCAATATAACATAAAACAAATCTCACAACCAAAGTTCTATAGCTATTTTAACGATGCTCATAACAAAAAAAAGAAGTTATTCATAGCAATTAACAACAAGAAGCTCCAATTACAATGGTTTATTACTTAAAATTCGCATAAAACAACCATATAGAAAGAGGAACTAGTCTAACAACCAAAATCAAGTGTTGAACACAAGTAAATATAGCCCATATCATCTATTAAAGTTTAAAAGCCACAAAAATGAAAAAAAAAATTATAAGAAACGAGAAAAATGCCAAAGAGAAAAGAAAATTTACAAATGATGACGACGACAGAGTACGTTGAGATGCTAGAAACTGGAGGAAACAATTGGTATTTGGTTATCATTGAGATTTGTGGTGGGCATGGGTGGAGACCATAATAGGATAGAGCGAGTGAAGCTGAAACTGTTCGCATCGAAACTGTAGGTTTAAATTTTGAAACCTTTTTACAGCAGTTTCTAGAAACTTAAAACTACTACGGACTGTTTGAATAAGAGTTTAGAAAATAACTTATAAAAAAAGATTTTTTGGGTAGCTTTTAGAAAATAACTTTTGAAGAAGAGCTTATGAAAAAAAAGTGATTTTGAATAAATGAATGTTTGAATAGTTATTTTTAAAAACACTTTTATTATTGGTAAATTATAAAAATGATATGAGTATTAAATAGGAGAGATGAGAGAGAATATAAGAAAAAATATGGTAATATAATAATTGGTTAGTTCGTAAGTTCTTTTACTGTTTCACAAGTTACTCTGATCAACTTATCTGAAACATTAATTTTAAACTATAGTTTAGTCTTAAAGCCCGTTTGAACAAATATAACTGTTTGTTTTAAAATTTTTTAAAATTTAAGTTTAAAACTTAGTTTAGGATATTCCCAAACACATACTATAAAAAAGAACTTTTAATATCGTTTAATAAAGGAAACAAGATTGGCAACCCCATGCATTGCACAAGTAGTGCAATGTATTTAAATACCTATTCATAAACATTGTGATAATCATGCTGTAATAAGTATTGCTAATAATCCTATAAATTCTTTAAACGTAAAAGTACTTGTTTAATTAAAGAATTAAATTTTATATAATTTAAAAAAAAAACTCCCCATTCTCATTGCAAGAAAATTCCATCCCTACCCATCCCCAATATTAATAAAAAAAAAAACCTAAACATAGCTTTAGAAAAAAATTATATGACAGAGAAATACCTATTAATGTGAAGTAACACTTTATTTCTAATTAGTACCAAAATTTAAAATTCTCCAATCAAAATATTTTTTATTCAAACTTTTTTCATCCCTAAAATATTTTTCATATATTAACAACACATTGACATATATTATCATTCTCCCACCCCCAAAATATTAATAAGAGAATCTCACAAAATGGATGTTCGCCATTTAGTTCAACCCCAAGCATACGGGTTATAAGTATTATAAACTTGTCTTTCCCAAAGAGATTAAGGCAAAAGACCGGTATTCTTGCAATTATATTTTTAATTTGGTTGAGAAAATAATATTTTAATAAGTAAATTAATGTAAAATTAAAAAGCTAATTAATGAAGGGAATTAATCCCTAAAAAATCTCAATAACACATAGGCAGTATAAACATATTGACATTTCTATCATGTGACTCGTCATTTTAAACTACTCAATTATTATTAGACTTTATATAGTAATTAATTTTTTTATATACCTCTAAGTAATTAATTCTCCCGTAAAATTAAATAAAACCAATACATAATGGTATTACGTACATATGCCAAATCTTTTGTAGTGGAATAATACATTCTTAATTGCCGCCACCGTTCCAAAATTGCGCTTTTCCTCAATGTGCTCTGTATCTCTTTATTTCATTTATTAATATTTGATATCTTTTTCTTCCCCAAATCTCATCATATTTTCTACAGGATAAATTAGGATATGAGTAGATTTGATATCAATATTTCTTTATATCCTATAATTAATTAAAAATAAAGAAATATATAGAAGATAATTAAATAGGTATAAAATATTCATTAATTTAACCAAATATGCTTCAAAACATACACCTATTTAATTATAAAATATATACTTATAATCTATATATATCAGGGACAAGTAATACATGTATGGCCCCACATATTATTTTAAGAGAGATTAAAATTATATAATTAACAGAGACAGGTACATCTTCCATTGAGGAATTCCTTGGAGCAAAATGAGGAAGGACAGAGGGTTTGAGTGCAGTGATCTATACTAACAGAGTCTTCTTCTTGTTGTTGAAGCAGCTGGTTATTGAGAAGATGACAATAACAAGCACCGCCTAGGCATTGTCCATGTCCTTTCCCACACTTAATTCTTTCACAATCTCCATCACTTTGGCATGCTGATACCACTGCATATATAGACATCATCACACAAATTTTATTCATTAGTGTTTTTTTATATAAAACTATACTATAATTATAATAGTCTCTTGCAATGTACTAAAAATATAACCGACCATTAAATTGGTCGAAAATTAGTTCAAGAGTTAGTAGTCTGACTGAGATTGAATTGGAGTTAACTCAATCATGATTAAAATAATATAATTTAATTAAATATACAAGAATATATATATATCGAAAAGAGTAATATTTAAATAAAAATGAATAAATCCACAAATAAATGGAATATACATGTATAGATCACATATAATCCAATAAAATATTGTCATTGTTAAAAAATATAACTTTCATAGTGCTACTTTACAGCGGTTAAATGTGAAAATGCTATGAAAAAAAGCAATAGCATTTTTTTAATTAAGTGGTTGAAAGCTTACTTTTTTAACTGTTGTTTTACAAAATAAAAAAGCATCATAAAACCACCCTTAAAAGTTTTTAAAATTTTATAATTTTATCGTCACGAACAATTTCATAATTTTATAGTCCATCAACCCTACTCACTCTAGATATCAACAATAACTAAAGTTCGGTAATTATCTCCAGTTTCTAACCTCACCATCCACTCCATAGTCATCATGCTACTTGTCGCCATTTGTAAGTCTTTTTATGTTTGCTATCTTTCTCTTCACTCATTTAACCCTAAACACCTTGAAATCTCTTTGTTATCTTGTCAGAATAAGTTCGAAGAGCTTCAATAGTAGAAGCTTCTTTACCTAAATTTTTTCACTAGATCTTTGAACTCTCCTCCTATAGTCCAATACTCTCACGAGGATGGTTGTGGATGCTGATGATAGGTAGTGGTGGACGGACCTTATCGAAAGGAGTTTGAAGAGCTTCAATAGTCTAGATCTTCAACTTCACCACTAAATTTTTAACTTCTTCTCTATATCTAGTCCGATACTTTTCACGATAATGGCTGTGGTGGCTAATGGTGGTGGGTTGACCAAGTGACTTTTAACGCCATTTAATAGTAAAACCTACTTAGAAAGTGACTTTTCACGACTATTATAAACCGCCATGAAATCTTTCAACTTACCAAGGCATTAGTATCGATGTCACTCCTAAAACCGCTATAAAAAGTCATTTTTAATTGTCATTAAAGTCTTTTTTGTAGTAGTGGGTTACTATAAAGTACAAACCTAATGGACTACTAATTTTTCTTCTTGTTTTTAAAGTCAAAACAAAATTGAAAAATACTAAAATAGAACATGGTCCATTCATCCAAAATTCTTAACTAGATCAATGAAGAACATGTTTACCAGATGGTTTGAGTTGGGTTCTAATGCCATGGTCTCTTGTCTATTGTACGAGAAGTATTCAAATTATTTTGTCTTCTACTCAATTCCACCGGTGTTGATAGAAACATCTTTCATTTATAAAATTCATAGTGATTGGTTCAAGTGAAAAATATTTCATATCTCTTAAAGTAAGATTAACGATACCTAAGTGGAAAATACACTAGGTGAGTTAAATATCATATGGTTTAAAACTTAAATAAACAAAGGAGTACTGAGTCACATATTTCTTACATCCTACTGCGACCATGAAGATGAGTACCACTGAAACTACTTTGAAGGAGTCTTTCAACATTGTGATTAAGTTTATCAGAGAAATTGTGTTTTTTTTTTGGGAGATGTCTGAGCCAAAATGTCCAATTTATAATTGCTGAGGGAAGCCTTTGAAGGAAAAAAATCTCATGCAATTATTACATAGC